>CM039583.1:47419922-48019922 GCA_022457205.1 Saccharum spontaneum
TTCCCCTCAAAAGTTTTAAAAAGCAAGAAAGGTATGTATTCCCTCAAAAAGAGCATTAGACTTTTGTTATCACCATCATCACCATACACCACTCATTCACCACACATGTACATCTTGATTTGACTTATTGACTTGTTTCTCTGGATCCATGGTTTGACTATGCAATAAATGTTCTATGAGTATGTATACTGTATCTCCCACCTATGAGCTCCAGATATCAAAGCCTTATTAGAGTAGGGTGAGAGAGAAGGCAATGTCACTACGCCTTATACCATAAATACCACATACTTTGAGAGAGAAGGCATATACCATTACTGCCTTGGTAAGGATCCAGAAATACCACAAAAGAGAGACCCAAGAAAGTAATACAAGGAATCTCTGAGTTTTATTTGAAAATTTGCAAAAAACTCCAGAGCTATAGCTGATCAAGAATAAGAGACATGGCGTTTGACTAGACTGTTCTATCTTTTAACCACTCAAGATGCAGGTGACGGTTGCAAGCCCCATGGTGAAAGGTAAAATGAGTAAGTTTTAAGTCTTGACAGTTTACTCTAACTCAGGGATGAGACCTTATTTGAAAGCATATGTACCGTCAACGTTCAAAGGCGTTGCAGCAACTTCTGCTCCATAATGAGTCTATCCTTGCTCAGGGACGAGCAAGAGGTAAGCTTGGGGGAGTTTGTTGACGGTCCTTAAGTACCAAATATAGTTATCAAATAAATAAAGAAAAGGATCCAAATGCAACCAACACCTAGACTTAGGGTTTTATCTGACAGAATTCCACGAGTTTTGGTGTTTGTCTGTTTCTGTAGGGGGTTATCAGAAAATACGGAGGAAAGGCCCACACGTCGGGTTTACATAGAGATAATAACGTGTTCACCGATTTTCTATCATCTAGAAGACTCCAGAAGCCACGAGATCGAACGGGAGGCCGAACGGGCCCGGAGGCAGGGCGCCCGCCCTGCTCCCTAGGGCGCCCGCCCTGGCCTAAGAGCCAATCAGGCTCCGTCTCGCGGATTATGCTCCACCGACTTAAGGGATCAAGGAAAACCATGCGATTAATGTCGGTTTGATCCGACGGCCCACGTTCACTTGAGGGGGCTATATAAGCAGGACCCCTGGCCCCTGGAGGAGGCACTCCCTCATTCTCAATTCCTCAAACCCTAATCTCAGGAGGAGAGTCTCTGATCAAGCCCTAGAGCCACCACATCAACTAGATCTCTAGTATAGCATAGCTACATAGGATTAGAACTAGAAGGAGTCAATCTTCGATTGGTTTCCGGATCTGTCAAGAGGATTCTTGGTAATTCCTCTACTGTTCTTCATTGTTCATCTTTGTTCTTTAATATTATGAATACAACTTTGTTCTATTTCAATATATTGATTATGACTATGCTCTACTTGTTTATGTTTGCAATTATATTGTTCTTAGTTTATCGTAGTTATACGCTTGGCTTAGTTAGATTGGAATTATATACATGTTTAGGATCGTATAGTGTTTATCCATCGGATCCATGGGTAAATGATAAATATTGTGTAGGCGTGGTGCTTAGACCATATTTATCTGTGATTGCACCTTATATGCCGGATCGTGGGGTGGTTCGCGATGGTGACAGCTTCGTTGGTTCTTATATAGTCCCCCTCCCGTGTGTAAGGCAGGCAGAGCAACATTATTACGGGGGAGTGATTGCTATGTTTCTCATCTTCCTTGATAATATCACTATACATGGGCGTAGTCCTTTCTCGCAATGATTGCCAAGTGTACTTGCACTAACTATGATATGCTAGACTTTATAGTTAAGAATAACTTAGAAAATATCCTTGTAGTTCGTCCTAATACCATGCTAATGACTTGCTAGAATATCTGTTGAGGTGCTTATCATTATTATATGTGGCTAGCTGATCAGATTAATTATCTTTGTCACCATTCATACTTTATCTATATTTTATGTGACACTTACCCCTGTATGCAAGAGATAGATGAATGCTCTCACTTATACATGCAATGATTGATAATCATTCCTATATTCCATTCCATAATCAACATTGATGTTAGTAATCCCTTCCCAGTGGTAAAAATATAAATAACGATACCTGGAATACTTCCCGGTTAAAATGCTACATCGGTATTAATCTGTGCGCTTGCAGATCTTATTTATTATTTATTTAGAAGAGCAGTTGCATATTTCAATACCGCGTCTCTCATGTCATGCTGGGGATGACAACTTGGCTTAAGGGGCATGAGGGATAGGTTCGGTATTTTTGTCGCCGTTATCAGAATTAGAAAACTAAGTCTACTTTTGGTAATGACGTTAAGAATGCCCAACAGACACTTGTCTGTTTTTTTCAATACGGCTTCTTTTTTTCATGAATAATTTTTGCATAGCCACATGCCTCTTTTCTGTAATAAAACTTTTGAGAGATAGTAACAAGAACTTGGAGCATTTATTCGGGGGATATTCTATGGGTATATTTTTCGTGTTCACTCCTAGTGTAGGAGTAAAATATTTTTGGGTGAATTTAGATGGAATCACATATTTTTGCACCTACTCCCAGTGTAGGAATAGTGCATGTGTGGGTGGTGTGTACGTGATCTTGATTTTAAGAGCATGACAAACCTTTCATAAGGCATCAACAAAGCTTGACTAAACTCAAAGTAAAGGAAGCAACATATATGAGTGGAAGTTTTTTCTAGTCTATGTATCACTATGGCTCTAGGAATTTAAGCTTTGTCATACAAAAGCTCATCATAAAAGATTTTATGTTTTTTTTAAAAAATAAATCTCCGGAACTCTAGTATCGCTAGGAATAGATAAACAGTAGCTCAGACCATCTCATATCATATCCGTCAATTACCTAGACTTAGATCAGGCATATGCTACCCACGAGTTTTAAGTTCAGAGTAAATTCTTATATCAAATCAATCGTATCCAAAACTCAGGAGAAATCAAGGCTGAAAACTAGGCACTTCAAAGGAATTATGACAGAGCAACTATTCATCATTTCTAATACAAGAGTTTATCCTAGGCTCTATTATTTTATTTAGCTCTTAAAAATAGAAGACTAAACAAACACTCTTTATTTTATTTTCAAAGTTTTAAGATCACACCTTACTAATATATATAATTAACTTAGGATAAATTTTTATTTTGTTTTCTTAGTTATTCATCTTTTTATTTCTTCTAGCTAATAGAAAGCAAAGTCAAAAATAGTAAAACTAAAAAGGGAAAGAAATACTTAGCTAGATACATGGGGGATGCTCCTCCCCCAAGTTGGATGTTGTTGTGGTCGTTGTTGAAAGTTAAGTGATCCTTTTAAGAGCATGTTTGTCAGCGGACGTCCATCTTATCCACCCAAAGGTTGATTCAGGAAGATGTACTTTGGATGGAGTGAGATGAGGTCAACCGGGTGAACTAGCTCTTGATCATATGTACCATCTTCACGGCAAGGGTTCAAATTTTAAAGTCCTCCAGACAGGGCTCTTTCTTATGGTGGTTCACTAATCGAGTACCTCGGTTCTCTCTTAAGGATGAGGATTCTTGTGGTGGTGCCTCCATTAGTGGCCCTTCCAATGGTGGTGCCACCTTCTTCCTCCTTGTTCAGCGCTTTGAAGCCAATCTTTGGTGACAATCTTATGTGCCTCGTTGCTACCAGTTCAGAACTTCCACTTATAGAGTTTGGGGGATCGTCTCCCCGCACATTTTGCTTGAAATGTGTTCTGCTCATAAGGACAAGGTAGAGATCAAGTGCATGGGCTCTGTTGGTGGAAAAACACCAACAAAATTAGAAATTTATTCATTCTTCTCTAGCCTTAGACATGATAAGATTGATGTTGTGTACATTGTTCATTTATAACATGCGTGATAAGATCAAAAGCATGAGCATGAGTGTAGCATTTTGATTGTGGTAAAAAGAGTGGAGTTGCTTAACCCATGGAAGGATTGTCTATCTTTATGTAATGTATCAAAGTTTACATGATTATGACTATCATCTTCTAGAGATAAGATATGCAATATTTTAGCATGTCTGGTTAAGATCGAGATCAAGAGAATGGTGCCATGAACAAACTTAAAGAACAAATTATGTTGAGTTAATCAGGTTGAATCAATCAAAGTTGTAACTCTAACATGTTTGTGTCTTCATTTATGTGCATACCAAGATCAAGAGGAAAATGATGACCTCTTACCTTAAGATGTTACCTTCATTATTGGAGCGTGATGACACCATGTGATGAAGGGTAGATGATTTACGGTGGTCCCTTCCTTCCTTGCATCTTGAGTTGTTCATGAGCATCTTGTCTCATATGTTGCACTCCTATCTAACTCTTCAGACACCATGTAATGCAAGGGACAACTGATTTATACTGGTTCGAGCCCTTGTGATCGAGTAAAAGCCTTACGTCCAGTCGGCGTTAGCCTTTGCGTTGGATTTGATTGTGTGATTGTGTGTACAAGGGGTGCCCCTAGCCTCTCTTTATATATGGAGAGAAGGTTGAGGTGTAATTCTAGTCCTAGCCGAATACAATTGAAAAGTTCTAGATCTATTACAGAGTCTAACTTTCCTAATATTCTGATTAGGCCAGTCTTTACAGTTTGAAGTCCATGCCACCTTGGTCCGTGTCCTTCAATCTTGACCGTGGGCCTGGGATGGGCCCCTAGATAGAAGTCGACCTGATACAGAAACCTATAGGCCCTGTATCAACACTTGCTCATACATGCTTCTCGTGTTTTTGATATATGCTCTAGTTTAGATGTATTTGCAAGAGGTACATCCATAGGCATTTTAAATTAAGTATGGTGCTTAGGTTAAAATTTATTTCTTTAATGAAACTTAGACATGGTGTTTAAATTTGATTAATGAACTTAGAATATTACTGTCATAAACAATGGAAGTAATTATGTTGGAGATAAACCAAGGTCAGGATTTATTGCATCTTTACCATAAGCCTTGCTTGAATGTTGCTAAAAGATAAAAGTTAGGTGAATAAATATAATATAATATAATATATATATAATATAATATAATATAATATAATATAATATAATATAATATAATATAATATAATATAATATAATATAATATAATATAAAAATAATAATAATAATAAATGCAATAATAATCATAATAATAAAGTTTAGGCTCCCTGGTATTCAAAACCTATAGACCCCTTGTTTGTTTCCTTTGTTTTCTTTTATTAAATAAAACAGGTACAAGAATAAGTGCGGGGGAGGTCTCTCAAACATAACTAACACTCATTTGAGATCTTTCCTCAACATGTTGCACAACCTCGGATGATCATCATGCAGAAGGACAGGATAGATAGCTTCAAAGAGGATTGGCTAAACCTCTGGTTTAGCCAAACCACAGAATCCCTTAAACTCCTTCCTCTACAATGATGGTTTGTGCAACACTACCCTCACTCCCTACATTAAGAAATTTTAAAATTGAACAAATTTAAAATATAAAACAAATGATGCTCCATCTCCATGCTATCCTTTGATGAGAATTTTGCATACTCTTTATTCCTCGCCAATATTCCTAAACTTATGAACAACTTATCATAGGGACACCAATTTATCTAGGTGATTGCAATATGAGATATAGTAGGATAGATATGAAACTTGCTCAAATTTGCAAAGTATTTGGGATTTATTTATAAAATCTAAATCTAATTTAACATGCTCCTCAAATGATTATAATTCCTACCAAGGCCATATGATAATATTCCATGATACAAACCCTTAGTCATATGCTGCTTATTTTTACATTGAGCTTTGTCAAATTATTGTGACCTTTGTCGAGATTCTTGTCATGCACCCATGATCAAGATCCATGTACACCCACAAATAAAATGCTAACTCTTACACTGAGAGTTACGCAAAAACATGCTTTTTTGTCCACAAAAATAAATAC
Source organism: Saccharum spontaneum (assembly GCA_022457205.1). Taxonomy (NCBI): domain Eukaryota; kingdom Viridiplantae; phylum Streptophyta; class Magnoliopsida; order Poales; family Poaceae; genus Saccharum; species Saccharum spontaneum. The sequence continues at coordinate 47,425,836 of CM039583.1, forward strand.
TCCATTTCATTTTTCATGAGTCTCTCTCTAAAGTTTTCATATGTCAAAAGAAAAATATGGGCTATGCTTAAAAAAATATATCCATGCTATAAAGCATGAGAGGAAAAAAGTCCATGCCAAAGAGCATGAAGAAAAAAAGAAAGATAGCACATACTTTCAAATAAAAAGCAATCATAAAAAAGAGAGTCATGATCAAAGGCGTACAAAAATATTTAGAACTAGGAAAGATTTCAAAATTCCACACACTTACACAATCTTGATCAAGGTGTATGACTTGCATCTCCTTGGATCCGGTTTTTGGCTTAGTAATATTATGTGATGCAAGTATGCCTCTCTTTCATACCTACCCAAAACTCCACAAAAAGACTTTAGAAGTAGGATGAAAAGAAGGCAAATATCAAAAGCCTTTGGTGAGGACTATACATATTGAACGATCGAGTGAATCATTTTTTAGGAGCAAAGCTAACTTTTATATTTTCAAAATCAGACAAAACCCAAATTTCTAAGCAAGAGTAGAGAGGGAAGATTTGAATCCTGACTGTTCTATTATCCAATCACTCAAGATTCTATGGTAGACACTTAGAATATTCACAGGTGTAGGTGAAGCTTGGAATAACTTGTATACAGATATCATATCAAGGAGGTGACCCATCTTAGTCCCTTGAACTTTACTCGGGCACAACCAAAGGACTAAGTGTGGGGGAGCTTGTTGGCGGACCCTAACTCATATTTTCACCCACCAACTTTACAAAAAATCCATACAAACAAACACCAAAACTTAGTAAATAGGGTTTATACTAACAAGTTCTATGAGTTTTGGTAAGTTGATCATTTGTAGGGCATAAACATGGAATACATATAAAATATGATCAAAGTGCGCCTTCAGACAAAGCGTAAAGCTGATTTTGTGCCAAGGAATGTGAAGAAGACCCAACCAATCATCAAATTTGGGTAGAATACCGATGTGGCTACACTCCAGGCCCATCAAGTGACCCACCTGGCGAAGGCGGTGCCGAGGTGGCCCAGCCAAGGTGCGGACGCACCCTGGGTGCGGCCGCACTGCCACTGGCGCCCCTCGGGCCCACCTTCGGCAGGCGGTGCCACCAATGCTCCTAGAGGCGTTTTGTGGTGGTTTCCTAATTTATCTCCTCCAAACCATCCTACTTGAGCTATAAAAGGAGGAGGCCACCCTCTCATACTCAATCATTCATCAACACTTGGAAGAGAAAACACAAAAGAGACACAATATAGCAAGTAGAGAGAAGAGCTCCATTCATATCTTAGCTCTCTAGCTAGACTAGTTTAGGGAGTGAGAAAGAGAAAGAGTTGGAGAAGTACCGGGATTGTCGGCTACCTCCATTTATAGCGGAAGGAATGCCGGGAATGTTGGCTCCCTCTTCACTTGTACCACGACGGACCTAGTGCTACTTGGAGTGCAAAGGTTTGTGTTTATCTTCGGTGGTGAGTTCTACTTTAAGTAGTCTTGTTTACTATTTACTTACGGGTTCGTTGACCATCCTCGTGGTGGATACTCTAGTAGAGGGCTCCTAATAAAGACGGATAACCCTGTATAGTGCTAGAGTAGTAGTCGATAGCGTAGACATGGTGTCTAGGCTAGAGGCTACCTTCGTTTGCCTCGTATCCTCTGGTTGAGGGGTAGGTGGCAAGTAGTGACAACCCTATTCGTCCTTCGTAATCCCCCACATTCGGATACAGCGTAGAGCCGTAGGCTGGCAACACTTGGCAGATCAAGTGTTATCCGGTGCCCGAAGCAAGTCTTTAGTGGCAAAGCTATCTTAACTTAGGATCTCTATCCCTAAGAAACCTCGCTACTCGAGCTATCTTTCTTCTTGTTACCTTAGGTGAACTAGCTAAGAGACTCTTATACATCCGTTCCTCGTGGAAATACGATACCTTGAATACTTCCGGGTGAAATGCTACAACGGTAATTCCGTGCGCTTGCGGATTATTTCTGTATGCGTTAAGAAATACGAATAGATACAACATGAATAGTTTGACAAGTCTCAAGTGCTCAAACTAACTGAAACCCAAGTGCTAACATGAAAGAAACACATGTCATAACACTTGCACATTTTGAGCTTGGGGATTGTTCTTTGTTGGGATGGATAGCCCTCCAGATGAGCTTTTTAGAATATCCAAGATCATCGAAATCGGAGTTTAAATCTAAAAGTTGTGGACGTTTTAACGGACATCCAGTCCTGACCGGATGTCCGAAAAAATAACCGAGTTCTTATTTTCCAAGGCTGATAGCACTTTCTGGATGTCCATGACTTATTCAAAATTTCATTTTTCTGAACCTGACAACAATTTTTGGATGTCCAATTTGCCTGACCGGATGCCTAGTTCTGCGCAGACAGCTAGCTTTGCTCTAGATCTAGTTTTATGGATGTCTGGTCCTGATCGGATGTCCGGAAATGGTCGTTTTAGCATTATAACGGTCAGATTTGATAGAGCTATTATTTATACTCCATCACCCCCTCTTCTTGTGGTTGCTCTTCTTCAACCTAAGAAACATCTTTTAGAGGCCAAAGAAGCTCTCCCCTCTCCCCCTTTGTGAGGCTTGTGGCAATTTGTGAGAAATCTAGAGAGTTCGATTGAGAGATTGAGTGTTTGAAGCAATCCCATTCTTGAGCACTTGTTGAGCTTCGTCAATCATTCTTGAATCATTTGTTACTCTTGGAGTTGGCTCCTAGACGGCTAGGAGTCATCGACGAGCAACCAAGGTTGTGGTGTGCCATGGCAAGTTTCTTAGGTCCCGATCTCACCTTCGCATGGGAAGATATCAAGCTTAGTGGATTGAGGAAAGTGGTTGAAAGAGACCCAGGTAGAGTAGACCTTGGTGGGTCACTCACGGCTTCCTCAACAGAGACGTATGGCTCATGTGGAGGCTCCAACTTCGGAAAACAAATCCTCGTGTCTTCACTTTGGTTTGTTTACCTTTCAGTTCTTATTACATATTCTTGTGTTCTTATTGTGCAAGTTGACTTTTGGGGAATTTGCCCTAATCTACTTGTTCTTGTGTTCGTGGTTGTAGATCTTTGGAGTAATCATCTCACCACACCTCCAACAACTCTTGACAATAGGTAGAATTAATTAAATAGGCGAAATCTCTCCCGAGTTGAGTTCTTCCCATCACCAGTACTGGACATCTGATCCAAACCAACATTGGTCTAGGCCAGATCTGGTGCAGACCAGATTTCATGTCTAGACCCAACATTAGGTCCTGTAACTGTTTTAGAAACTCTATTTTTCAGGAATGCCTATTCACCCTCCCCTCTAGGCGGCTTCTCAGTCCTTTCAATCTCCATAGTCTTTTTTGTTGTGGGAAAATTAGATCCATACCATTAAAAGATCCTGACTTTGGAAAAATATCATAAAAAAATTCAGCTTTAGACAAATAGCATTGAAAGGTTGCTCCGTTGTTGATTTCTATGATTCTGTTAACTTGCTGTTGATTTGCCATTCAGTCTAGCCTGGGCTGAGTCGATGACGACGACCATCGACATGAGCGCCGCCATGCTCACCATGGCGCTTACTGGAGCTTCGTTAAAATCCAATTTTTTGGCTACCATTCCTAAATCCGAGGGTACAGGGAGAGATAGGAGGACGAGGGGTTTCGATTTTGGGGCTTCCCAGCGTGGGGGAGGGAGGGAAAGCAGGGGAGTATCGACTATCGAGCACCATTGGTGGCCATGGTTGCGGCTCTGAAGCTCGAGAGCAGTTCAGTACAGACAGGAGAGGAAGGGGCACAGCTTGGGAAAGGTGGAGGAGAGTCTAAGACACTCACCGTTGAGATGGCGCGACGAGCTTACTGTTGTGAAGGAGAGGGGAGCAGCTCCATAGGCCATGGGCCGTGGCTGTGAACTGCAGCGCAGGCCGGACTGAACGCGAGCAGCGGCGGTGCCAACTGCCAATGGCCACAGATTTGGTCATGGCATCTTTCCTGCGAGTCCTGTGTTCTTTTTTCTTATGAACGAGTTGAGCAAATCAATGGCAAGTTAATAGAATGGTAGAAATCAACAGCGGAGCAACCTTTCAATGTTATTTCTCTAAAGATGAATCTTTTAATGGTATTTTTCCAAAGTCAGGATCTTTCAATTGTATGATCTAGTTTTCCCTTTTGTTGTGGATGACCTCCAATCCTTCTCCTTCTCCTTAAGCTCCTGAATGGGTGGCTAGAGTGAGAAAATGGAGGACTAAAGAGAGTGAAGGAGGGAGTGTGGGGAGCGAGGGAGTGAGCGAAGAGCGCGTAGCTAATATCAATATGGGACATAAGGAAATTAAACACACTACAACGTGTACCTATCACATACGGTAGAACAAAAGGTTATGTACTAATCATATCATGTCATGTACATTAGCTTTTTATGTAGTCTATGCTAATCAAATTATGTCACGTCTAAAACTAGAAATTAAAAAGTTTTACCATGCATATTCTATTCACAAAAAAAGATTTTCCATATTCAATAGAATACGTCTGCATTAACTAGATCTAAAAAAGTTTTTTATCAAAAACTTATTTATACTATTTACAAAATTAAAAATTGAATAATATATTTTTTCTATTATTTATCTCTAAGGAAGTGGTAGATGATTTTAATATTCAATCTTATATTAGTTAAAACCTTAATCGAACAAGGACAAGAACAGCGGAGATTTTCCATGCTGCTGCCCGTTCCACACGCCATTGACCTCCCAATCAGCACATAGAACACGCCGCGTGGGAAAGCATCGACCCGACCATCTCGATGATTTTCCACCGGCGACGGTGACTGGGCGATGGCGTGTGGAAACTGCAAACGAAACAGACGACGCCCGTGATGGGCACTGTGCTCGGGTCAGTTCCCGTCGTCGTCTTTGGACTTCGAGTCTCCTCCGTGCCTCCCACTGCCACCTTCTCTCCCTCCCGTTGGCTCCCTCCTCTCTGTCTCCAGCGCACGCAATGCCAAGGCATTGCCGCACGGCCCTGACAATGTGCCTTGTTTAGTTCTCAACATATTTCCTAAAATATTTCAGATTCCCGTCATATTGAATCTTTGGACATATGTATAAAGCATTAAATATAGATAAAAAAATAAAACTAATTACACAGTTTAGACGAAATGGACGAGACAAATCTTTTAAGCCTAGTTAGGTCATGATCGGATAATAATTGCCAAATAACAACGAAAGTGCTACAGTAATGCTACAGTTGCATTTCCTAAAATATTTCGCGAACTAAACAATGCCTAAGGTGAAGAGGAGGATCGTCCTGCCTTGATCCAACCAAGGGTGACGTGAAGGAGGTGAGATGCTTGACTCCGTTAATCTCCTTTGACCGTCTTTGTTAACCTTACTGTACTAGTGAAATCCAGTGCCAGGATCACTTGTGCATCGCCAGTTGACAACGTTGTGGCCAGGAAGGAAGCAACCACAACTATGCCCTTGTTTAGTTTCCCCAATTCTCCTCCAAATTTCACTATACAAAAAGAAGATTTCCCGTCACATCAAAATGTCGGCAAATGCATGGAATACTAAATGTTGATGAAATCAAAAACCAATTGCACAGTTTTGCTGTACTTTACGAGACGAATATTTTAAGCCTAGTTAATCAAAATTTGGATAATTTTTACCAAATACAAACAAAATGCTACAGAAATTCTGATACAGTGTTTTTCTCCCTAATTCTCTGAACTAAACGAAGCCTATATATAGAATATATGATATGATGATGACGACAACAGGACAGCACGCAGCTCGAAATTTCATTTCTCAATTAACAAAAACACAGTTGGAGACGACCTTGACTTACGGAGTTGGCTTCACGGACAATAAAAAGCATAGCATAGCTAGCCATCTAGCGGTGGTATTGTTTCACTGGATCTTCTTGAGCCACCCATTATTCCTGTCAAGCTCCAACACAAAATTAGTCGTGCCAAGTAGCTCCAACACACAAAGTTAGCAGTGTTTAATCTTCGGTTCTTAGAGTCGTTCTTATTAAGTTGGGGTGCCGAGTGCTGGAGCTTACTCTCTTTCTGCTGTTTTCCTTCAGTGCCGGGTGTGTTTAATCTTTGCACCGGCGAGTCTTTGTCGTTGTGTAGTGGACAGTGGAGTATCATTTGGTCCGTTTCTTTCAGTTTTTTTCTCTAACAACACAATATAAGCGGGAAAGAAGTTCCCAACTCGATGGCTGCCATGAGCTCGTGTCTCGCTTTCCTGTGCCTCTACTGCTTCATGATTTGCGTACATTTCCCTTGTGCTTCCTCACTTTCATTCAGCCTCGACTTTTCCAAGACAGGAGACCCGTGTGGTGGTGACCTCGTGTGCAGCGGCGACGTTGCCTTCCGCAACACCACCATCATCGAGCTGACAAAACCTATCAGCTACAGCCGAGGCGTGGTGTGGTATGCGACGGCAGTGCCTCTCTGGAACGCCGTCACCGGTGAGGTAGCAAGCTTCACCACCACCTTCTCCTTTGAGATCATGCAGATCAGGGACAGCCTGTGCGGCGGCGACGGGATGGCCTTCTTTCTCGCGTGTTACACGCGGGACAGTGTCCTGAGAGGCACATACGGTGCCGGGTTATTGAGCCTTTTCCCTCTCAGAAATAATGGCAGCGCCATAGACCTGACGCCGGTGACGGGTGATAATCGGGTCGTCGCCGTCGAGTTTGATACAGTCAAGAATGATTGGGACGACAGCAGCCAGCACGTTGGCATCGACGTCAACTCCATCAAGTCGTTGAGCTACACGAGCACGAGCTCGCCGGAGACGAACAGCAACAACCTCACATCCGGTATACGAATGAATGCCACGGTGCACTACGACAACTCGAGCAAGTTGTTAGCCGCTGATCTCTGGATCGGCCACACTTTATACCGTGTGAACGCCGCCGTGGATCTGAGGAAAGAGTTACCGGAGGAGGTGGCTGTCGGCTTCTCCGCGGGGACCGGTGATTGCTTCCAGCAGCACCGGATATTGTCATGGTCGTTCAGATCGACGCTTCAAGCAGAAATGGCGACTCCGACTCCGATGGCCACGCCGGCTGCACCAACTCCACTACCACCAGCCGCCAACTCGGAGCCCTCGACGAAACTGCCACCCAAGGTACTAATTCCTATAGCGTCTGTGTCGGTCTTTGCAATAGTGGGCCTCCTCGTATGGCTGTGGCGGAAACCCAGAAGAACGGGCGAGGCAAACGGCAATGCTGACTTCGAGATGGGGATGATCGGGCCAAGAAGGTACCTGTACCACGAGCTCGCCGCCGCAACCGATAACTTTGCAGAGGCGAACAAGCTCGGAGAAGGAGGTTTCGGCAGTGTGTACAAGGGCCGCCTCCTGAGCGACGAGCACAACGGCCAGCTGCTGGTGGCCATCAAGAGGTTATCGTCGTCCTCTTGTCAGGGGAGGAAGGAGTTCGAGGCCGAAGTGAAGATCATAAGCCGACTCAGGCATCGCAACCTTGTGCAGCTCTTGGGTTGGTGTGACAACCCCAAAGGGCTCTTGCTCGTCTACGAGCTTGTTCCACATGGGAGCCTAGATGAGCACATCCACAACAACGAGAGGCTGTTAACTTGGCCTGACAGGTACGATGAACAAACTGGCTAAATTTCATTTCAGCATTTAATTGATCTACCTTTGATTCGTTCATAGCATGCACAAATACTATTACATTACCTTTCAAGTTTTGTAAACTTTTTTTGGGGGGGGACCAAGTTTTCAAAACATTGCTGATATATGGATCTAAATCTAATAATGAGGCAAAATGTACGTACTCTTCTTGCATCCGGCCACTTGAAATAAGAAATTAGTGTAGTTCTAGTCATCCCATTAATAATTAGGTGATGATCAGTAGATAATAGTGGGAGTAATCTAGTCGTCCTTTAATTTGGTGATGATCAGTTGAACCCACTATCTCACGTGACGCTTGCATTAGTTTTGTTCAACTTGTGTTCCGTGGTTTAGGACTTTAGGTTGATTTTCATAAAATTTCTACTTCATTATTACGGAGTATTAACAAAAGGCCGTGTGCCCTATCATAAATTTTCTATGGAAGCATGTACGAACATGGCACACCATACCTGGCCTATGAGATAGTCTATGATGAGAAAAATGGGATTAATGAAATAATCACAAGCATCTTGCTGTCAAGAAGCACATTGCTAAAAATAACCACATTTGTGAGACGCCCAAGACTTTAAATCTATATCTGTATTCATATCAATTATATACCTAATATTAAAGAGCCAAATTTTCTTTTTTCTTTCTCCACCTACTCCTAACTACCCAGACAATAGAGAGTTTCTTTCATCTCACTTTTCTTACTTTTCAAACTGCATTCATGTCTTCGGTGTCTCGAATGTAACCTGGACTTATGATCCGTGCTCAACTCGCGCCTAGCGATGGTCAATGCAGAGCTCAATTCCAAAATGTATTGGGTCACGCTCTTCGTGTCCTTATGACCCGGACTCATGACATGTGTTTATACGAGTTAGAACAACTAGCGTTTAGTGATGATACATAGTCTGATTTCTATGCATATTGGGCTCTGTTGCAACGCACGGACACGTTTGCTAGTCAAAACTATGTTTAATTAATCCCTGCTGAGTGTGATTATAAGTGCATAACCACCTCTACTGACTGTCCAAACTAACAGTGGGTTCTCAGAGGGTCCTATCTTATTTTCTGCCTCCTCTTAATGAACACGTGGTTTTGTGCTAAAAAGACATATTTTCTGTGAAGTTATTGATCAGCAAATTTGTGTTTTAAACTTTTAATTGATATAGGTACAAGATCATTTTAGGTTTGGGTTCAGCACTACGCTACCTGCACCTGGATTGGGAGCAATGCGTCGTGCATGGTGACATCAAGCCGAGCAACATAATGCTCGACTCGTCATACAACACCAAGCTGGGAGACTTTGGTCTCGCACGGCTCGTGGACCACGGCATCGGTCCGCAAACGACGTCGATCATACGAGGCAGTGCGGGTTACATGGATCCGGAGTTCGTTAACATGCGCCGGCGGAGCAATGAATCGGACGTCTACAGCTTTGGCATTGTCCTGCTCGAGATCATCTCAGGGCGGCTGCCCGTCAACCGGCAGGAACCGGCCTTCATGCTGCCTAAGTGGGTGTTGGGCCTTCACAACCAGAACCTGATCCTCGAGGCGGCGGACGAGCGGCTGAGGACGGGTGACGGCGCCAGCGAGCGGCAGATAGAGCGCGCCCTTGTCGTAGGGCTCTGGTGCGCGCACCCTGACCCGGTAGAGCGGCCGTCCATGGCGCAGGTGATGAACGTGCTGCAGTCGGAGGACGCGAGGCTGCCAGCGCTCTCGCCGCATATGTACAGGCAGGTGGTGCCACCGAGCTTTGGCGTGGGTGAGAGCGGTACTTCTGGTGCCCGCTCTTCCTCGGCAACCACCGGAATGACACTTTCACCGGAATAATATGCAAATGATCAGATCGTGCACGATGATCTGTTGAATAATTTAAGCCTGCTCTATGGGACATCCCATATGCATATTAACCGATGTTTTTACTTGTGCATTGTCTACATCTTTTCCTTTTAAGAGATTTGTCTGTGTGTCATTTTGTTGCTACTACTGTGTATGCATTTGCATAATGGTTAAGTAATGGGACATTCTCTTCCAATCATTTGATTGAGCAGTAAATGAACATTTTGTGAAATGAATGGCTTCCCGCTCACGAACTGTAGTTTCACCCGGGGACTGGGGTAGCATAGGGTTTCTCTTGCAGAAGACAAGAATTCATTTTGCAAAACTAAGGGCCTAAGAGGGTGTTTTTGGGACTACTCTACTCCATGCTTTTCAGCTCTACTTTATGTTTTTTAGTCAAATAGGTTCAGCTCCACACAACTCCGCTTAAGGAAAAAAGATAGAGTTATGAGAGCACGTAAAGAAGTACTCCACAAGCTCCAGTTTTTTATGGAGTTGCTCCATCAGTGAAGTTCATGGAACAATCCCATTTAAACACCCCCTAAGTTGATAAGAATCTTAGTTTATTTGTGACGATTGATTGACAAGTTACGAAATGGATTTGAGTGCTTTAATTTGGGATCGTATGACGTTGTGCTTTTGGGATTGCTTGAAACTATTGCTCTCTTTGGTTTTTTTGGCCTTTCCTCGTTCTATAGGGGAGCTTTCAATATATATCCTTCCTCATATAGTCATATATATATCAAGTTACATAGACTTTCAGGCACCTAAAATGGTGGCGGTGATTATCCAAGACAGTTAACACATGATTAAAGGATTAGAACCAGGTGGTGATGCCATACCAATGACACTAATAGTTCATTCCAAGCTATATTATAATCTATGACCATAAATTATGGTCGTTATCTTAGATAATGTAACACCTCAGTCCATTAATATCATGTAGTAGTTGGTGCATGTGGCCCATGTGTGGTTATAACTGATTGGTTTAGTATCACCTTACAAGTTTAGGATGGTAAGAGCTAGCTTATAGTCTTTGTCCTTCCAAACATAGCTGATGGACCAGGATCCTAGGGGTTCCCTATGGGGTCGACTACCTAATAGGGGCTTGGGCTGGCCCACAGTCTGCTTGAAGACACGAGACAAGGTGGCGTGTACTCCAAGCTATCAAGGACGACCAACCAGTCGGACTATAGAACTCTCATGTTGTAACTGACTAGGACTACATCAATACACCCTGCCTTTGGACTATATAAAGAGAGGCAGGCGCATACCCCTTGCACACATCAATCATGCAAACCAATCCAACGCAAGGCAACACAACCTCTGGACTATATAAAGGGAGGCAGACGCATACCCCTTGCACACATCAATCATGCAAACTAATCCAACACAAGGCAACACAACCTCTGGACTATATAAAGGGAGGCAGGCGCATAACCCTTGTACACATCAATCATACAAATCAATCCAACACAAGGCAACACGTCTAACTAAACGTAAGGTATTACGCTATTTAGTGGCCTAAACCAGTATGTTCAGCGTACGTCGAAGCCCACCAATCATCATCCCGGGTAGCCCCATGACGAGTTGCCAGTCACAAAACACCGACAGCTGGCGCACAAGGTATGGGCTTTCGGTGACTTCGCGATTGAGAGCTTGACGGACCTCTACATCATGCTTTTCCTGGCCGGATCCACTTTCGGTTTCGGCTCCTGGATCTATACGGTGGATGACTGTGGCAAGCTCCAAAGTTGTCTCATGCAGATCCAAGGGTCCAAGCTACTCCAGCAGCTCCTGCAGCAATGCTAGAACCTCTCATCGAGAAATTTGGCAATCTCTCGATTTTCGATTCAACTCGGACTCGGGAGATATCAAGGAAGCAAGACCCCCACTCGAACATAGTGTAACACCCCTGGGTGTTAAGCATGCATTATCATTTCAAAGCATAGGCATTCAACATCATTGCATGATTAGCATTATTTGAATTGTAGCTCTTTCAAATTAAATTTGAAAAACAAATAAATGGGAACCCTAAGTTTGATATAAGTGTTAAAAAGTTGGTGTACTTTTGAGAAGTAGCAATTTTAAATAATCTAGAATAAAGCAACTTGATTATTGGAGCAAATTTTTGAATTCAAGTTTTCCTCAAATTCTGTTTTAAAAATATTCTAAATAAATGAGTTTTTTATTTTAAAATTAGCTTTAAATCCCAAATTCAAAATCTATTGAGAATTTTGAAAAATGCTCTATATGAAAGTTGTAGAGAATAAAATTTTGAACAACTTTTATTTTGGGTCAAAATTCTGAAAACCCCTTTTTCATCTCCAAAATCGAATTTTAAACAGAGAATTAAATCTGGAAAATATTTTGAAAAAAAAATCAGATTTTCGCCTTATTGGGCTTCGGCTCCCCTTTCGGCCCAGCATCGCTGGCGGCCCGGCCCGCGCCCGCGTCGTCCCCCTCCCGCCCGCGCGCGTGAGCGCCCGCGCGCGACGCCGTGGCGTCGCGGCAGAGCTCGGCCGCCGCGTGGCCGTACGCCGTCGAAGCCGCGCGACACGCGCCCTGTGGCCCCCGCAGCCCCGCGCTTACCCCGCCCGGACTCGCCTGCTCCCGCTCCCTCACCTCATTTCGCCTCCGCTTGCTCGCGTGCCTCGCCAACGCCGTAGCACGCCGAGCCGCCACCGCCGCGCCATTGCCGTGCCTCACCTCGCCACCGCGACTCCACCGCCAAATTCCGCCCGCCCTGGCGTTCCCCTTTCCCTAACCGACCTCGACGAGTCACGGGACGCGCACCTCGGCAAGGTAAGCGGCCGAATTTGGCCGTCTTCTCCCCCGCCGGTGAGCCGCCACCGCGGCTTCCGTCGACCCCGCCTTTCCGCCATCACATTTCCCTCCTCCCCGTGCGCACCATGATCGCCTCCGCTCGCTGGAGCTCGTGCGCCCGTCCATGACCTCCGCCATGGCCTGCTCCGGCCTAGCGCCGACTAGCCGCGCCACCGCCTCCGCCATAGCCGCTGCGGCCCATGCTCCGCCCTTCCTCTCGCCCCGTTAATCACCTCGCTGGGTTCGCATGCTTGCAGGGAGTCGATCAGTACCGACCTCATCGCCGGCGACCTCGCCGACGGCGAGTTATCCCCGGTCAGCGCCTCCCCGACCCGGCTCCGGCTGACCGGTGGGGTCAGCTGACCCATGGGACCCGCCTGTCTGTCTCAGCGTTTCGGTCCCGGGTGTCACAGCGGGGTGCACGTAGCGTTTAAGGCCGGTTTTGATTTTCGGTTTTAAAGAAATTGATTTCCAGAAAATCTGAAAAAGGCTTCCAAAAATTGTATCTCAAGATTTATAGCTCCAAAAATCATGAAATAAATTTTGAAATGTTCCTTTTGAATAGATCTACAGTTTAAAAATATCTTATGTTATTTTTGTGACACTTTACTATGCAACTTTATTTAATTGTTATATATGCTGTTATCTTAGAAAAAGTGTAGTAAATAAAATAATAAAGGGAAAAATGTGATTCTTGTTACATTAGTATTTATTAGTGATGTACTTTTTAGAAAAAATGCTAGTGAAGCATGTTCTGTGGAAAATTTTTGAAGTGTAGTTCAAATGCTTTTAATTGATAATATTTGTTATTTTTAGTAGAGAGCAAAATTTGTATACAACATACATATGATAAATTTTGTAGTATGTTAGTTTACTGTTAGTAACCTAGGAAAAATGTGAAATCTGTTGTTTGATACTTTTTCTAGTATAAAATAATTTCATGCTCACTTTTAGGCTATAATTTGTTTATTTTGTACAGGCAGTTTTACATATCCAATTCTCATGAAAATTTAGTGTTAGGTTAGTTAGAGTAAGGGCACTCTACTGTAATTTTTGTAGATTTTTATCTACACCAGAGATAGGTGTTGTTGTGCAACCCTAGTTAAATAGGGAATAAATGATTATTCTTTATGAGAAATTAAGAATAATAAAATATGTTTGGTGTATCTTTGAAGCATCACTATGTCTTGCTGATGTTGTGGATGAGTTAGGTTGGTAAGGTTTGGTCATTTAGGGTCACTTGCTTGTGTAAGGTGTATGATAATTAGTGGAACCGCAATGTGCATGCTTTAGGGTACATGTTCTTGGATGACGTGGACTACCTTGTAGAAGATGAAGTTTTATCTTAACTGATCATTCCATGTGCTCTTCTGCATCTCATGTCATCCCATCACTCCATCATAATCCGATGCATCATTCGCATGTACTTATGCACTTGCATCATACAGGATCGCAGGAGGAGTCGCAGGCAGCAGTACCGGAGGAGCAGGCTTGGACGGACCAGCAAGAGCCCCAGGCACAGGAGGTGCCCGAGGAGGAAGAGCCAGGTGAGGAACTGTCGGAGTGCGTCGACCACTATCCTAGCTCGTTCGAAAGAGGCAAGCCCCGGAGCATTATAAGTCTCCTATTTTATAAAAGCTATTCTTTATTACCTAAATTATAATTATATATTGTTGCATTAAGTTATAGGAGTTGAGTGAAACCGTTGTTGCATTACTATCCTTGTCCACCAGATTACTGTTACCTTATTAGGTCAGGATCGAGTAAATTGCTTAGCCATGCTTAGATCGGTAGAAGTCGGGTGATTTCCTGTCACCTGCGAGCTATAGGTGAATACCTGGCTATGGTTAGCAGTATTTGTGAATCTTGAAAAGTAACCAAGTGTTATGGATAAGCGGAGACCGGGCGGAGTCTTATAGGGTTTTTGGACTATAGTGATTCCGTCTGTGTCGATTAAGGACCGATCGTTGCTCGTCTCTCTTGTCATGTTGAACGCATGCCTCACATTTAGCTGGCCGAATAAAGTACCTTTCGACCGCAAAGCTAGTGACACTTTTCGAGCTGGGATAAACTTGGGTTGGCAGACTGGTGTTGAAGGGGGGTGTACGGGGACGCGAAGAGTGAGCCCAAGGTGCGTCCTGGCAGTCGGGCGGTCCCTGGGTAGTGCGATCCATGATTGTTATCACGCGGCTTCTTGGAAAGTGTCATTGGTGATCTACGCAACCCTGACGGGGGAAGCATGGTTTATGTGAGCAATAAATCTCCAGCTGGATAGGAATTCGATTCGAATCGCCGTCGCTCCCGGTTAGTGAGCACTTGACTGGAGCTACGGCATCGTAGTGCTAATGATGGAACACGGATGGTTAGGTGGTTAATGTTGGAAATGCTAAACCTGAGATAGTAACCTTTGATGTTAATGGTTAATCAAGTGATTGTTTTAGCAACAGGTGCTTACCTAACTTGAATAGGTTATCCTAAAATGATGCTAAAAGTACTTATCTTCAGTTATTCATAATAACTTATGCTTTTCGCAAATGAGTCAAGCCAGTCCACTATATAAAGCCTTGCATGCTCCTTGGTGTCATGTTATTTCTGGTTTTTGACGGGTAAGTCTAGCTGAGTACATTCTCATACTCAGGGCGTTGTTCCCATTGTTGTTGCAGATGGTCAGATGTACTACGGGTACTGCTCCAACTGTCTGTATCCGGCGATGGGTGACAACTAGGACCTTGGGCAAGGGTCTTTCTGCTTGTCTTATCTACTGCTTTTGTGGACCATGACTATCTACTGGCACTGTAACTGAACTAAGTGTGTGTGCGTAAAACTATTTGCTTCCGCTATTTTATGTTGAACTATGTTGTAATAACTTTTATTTTCGAACTCCGATGTATCTTACTTTTATGGTCAACTTTATGTATCGTGTGAACTGTGGCTGCTAAATCAGTACGATCCTGGTTGTATGTTGGTTGGTTTGAAATCCTTCGCGATTTCACGGAATCTCGAGTTATATGGACTTAAGTTTGTTAAATTAACCGCCTCGGTGGAAGATTTTCTTACTTAATCTCGTATAATTACGTTGATCCGTTACAGCTGGTATCAGAGCATGATTTAGCATGTTACTGTTCACATGAGTATTTAAAAACAAAACTGTGTTTTCAAATAAGCTTTTGAACTTAAAAGTGTGCCGGTGGTCATATCCTTTATGCCCGATAAGGACTCTAGGTGGCTTATTTAAGTACTAACTTGGGGGTTTGCATCATATTTTAAATTTCGTCGCTCATACGGCGTGCTATTGTATGAGTGCCATTCACTTGAGTGGTAATGTATGGATCAAATACCTCTACGCCTTGGTAAGTGAGAGTTGTGAGAGCATGGTCGGATACACCGCCGATCTAGAGGAGTGCTTATGTGATTCTGAAATACTCACGTGCCATGCGCATGTTTGTATGAGGGTATCCAATTGGTGGGGAATTCCGCCATGCAGTGACGATGCCGTCAATAGGACGATGATTCGGGTAGTTGTTACCGTTATACTCGTATCTGGGGATGCGTGTAGAGCGAGTAACTTACTTTACTGCTTTCTTGCATATTTTCATATTGTGAGGTTTGGGCTGAAGTGATTTTCTGCAGGTACATAACAGCGCTTTCGAGTAGTACGTATTAGTTACGTTACAAGAGATCGTGTATGCCACCGTTTATTCCGATAGTAGTTATTGATTTCCTAAGTTTGTGAGGACGTACGGAACGTGCATGCATCATGTTATGCATTTCATTCATAGCATTGTTCCTCCCCTTATAAGTTGCTTATCTCATTTCGATAAAAATGCCAACTTAAAAATCTGTTCTCACCCCTGTAATAAAATTTTGCTACAGATGGCACGTACCAAGCAAACAGCCCGCAAGTCCACCGGCAGAGCTCCCCGTCATCAGCTTGCTCCGCGCACTCGCCAGCGCCACACTTTTCTTGGAGAGTTTGGGATGCCTACACTCTTGTGGAGAGTGCTCAGCTATGTAGGCTATCCTAATGGGATGGAGCCCCGCTACTTTTGGTCAAATGAGCGGTTGGGTGAAGGACTTTTGGTAACTGTGGAGGCAGTAGTTTGTCTCCGAGGTGATGGTTCTGAGTGGACCGGTTGGCGTTTTGAGTCAACTGGCAGGACCCCTGAAGAAGCCGCTGCGCCTTTGGGATCCTGAGGGATATCATGGATCGCTTTCCTCAGGAGTTGGCAGCAGCTATAGTTGGAGTCTTTCCGAGGGGCAACCCCTCTACTGACTCGTGGCAGCAGGCAAGAGGCAGATCTCTGGAGATTAGCGCAGCAGAGGCACAGAACAGTGACAACCCCGCTATGAGTGCCATGTTCGCAGTGATGAGGGCCTTCGATGGAGTGGAAGGTAGTCTAAGACGTGTTTCTAGTGCTCTTGGTCAGGCTCGTGATGACCGCCGTCAGCTTCAGAGAGATCACGACGCCGAGATTGAGAGGCTCACTGCTGAGATGGCTTAGTTGACTCGTCAAAGAGATCAGGCCACTCAGAGGACTGTGGTTTTTGAGGGAGATGTACGTGCCCTGAGAGAGCAGCTTGGGCGACTGACCACCGCCCACAGGAATGCTGAGAGCATGTTGGCTCATGTGCTCCATCAGAGGAATGAAGCCTAGTCCGCAGAGAATGTGTTGAGAGCTAGACAGTTTGAGCTCGAGCAGCGGCTGGCTGATGCAGAAGAGTACAATGATAACTTGCATGAAGAGGTCCATCGGCTGAACAATCAGCTTAACCCTTATGACCCTCCTGGCGCAGCAGAGATGGATTTGGATGAAGACGAAGATCCTGAAGAGCCGGTGGCGCCAGCTGAGGAGCACGACGATGCTGCAATTGGCGACAACGCCAACGTCTCTGACCTAGACAGCGACCATGAGGAGTAGGCTAGTAGTTGTTGCGCTAGCTACTAGGTTCCGCTTGCATGATCTTTTGCGTTGCTGGCACTTTGGACATGTAATAATGAGTAGAAAGACTAAAGCTTGATGTAATGTTGGAAAGCTTGGATGTGTTTGTGACGATATCCGAACGTCAAAAGTCCAGTGTATGTATGCTGGCAACTTGGTTGTAATGGACGCGATGTGTGTGCTTTAAGTAATATAATTAGTGATGTTGTGTTAATTGGAATGACTTATTGTGCCCCTATTTTATTGTATGAATTTATTCTCTCTAGTGAATTTAGTTCGGCATAATTTTTCATTCGGTTGCAATTTCTACAACATCACCTAATAATTACTGTTGCTGAAATATGCAGATACCGAACACTCGCCGTACCGTGTATGGTGCCGCTAAGGCTGGTGACAGTGCAGCTGCTAATGATGACCGTGATCCACCACCGCCTCCTCCACCCTACACTGCAGAACAGTTTTCGCACAATTCCTGGGAAGCCAACGCAACATGGAGAGCATGCAACAGAATATGGAAGTTGCGTTGCGCAGTATCGCAGATAACACCGGTCGGGGGATAAACCCAGGTGGGCACGAAGCAAATCAGTACAGCAGTTTTAAGGACTTCATGGATACTCATCCACCGATCTTCAAGGAAGCCGCAGAACCTTTAGATGCAGAAGAATGGATTAATACGATGGAAGATAAGTTCCGTGTCTTGAGGATGACTGAAGTGTTGAAGACTGAGTACGCAGCTCATCAGCTTCAAGGTCCGGCAGGAATGTGGTGGAAGCATCACCGCACCACTTTTCCTCCCCACGCCCATATCTCTTGGAGGGAGCTCACTGAAGCCTTCCGTGGAACATACATTCCACCCGGTCTGACCGAGATGAAGCTTGGGGAATTTTTGGCATTAAATCAAGGCACGAAGACTGTAACTCAATATCTGCATGCCTTCAATAACCTGAGCCGTTATGCTCCGGACATGGTGGATATTGATGCCAAGAATATCACTAGTTTCAAGAGAGGCCTGAGTCCCAAGATGATGAAACATGTGGGTACAAACATGAGGACTAGTTTCAATGACTTCGTTAGTGACTGTCTGAAGCAAGAGAAGAACAACAATGTTTATGCCGCTTCCAAGATCCGTAAGAGGGCTTTCGAGTCGGGTTCGTCCCAGTCCAGGACCCCAGTGGCCAACCGCCCAGCTTATCGATCGCCTGCCCCAGGTGCAAGGTTTAGGCCACCGCAAAGGAAGAATCAGAATGCTCAGCCACCCCAGAGGAACCAGAAGCCGTTCAAGATGGCATTGCCTCAAGCAAAGATAGGACAAGGCAGTTCATCTGGAACTGTGGCTCAAGTGAAGGGACCGTGCTTTAACTGCAACCAACCTGGACACTTTGCGAAGTATTGTCCCTACCCTAAGAAACAGCAAACGCAGTATCAAGCTCGTGTGCACCACACCACTGTGGATGACATCCCTAAAGGAGAACCAGTGACAGCTGGTATGTTTTCTATCAACAATCATCATGCAGTAGTTTTGTTTGATTCCGGATCGTCTTATTCCTTTGTAAGTCAAGCATTTGTTAAGAGGCATGAGCAAAAGATAGTTGAATTGGAATGTGCATATAAAATTAGTTCAGCTGGGGCTAATCTGTTGACTAATCAGATAGTTCAGGGAGTAACCCTAAACATATCAAACCGGCAATATAAGCTTAACCTGATAGTCATGCCAGGGTTAGTTTTGGATGTGATCATGGGTATGAACTGGATGAATCAGATGGGAGTTGTAATTGATGTTGGAGGAAGGAGTATCTCTCTTAAGGAACCCAGTGGGGAAGGCACCTTTCGGGTGGTCCTACCTCGGAGGGTAGACCTAGCTAGCACATCTTGTGCGGTCCAAACTACTCTGCTAGCCCAGATTCCAGTGGTTTGTGAGTTTCCGGATGTGTTTCCAGAGGAGTTACCTGGACTTCCACCAGACCGAGATGTTGAGTTTGCCATTGAGTTAATTCCAGGAACAGCACCGATTTCAAGAAGGCCTTATCGGATGCCTCCCAATGAGTTAGCAGAATTGAAGAAGCAACTTCAGGACTTGCTAAAGAAAGGGTTGATTCGTCCCAGCTCGTCTGAATGGGGATGCCCCGCTCTGTTTGTGAAAAAGAAGAAGGATAACTCCTTACGCATGTGCGTGGATTATCGGCCACTGAATGCAGTGACAATTAAAAACAAGTATCCTCTTCCTCGGATTGATATCTTGTTTGACCAATTGTCCAAAGCCAAAGTGTTCTCTAAAACAGATTTGAGGTCAGGGTACCATCAAATAAAGATTAGGCCGCAAGACGTGCCTAAGACTGCGTTCTCTACCAGATATGGTTTGTACGAGTATCTTGTCATGTCTTTCGGATTGACAAATGCTCCTGCATACTTTATGTACCTGATGAATTCGGTTTTCATGCCCGAGTTGGACAAGTTTGTGATAGTGTTCATTGATGACATACTAATATACTCAGAAAATGAAGAAGAGCACGCAGAACACCTCAGGATAGTCTTGACTAGACTCAGAGAACATCGACTGTATGCTAAGTTCAGCAAGTGTGAGTTCTGGCTTAGGACAGTTCCTTTTCTCGGCCACGTGTTGTCGGCAAATGGCATTTCGGTAGACCCTGGTAAGGTGCAAGAGGTTATGAACTAGAAGTCACCAACTTCAGTTAATGAAGTTTGCAATTTCCTTGGTTTAGCCGGTTACTACCATCGCTTCATACCGGATTTCTCGAAGATTGCCAAACCAATGACAAGCCTGTTACAGAAGGATCATAAGTTTGTATGGACAGAGGAGTGCGAAGCAGCTTTCTGTACCTTGCGAAAGTTGTTGACCACTGCTCCTGTTCTGGCCCAACCAGATATAGAAAAGCCGTTTGATGTTTTCTGTGACGCATCCAAGAATGGGTTAGGATGTGTGCTAATGCAAAATGGAAGAGTCATTGCTTACGCCTCACGACAATTGAGGAAGCATGAAGTTAACTATCCTACACATGATTTAGAGCTCGCAGCAGTGGTGCACGCTCTAAAGATTTGGAGGCACTACCTATTGGGTAATGTGTGTAACATCTTCACAGATCATAAGAGTCTCAAATACATCTTTACCCAATCCGAGTTGAACATGCGACAGAGGAGATGGTTAGAGCTGATAAAAGACTATAATCTGAACGTGCACTATCACCCTAGAAAGGCTAATGTAGTAGCAGAAGCACTGAGCAGAAAATCTCATGCTATTGATGTGCAACCGTTGTTTGAAGAAGGGTTCAATTTGTTATATCCTGCTGTGTTGCATAATATTCAGATCAGTTGCACTCTAGAAAGCCAGATCATTGATGGTCAGAAAACAGATAAGGGAATCTTTCATATCAAAGAAAAGATGAAGAGAGAACCCACCAAACACTTTCGATTGGATGACCAAGGAGTGTTATGGTTCAAGGATCGCCTGGTAGTACCTAAGGATAGAGAGCTTAAAAACAAGTTGATGGATGAGGCCCATCGTTCTAAGCTATCTATTCACCCCGGAAGTAGTAAGATGTACCAAGATTTGCGACCCCGTTTTTGGTGGACTAAGATGAAAAAGGAGATTGCAGCATACGTTGCTCGTTGCGACATGTGTTGTAGAGTTAAAGCTCTTCACCTGAGACCTGCAGGACTTCTGCAACCTTTGTCGGTACCCGATTGGAAGTGGGATGATATAAGTATGGACTTTATCACTGGTCTCCCCACCACACAGAAGGGCCATGATTCCATTTGGGTAATAGTCGATCGCCTTACCAAGTCGGCTCACTTTCTGCCAGTCAAAACAAGTTTCCGACCACCTCAATATGCAGAAAAGTACATTGCTGAGATTGTCCGATTGCACGGGATACCAAAAACGATTGTGTCCGATCGTGGTTCACAGTTTACCTCTCACTTTTGGGAACATCTGCATCAAGGTTTGGGCACTAGTTTGATTCGTAGCACGGCTTACCACCCACAGACTGATGGGCAGACAGAAAGAGTTAATGCAGTATTGGAAGATATGCTTAGAGCTTGTGTTCTATCATCCAGAGGTTCATGGGAATCCTGGTTACCGTTGGCAGAATTTGCTTACAACAACAGTTACCAAGAGAGTATCAAGATGGCACCATTTGAAGCTTTGTATGGCCGGAAGTGCAGAACACCGTTAAATTGGGTAGAGGCCGGAGAAAGAAGGTTTTACGGAATTGATTTTGTAGATGAGGCAGAGAAGAAGGTCTGTGTGATTCAACAAAACATGCAAGCAGCACAGTCTCGTCAGAAGAGTTATGCGGATAAGAGAAGAAGACCATTGGATTTCCAAGTAGGTGACTATGTTTATTTGAAGGTTACCCCAATGAAGAAGAAACGGTTTGGAATTAAAAAGAAGCTGTCCGCTAGATATATAGGGCCATACCAGATCATAGAGAAAAAGGGTCCCGTGGCGTATAAGTTACAGTTGCCAGAAGAGATGAGTTCGATCTTTCCCGTCTTCCACGTATCCCAATTGAAGAAGTGTCTACGTGTTCCAGAGGAGAGAATACAACCTCAGGGTATTCGGATCAAGGCAGATTTGGAATATCGTGAGCAACTAGTTCGAATCCTGGATACCAAGGACCGAGTTACTCGAAATAAGGTGATCACAACCTACAAGGTTCAGTGGAGTCATCATGACGAGAGCGATGCTTCTTGGGAAACGGGAGAATATCTTCAAACCGCTTATAAAGATTTTTACGATAAATGGTTCGTAACTCAAAATCTCGGGACGAGATTCTTATAAGGGGGGAGGACTGTAACACCCCTGGGTGTTAAGCATGCATTATCATTTCAAAGCATAGGCATTCAACATCATTGCATGATTAGCATTATTTGAATTGTAGCTCTTTCAAATTAAATTTGAAAAACAAATAAATGGGAACCCTAAGTTTGATATAAGTGTTAAAAAGTTGGTGTACTTTTGAGAAGTAGCAATTTTAAATAATCTAGAATAAAGCAACTTGATTATTGGAGCAAATTTTTGAATTCAAGTTTTCCTCAAATTCTGTTTTAAAAATATTCTAAATAAATGAGTTTTTGATTTTAAAATTAGCTTTAAATCCCAAATTCAAAATCTATTGAGAATTTTGAAAAATGCTCTATATGAAAGTTGTAGAGAATAAAATTTTGAACAACTTTTATTTTGGGTCAAAATTCTGAAAACCCCTTTTTCATCTCCAAATTCGAATTTTAAACAGAGAATTAAATCTGGAAAATATTTTGAAAAAAATCAGATTTTCGCCTTATTGGGCTTCGGCTCCCCTTTCGGCCCAGCGTCGCTGGCGGCCCGGCCCGCGCCCGCGTCGTCCACCTCCCGCCCGCGCGCTCGAGCGCCCGCGCGCGACGCCGTGGCATCGCGGCAGAGCTCGGCCGCCGCGTGGCCGTACGCCATCAATGCCGCGCGACACGCGCCCTGTGGCCCCCGCAGCCCCGCACTTACCCCGCCCGGACTCGCCTGCTCCCGCTCCCTCACCTCATTTCGCCACCGCTTGCTCGCGTGCCTCGCCAACGCCGCAGCACGCCGAGCTGCCACCGCCGCGCCATTGCCGTGCCTCACCTCGCCACCGCGACTCCACCGCCAAATTTCGCCCGCCCTGGCGTTCCCCTTTCCCTAACCGACCTCGACGAGTCACGGGACGCGCACCTCGGCAAGGTAAGCGGCCGAATTTGGCCGTCTTCTCCCCCGCCGGTGAGCCGCCGCCGCGGCTTCTGTCGACCCCACCTTTCCGCCATCACATTTCCCTCCTCCCCATGCGCACCATGATCGCCTCCGCTCGCTGGAGCTCGTGCGCCCGTCCATGACCTCCGCCATGGCCTGCTCCGGCCTAGCGCCGGCTAGCCGTGCCACCGCCTCCGCCATTGCCGCCGCGGCCCATGCTCCGCCCTTCCTCTCGCCCCGTTAATCACCTCGCTGGGTTCACATGCTTGCAGGGAGTCGACCGGTACCGACCTCGTCGCCGGCGACCTCGCCGACGGCGAGTTATCCCCGGTCAGCGCCTCCCCGACCCGGCTCCGGCTGACCGGTGGGGTCAGCTGACCCGTGGGACCCGCCTGTCTGTCTTAGCGTTTCGGTCCCGGGTGTCACAGCGGGGTGCACGTAGCGTTTAAGGCCGGTTTTGATTTTCGGTTTTAAAGAAATTGATTTCTAGAAAATCTGAAAAAGGCTTCCAAAAATTGTATCTCAAGATTTATAGCTCCAAAAATCATGAAACAAATTTTGAAATGTTCCTTTTGAATAGATCTACAGTTTAAAAATATCTTATGTTATTTTTGTGACACTTTACTATGCAACTTTATTTAATTGTTATATATGCTGTTATCTTAGAAAAAGTATAGTAAATAAAATAATAAAGGGAAAAATGTGATTCTTGTTACATTAGTCTTTATTAGTGATGTACTTTTTAGGAAAAATGCTAGTGAAGCATGTTCTGTGGAAAATTTTTGAAGTGTAGTTCAAATGCTTTTAATTGATAATATTTGTTATTTTTAGTAGAGAGCAAAATTTGTATACAACATACATATGATGAATTTTGTAGTATGTTAGTTCACTGTAAGTAACCTAGGAAAAATGTGAAATCTGTTGTTTGATACTTTTTCTAGTATAAAATAATTTCATGCTCACTTTTAGGCTATAATTTGTTTATTTTGTACAGGCAGTTTTACATATCCAATTCTCATGAAAATTTAGTGTTAGGTTAGTTAGAGTAAGGGCACTCTACTGTAATTTTTGTAGATTTTTATCTACACCAGAGATAGGTGTTGTTGTGCAACCCTAGTTAAATAGGGAATAAATGATTATTCTTTATGAGAAATTAAGAATAATAAAATATGTTTGGTGTATGTTTGAAGCATCACTATGTCTTGCTGATGTTGTGGATGAGTTAGGTTGGTAAGGTTTGGTCATTTAGGGTCACTTGCTTGTGTAAGGTGTATGATAATTAGTGGAACCGCAATGTGCATGCTTTAGGGTACATGTTCTTGGATGACGTGGACTACCTTGTAGAAGATGAAGTTTTATCTTAACTGATCATTCCATGTGCTCTTCTGCATCTCATGTCATCCCATCACTCCATCATAATTCGATGCATCATTCGCATGTACTTATGCACTTGCATCAGACAGGATCACAGGAGGAGTCGCAGGCAGCAGTACCGGAGGAGCAGGCTTGGACGGACCAGCAAGAGCCCTAGGCACAGGAGGTGCCCGAGGAGGAAGAGCCAGGCGAGGAACTGCCGGAGTGCGTCGACCACCATCCTAGCTCGTTCGAAAGAGGCAAGCCCCGGAGCATTATAAGTCTCCTATTTTATAAAAGCTATTCTTTATTACCTAAATTATAATTATATATTGTTGCATTAAGTTATAGGAGTTGAGTGAAACCGTTGTTGCATTACTATCCTTGTCCACCAGATTACTGTTACCTTATTAGGTCAGGATCGAGTAAATTGCTTAGCCATGCTTAGATCGGTAGAAGTCGGGTGATTTCCTGTCACCTGCGAGCTATAGGTGAATATCTGGCTGTGGTTAGCAGTATTTGTGAATCTTGAAAAGTAACCAAGTGTTATGGATAAGCGGAGACCGGGCGGAGTCTTATAGGGTTTTTGGACTATAGTGATTCCATCTGTGTCGATTAAGGACCGATCGTTGCTCGTCCCTCTTGTCATGTTGAACGCATGCCTCACATTTAGCTGGCCGAATAAAGTACCTTTCGACCGCGAAGCTAGTGACACTTTGCAAGCCGGGATAAACTCGGGTTGGCAGACTGGTGTTGAAGGGGGGTGTACGGGGACGCGAAGAGTGAGCCCAAGGTGCGTCCTGGCAGTCGGGCGGTCCCTGGGTAGTGCGATCCATGATTGTTATCCCGCGGCTTCTTAGAAAGTGTCATTGGTGATCTACGCGACCCTGACGGGGGAAGCATGGTTTGTGTGAGGAATAAATCTCCAGCTGGATAGGAATTCGATTCGAATCGCCGTCGCTCCCGGTTAGTGAGCACTTGACTCGAGCTACGGCATCGTAGTGCTAATGATGGAACACGGATGGTTAGGTGGTTAATGTTGGAAATGCTAAACCTGAGATGGTAACCTTTGATGTTAATGGTTAATCAAGTGATTGTTTTAGCAACAGGTGCTTACCTAGCTTGAATAGGTTATCCTAAAATGATGCTAAAAGTACTTATCTTCAGTTATTCATAATAACTTATGCTTTTCGCAAATGAGTCAAGCCAGTCCACTATATAAAGCCTTGCATGCTCCTTGGTGTCATGTTATTTCTGGTTTTTGACGGGTAAGTCTAGCTGAGTACATTCTCGTACTCAGGGCGTTGTTCCCATTATTGTTGCAGATGGTCAGATGTACTACGGGTACTGCTCCAACTGTCTGTATCCGGCGATGGGTGACAACTAGAACCTTGGGCAAGGGTCTTTTTGCTTGTCTTATCTACTGCTTTTGTGGACCATGACTATCTACTGGCACTGTAACTGAACTAAGTGTGTGTGCGTAAAACTATTTGCTTCCGCTATTTTATGTTGAACTATGTTGTAATAACTTTTATTTCCGAACTTCGATGTATCCTACTTTTATGGTCAACTTTATGTATCGTGTGAACTGTGGCTGCTAAATCAGTACGATCCTGGTTGTATGTTGGTTGGTTTGAAATCCTTCGCGATTTCACGGAATCTCGAGTCATACGGGCTTAAGTTTGTTAAATTAACCGCCTCGGTGGAAGATTTTCTTACTTAATCTCGTATAATTACGTTGATCCGTTACACATAGCCACCCTGTCCGACTCGGGGCCAAGTCAAGGTGTCCACACCAAAGACCCGAGTTATGTCCAACTCGGACTCAGAAACTAAGCTTCTATCTATTAGGAGTCAATATCAAAACTGATGCAGTCGGATCAAGAAATCACTACTTTGACAGGCGCTCAATAGGGCTTGGTGCTTTCCGCCACGGCAGAAGGCAACATAGTGCATTGGCCTAGAGAAAGGCTTGCTTTTGGCACGTCAGATCCCTCTCGCCTCATCGGCATGATGGGGCAACTACCGTTCCAAGTCGGCAACGTGCTCCCGACCGATGAAGGGGGCTCTACTAAGATTCTTTCTAGCACCTCGACAGGAGAATCGAGAACCAACAACACCATTAGCCATACCCGAGAAGTTGTCGTGATGCGGCAACCACCATTGCCTGCCATGCCACAAGCTCCTGACGTTAACTCATGAGATGAGACTTTGTCAAATATCTCTGCCAATGTTTCTACACCACCCAATGAATCAGAAGCACAGAAGGCTACTAGGGAAAGAAGAACAAGCAGAGGCAAGCACTGCGAAACTGCACCTGTCATCGCAAGTTGGAGATGGAGCGGTATCAGGCAGATTGCCAAGAAGCCAAACGCCGATGCTTGGCTGCAGATACTACAATAGCAGACCTATCATGGTCGACTCAGAAGCCCCCATCGCAGTCGGTTTTCAGCCTCGGCAGTAAACGGTCGATGGTGACAGTCGAAGTCATCACGGTCGGTTCAGAACCAACAGTGATGGCTCCTCAACACCGCCACATTGGTCAATGCTCTGACTATAATTGTGATAATCATCGTCGCCTTCACGTCCGATATGTCTGTGTCAAGGTGAACAACATCGTTGTTTAGGTGTCCGAACCACCTGTATAATGGTCATGATCACCGTCATATTGGACAACGACCCGACTATGTGCAGTGCACATTCATCGTCGCTTTGATGTCTGGCGTGTCCATGTCGTGGTCAACATCGCTGTCGCTTGGGTGTATGAACCGTCTGTTCAAAGGTCATGATCACCGTCACCTTGCAGTATAATCCGCATAGGGTGATCCTCTAGTCCATGTCGGGTTACTAAACGATTCAGGGGTGATTCACTTTTCACCGACTGGTATGTGGTGGTGGTGATGACAAAATAACCAACGACACTTACATCCAACAGTGACAAAATTACAAACGTATTTACTAATGTAGCTGGGCTTAATAACTTACTGAACACACACCATACAGATATAATAGTTACATCCATCATCATATCCACAAACAATAGGTCTTTTTATAATAACAATCCACACTAACATAATAAATGTGTGAACTGATGCACTAACATAAGCGGTACATAAATTACACTGCTCTCTACAGACTTACATAGCGAAAACGAGGTAAATATGCTTTGCTCCTATGTGGCACTCTATTTCTAAGGCAAAGCTTCCTTTATATTGGTAGCCAGTGCATCTTGGAACCCCTCTTCTTCCTCCCTTAGCCATTGCAGGAAAATCGTTCAAAAGCACTCAGACTTCATGACCTATACAAAGCAGCTGCATTAATAATGTATTCAACGAATAAAAAATTTATTTACTTAGCGTTAAGCTAGACTGGTGGGGACGCTCTTACTCACTACACACCAGAGGCGGATCGAGGCCCCGGGCTGCCTGGGCTACAGCTCGGGGTGCAGCCCAAAAATCCCTATAATACCTCCATTGTCCGGTCCAAATTAGCCCATAAAAATATACATTTAGCCCTACCTAATGCAGCCCAAAATACAATTACACTATTTTCGGCACCCTCTTTGAAATGTTTCCGGATCCGCCGCTGCTACACACAACTTTCGTGCAACTCCAAGCCGCGTCGGCTCCAGCTACAGTAGGATTCTACAGTGTTTTCAGTTAAAGCCACGCCACGTGATTGATGTATTGATGCCTCACCGTGTCCATTAGTCAAGCGATCACACGGCCACACATGCAGCAACACACCTGTACAAGCATACATGCCCCAGAACAAACCAATTGACATTTTTTTAACGTAATGATAGCAACTCTGATGTAAGGAAAATGGACCCTAGATCCATTTACTTTAGATTTTGGTTGTTGATGATCAACACAATCAAATTGGACTAATGAATTTGGAAATGTTTATTTTGTAGTCCAATAGGTTGCAACGCAGACTTGGACCAAGTTTAAATCATGAAGAAAATGATCAACACTCAAAACAAGACATTGGAGGAGGTGTTGACAGCCTAGAAGCGAAGCAAGGAGCCCAAGATGTGAAGATGTCGAAGCCCGAACAAAGCCACGCGAAGAATTGAAACAAACGGTGGTTGAGTGAGCACCGCCCTAGGGATTACGGTGTTACCAAAGACGTGCTGCTGCAGCTGGAAAAGAAGGGGGCGGGCACCGGACAGCACCGTGTGCACCGCCCTGGTCACCACCATGGGGTGGCAATGCACCGGACAAGGGATGGCAGTGCCACCGCCCTAAAATTCCAGAGAGCAAAGAACGGGGACTCGGGCACCGCCCTGGTCATCGCCCTTAGGGTGGCGGTGCATCGCCCCGGTGAACAGTACCCCCACGGTCGGTTGTCAGTGAGCAACAGCTAGCTGACGTGGCTGGCACCGCCATGTCCGGTGCCCACGCAGAAACATAGAGCTCGGCCCCAATGGCTATATCTCCACTTGTGGCCTATATATATGACTCCAACCAGCCATTTGAACGATGAGGGAGCAAGGGAAGGATACTAGGGTGTTGCTACACCACTTTGGTGCTCTCCACATGCATAGAGTTTAAAGATCACTTGGTGATTAGCATAGGTGCTTTGTGAAGTGCTTAGGTTAGTTAGACCATGCTCATATGCGCTTGCTCAAGTTTAGGCCTAGTGTTTAGTGAGGTTTGCACACCTCTTACCACTCGGTGCTTGCGCACACCATTATTGTACATCGGAGGGCTTGTAGTCTTGCGAAACCACACCAACCGTGTTTGTGGTGTGGGCGCTACCATGTACCGAAGGGAATAAGGCCCACGGCGGTTCGGCCAGAAGCTTGATAGTGAAAACGGCCGGGAGCGGTCCGGAGAGGCTTGCTGGAAGGCACACCAGAGACCCACTTGCGCGTGGGGAAGACCCGGAGCTATCCACGGAGTTACCTAACCGGGAGCTTGGCCCTTGCGAGGGATTCCTTGTGAGGGGCTCCAACAAGGACTAGGAGGAAGCTTGAGCGCTTCTTGATACCTCGGTAAAAATATCGGAGTCGTCGACGGGAGTTTACATCTCTATCTCATCTTTACCTTTCATATTTACATTGTTACCCTAGGTTGTGTGTTTTACTTTTCTAGCTTAGTTGATAGGCTAGTTGATAGGATTAGAATCTAGGTTGCAAGACTCTTTTGCGGCAGAGATAGCAACACATTAGCAAAACCATAGTTGGACATTTACATAGATTACTTTCTTGCATAGGTTTTGCTAAGGTGGAATTAGAGCCCATAGTTTAAAGTAGTTTTTTAAAGTTGCCTAATTCACCCCCCTCTTAGGCGTCACAAGTTCCTACATCTGTCTTTTAATTAAAAATAATAGAATTGATCTATTTATAAAAGTAAACTAGATCTGAAAACCTTACAAATCCATAGATTAATAAACAGAAAAACCCACTAAAACCATAACATAATAGCCCCAATGATTAACCGACGACAATCCACTTAAAAATGTAGCACACAAACCAACTACGCCCACTACATGTTCTTATTGCCGAGCTTATCAGAAGCAACAAAGAGCATCTCTGACTTCCCATGGTGAACAATAGCCAAAGGCCCTAACATGCCGCCCATCAAGCCTTGGTTTCTACAAGCAGACAATGGTGCATATGGTATCTCCAATAAGATCATTTTTGAGTCTCACCTCGTGTCGCCGATTAGTCCCCTCTATAACAACTTAGCCTGACATGGCATGAAAGAGTCCATGTCCAGTGCAAATGACGCAAAGAAGCATTACATCAGGATCTGCCCCAACATGGCTGGTCTATTGAGGCCAATGAGTGCCACCAGCACCTTGACAAGATTGGACAGCGGGCCTTTGAAGAGGTTGACGGAGCACAGCAAAATAATCTCCATAGTTTCGCCTTCTGATGAGGACATCTCAGCCATACGTGCTTCCTCGAGTGACAATCATTCACCATCCAACATGAATATCACAAATCTAGGACCACTTACAAGAAGTCGTGCTAAGAAACTACAAGAGCAGGTGAATTCGTTCCTAACTGATCTTAATTCAAACACTTATGAGAATGTTATACTACCTAAGAATGCTACTTTGGTTGTACTTAGGAAAATACATGAAGAGGAGGAAGAATCCGACCACCAGCTCGGACCAGACCACCGACCACCAGCTTGGGCCAGTCCAGCGCGACAGAACCAGCAGAAAGAATCAGCCATAACTCTTGATTCACAAAAGATATGAAGGTCCATGAGGACATTTTGGAAAGCTTATCAAGTCTATTTTCTAATGCAATAAGCCCCAACCAGATTGGAATTTTTCCCATAGCGTCCGACAAGATTTAGTGAGGACTGGTTAGGTGGTCGACAGCATGCATGTTGTTCAAGTTCCCATGCAAAACTGTACCAGTCTACGATGTTACATGGTGCATGGCATATATGGATGGAAAGCATGTTGAGTCTAGTTTCACACTCAAGAAATGGATCGTCATTTGGACTTCCCACTAGGGAGTTATGACACTTTTAGTGGAGACTGCTTTGAAAACTGACAGCCGCGTGGACTCCTGAAAACTCATTTTATGGAAGCCTTTTCACATTCTAGTCTTTTTATTTTCCATCTCGTGATCACACCTATACAGGAGGGTTGTTCCTTGTATAAATACTCATATGCTTGTAAAGAAAAGGGGACTTTTGATAATATGAATACAGACCACTTTGTTCAGCTGTGTGCTAACAAAAACCAGAGAGAGATCTCTACCCCTTTGCTCTTGTGTCTTCCTTCGCGGAGATTACAGAAGCGGCTGCGTCATTGGCACCTAATCCGTGCTTCTGGTCCATTGATTCCAGGTTGTGTAGGTTGGTTTCTTTGAGAGTGTGGTTGGGCGAATCCTTGGTTCAGGCTGCCGTATAGAGACGGTGGTTGGCTCCTTGTTCGTGTCATCAGGCTGCACTAGTTATCGTTGCTTGTAGCAAGTTATCGGCTGTTTATCAGCTAGTTATCAAGATCAAGATCCTACGTCGTGAAGATCGGGACAACAACCTCATCATTTGGTATCAAAGCTTCGTTGCCACGGTAGGAATCTTTACCCTTAGCTACATATATATCGTGTTCGTCCTATCCACCAAAAAGCCAGAAATTTTTTTGCTATAGCCCTTTATTTCAATCTGTTATTCTTGTGAGTTTTGTTAAGTTTCAGTCCATTAGAGTCTTTGTTTTAGTTGCTGATCATATTATCCTTCGTGTGTTCTTTGTGCCTCTTTGTTTTATATATCTCTGAATTTTTCCCATATATATAAAAAAATTAGAAACTCGTATCATCCTTCGCGTTAACTTTGATCCTATCAAGTTATAGCTGACGGTTGTGTCTTGTTTCTACAAAAAAAACAAGTGTGCACGTGTTATATCTGATCCTGTTCTTAGTTATATAAAAAAAGTGTCAAAAAAAGTGAAAGAAAAGTTAAAAATAAGAGAATTGAGAAAATAGTGAAAGAATAGTTGAAAGATCAGTTTGTTATGTGCACAAGTTCTGAAATTTTCATCAATTACACAACCAGATAGCTATCCTTTCTTTAGTGCAAAATTTTGCTTGGGTTTGATTGCAACACTTGCATCCTAAGCATACTCTTTGTTTGCATCAAATCTAAATTTTCTTTGCGCGTGTATTTGATCCATTTACATCACTCATAACTTATGGTTAGGCATTGAACTTCTAGTTTGGACTGTGATTTAGCCTTACAATATCTAGAATTCAGATTGCATTCCTTGTGAATTTTTTCCCCACCAAGCTCGACATAAAAGCCACTGTCATAGGAAAACTGATCTTGTATTCGCTTAACCATCACTTTCTTGTTACCACCTCGCATTGGCCTTCTGTAATCCGTAGGAATTCATAAGAGCTTCGATTGGTAAGAGAGGTGAGGTTGAGAGATTCCATATATATATTTCCTATTCTACATATATTGTTGTTTGGCCTAGCTAACTTTACAGGAAGATGAGTGGAAATGAGATTGAGGATTGTGTCACTATGGCACAATTTAATGAGCTGAAGTAAAGTTTGAAAGATAAGCAAGATCGATTGTCATGAGATTTTCAGACTCTTATGGCTGAAATCAGAGATCAACGCCAACCTCGTGATGGTGTAAGCAACCATAGAGAAGATGCTAATGAAGCTGAAGAAGAAGTTGTTGCTCGACTTACAAGAGAACAACGGAGACGTAGAGAGCGAGCTGTTGTACATGCGAGAAGGCCTCCACCTCCAGGGCATCGAGGAGGTGGTAGAGGTGCTGATCATGATCGTGGGAGTGTTGGCCTAGAAGAAAGTGGGACTGAACAAGAGGATGAAGAAGAAGAGGAGGAGGAGGAGGTTGAACAGCCCCATAATGATGGTCGTCGTCACCGAGGTAATCGTGGGCGTAATCGGCCCAATGAAGAGAGGCTTGGCAAATTAAAATTTGACATGCCTAAGTTTGATGGAGGATCTGATCCTGAAGCATATCTTACATGGGAGTTGAAGGTTGATAAAATTTTTCGTTTGCATAATTATTCTGAGCAAAAGAAGATGGCCATGGCTGCTCTTGAGTTTGATGGATATGCTCTAATCTGGTGGGAACAAATGCTCAATGACAGAGAAGAAGCTGGGCAAGGTGCAGTCCGTTCATGGGCTGAAATGAAAAGAGAAATGAGGGCAAGGTTTGTCCCCAAACATTACCGTCGTGATTTATTTGACAAGCTGCAGAATCTGAAGCAAGGAAGCCTTAATGTTGATGAGTATTATAAAGAGATGGAGAAGGCAATGATTCGAGCCAATGTATATGAAGATGAAGAGCAATCTATTGCACGCTTTATGTCAGGGCTGCATCGCAATATTCAGCGCATTGTTGAATTTCAGCAGTATCGTAATCTCATTGAATTGGTACATCAAGCTAGCAAGGCTGAGCGTCAATTGCAGCAGGACATGAAGTCCAACAGAGGAGTATCTTTCAGCACAAGAAGTACGCCAAGTGGTAGCAAATTCACACCAAGAGGTAGTACAAGCAGAGGTACAACTTCCAACTCAAGTGGTGGTACGAGATCAAATAATTTTGGTGCTTCTAGTGGGAAGGAGCTGGCTGCTCTAAATGAGAAGAACAAATCAGCAATCTCATCACCTACTTTAGTGGGTTCTTCAACCAAGAGTAGTGGAATTCAATGCTTCAAGTGTGGAGGTCGTGGTCATGTTATACGGGAGTGTCCCAATAATAGAACCATCATTGTGAATGACCAAGGAGAATATGAATCTGCTAGTGATGAAGAACATGAAGATACTGAAGGAGAAGATAATCCTGAAAAGGAAGTATGCGCATTTGAAACTAGTGCTGCTCTTGTTGTAACTCAAATTTTGAGTGTGCAAATGAGTGAAGCTGAAAATGGACAGCGGCACAATCTTTTCCAAACTAGAGCCAAGGTTGAAGACAAGGTGTGCAAGGTAATCATTGATGGTGGAAGTTGTCACAATCTTGCTAGTAAAGAAATGGTTGACAAGCTTAGTCTAAAGCTGCTGAAACATCCTCATCCCTATCATGTCCAATGGTTAAATAATTCGGGTTCTATTAAGATTGCACAAAGAGTGAAAGTTCCTTTTAAGATTGGTGAATATGCTGACACTGTGGAATGTGATGTGGCACCCATGACAGTGTGTCATATGCTGTTGGGAAGACCATGGCAATATGATCGGTCATCTCTATATTGTGGTCGGACCAATGAATACACCATCAAGTGGAAGAGAAAGGAGTTGATACTTAAACCCATGACACCACAGCAAATCCTAGCTGAGCACTTGCAAAAGAGCTCTGTTGTGAGGAATGAGAGTGGAAAAGAAGGAGAGAAAAAGAATTTGAGTGCCTTCCACAAATCGGAGAGTGAGAGCCACAAGCCGAACATGAGAGATAACAAAAAAAAGAGGGAGAGAACTTAGTGATGATAGCCACCAAATCTGAAATGAGAGATGTAAGGAGAAACCCAGATCAAGTATTAATCATACTTGTGTGCAAGGACACATTGCTTTCAGCTAATGACTTAACTTCTGTCCCTAGTGTTGTTGCACATGTTTTGCAGGAATATGAAGATATTTTTCCAGAAGAAACACCTGATGGACTTCCTCCTTTGCATGGCATTGAACATCAAATTGATTTCATCCCTGGAGCTGCACTCCCAAACCGTCCAGCATACCGCACCAACCCCGAAGAAACCAAGGAAATTCAAAGACAAGTACAAGCACTTTTAGATAAAGGTTATGTGCGTGAAAATTTAAGTCCTTGTGCTGTCCCTGTGATTTTGGTGCCAAAGAAAGATAGTTCATGGAGGATGTGTGTAGATTGCAGAGCCATCAATAACATCACTATTCGTTATCATCATCCTATTCCTAGGCTAGATGATATGCTTGATGAATTGAGTCAATCTATGATATTTTCTAAAATTGATTTGAGAAGTGGTTACCATCAAATTAGAATGAAAATTGGAGATGAATGGAAAACTGCATTTAAAACAAAGTTTGGGCTGTATGAATGGTTAGTTATGCCTTTTGGTTTGACTAATGCACCTAGTACATTCATGAGATTAATGAACCATGTCTTGCGAGCATTCATTGGAAAATTTGTTGTTGTTTACTTTGATGATATCCTAATTTACAGCAAGACATTGGAAGAATATGTTGATCATATTCAGCAAGTGTTAGACGTGCTTAGGAAAGAAAAATTATTTGCTAACCTAGAGAAGTGCACATTTTGTACAGATCAGGTTGTGTTTCTTGGTTTTGTTGTTTCAGGTTTAGGAATTGAAGTTGATGAATCAAAGGTGAAAACAATCAAGGATTGGCTAACTCCTGAAAATGTAAGCCAGGTGAGAAGTTTTCATGGACTTGCTGGTTTTTACAGGAGATTTGTGAGAGATTTTAGCACAATAGCTGCTCCATTGAATGAGTTAACAAAGAAAGGTGTTGCCTTCCAATGGGGTGAGCCACAAGAGAAAGCTTTCCAAGAATTGAAGAAAAGATTATCCGAAGCCCCCTTACTTGTGTTGCCGGATTTCACAAAAACCTTTGAGGTTGAATGTGATGCAAGTGGGATTGGAATTGAAGGAGTTCTCATGCAAATTGGACAGCCTGTGGCCTACTTCAGTGAGAAGTTGGGAGGAGCACAACTGAACTATTCGGTGTATGACAAAGAGTTGTATGCTTTGGTAAGAGCACTTGAGACTTGGCAACATTACTTATGGCCAAAAGAATTTGTTATTCATTCAGACCATGAGGCCTTGAAATATTTAAAAGGACAATCAAAATTGAACCATAGACATGCTAAATGGATTGAATTCATTGAAACTTTTCCATATGTTGTGAAATATAAGAAAGGTAAGGAAAACATTGTCGCTGATGCTTTATCTCGTAAAAATGTTCTGTTAAATCAACTCGATGTTAAAGTGTCAGGACTTGAACACATAAAAGAATTATACTCTGCTGATCATGACTTTTCAGAACCTTATGCAAAATGTACAACAGGTAAAGGTTGGGAAAAATATCATGTGCATGATGGATTCTTGTTTAGAGCTAACAAATTATGTGTTCTCAATTGCTCTGTTAGACTCTTGTTGTTACAGGAGACACATGCAGGTGAATTGATGGGTCATTTTGGATGGAAAAAGACATATGACATGTTGGCTGACCATTTTTATTGGTCGAAGATGAGAAGGGATGTCGAAAGATTTGTGCAAAGATGCATCACTTGCCACAAAGCTAAGTCAAAACTGAACCCCCATAGTTTATATACTCCCTTGCCTGTTCCTAGTGCTCCTTGGGAAGACATTAGCATGGATTTTGTTTTAGGTTTACCAAGGACAAAGAGGGGGAGGGATTCAATTTTTATTGTTGTTGATCGATTCTCTAAAATGGCACATTTTATACCATGTCATAAAAATGATGATGCTTCCCACGTAGCCTCTCTATTTTTCAGGGAAATTATGAGGTTGCATGGCATGCCCAAGACAATTGTTTCAGATCGTGACACTAAGTTTTTGAGCTACTTTTGGAAGACGTTATGGGCAAAACTCGGTACAAGGTTGCTGTTTTCTACCACTTGCCACCCTCAAACGGATGGACAAACTGAAGTCGTGAATGGAACACTTTCTATGTTGCTGCGAGCCTTGATCAAGAAGAACTTGAAGGAATGGGAGGAGTGCTTGCCACATGTGGAATTCGTTTACAACAGGGCAGTACACTCTACAACTAATATGTGTCCTTTTGAAGTAGTATATGGTTTCAAACCACTTGCTCCGATCGATTTGTTGTCTTTGCCATTGCAGGAAAGAGCTAACATGGAAGCCTCCAAGCGCGCATCTTATGTCAAGAAGATTCATGAGAAGACCAAAGAAACAATTGAGAAAAGGTCCAAGTACTATGCTGAATGGGCGAACAAGCATCGCAAGAAGGTGACATTTGAACCTGGAGATTTAGTTTGGGTACACCTTCGCAAAGACCGCTTTCCAGAGAAGCGCAAATCCAAGTTGATGCCAGGAGGAGATGATCCATTCAAAGTGTTGTCCAAGATCAATGATAATGCTTACAAGATTGATCTCCCTGAAGATTATGGTGTTAGCAAAGCCTTCAATGTTACTGACTTGACACCATTCTTCGGACTAGAAGAATCAGAGTCGAGGACGACTTCTTTTCAAGAGGGGGGATGATGAGGACATTTTAGCCATACGTGCTTCCTCGAGTGACAATCATTCACCATCCAACATGAATATCACAAATCCAGGACCACTTACAAGAAGTCGTGCTAAGAAATTACAAGAGTAGGTGAATTCGTTCCTAAATAATCTTAATTCAAACACTTATGAGAATGTTATACTATCTAAGAATGCTACTTTGGTTGTACTTAGGAAAATACATGAAGAGGAGAAAGAATCCGACCACTAGCTCGGACCAGACCACCGACCACCACCTTGGGCCAGTCCAGCGCGACGGAACCAGCAGAAAGAATCGGCCATAACTTTTGATTCACAAAAGCTATGAAGGTCCATGAGGACATTTTGGAAAGCTTATCAAGTCTATTTTCCAATGTAATAAGCCCCGACCAGATTAGAATTTTTCCCATAGCGTCCGACCAGATTTAGTGAGGACTGGTCAGGTGGTCGACAGCATGCATGTTGTTCAAGTTCCCGTGCAAAACTGTACCAGTATACGACGTTACATGGTGCATGACATATATGGATGGAAAGCTTGTTGAGTCTAGTTTCACACTCAAGAAATGGATCGTCATTTGGACTTCCCACTAGGGAGTTATGACACTTTTAGTGGAGACTGCTTTAAAAACTGACAGCCGCGTGGACTCCTAGAAACTCATTTCATGGAAGCCTTTTCACATTCTAGTCTTTTTATTTTCCATCTCGTGATCACACCTATACAGGAGGGTTGTTCTTTGTATAAATACTCCTATGCTTGTAAAGAAAAGGGGACTTTTGATAATCTGAATACAGACCACTTTGTTCAGCTGTGTGCTAACAAAAACCAGAGAGAGATCTACCCCTTTGCTCTTGTGTCTTCCTTCGCGGAGATTACAGAAGCGGCCGCGTCATCGGCACCCAATCCGTGCTCCTAGTCCATTGATTCCAGGTTGTGTAGGTTGGTTTCTTTGAGAGTGTGATTGGACGAATCCTTGGTTCAGGCTGCCGTATAGAGACGGTGGTTGGCTCATTGTTCGTGTCGTCAGGTTACACTAGTTATCGCTGCTTGCAGCAAGTTATCGGCTGTTTATTAGCTAGTTATCAAGATCAAAATCCTACGTCGTGAAGATCGGGACAACAACCTCATCACCTTCTATTTTGGGCCGCGACTGGGTTCAGGAAAAAAAAACAGCTTGTCAAAGCCGAAACAATCTGAAAACAGTTGCAGTAAACAAAATCGTCAAAGTCCACGTCAACGGGTTTATGGAAGCATGCAGCGAGGTCCCTCGGTGGCCACGGGAAATGAAAGGCCGAAATGGGTGCACAGATTGGGCTGGACCATTCCACCGTTCAGATGTGGCTGGACACCTTCGGCATTGTCTTGAGGAGCATCCCGTCTGGGAATACACGGCACACGTAGTCAGTCTTTACCTGCAGGGAAATTCGTTCACCACATACGACTCCCAATGGCGCCGCAGGCAACCTCAGCAGCAACAGTTGTGATCTTCACTCTCGTTCTGAACACGCTGATGGCACCAGAAACAAGGCTCATGGAGAGCTCCACAGGGAGGTGTGTCCACGACCTGGGCTCCGGCTGGCTTGCCGGGCACCTCCCTTCTCTTACGCCTGTCGGCAGTTGCGGTGGCTCCGGCGTCGTCAACATCACCGGTTCACCGCCGCTACTACTGGTACTAGTCTCCCTTCCCGGCGAAGGCAATCAGTCGGTGTGCCGTCCTTGGAACTACAGGGATGTGAATCCTAGGATTCATCGGCCGTCGTCGCTGCCGCTGGAATCGGCGGTGATCTACTACGGTGGAGCACCTGGAGTTCAAAAGTTAGTTTCCTCTGACCCATTTGGCTTCAACTTATCCTCCCTTGATGATGCCCTTTCTAGTAATTATGCAAGTAGCGTGATGTTCCCCAACATTCAAGAACCACATACCTACAGCCATCCGTTACGAGCACCTGTTCTTTTTAGCTGCCGTCGATTCGTCGTAGTTGGGAATCAGAGTTCAGAGTGGGGAGCATTTCCTCGGTGTAGAAGCATGGGGAGGCAAACAACGCTACCGCCCGTGACCTTTGCTGGAGGACACAGAAAACTGTTGGGCTCTCAGGGCAGCTCTACCAAGAGAAACCTCATTCGTCACCATCGCCGACGACAACAGGTCTTGCTCCAAGAGCCACGCGTGGGCGTGGTTAGTAGAGCAGCCGCTGCTGCGGCAGCTTTGGCTTTGTTTGGCATGCTTTGCACCGTCGCAGGACTCGTGCTCTGGTGCATGCGTAACAAGATGGAAATAGACGAGAAGCTCACCCACCAGATTGAACTCTGCCCCTCGGCGCCTAGACGTTACAGCCGCGGTGAGCTCGCCGCCGCGACTCATGGGTTCGCGGAGGCGGAAAAGATTGGCAGAGGAGGCTTCGGCCCAGTATACCGCGGCTTCCTCGCTGATCAGGAGCGTCACGTGGCCATCAAGGTGCTTTCATCGTCCGTGCAGGCGCAGGGGACGAGGGAGTTTCAGGCCGAGGTGAAGGTCATGACAAGGCTGAGGCACCGGAACATTGTCCAGCTGCTCGGATGGTCCGGTGAGGCGGGAGGCCTCATGCTTGTCTATGAGCTGGTGCCCAATGGCAGCCTCGACATCTCCATGATCCTCAGAGGCTACTAGCTTGGACAGACAGGTGCTCAAACTCGTTCAGTGAATTATTGATCACGTAATCACATCTCAGATTTCCATCAATACTATATATGTTCATGAGTTTATCTTGAATTTGTGCTAACAGGTACAAGATTGCGCTCGGCATGGGTTCAGCAGTGCGTGCTGCACGGGGATATCAAGCCTGCCAACATCTTGCTCGACACATCCTGCAACGCCAAGCTCGGGGATTTCGGCCTGGCGAGGCTCGTGGACCACGGGCACAAGAACACCGTTGTTGGAGCGGCGGATCGGCGGCTGGATGGTGAGTTTGACCACCAGCAGATGAGGCGAGTGCTTGTCGCGGGCCTTTGGTGCACGCATCATGACCAGAGTCAGGATGCCGAGCTTCCCATCCTTGCAGAGATGCGTAGTCCTGCTACTGCCTCCGTACGTTCCCTTGAAGTAATAGCTTATGGCGATTTGGATTTGTCAGCAGAGGACTCTGGCTTAGAGGATTCATCTGCAGACACTGCATACCACACTTCCGAGGTTTCCACTTTGCCTGCTACTTCCTCCATTCCAAATCATAAGACGTTTGACTTTTTTAACCTCAAATTTGACCATTCGTCTTATTCAAAAAATTTGAGCAAATATAGTCATATTTAAGTCATTCTTAAAGAACTATCATTAATAAAGCAAGCCACAACAAAATAAGTGATTTTTTGCAAAATTTTTTGAATAAGACGAGTGGTCAAACTTGGTGTCAAAAAAGTCAAACGTCTTATAATTTGGGATGGAGGGAGTAGAATGCTAGCAGAAGAATGAAACAGGGTGTATGAAACGGCTGCTGTATTGTCTTTATTTTTTTCTTATGCAAATCCGTAGATGCAAAGAATACATACATAGCCCGTATCTTTTCCTTTCTAAACCTGGGCCAAGCTCTGGCACCAGAGCGTGCCACGTCGCCGGCCATTCCCGGCCATCCGATCAGCCAGGCGGACGGCCAGGATCGGACGAATCCCAGATATTTTACAAAAAAAACTCTCGAACTTCGTTGAAATCAACCCGCAGTCCGGCTTTCTCTCACAGAAAATTTTACAAAAAAAAACCTTAGACTTTACAATAATCAACCCGCAGTCCATGCTTCTCAATGGGCCGGCCTGCCTCAATGGAACCTCTTTGCCCTATTTAATAGTTTTATCTTTTCTTTAAAAAACATATATCTCTCAAAAAAACATATAAAACCAAACAAAAAAACATAAAAATACAAAACCAGTCTTGTTGACTTTATCACGAACAGATGTATGCATTAAACTTAAAATATCATATGCTTTACTGTATACTATTCGGTACAATAGCAATTCCATACTTTTTTTGTGAATGATTAATTTGTAGTTTCCAACACATGTGCACTAAAAATATCTCCACTGCCTTAAATTCAATATCATATACCCTGATCTTTGGTGGCCAATTAATTTAACGCCAACCCGAAATATAGACTCAAATATAAATTCTACCGTACATACTTATACACAAAAAAATACACATATGATATATAATATTCCGTACATTCTCATACGCAAGCACATCATGTCTCATACATAAAAACATCAAATGAATACACACAAAAAAACAATATACTTCAACTATACGTGATACACATGGCCTATAGACAATCTCCGCGACCTACAGTACCCAAACCCTCATAGTATACATCAATCCTTCATAAAAAAAAGAAGCAACAAACAGGTCGTGGCAACATAAACGAATTACCAAACTGGCTCAAAATAATAGGCACTCCACGTGGGCGTGTGGCAACGCCGCGCGTTGCTTTCTAGTATATATTGGAAATGCTTGCACCCAACCATCCGGTCGCCACTTAATGGACCTGCGGACCGGCCCAAGCAGCCTCCCTAACTCCTGCGTAGCCCATGGTGTTCCGAACATATCGGCCGCTTCCACCGCTGTTGCGTAGCGACAGCCTCCACCACGTTGTCCGCCCATCACGGCTGCTACTCTGTCTCGCTGCTGCTGCGCGCACCTCTGGCCCCTCCTGTCGCACGCGCCGCCCACTCCCCCATCGCATGCGCCTCCCGCTCCCTCCCGATGCTGGCCCTGGTGCTGGTGGTGCTCGCTCCGCTCGTCACACGCGCCGCCCCGCCGATCGAGCCAAGCCCTATGCTGGTGGCGCTGGCTGGTGGTGGTGCTCGTGCACTGGCTAGTGCTAGGTGCTGGTGGTGCTTGTGCACCGCAGCTCACCGCCGGCTGAAATCGACTGGCCCCGACCTCCCGCATGTTGCAAACACATATTTCAAGTGTTTTATATGTTTCATAGGTATGTTACAGTTGTCTCATACGAATGTTGCAAAAGTAGATCAGGATGTTGCATATGTTGCAATGGTTGTACACGTATGTTACAAGCTTCTGTTCTCAATGTTTCATCTGTTTTTTCCAACGTACGTTGCAAGTTTGTTTATCTGGATACTGCATATGTTTTCTCACATATGATGCAGATGTTTTAGCTAGAATGTTGCGTATGTTTACAATGATTTCAAGTATTTTTTTAGGTGTTTTTGCAAGTGTTTCACACGCATGTTTCAAATATATCATTTATTTTCAGACGTATGTTGCAATTGTTGCATCTGGATATTTCAAAACAGATCGGGTGTTGTATTTCCTTCCTCGCCTTTCCGTTGTCTCGCCTCGGTGTTAGGTATGGGAAGTGAGCGCAGGCGGAGACGGTCTCCACTGGCGTGGGGCGGGCCCCACGTGCTTGCAGGCAGGCGTAACAGGCAAGACGTGGATGGGCAGGCGTGGGACGCGGGGGGTGGGGGGTGGGTTCAGCGGCGTGGGTGTCTGGACGTGACCGGCCCAGGCAGCCTTCCCAACTCCTGCGTAGTCCAGAGTGCTCCAAATACAGATGTGGAGTATGAACGGTACAGTGTTGCCCAAATGCGGACGGGGACCCTCTGATGCAAAATCCCCGTGACTTGGTCACTGACGTGTAGACCCGTGAACAACGGGGCTCACCTGTCGGTGACCATGCCATGTGTGCAGTAACGTCAGAGAACTGCTTCCCGAGCACATGTTTATACAGAAGTTACAGTTCTTTAGGACACAGAACCCTTGCAAAGGTTCTCTAAAATTATTTTGCAATGCAACTCGATGCAGCAATCAAAGGGGAAAACCAGCAAGCCACCTTGAAAGCATAGCAAGGCATTGTCTTGGCATGTACTCTGGAGCA
Organism: Saccharum spontaneum; assembly: GCA_022457205.1. NCBI lineage: Eukaryota > Viridiplantae > Streptophyta > Magnoliopsida > Poales > Poaceae > Saccharum > Saccharum spontaneum. Next base: position 47,468,670 of record CM039583.1, read on the forward strand.
GTAAGCCCAGCACCCTGCAAAAACCAAATTGGTCGGTATGATTTCTTTCTCTGAGCTATATATGGTCAGTATGGCTCTTCTTAACTACACAATGTATCATACAGCAGCAACCATGGCATTTGATATAGCAAACCAAGAAAATGAGCACTTAGTTGGAAGTTTAGATGAAATGAGGAACATCCAACGTTCTTACCTTCACCGTTGCAAATGTGAGGTTATTTGAGTACAACGTTGTATATCTGCACATAACATATATATATATATATATATATATATATATATATATATATATATATATATATATATATATATATATATATATATATATATAATGTCAGACTGACTGTTGCATTTTTTTTTGAGGGTGATAGTTGCATATCTGAGTTCTTCTTGGGCACCAGTAAAATGTACTCTTAACATGCAGGGGAAAAAGATTGACTTACCCTGCAACTTGCCCATCAACATACCATGGTCTCCAGTCATCCACAACAGAGAAATTAAGGGACCTAATCCAGGATTGTGTGCCAATATAAGGTACAACCATGTCATGATCACCACTGTAAACTAGACTTCTGTAGCCCTTAGTGGTCACATCCAAATGGTACTTCACTGAACTTTGAATATCTTTCAAATACGTAATGCCCTTGTTGCATCTTAACCATAAGGGAACTGTTCCCCGCATTGTAGAGCATAATTATACCAGATAGTTTTATAACCACTTTATCTTTACAAAACATAATGAATTTGATTGGGCTAACACTCCATGTAAAGGGAACAAAGGGCGCACAAACAAGTAGTGTTCAAAACAACTTAAAATCATGCCAGTAGCGAGTTACTAATAAATCTGGCATGATCTTGGCCCATGATAATGTTCGGAAGCATGCAGAAAGAGGTTGTTCAGCATCAGCTTCAGGCTTTCGTACCTTGTGAATCCCAAGAGCCTCCCTAACTGTGACATTGTTTGCCCATAATCTGGACAGTGTATAGAGCATTGTCTGCAAACAATGGTATGATGTGAAATGTCACGCAAACAATGGTGTACTGCTAAAGAAATTAAAACCTCATCTAGGCACTAACTCTGCACTGTGTAGAAATCTCAGACAAGTGAAGCCCTTCTGTAGTGGAGTCTAGTAGCTGCTGCATCTTCTGAACACCTGAACTCGTCTTCAGCTTGAGAACATTGTATTGGTGAGGGCTTGCATAAGCACAGTTGGGCTCCAGAACGTGAAACTCAGATATATCCCTGACACACTACACAAATAGAAGAAACTGTGTGTCAATCGTTTATCAATTGTGCCATTCAACAAGTGATTTTCGTAGGAAAATGTAAGAAAACAATCTGTTAGCGGTCATGCCTCATCTACGGCATTAAGACTGTTTCTGCACTGAATGTTTTGGTGTGTGCTGCCACCTGCGCGGCAACTCTTCTTGTATGCCTGAAAATTGCAAATAAGCCAACATCATTAATATGGATACCCCTTTATAGTCACTCTTGAAATATTCAGTGCATACACAGCAACAAAGAAAAGCATGCAGGTTACAACCAGAATATTTAATGTCTATAATTAAATCTACCCATCTTACCTTGTACATTTGGTCAGATATGAGACCCATCCTATGAGCGAATGGAATTTTTGATGGCTCATCAAAGTTTGAAAAATCTGTGAACGGATTGCCGATGAGGTACCCCTGAATATTACAAGCAAAATTAATAGGGGAATTCTGTCCTGCAAAAATAGGAATATAAAATAGCCACTTGGGAGCCAGAGGAGTCTGGTAACCATAGTATTCGTCTATATCTTATAGTCTAATTTTCAAACCTTTAGATTCAGAGCTGGTGCACTTCCAACACCATTACCTGGAAAAGACAAAGGCATCATGGTGCAAAATCAGATTGTTCATAAGACAGAAAAAAGGTAAAGTATATATTTTTCAACCCAACTTGCACGGTAGTCGATTTTCAACCTTAAACATATGAAATCGTGTAATTCAGTTCTTTTCTGGGTTCAAAGGTGGTTTTACATTTTAAATCGGGAAAATATGAAACTAGTACCTTTTTTTCTAAAAATGTTATCCACCTATTTATGATCTATATATAGTTATTCAGAACTGATTTATTTCTGTTGCTATTGCTTTATTGCTTGTAGTCATGTCCATTATGTATTTAAAACAAATAAGATACAAAAAACTCTAAATAGAGCACCAACAGTTAGATAAGATAGTATACTGATTTCATTTTTATCTGATTTAATACAAAATTTATTTTGAATTTTTTGTGATCAAACCAATTTTTTATTATTTTAGAAAATAGAAAACCACATTTGAAACTAGATTAAGAACCAAATTTGCCTAATTTCGGTAGTTGATGAATGGTGTCTATTACCCGGTTTCATAGTTCAGAGTTGAAAATCGGACTAACATGCAATTTGGAGTTTGAAAAATAAACTTTACCTAAAAATGTATGCATGTACGGAAAAAGAGGGAACATAAACTGAAATTGAGGAGGGATATGTTACCCTTAGGCTATCCGCACTCATGGACCTATGTATTCATCCTCTATACGTCCTAGTTAGCAAGATTCTCTCCTCTATACTCAATTCTCCCGCGCCCATCTATCCTCTATCCACTCTATCCACTGTGGGACCCACTTATCACTTTATCTAAATATATCCATGTGTGATCTAGTTTTGAAGGATTTATTGAGACGAATTTAATGGTGCAATCGAAATTTAATTTTGATTTTTGGTTTGTGAGTTATAGCATTTTTTTCCTTTGTTTAGCTAGTGGGGCCCGCCACTACCCACTATAGAGTAAGTACTGTACCACTCTAAATATAGAGTGAGAGAAAGGATAAAGTATCGTTTTAAAGTACCTAGTGCCTATGTTACATGGATACGTCTAGGAAGGCACGTATCGCGTATCCGATACGTATCGGATACGGATACGTGTCTGATACGCCTCTGATACGTATCCGAGGAGTATCCGGGAAAAAAGAAAAAAGAAAAAATCAGATACGCCATCTGATACGTATCTGGCTTCCCGATACGGCCTAGCCCAGGAGCAGCGGTCGGCAGTCGGCGCCGCGGGGAAGGAGCAGGGGCGCTGCCACGCGCCGGGGCGGGGAAGGAGGGGCGCCGCCGCGCGCCGGGGTGGGGAAGCAGGGGCGCCGCCGCGCGCCGCCTGGCCTCTCCGGTTCTCAGTCGCCTTGCACGCTGCTGCTGGGGGTTGCGCCACCGCCGCGTGCACTGCTTGGCCTCGCCGCCGCCTTGCCTGCTGCCGCTGCTGGTTTGGGCTGCGCCACCGCCACGCGTGGCAGGGAAGGGCATCGAGACCTGGTGGTTGGTGCTGGCTGGAGGCCGCAGGGGTGGGGGAGACCGGGAGAGGGAGGGGAAGAAGAGGTGCGGATGGGGAGGACGGAGCAGAAGGTGTGCGGCGGCGGCTGATTTCCTCGTGAGGGAACTGAGTTACGTGAGCTAGGGTTGGATGTTGGAGTAAATGGGCTGGTAGAAGAGGGTTGTAGCTTTATTGGGCCTTAGCTCGGTTTTTTCGGTAACATATGAATGTATGAAGTGGTGATGCATTCTGGTCCCTAGAACTGATATTTTTCTCACATTCTAGTATCTATAACTTCTATTTTCTCACATTCTAGTCCCTCACTTTTATTCTCTTGCATTTTAGTTCCTAAAATTTCTATTTTTTCATAAATATACATATGAATATACACTATTATTTATTTTATTAAAAAATTATAAAACATATCCACGTATCGGGTTTTTTTGGAAAAATGACGTATCCACGTATCCGTATTGGCCCGATACCGATACGCGTATCCGTATCCGTGCAACTTAGCCCAGTGCAGCAGTTTTTACTCTATATTCATACTCTAAAGCTTTAGAGTATCGTTTTAGAGTACCCACTGCGGGTAGTCTTAGCAATTTCAGAGGTAACGGTGGGCACAATCATACCAGCATATGAATTCGACATCTTTGCTTACTGAAGTTTTTATTGCGACAAGCATAACCCAGTTTATGTTTAGCACCAATATATAGAGGCGCATGGGATTGAAATTTGAGAAGCAGGGATAGAACCTTCTTGAGAAAGATGAGAATATGGTTGACAGCTTTGGTGTCACTTGAATTGTATCCTTGCTCTTTGACAGAGTATGAAAATCCAGCTCCAACCGGGGAATCAAGAAAAATGATATTGCTCACCTGGGTTACCATGCTATTAGTTAGACCGATTCAAATCCAATCCAATGAGAAGATCCATATTCTGCCAAATTAGAGAGTGCATTTAAATAGTTTAACCTTGGTCCAGGTCTCCGGTCTGTACAACAGCCTAGGCAGGCCACCCATGTAGCTGTCAATGTCGAAACTGAGAGGGCCTGAAGTAGTAGAAGAGGCGTACGCTGTTAAACAATGTAATTGACACGTGGTAGTTGTGATGTGTGCGGCACAAGAAGAGCCGGCATGCATTCCTAGTTTGTAGGAGAAGTAAATGGATTAGTTAGGATGTACTTGTAACTCAAGTTGATGTAACAAATCTCCTATGTATGTGCCACGCCTTGGGGCTGTTCCAGGCTATATAAACATGTAACCGAGAGCCAGGAAGGGCATCTCGTTCTCCCCAATTCTTTACATGGTATCGCGAGCCATACTTCTAGCGGAGAGAATCCATGGCGTTTCCCCACCTAGCCAGCTCCTCCAATGCATCTGCTGCTCCCTCCTTCGCCTATACGGTGACCGAGAAGCTCGCCAGAAACAACTAACAACTCTGGAAGCTTCAGGTCACCTCGGCTCTGAGGGGCGCCCAAGTGGCGTCTTACATTCTTCCCACGGCGGCGCCACCACCACCATTCCTGAAAACTGAAGAGGGCGATGACTCGAAGGCGGAGGCCAAGCCCAACCCGGACTATGAGTCCTGGGTGGCAAAAGATCAATCTGTCTTGTGTTTCCTTCTTGGATCACTTGGCAAGGAGGTCTCAGCACAAATTCCGATCACGGTGGCATCTGCCAAGGAGGCATGGCAGGCGATCGAGTCGATGTTTGCGTCACAATCTCGTGCACGCGTCATCTCCACAAGAATGGCGCTTGCAACGGCCTCCAAGGGGACGGCGTCGATGAGTGAGTATTTCCAGAAGATGAAAAGTCTCGGCGATGAGATGACATCGGCCGGACGGAAGCTGGAGGATGAGGATTTGATAGCCTACATCCTCACCGGGCTAGATGAAAACTATGACCCAGTTGTCTCGGCGGTTGCTTCGCGCGTCGAGCCTATCTCAGTTGGAGAATTATACACCCAACTGATGAGCTTTGAGCAGCGGATGGAGATCCGCAACACTGGAGGGCAGCAATCGTCTGTCATGATGGCGGCGAAAGGAGGTCGCAACAACAACAACAACAACCCTCGTGGCGGTGGCCGTGGGGGTGGTCGCGGAGGCTTCACTCGCGGCGGCAAAGGAGGCCGCGGCGGTGGTGGAGGACGGTCCTCCAACTTCCTTCCTGGTGTCTACTGCCAGCTCTGCACCAAGGAAGGGCACACGGTGGCCAGATGCTTCAAGCGCTTCGACAGCAATTTTCAAGGCCCTCCACAGAAGTCCGTGTCTGCTGCCTCCACATCCTATGGGGTAGACACGAACTGGTATATGGATTCGGGTGCAACGGATCACATTACCGGTGACTGGAGAAGCTCTCTTTCCGTGACAAGTATCACGGTGGAGAACAAGTCCACGCTGCAAACGAGCAAGGTATGAAGATTTCACACATCGGTCATAGTACTTTGCATTCCCCGTCATCATCTAAGATTCATCTCAATAATGTGTTACATGTTCCACATGCCAACAAAAGCTTAGTTTCTGTGAATCGTCTTGCACGTGACAATCATGTTTTCCTTGAATTTCACCCCGACCATTTTTCTATCAAAGAACAGGTAACGAAGAAAACCCTTCTTAGAGGCAGATCTGAAGGAGGACTCTACCCTATCAAGTCATCATCGTTTAGGTTGTCAGGGAATAAACATGTTCTTAGTGTCACAAAACCATCTTTGTCGCTGTGGCACAGTAGGCTAGGCCATGCTGCTTCTCCTGTAGTTCAGCAAGTTCTTAGCCACCATAAAATTTCCTTTTTTAGAGATGAAAATAATAAGCATGTATGTGATGCATGCCAGAAGGGCAAAATTCATCAGCTGCCCTATCCAAGGTCGACTAGTGTGTCTACTAGAGCCTTGGAACTTGTTTTTTCCGATGTGTGGGGTCCCGCACCAACATCTGTTGGTCGTTTTTCCTATTATGTAAGCTTTATTGATGATTTCTCAAAGTTTACATGGATCTATCTTATAAAGCATAAATCCGAAGTCTTTCAATGTTTTCGTGACTTTCAAAGTCTTGTTGAGCGTCAATTCGATTGTAAAATCCGTGCAATGCAAACGGACTGGGGAGGGGAGTACCAAGTGCTAAATTCATTCTTTAAGCGTATAGGCATTGAGCATCATGTTTCTTGTCCCCATGCACATCAACAAAATGGGTCTGCAGAACGCAAGCATCGCCACATTGTAGAGATGGGTCTCACCCTTCTAGCCCATGCGTCCATGCCGCTCAAATTTTGGGATGAGGCTTTTCTCACCGCAGTCTTCCTTATAAATCGCTTGCCTTCTAAAGTTATCAACCGAGAAACACCCATGACACGCCTCTATGGTGTCACACCCGATTACTCCTCCCTCAGAACGTTTGGGTGCGCTTGTTGGCCCAACTTGCGCCCCTATAACACTAGAAAACTTCAACTAAGATCCACACGCTGCGTCTTTCTTGGTTACAGCAACCAACATAAAGGATACAAGTGTCTAGATCCCTCAGTTGGTCGTGTGTACATTTCTCGTGATGTGATCTTTGATGAACAAGTTTTTCCGTTCGCATCCTTGCATCCCAATGCGGGGTCACGGCTTCAAGCCGAGATCCTCCTTCTTCCTGAATCACTTCGTACATCTTTGCCTTTTGGGGATGCATTGGTACATGACATGGGTGTGAAGTCTCATCCTTCTAACCGTACTGGAAGTAGTACTTCTTGTGATATGATGCATGCAGGAAAAAATTCGACGTTGGATCGTGATGAAATGGCGTCGGATGGTGAAGCAAATCTTGTTCCTCCTCTATATCACATGTGCCGGGTGAGGGGGAGCAGCTCGGCTGCCGAAACTGATTCACCTGCACCGCCTGGCATGGATGCAACAGAATCTGCTTCGGGATCGCGGCGTGTTCCCGCGGCAGGTGAGCCAGTGATTCTGTCGCCGGGATCTTCTACACCGCCTTCTACCTTGTTCACACCTAGTGATCAGTCCCCGGCGCCACAGACGGATCCTGTGTCTCCTCATGATGAATCAGTGGGATCTGGTGCGGGTGCTGATGGTGTGGCTCATGCTACAATCACATCGTCACCCTCTGATGCTCATCCTTCATCAGTCGAAGCTGCTGGCCCTGTCACCCGTGGCCAGAGAGGGATTGTGAAACCCAAGCAATATACGGATGGTACTGTACGTTGGGGGCTGGTGTCCACTGTTTCTCCTGAAGAACCTGTTTCAGTTGATGAGGCTCTCAAAGATCAACGGTGGGTTGTGGCGATGGACACCGAGCATCAAGCTTTGTTGGACAACAAGACATGGCACCTGGTTCCTCGACCCAAGGGCAAGAACATCATCGGCTCAAGATGGGTTTATAAAATTAAACGGAAAGCTGATGGATCTATTGATCGTTACAAGGCACGATTGGTAGCAAAGGGGTATAAGCAAAGGTATGGAATTGATTATGAAGATACTTTTAGTCCTGTTGTTAAAGCTGCTACCATTCGCCTTGTGCTTTCTATTGCTGTTTCTATGGGATGGTCATTGCGGCAATTAGATGTACAGAATGCATTTTTGCATGGGATATTGGATGAAGAAGTATATATGTACCAACCCCCGGGTTACACTGATCCATCACATCCAACATGGGTATGCAAACTTGATAAGGCATTATATGGATTGAAACAGGCACCCCGTGCCTGGTATTCAAGATTGTGTGCAAAGTTGCAAGCTCTTGGATTTGTTCCGTCTAAATCCGATACTTCACTGTTCTATTATCGGAAAGGAGGTCATACAATCTTTGTGCTAGTATATGTTGATGATATAATAGTGGCTAGTTCATCTCCAGCAGCTACAGATGCATTGTTAGCTGATCTACAAAAAGATTTTGCACTCAAAGATTTGGGGGATTTGCATTACTTCCTGGGAATAGAAGTCAAGAAGCAACATGGAGGGCTGGTTCTTTCTCAAGAGAGATATGCTTTAGATGTTCTCACCCGATCTGGAATGGACAAGTGCAAGCCTATAGATACACCGTTGTCAAGTGTAGAAAAGTTAAGTATTACCGAAGGAAAGGCGCTTGGTGAAGATGACTCTACTCGGTATAGGAGTGTGGTTGGAGCATTGCAGTACCTCACATTGACTAGACCAGATATAGCCTTTGCTGTCAATAAGGTTTGTCAATTTTTGCATGTTCCCACCACCTCGCATTGGAGTGCTGTGAAGCGCATTTTGAGGTATATACGAGGAACTATGAATCTTGGTCTTAAGATTGCACCATCCAAGTCTATGATGATTAGTGGCTTCTCAGATGCTGATTGGGCCGGGTGTATTGATGATAGGCGATCAACAGGTGGTTTCGCCGTATATCTTGGGAGTAACCTTGTGTCATGGAGTGCAAGGAAACAACCTACGGTGTCACGGTCCAGTACTGAGGCTGAATATAAGTCACTTGCTAATGCAACAGCAGAGATAATTTGGGTTCAGAAACTGCTGACAGAACTTGGGGTACAACATCCTTCCATGGCTCGACTATGGTGTGACAATCTAGGTGCTACATATCTTTCTGCCAATCCTGTCTTTCATGCTAGAACTAAACATATTGAAATAGATTTTCATTTTGTGAGAGAAAGAGTTGCACAGAGGTTGTTAGACATCAGATTTGTAAGCACAGGAGATCAAGTTGCAGATGGGTTTACAAAAACACTACCTCGGGTCAAGTTGAGAGAATTTAGAGACAATCTTAACCTTGTATGTGGGTAAGATTGAGGGGGAGTGTTAAACAATGTAATTGACACGTGGTAGTTGTGATGTGTGCGGCACAAGAAGAGCTGGCATGCATTCCTAGTTTGTAGGAGAAGTAAATGGATTAGTTAGGATGTACTTGTAACTCAAGTTGATGTAACAAATCTCCTATGTATGTGCCACGCCTTGGGGCTGTTCCAGGCTATATAAACATGTAACCGAGAGCCAGGAAGGGCATCTCGTTCTCCCCAATTCTTTACAGACGCCACTGTGCTTGTCCACCTCCACGTACCTGTACGCCCGCCGGCCGGTGAGCTATAGCCAATCACGTTGATAGAAATCCAAGATATTAACGGTTTAGAGCCACATGCTGACAGACACGTGTTGGAGCACGTTCCATTAAAAATATTAGCCCACGGAGAGACAACCAGCATAGGTAGCTACTTGCAGGCTAAGGTTGTGTTTATTTTCACCTCATCCTATCGAATGTTTGAACACATGCATAGAGTATTAAATGTAGACAAAAAAACACTAATTGCACAGTTTGATTGGAAACCACGAGTATTAAGCCATCATTAGCACATGTGTGTTACTATAGCACTTAAGGATAATCATGGACTAATTAGGCTTAAAAGATTCATCTCGTGGTTTTCAAACGAGTTATATACTTAGTTTTTTATTAGTATCCGAAAATCTCTTTCGACATCCCATGAAACATCCGATGTGGTATCCAAAAATTTTTCTTTCACGAACCAAACAAGGCGTAAACGAAAATGGATGTACCTTTAAATCAAGGACATTGTGAAGTACGGCCGTTGAGATTCATCGCTTCTTCATTTTTTTCACATTAATAAATGTGGGAGCGTGTACGTTTCTTTTTCTTTTTTCTGTTCATGTGTCGATTTCATGTTGCTTGTCACCTAGAACTGTCTTATCCTCAATTTCTAATTTCATGATCATATTTTCTCATAGATTATATGCGCGATAGGATTTTATATTGATCAGATCAGATCCGTTGCATAAGCTCGGACTCGATTCCATCAACATAATTCAGTTGAGATTATATTTTTCAACTCAGTAATGGATCCAATTAACTTAGTTAAGATCAGTTGAATATAATTAATTTGATATCATAAGTTTTGATACTCTTTTGAACATTAAGATAGTTTGACTTAAATAGCTCCAAAATTGAGAGGATTTATGGGGGCCTCAATCTTTTCATCCCAAGTGGCAGAATAGTTCTCCAACTGGAAAATACTTGCTTTTCACTTTCACATTATAAACTCGGGCTGCTCGAGCTCTATCTCTCTCAATATCCTTCATAGCCTCTGTTCTTTAGTCAGTCACCTCATGGATATTGTTTATGTTTATTGTCATATTATGATACATAACAACAGACAGATCATTTTTTTAACCGAAACGGTAGGGGAGCCCATTACTTTTTTTTTTTGCTTTTTTATTAAATGAAAGAATGGTATTTACAAACAGGGGAATACAAGGCAACTAGGTAGGCCCAAAAAAGAAAAAACAAGTTATACAATGTAGCAATCTCTCAAAAACTAAGGGGGTTTATCTGCTTGGCTTTAGCGCAAACGGTTCCTTGGCGGACTATATATAAAGAAAAGGGGTTATTTTTCCTTTACGGCAATAAGAGTTGATTCCCTTGCTCGTAGTTAAACCACGTTCCTTTTTGAACTCTCTCCTCTAAATGTTGATGTTAATCTGACCATGATCAAAGATGACCCCGTTTCTTGTTGTCCAAATTATCCAGGCTGTAATAAAGATTTCTATGAACAAGGGGTTCCCAAAATCACTTCGGACTTCTATAACCATATCAAGAGGGGGCAGATTTAGATTCCGATTAATGGGAATAGTATTCCAGCAATCCTGACTGAAGGGACACTCAAAAAATAGATGAAAACTTGTTTCTTCACAGCCTGTATTGCAGAGGACACAGCTGTAATTCAGATTGCAGGCGGGGCGGGTTCTTCTACGAGCCTGCATAGCCGCCCCGCGAGAATGCTTTTTGTGCCCCATGTGGCTCAGCAGCAGAGTATTTGCGGTTCAATATTGTCCACTCCGCAAAGCCCACTGGACAAGAGGACAAACTTGCAAGACCCGCGAGAGCCCGCATTCACTCTGTCTCTCCACGATGGTCTAGCGTGGTAGCGTAGCCGTCGCCGCCCCCTTCTTCTGCCGAGCTCCGCCTCGCGCTTGTACTGCCCGTCGACCACCCCGTCATCCTGGGGTAGTCGCCTCGCTCGTCGCCGTCGCGCTCGCGGTCGTCCTCCTGCACCCCGCAGCTGCTTTGGCATCTGTCGGCTGTCGATGCGTCACTGCTCCCCGCCGGTTCTTGATGTGGAGGGAGCGGCGGCGGCCGCTGCTCGGATGCACTACCACTACTACTTCGTGTAGGTAAGCAAGCATATACGTAGAGAGCTGAACTCTTCCAGCTCTAGGCTCGCACGCATCGCATCCATGGATTAGGCCGTGGTACGACGTGGAGACCGGGCGGCGCGACAACAACGTTACCGTGGCCGAGTACGTCAAGAATGACCCGCCGCCGCCGGACTCCAACATCGTGGACGTGAAGACCTTCTTCAGCGTCAAGTCGCTCAACTCCAAGGACATCGCCGTCCTCTTCGGTAGCTGCCGCTGTCCTACTTCGCGGGGCAGGCGGGCAGGTGGTTCCTGCCAGACCAGCAGGCAGGCGGGCAGGTGGTTCCATGGACGCTTGCGGACGTTAGTGGGCTTACCCGCTAGCCCCACTGGCCGTTCGCGGTGATTGCCTTGCGGTTGGTGGACTCTCGCATAGCCGGCTTAATAGCTTGGTAGCTAGCTTAGTGGCTGGCGGACGGTCCACGACCCGTCCCGCCCGCAAGGTTAGCTGTAATCTTCTAAATCCATGTTCTTTGTCCTCAGTAAATTTCTTGTATTTAGTCTGTCTCTGAGAAGTGGCCAACAACAACAACAACATAGCCTTTTGTCCCAAGCAAGCTGGGTAGGCTAGAGATGAAACCCAAAAGAGACGAGAAACAGAAAGACACATAAAGGGACATAATGGGCACAAGACAAAAAGAGGTCACGGTTCAGGTACGTTGATTGCCAATCTCCAAGCGCTCCTATGCATAGCTAAATCCTTGGAGATATTCCAGTCCTTAAGATCTCTCTTAACGGACTCGTCCCAAGTTAGTTTAGGTCGACCTCTACCGCTCTTTACATTATCGAACCCGCTTTAGAACTCCACTACGCACTGGCGCCTTAGGAGGCCTCCATTGGACATGTCCAAACCATCTCAACCGATGTTGAATCAATTTCTCCTCAATTGGTGTCACCCCAACCCTATCCCGAATATCATCGTTCCGGACTCTATCCCTCCTTGTGTGCCCACAACACCAACGCAACATACGCATCTCTGCTACACTCAATTGCTGGACATGTCGCCTTTTGTAGGCCAACACTCAGCACCGTATAACATCACCGGACGAATCGCTGTCCTATAGAACTTACCTTTCAGCTTCTGAGGCTGGCCAAAAGAAAAATTTGTGCTTGCCTAAATTGCTTGAGGTCCAAAGCCAAGAGAAGAGGGGGTGATACTTCTGTATTTCCAATGAGGATGTTATAGGCCTTCTTGCTACTGAACCTAGATGGCCCCAAGAGTAATTCCAAGTATCATTGGTACATTCATCCCACACTCTTTTTAGCAGTAGGGCCTGTAGCTCTTCCAATTGTGCTGTAGCCTGAGTAGAAAGAGGAAGACTAAAGATTCTGCTAGTTTCTTGATTCAGAAAAAATCTGAAGGAGCATTTTGGCTTCTTGGTGAAGGAGAATAGATGGGGATAGGTATCTTTGAGAGCTTCTCCTGTCCAGCAATCAGACCAAAAAGTGTTATGTTGCCTCTGTGTGGGCTGCAAGAGGCAAAGCTCTGAAACTTATCAAATAGTTTCGTGATGTCTTTCCACCAGAAATAGCCCACAGGACCTCTAGCATGTGGAGGTATTTGAGTGTTGGAGTAAAACCTAGACTAAGTTAGAGTCACCCAAGGAATATATACCTTAATGTAGAATTTATCCAGGTGTTTCATAAGAATAGCGTTATTTTGTCTTCTTATATCAATTATACTCGAACCTCCTTGATTCTTGGGCTTATTACAAATTGTTTCCCATGCTGCTAGGCATTTGCCTTTTCTGTTTATGTCACCACTACTCCACAGGCATTGTTTTATGTAAATATCTATCTTCTTGATGACTTGGAGAGGAAGCTTCAAGCAACACATGTAAAAGGTTGGAAGAGTAGAGAGAACTATATTTATAAGTATTAGTCTACCATTGTAGGATAGAAATTTACTGATGCCAGAGAGTCTTCTCTCTCTGGTTAGGAGAGGGCTGAATTCCTGTAAGGATGGTTTTGTTGTGCCCAGAGGTAGCCCTAGATAGGTGAATGGCATGTTCCCAACCTTGCATCCAAAAGTGTTGGCCAAATGAAGTGTTCTAGCTTCAGGTATATTAATGGGCACCAGGAAACATTTATTGAAATTCACATGTAAACCAGTAGTGTTAGAGAAAGATCTTAGAAGACCTTTGAGATTAAACAAGATTCTTGCATCACCTAGTAGGATGAGAAGGGCGTCATCAACATATTGTAGTATGGGATAATCCCCTTTAAAATTGTCACTGAGTGGATGTTTTAAAACCCTAATGCATTTTGCAAGTGTTTCAGGCGTTTTGTATGCATGTTGCAGGTGTTTCATATGGATGTTGCAAAAGTCTATCAGATGTTGCATATGTTGCCATAGCTATCCATGTATGTTGCAAATTATATTCCAAGTGTTTCATCTGTTTTCAGAGGAACGTTGCAAGTGTTTTATCTGGATGTTGCAAAAGTAGATCAGGATGTTGCATATATTGCAGTGGCTATACACGTATGTTGCAAGTGTATGTTCTAGATATTGCATCTGTTTTCAGTCGTATATTGCAAGTATTTTTATCTGGATGTTGCAAAATTAGATCAGGAGGTTGCAAAATTCGATCTGTTTTAAACTCCCATGTGCGTCTACAAAACGGAGCAAGCGTGGACGGTTCACACGCGCCCGTGGAACGAAGTAGGCGGGACGGTCCCACATGGACGTGCGAAATAGAGCGTGGCGCAGCGGTCCCACGTGGGCACACAGAACGGAGTTGCCGTGGCCCACGGGCAACCGTCTAGAAGTCCGAGAGCTAGACCGTTCCGATTAGTTTACACTATCTAACTCAATTTAAGACATTTTTTATGGTCACACATGTTGGAGCACGTTCCACTAAAAATATTATCCCACCAGACAACCAGAGTAATGTACATAGCTAGCAGGTTTAAGCCCATTGATGAGCTTTACCAAACGGTTTAGCAGTAGAAGTTGTTTAGAGGACTCCTTGGGGAGGAGTCATTCCACACATCCTTGGCCAATGACCCTAATGTATATGTTAATTCTCATCAAACGTGCTAAGAAAAACATAAATTCCAAAAATTCTCGCAATAATGAAAAATAGCCATTGGATGCTGTTACTAATTAGAGACCCCAATGGAGACACACATTAATTCTCACCAAATGCGCTAGAAAAAAATAAATTCTAAGAATTCTCATAATAATTAGATATATCTAAACTTTAGTTTGTTAGACTCTAATCACTACTGCAGATTGACTTATCATTATCACCACTTTCACTGCCGTAGCGATAGAAGCGACTGTATTATACTTCCACCACCGGTTGGACCGATAGCGAGGCCTCTTGAGAAAGGAAACCAGCAGTTGAAATTTCCACCACCCACGGGTTTACAATAGATGCAGTAGTGGTATTTTCTCCGTCACATGAAAAGCCAAGCCAACTGGATAGGCGTTCTGGCCGCTGGCCTTACGTGACCGTTTGGTCTACCGGCCGGCAGTAGTAAATTGAGCGAGTTTTTTTCCAACTACCCACAACACAATTGCATCACCATTCCACTTCTCCATCTTCAAGGTTGGCACATTGTTCCTCTCTCCTAGTTTATGTGAACCATTGCACGCCTCGCGCAGCGCCACCGCCACCTCCCGCACAGCCAACGCATTGTTCCTCTCGCAATTTGTGTGAACCATTGCATGGCTCGTGTCGTGCCACCGCCAGATCTAAAGGCAAGGGTAATGCTTTCGCACTACACTGATGGATCTTTGTCGGATTATTTTCCTCTTAAGTGATCTCACTACTAAGGAAGCTATCATCCTATTGCACAATGACGATTGTAGGCTCTTTGAAATGGAGGTGGCCCCCAACAACAGGAACGCACTGGCCAGCCTCACAAAGGATGTTATTCTAGAGATCCTCTGCTGCCTCCCTGCCCTCTCCTTGGTGTGCTGCAAATGTGTTTGTCGCTTCTGGAACTGCTTCATCTCCAACAGCCATAAGGTGTTGCTCCAGATCGTGGCTAGCTTCTTCTACGACAGTGAGAAAGGCGAGCGAAACTTTACCAGCGTCATCGGTGAACGCCCCGACTTGTCCTTCTTTCCCTTCCCCATTGACAAAGTAGCTGTCTTAGATTGGTGCAATGGCCTCGTCCTATGCTTGTGCGTTGAGGCTGTTGGATCCTGCTATGTCGTCTGCAATGCGGCAACCAAGAATTTGCGAGTATTGCCACCAAGCATCCATGTTGTTGGTCAGGCTTGATTGAGGTTCGATTCGATAGCCTCCTCATACTTCCATGTAATTGAATTTGTGGAGGGGGAGGATGTTGAGTGCCTAGGTGTGAAAATCTACTCATCTCAAACTGCAGTGTGGATCTATCAGGAATCTAAATGGGGCCAGGACTTGATGATGTGATACGTCACAGATCAACAAGTGTGTTTCTTAGCGGTTGTCTGCACATTATGGGGTACTCTCTGATACTTGTTATGGATATGGAGGGAAAGACATGGAGTAAAATTCCTAGGCCTCGTGGTACTCTACCCTCCATTCATCAAGCTCAGGGTCACTTGTGTGTATGTACTGTTGGTGGTGTTAGTGGTCACAATATGTCCCAGCTTTCAGTCTGGATCCTTGAAGACTATGCTACTAATAAATGGACATTGAAGCATACTATAAGCACACTAAAGGTGTTTGGAAAGACTAATATTAAATTTGGTTACATGGATTATGATTCAGCCTATACAATGATTACAGTTCACCTAGAATGGAATTTGATTTTCTTTGTTGGGGCAGAAGAACAATTATCACGTATGACATGGACTAAAGAAAAGTTCATGTCATCCCTGCTAGTGTCGACCGTAGCTATGGTAGACGTAAAGTCCTAGCACGGTTCATGAGGAGACCTTACTTTCTTCCTTATGTTCCCTTATTCTTTTTCTTGGAGTGGAATAGTGAATAAACCTCCATTTGATGTATCTCTGTGTCACGATATATTCAAATGGACCAATATTGTTTGATTGTCCATGGCCATGTTAGTTTCATCTAGGACGGATGTTGTCATTATTGCAGCTAAACTAGTGCGCCATCTTAATTTGTTGTGTTTCCAAATTGGTTTATTTCTCTGGCGTGAACAGTACATTATGGTAGTGTTACTGCCCCCGTCACCATTTCACACGGTGATTTAGCGTTAGTGTGACATCGCCCTACTCTGAGAGGAGGAAGGCCTGCATGACAATGAAGAAGGAAGAAGCATTGTAGTAGTAGAATACTTATATTGATTTCTAATGTTATGGGTGCATAGGGAATGCTGATGAGGGCACACCAAAATACTCCACAAAAACAACACCTCAAAAGCACTACAATGCAGCCGCTTATAGATGTGCCTCAAATGTGGCAAGGAATAAAATGGTACACACCGTCTGCCCTGCTTTGTCACCCATGTGACTCATGTGAGTGGCCATGGATGTCACGGACCTTGACTGTTGCCTTCCCTGCTCATGTCGTATCATATGCTTGAGTATATGTCGTCATTAAGTCTAGTTTTAGATGAGGACGAAATGTGACAGGGGATCAAATGTGCTAGGGAATCTGAACCACGTCGTGTTCACCACTCTGTCGCCCGTGAATCGCGTGGGTGGCTGTGGATGTCACGGATCTTGACTGTTGCCTTCCCCACGTGCATCTTGAGGTGGGGCTATTTAAGCCAAGGTAAGCTAGTTTGCCATCGGTAGTGCTCATTCCAACACCTTCTTCCTCCAAGAACCACCTTTAGTTTTAGTGAAAGGAAGCTTTTGAGCCTGTCATCCATCTTCATCGCCATGGTGCTCGTTCTTCAACTTCTCCGGTGGCAGCACCGGCAATGGAATAAGGCCTTCAAGATTGGATTTCTTTCGCGTTTGGGGTGCAGCAATGGCTACTTGTCCTCGGTGCTAGTGGAAGTTTTGTGAAGATATAGGGAGGATCACCACCTCTGGTATGTCCGGGGGTGATCCTCTCTTCTGTTTCCATGGAGGAGTTGGACATGCGGACAGGTCTCCTCATGCTTTCCACTGCAACCCTTGCCTACATGGGGGATGCAAGTGGAAGCTTTGCGAGGTGGGTGTCGCATCGGCTCTCTCCATCGGAGCAGCCTACGACTACAACTCTGTCGTTTCAAACTCCGCACCATGCCCCTTCTTGGGTGATGTTAGTGGAAGTTTTGTGATGTCACAGTCGAGTATAGGTTGTTTTATGTACTTGATAGGTCTTTGTTATTGTACACCCAGTAGTCTTCGATACACATCTTTGTTATTGTACACCTTTCAAATGTAACCTACTAGACTTATGAATAGAGATTTACTTTTTAATGAAATGTTGGCTCATGTTGTTGTGGTACTCACATTCCTATTTTTAATCTACTCCGGCGACAGGTGACCGGGAGGGTGAGACCCTTCAGACGAGCCGCATGGTGCAATCAATTTTCTTCGTCCAACTTCCAACACCATTTTTGGGAGTAGCGTGCTATACTAAGATCATGAGAGACATGGCCTCGCCTTAACTCTTGCTCTTGCTCGATGCAATCATAGGGAAATCCAATGGACACCTAGCTCGCCTATATATCCTTCGATAAAAGGGTTGCGTATCCTGACCCAAAAGGGTGCCTCATGATCATTGGTGGGCCAGCGGCCCATGAATCCTAACGCCGACAAAAGCTCATGGACAGGGAGGTCAACGAGGCCACCCTGGGCGACGCCATCCTAGCTTTATTGAAATGGTCAGAGATTGCGATCACTTTCGACAGAAAGGATCACTCCGACAACATCCACAGCTAGGATGTTTTCCCCTTGTCGTCGACCCAATCATCGGCAAGACTCATCTGTCTTGTGTCCTCATGGATGGTGGGAGTGGTCTCAACCTCCTCTACGTCGAGACCTACGACACAATAGGACTATCATGAGCGGCGATGTAGCCATCCGGTGCTCCGTTCCATGGAGTCGTACCCAAACTTCAGGCCATTTCCTTCGAGCAGGTTGACCTAAAGAAAAGAGGTCGCTAGAGGGCGCGATGCCACTAGATCTGTCCTATGACACTTTGGTCACGAAAATAGAGTTTCACTGGGCTAAGCCTCATGGGTCGATCCCCAAGCAAGGTCGTGCGACTATGGCATTTGAACGATCAGATCATCGGCAAGCATGGCAAGATGGCATGCACAAAAGAAAATAAATCAAGAAACACGAGCTGAGAAGATTTCTTTATAAAAAGGCCCTAAGTACAACCTAAGGCCCTTGGCCACCGCCACGGAGGATGTCCTCCACATTCATAATGGCCACGATGGTGGCCACGATGGCGGTGAAGTCACCGACCAGCTTGGCCCGCTCCGCTTGCCTAGCATGGCCTAGGAACCCGGCTCCACCACGTGAAAGTCCTAGCCGGTGCGGAGCTGCATGATAGTGAGGGCGACGCTGGCTCGCTGTCAGATTCCCGCCACCATAGCCCGCTTGTGGTCCTCCATTAGGAGAAACTCCCTAAGGCGGGCTTCCTCCATCTCGTGGCGAGGGGCCGCTAGCTGCTCCTCCAGCGCTGACAACAAGACGACGAGAATATTAGAAGTTGTGGATGTTAGATAGGATGATAAGACGGGGAGAACCCTCACCCATGATACGGGCCTAGGCGTCGGCATTCGCCGCCAGCACGGTAGCAGTCTCCCTCTCCTAGGCAACGAGCGCCACCCTGATAGCGTCGTGGCAATGCTCCAACTGACCCACCTCACCGGTGGCTTCAGAGTAGCGCTGGCGGGCCTCATCCGCCGCACGGACGAGCTCACGGAACTCCTGCTGGTCATCCGAGGAAGACAACAACGAGGAGGACGAACTCGATCCCGCCATTGGTGGGGTCACGACATGGGGGGCGCTGGTGGCCCCTCTAGATGCGATGTGGGAAACAGTCCTAGAAACATCACCGATTAGCACAGGTCAATCGTAATCTCTAAACATTGCTCGAAAACTTACCCTTGCTCGTGCAGGTAGGCTGGGAGACGTGGCGGCAGCCCTTCGGCCTTCAGTGACTCCTCTCGAGGACACTTGCCACGATCCATCTCGGCAAGCAGAGAAGAGGCTGCAAGCGCGCAAGAACGAGAATGAGGAAGTGGCAGAGCAGGCGACCTAAAGCGAATGTCTCCCTCCCCATACCACTCTAGCGTATTTATAACCACGATGGACACCTAAGCAGGTGAAGCGATCAGAGGGAAGGCGGAGGGACGGTTGCCCATGCACCGACGTGAACCAAGTAAGCCTTACACATTCCCATCTTTTCCGTACCATTTTGATTTACGCGCCTATGTTTCGCGGCGCATGACTGCTCATGGGTGGGCACCATTAAGCCATGATGTGACTGGCGAGGCCAACCACCTGTCGAATCCGCGCGTAGAACAACCCACACTGCAGCTTTGCCTCGACATCGTGCAGATGGTGATTGTCGCATCAGCGTGCGAAACGGGCGCGTCAAAGGATGTAGCCGTTGAGGCCCAGGCGTGGCTCGTTGGTAATTCATATTGGGCACAATCTTGCTCTTTCACTTCATGTGATGCGACGTCATGTGTTCAGTTGTAGGGTTTTCTAATCACCTTTTTCAGCCATCAAGGAGCAGCTCAACGCCACGCAGGCCAAGGCGACCGAGTTGCATGGGCCAATGATGAAATGGCTCGGTAGACGGCGGAGGCGATCCTCCTTCACCAGGATGCCAACGACAATGCTCGCATCACCGCCCAGTTGTCAGTGGAAAACAGCTGCCGCTTCAACACCCTCAACTAGGCAGCCTTCACCACCATCCGCATGGTGGCACTTGCATGCAGGAGTGACAGTGGAGCAGCGTCTTCGGCATGGGGGCTTGTGTGGGCTAGAGCCGGGGTTCCTGCCATGGTCATCCTTTCGCGATCGAGGGGACCTCATCGTCTACTTTTAGCCCGCGGCTACGGTTGTGATGGATGTACCATTTGTGTGCCTTTGACACTTATGACACCGTATGACACAGCCATCATTATTAGGTGCTAACATCTTCGAAGGACCCATTCACCACCACTGGTAGCCTTCACCACCACCTGCAGACGGTGTGGATGGTTACACTTTCGTGTCAATTTCCAAGCCCGCAACTCACATTCCTATTTTTATTCTATGCATTAATTAAGGAATTGTGAGTTACTATGAGACAACATAAAAGGACAACCATTGTACATATAGTCTATTATAAGTTGTCTTAAGTTATGAGAGAAGCGTGTGGAATTGAAACCATGGAGACCTTTCATTGGAGCAAGGGCCCTGGCGCCAGTGCATCTTCCGGAGCTTTCACTGGAGCAAGGGCCCGAGCATCATCTGGATTGCATTTGTGAGCCAGAGCAGTTCTGGCTCACAAATGCAATCCAGATGTGGGAATAGATATCCTCATTGCTATGCTTCTCCTCTTCCTCCCGCTACTCCCAGGGGATGTTAGAGGAAGTTTCGTGAGGCTGTTCCCCATCTTCATTCTCCTATTTAGTCGAGTATGGCTTAAGGAGATAGATGCAAATGACCCTTATCCAAAGCAAAGCAAGTTATGAGGATCATTGTAATGCCATATTTCCTGGACCCGTAGATTGTATGATATAAGATATTAATGAAATCTCAAGATTTACTATTGAATGTTGGACTCAGTTCTAGTTTATTTTGTACTTAATCTAACATTTTTCTAGTTACAATTGGGTAGAACGAGTAATAGTTTACAATCGGGTAGAACGATTGACGCCCTCAACCAGGCAGCAGTCATTGTCGTCTGAGGCGACAGTGGTGCGGTGGCTCCTGGAACATCTTCGTAGGACCCATTAACCACCGCCAGTAGCCGTCACCACCGCCTGCATAAATACAATCTGGATGGTAACACTTTCATCAACTTCCAAGCCTACACATGGAGTCCCGTGCGTTTTTACAAAGTTATGCACAATTTCCATTCCTGCATTTGAAACAGTTGCTTACAAAGCATGCTTCCCACTCTCTAGTGCTGAACTACGCGACTGCCTCTACTCAGTAGGGTGCAAGCCGCCACTCACCGCCGACAAGCTAGTACCCCATGCCGGTATGCCTCACCGGCAAAGGCCTGCACAGATCCACTAGTGACTAGGCTGGTACTCATCACCGTCGTGGCCGCTCTAGCTCAATCCCGCAAGATCCAAAGGCAATGGCAATGCTTTCATACTTCCCTCCTCTTTCTTGGATTTTTCCCCTCTTCACTCATCTGAGTACGAAGCAAGCTTGCATCTATTTACTAAGGAGCTAACAATCCAATCTCTGTAGGTGCTCCATCTCTAATTTAGGTGACAGTGCCAATGCTTCCATCGCCAGCTCCACTCCACCAGATCTTAGTCAAGAACTCAAGATGGAGGAGGAGGCCCCCAACAAGAGGAACGAAGTGGCCGTCCTCACAGACCCTGTCTTCATCCTCATCCTCCAACGCCTTACCGCCTACTTCTTGTGCAGCTGCAAGTGTGTCTGTCACTCCTGGAACTCCTCATCTCTAAATCTGAGTACCGTAAGGAGCCGCCCCAAATTATCGCCGGATTCTTCTATCGTAGCTCGAAAGGCAAACGCAACTTCACCAGCATCAACGGTGAAAACCCCTCCTTGACCTTCTTGCCCATCCCCATTTAGGATATTGTGATCTCAGATTGCTGTCATGGGCTCATTCTCCGCTGGTGCGTTGGGTTTCGCTATGTTGTCTGCAATCCGGTGGTTAATGTCGAATAACAACCGTTCTTTTGATTCAGCTCGCTTGGGGTTCGATCCGACAGTCACCTCGCACTTTCATGTGATTGAATATGGGAAGAAGAGGGCAGGTGAGTCCATATGTGTGAGCATCTACTCATCTAAGAGTGCAGCATGGATGTTTAAGGAATCTGAATGGGGCGATGGTGTTGTATGCACATATTCGACAAGTGTGTTCCTTAATGGTTCTATGCACTGGCTGGAGTTGTCCTAGATAGTTGTTGTTGATATGTAGGGAAAGATATGGGGGAAAATTCATAGGCCATGTAGTGAAGCAATCTCCATCCATGAAGCTTAGGGTTAGTTGTGTTTATGTACTGTTAGTATGTTCAGGAAGTATTAGCTTTTATTCTGGATCCTAGAAGACTATGGTATTGATAGCTGGACACTGAAGCATACAGTGACCACACTAGAGATATTTGAACGGGACAATATTCAATTTAGTTACGATGTTTGCGATGCGGACTATAGAGTGATTGCAGTTCATCAGGAATGGAATTTGATTTTCCTTGTTGGCGAGGACAAAAAATTGATCTCATATGACACGAACCTCAGAAAAGTTCTTGTCCCCCCTGCCTAGGTCATGTGGTATTATAGACCTACCTAGAGGCTACATCCGGAGGGACCTCACTATCTTCCTTATGTTCCCTTGTTCATGAAGTCAGTAGGAGAGCAGTAAAGTTGCATATGCTGTTCTTTCTTTAGGTAGGGAGTTGTTTTGATTCAATATAGAGTCTAATTTTGCCTTAGTAACTAAAACAATTGTATGTTGAATATTATTAATGTTGTTGTTTTATGCAGGCTGTGGAGTCTGGGTGCTTTTGAATGATTTTCCTGCAATGGCTAAGGGAGGAAGAAGAGGGGTTCCATGGTACACTAGCTACCAAGCTGAAGGAAGCATTGCCTTGCAAGTAGGAGTGCCAATCTAAAGGAGCGGGGAACATCTACCTTGTTTTCATTATGTAAGTCTATAGGGAGTAGAACCTTCATTCTCCTATCTATTTACCGCTTATGTTAATTCTTGAGTTGACACAGTTGTTATGTTAGTGTCACTTCTTATTATAAAAAGTACTCTTTGTTGTGGACATGATGAATGGTGTGTAATGATTATATCCGTATGGTGTGTGTGTGTTTAGTAAGTTATTAAAGCCCATTTGAATTAGTAAATAAATTGTGAAAACTGGATCCAATTCTCATCGTCGGATGTAAAGGCCATTGTCTGTTTTGTCATCACCGCCGTAACACTCGCCGATGGCGAAGCAGACAAACAACACCACCACTATTCGTCTCATGCATCAGGGTTCAATAGTGTATCACCGCCGAATCATACTGCAATGCGATGGTGAACATTACCAATGACCAAACGGTTCATATGCTAAAGTGATGGTGTTGTCCACCTCGACATAGATGCATCGGGTGCCATAGTGACGGTGAACACGCACTGCACACAATCAGGTCATTGTGCAAGGCGACTGTGATCCTGATCATTGGTCAAAATAGTGGTATTAGTGTACACCCACACAGGCAGGTCATGGTACAACATGATGGAAACAACGACTTGATCATGGACAGATCATAAGCCAACACAGCGGTGTTAGTGTACACCAACACAGGCGGGTCGTGCTCCAATGCGATGAAAACAACGACCTAATCACAGATGGATCATAAACCAACACGACGGTGTTAGTGTATACCAACATAGCCGGGTCATGCTCCAATGCGACAGAAGTAAGGACCTTGTCACGGACGGATCATAAGCCAATACGACAGTGTGAGTATATACCACAGATGGTCTTAGATAGCGATGGTGATGATTATGTCTATCACTGCCGACAGCTTACTGCCGAGGCCAAAATTGGACTGTGATGGGGGTTACAACGTGGCTGTGAAAGGTGCGAGTGTAGTAGTGAATCATCATCTCTATCTCTATCTCTACTACATATAATACACCTAAAAAACTTCCCTAGAGCCACACAGCAAACTATCCACCACAGTCATTATCTCTTCTAAGTACACCCAAACAAATGCACCCAAAATCCAACCAACATTTCAAAATAAAGGGCCGAGATTCACTCTAATCTATCTTTTCTCTTGCTCACTCGCATCCAACGGACGAGATCCCTGGGATCAGACCTCATCACTCATCCTAAACCCGTCCCGCATCCACCACCCAGGAGCAAAACGCGAGGCCTGACCCTCCGTCCGCCGCCCCGCATTCACCCAGGCGCGAAGCGTGAGGCCTCACCCTCCATCTCCTGTCCCGCGCACTCCCCGACGCTGCCTCTTCAGCTCACCCGACGTCCATAGTGCTTCTCCCAAGGCCAGACCTCTTCAGCTCCCAGGGCAGAGGACAACAGGAGCATCGCCAGGAGCGCCGCCAGGGCCGGCCGCCGCGTGGAGCACCGCAAGGGAGCGCCGCCAGGGCCGGGCGCTGCGTGGACTGCGCCTGCCCTTCTTCCACCAGCCACGGCCGAACGCGAGCGCCTCCAATCACCGGCGTCCGAGCTTCGCCAAGATCGGCCACCATCGCGTCGGGTCTCCGTGGGGGCGGGGGGATGGGGCTGGGACCTGCAACGCACCGCGACGACTCGCCGTCCAGTCTAGCCCGCCCGTGGTTCCATGCGAGGATGCGGCAAGGCGTGTGGTGGGCGGAGCAGGTCGTTGCCAGGTGAGTTGCAAACATTTAGGACTCCAAATCTCCTCGCGATTCTTCCAAAAAAAATGGCCTAATCGCGTTGAAGCGGTGGCAGGACCTGACGGTGATTGGCACCGTCTTGTGAATGTTTACAGTGCATATTGTTATTTCTATGTAGTGACATGCAGCAAAGCACTTGAGCACGGTGACAGAGACACCATTGATGACATAACCTCAACTCCCATGTCGTATTCTGCCAACAACATGACTGTTTTCCCCTGATCTGTAAGTTCACATCCTTCCATGATTTTATCCTCCTATGACCCAATTGTTAGCTAAATTATTCCTCTGCCGATTGGGAAAAATTCTTTGTCAAACTTGGTGCCTACCATTTGTTCGATAGAATACATCTTAGGAAATTTGCGTTGGGAGTTATTTGTATGATCAGAGTATGCAGGCCTACCATGTGTAGCTACACATTCGGTACTAATATTCATTGCATTTTGGTTGAACAGAGTATGGAGGGCTTTCGGAGTTTTTTGATACATTCAGTTTCAGGCTCCTTTTACAGCTCTGATTTCAACCAATGAGAGCTACAAAAGGTCAAAAAGAGATGTGCTCTGTATTGCGACATCATTGGAAATAATCAGGTGCGAGAACTCTCTTTCGATTATGTTTGTCAGATTATTATTAGAGGGAAAATATTCTTTACAATACAGAGTTGTTGTAAAAACTGTCTGTTTATCTTCATCATTGTTATGTCTGTTTATCTTCATCATTTTACAGATAATTGCATCAACTGGATCTGGGAGTTCGATTTAGCTGCATACATTAGTTATTGAGTAGGTAGATTTGAGAATCCGGTAGACTTAATTGAAGTAGATTTAAGGAGCAAACTGGATTAGGGCATATGTTACTTTCTTTCTCACTAATTACAGTTCATGCGTGCCCTCATGATTATTAAATCTGTATTTACAATTTTTTACCCTTCCCTTTCATTGTCGGTGATGGCGTAGGTGACCCTGAGTTCACCCGTCCCTTTACATGTCCTTGCGCACCCCTCAACGGAACTGAGAGGTTCATCCTTTGTCTTTTTAGTGACACCTCTCAACGGAACTGAGAGGGGTGCGCAAGGACATGTGCTTGCGCACCCCTCAACGGAACTGAGAGGTTCATCCTCTGAATAAGTAGTTAAGTACACCTCAAGCTTTTTAGTGATTCCCCTGTATGTACAAAGCTTCTTTCTGGTATGAAGCATTGTGCCTAGAATATTCCCTACTATGTTATTCACCTATTAGTTTGCCAAACGATCACAGCTCTTAAAAAAGGTGATTATCCATGCTATTCTCATGCTCAGTAAACTACTAGCTGTAACAGATAACAGATTGTGCAATGACAGCAGCAATTATCTATGTGACACCTCTGTATTTTATCAGAGCCACGTTTACCTTTCCTTTATTGATTGTTTACTATATGTAGACACCTTCATTGTTCAAGCATTACAGGTTTCAGCGTTTCAGTATTCTCCCAGCCCACAGAGGCAGAGTGCCACATATCATCTTGCTCTGACATAGCATTCAGTTTTCATCTTTTTAATGCAATAAAATTTACTTATGGAGGTATGCTCTTTGTTTCTGTAATTTTAGATGGCTCGTTTTTTTAATACAGTATCCAGTATTATTTCACCTTCTTTTTTTCTGCAATAGTTCAGGTGAATTTTACATGCCAAAATTACTGAATTTATGCAGCTGTATCAAACGACAAGTAGTGACTAGAGGCTCATTGACATTTTCCTCAGTTGAAATTGACGGCTAAATCATTCTTCAGTTAACCATTCTAAATACTGAGATGGTGATGGTGATGTTATGTCAGTCAGTGAGGGTCGTCTAAATGTTTTCTGAAATATTGTTGATTGCTGCTATGTAACTGTATTAAACAAGAATAGATATGTTTGCTCAATTGAATTGTCAATAACAGCCCTATCACTTTTAATTCCTATCACTTTTAATTCCAGCGGACTCTGAACATTGGAGTAGAACAAGGTGCTTATTCAAAAAGTGTGAATTGCATGGAGATGGGAATGAGTCCTGAACTAATGTATGGAAAAAATGTTTTTGTCCCTGCTACAGCAAATCCATACCAATATGGTTATGCTCCGGTCTTTGTAATATGCCTGTCCTTGGTGCTTTCCTCCTTTCATTCAGCATTTCATTTGATGGTAACTAAGAATTTGGATCACCGATGGATTGGTATAACCACCCGAGCTCTTTAGTGGAATGTTTATTAGGTAACTTTATTCACTCAATGTATCACACCACTGCATGTCTGGTCGTCATGCTGAAGTTTTTTCCAGGATTGCTTTGGGCAGGGTACTGATAGTTCATTTTAAAACGCCTTTAGCAAGGATCCTAAGTTTTGGAAGTTCAAGATCTCAGGCTTTCTTTCTTGGTTGAAACTGTAGAAGTCAATTGGTGTCTTTCAGGGGCTGCAGAAACGTTGTTTACCCTCTCAGTCTTGTTTCATTTCTGTTAGTAGGGTCTGCACATTTTCGGAGCTCCTTTAGTTTCTTGCTTAGTTTCAGGCGCTAAACTGCTTCGCTCGTGTCCCTAGCCTTTTTTCACTTTCTTTGTTTTTTTTCTGTTTTTCTTTCCCTGTGCACATGTGGGCCCACGATGAAGGAGAGCACGATGGAGCGATGGACCACCGGTGTTACATAATTTAGGTAATTATTAATTATTAATTACTTGTCCCCTGGTTTCGGATGGCGAATAGACGAACTAACTGAATCCTTTGACCACGGCAACAGCTCGGGTGGGATCGGAGGTACTAACAGCCCATCCGCGACAACGCGGGTCCTCAGTTCGATAGTGCGTCTTTGGTTTGACTCTCCGGGATCTGGGAGTAGGCGGCGGCAAGCGACGATATCCCTGCTTATTTATTTGGGATGGTACAACTGGGCAGAGTGCCCTTGCTTTGTTTCTGCTCCTCACTATTTTTTCTTCTAGAATTTGTGCACTGAGCTTGCATTGCTAACTCTGTAAAGTGCAGCTGAATAGATAGAATAGCTGAAGCTCATGCCTGTAGCAGATAAACACACCACCACTTAGATGTCATTAATTTTTTTTCTGAACCAAGTTTTTTTTATTTCTGTTCATCGACGTTAATGGTTCTGTAAAATGATTAATCATTTTTGCCAGCAGCTGCAATAAGCATATATTTTAGTGTGAGCTGAATCTTGGCCTTCTCATTTTAGTACTAATAATTCACTGGTGTAGATGAGAACGGATGGGTTGCTTTGGGTTTAGTAGGTTCTGAGATATCTGGTGGGCACCATTTGCGTTTACTCACCCACATGTCGTTTGATGAAATGTCTCACCTAATAAGCAAGTGAGCCTTATATCCAGGACGCGGGCAAGCAGGAGGCCGGCTGCCCTCAGGACCTCACGCACTGTGGGTGTACCACCAGGCGCTCTCAATCTCACTCTGCGACTTTGCGTTTGTGACTGGTGAGTATCTGACTCCACACTCCGGGGAAGGACTGCAGCCACCGGCCAGCAGTCAGGCCCGCTCCCAGCGTGCTTGCCACTGCTGAGTTTCTTGCTTTGCCTTTTGCCTCTCCATACAGCGTACATGTACTGGTACATATGCTTTTGTTGTTTTCTATTTTTCTTTGCTTCTAAACCATTTGATCTGTATATAATCCGTAGGGCTAAGTGGCTGATTGAGTAATATTTTGTTGTCAATTTAGATCTTCTGTTGCTTTTTTTAGATAATTTTTAGGTGCTTTGCTATTTGATTTGTTTTATATTTATAAGAATTAAGGCTAATAATAATCTCTCCACAGCCTGTATATATTTTGGAACGCCACACGACGCCACAACCGCACACCAGACCAGTAAGTCTACTTGCATCAGAATTCATTTTTAAGTTCTCTGTTCTAAATGCCTGTGGGTTGAAAATTCTTTCAAGAACTCAACAAATATTAGAGGTGTGAGGAGGTGCCATTTTGTTCTAAAAAAATCTGGATAATAATTACTATGTAAAAAGCAATGAATTGAGTTAAGTTAGCTTGGTGCTGCACAACTTCTCTACTTACAAACTTCTCAGGAACTGATCTGGCTTTGTTTGAGGTTTGATCCATCTTTTTCTATTGGTTTTCTCAGTGTGGGTTGTTTCCTGACATTGCTTTTGTCAGTCTAGCTAACATAATAAAATTGAGGAACAGAATTACCAGCAGTATAGTTTCCATGGCCTACAAAAAGGCGACATGTCCAGCAATTGAGTGTAGCAGAGATGCGTATGTTGCGTTGGTGTTGTGGGCACACAAGAAGGGATAGAGTCCGGAACGACGATATTCGGGATAGGGTTAGGGTGGCACCAATTGAGGAGAAATTGATTCAACATCGGTTGAGATGGTTTGGACATGTCCAACGGAGGCCTCCTGAGGCGCCGGTGCGTAGTGGAGTTCTAAAGCGGGCCGATAATGTAAAGAGCGGTAGAGGTCGACCTAAACTAACTTGGGACGAGTCCGTTAAGAGAGATCTTAAGGAGTGGAATATTTCTAAGGATTTAGCTATGGATAGGAGCGCTTGGAGATTGGCAATCAACGTGCCGGAACCGTGACCTCTTTTGTCTCCCTTTATGTCCTTTTTGTGTCTCTCTGTTTCTCGTCTCTTTTGGGTTTCATCTCTAGCCTACCCCAACTTGCTTGGGATAAAAGGCTATGTTGTTGTTGTTGTTGTTGTTGTTGTTATAGTTTCCATGGCCTATGAGGGAACTGCCTCATAAGATTACACACATTAAAAATTCTGATGCTGTCTTTTTCCTGAAAGTAAGGCAGGAGCTCACCTTGCATGCTTTCCATTTGACTCCTGTTTGCCAACATAGGAGTGTTGGAGCCTGCTTGAGATTTTTCGAGCTAAAAAATATTTGGGCTTGAAACAATCGGATTCGAATTACTATACTCTATAAAATGCCTCATCTTGTTGACATGGTGACCTCTCTACTCTGAAATTGATCTCTTGTACATGCATGTAACTATCCAAATATACGTTTATTTCTGTTCTTTTCTTTTCCAGCAGGGGATCTACATTTGCACTTGCATGCAAGCAAATAATGGTCATTTGTTTTTCACCTATTTTACCTGTGTATGACTTTCAGTAGCTCTGCTCTTTTAGCAGCAGGCCTCAATGGCTAATAGTAGCTCCGCTCAAGTGGCCTAATAGTAGTTCTTTTGCAGGAGGACCTCACTCCGAAACGAATTGTTGAGATGCTGAGAAGAGGCGAAACACCCCGTGTGGCCGTGTGACAAATGCTTTGTATTTTGAGCTGACGTTTAGTGGCAAACGCTTTGCATTTTGGCAGCCGGTGAAGGAGCTGAACCTGACCGTGCTACGCAATTTTGTTGTATTCTGTCTTGTTATTGGCCATTTAATGATGAGATCATATTGAATTTAATGATGAGCTTAGCAACCTGATTACCCCATCGTTTATTTTGTCACAAGGAGCATTTTTCTTACTGTAATTTTTTAGTAAGAATTAATTACGGAAGTGTCTTTTCTTGGTAGAGATCAAGAAATGGATGGTTCATGCTTGTATTTTTGAGTGCATCTCTTAAATAAAACCGTGGCAACGCACGGGCACTATACTAGTCGTTGATAATATCCATTGGATCTATTATAAATTATAAAAAAAATTATTCACCTCTACTGTTGATGGTAATTATGACACATTTTCACATACCCAAAACACTATCCTCAACAGCCTCAGATTAGAAGGAAGATAAGCATTTCATGAGCATATTTTATCCAATAACTAGTTCCACCTATATTTGAGCTTTTTCATGAAGGACATTGTCAAATCGAGGAATATGAGCCCCTAGACCCACCAAGGGGGGTCGACTGACCCCGGCCCACCAGGGCGCACCAGCCCTCCAAGGTGACCATGATCCATGTGAAGGTCTCCAAAGTCAATCCCCACCCTTGGATACAACTTGTGTTTCTTCTCAAGGGTGGAAGATCAAGTCACATGGATCCATGGGCCCACAAGGAAGGAAATCAAGGTGACAACACTTCCTACACTTCACCATGGCAATGGACCAAGCACCCCACAAGATAGGAGGGCCCACAGGCCAGAGTAGGGGGTCGACCGACCTACCCAACCAAGCTCCATCTCACTCCATGACATGTGGGCCACCTTTTAGAAGGAGGAGGATGACCCCACCTGCCATAGGAGGGACCGACCCCTTGACCTCCTCCTCTCTCCATCGCCATTTGCATGCCTCCATGCAAAGAAGCACATGCTCAAATGCTCTTAGCCATTGATCTTATGACGGTTTGATCCAAGGGTGGAGGATGGAAGGCACATGGATTGATGACAAGGCATATTAAGTGGCTCCTATTCCTCCCCTAGGACTATAAATACCCCCCTCACTCCATCTCATTCACACACACCACAAGGAAGGAGCCTCTCCACTCACTCAAGATGTAGTAGTGCTAGTATAGTTGGGAGATAGAGTGAGTAATGAGCTAGCCTCTCCACTCTCTCAAGATGTATCCATAAGTTGTCATGTCTACTGACATATGTAGGGTCTCCACAGATGAACTGGTGCAGTTTATGTTGTGTTTCCATCAGTTGTATTGTTTCTTTGGAGGAAATATTCCTGAAAATGATCCTCTGTTAACATGCAACGGCAATATGAGAGCTTTGCTTCATAAATGGGATGTGCTTGAGGTGTTGACTGATGATGGTCAAAATAAAGATGTTGCTAGTGTTGCTAAAATGATTCGCTCTTCCATCTTCAATGTGACTCTTGCTTCTGATTTCCAAAAGTATCAAACATCTTCTTGGTTTGCTTGAAGATTATACTCCTGTACTTATTGAAGTTGTTAAGCAGCATCCCTCCCTCAAAACGGAGGTGGATGCACTGCCTAGTTTGAGCAACTTTACATGGACTTCATGTAGCTCGAGAAGATGGAGCCAACAAAGTTTTAGAAGATAATTGTTGCGATTCCTTCCTGTGATTTTAATGAGTTCTACTGGAAATTCAAAGTAGATGTGTACCTTGAGGTTGTTATGAATCATAGCAAATGTAAGAATAAACAGATACAAAATTTCAAATTGAGTGAGTTGCGTCAATTTGATAGAGCCGTGACTGCTGATCCAACTCTATGGAAACTTGTGCACAATGACCGTAAAACTGCTCATGCCGCTACAGTCGCTAGGCTGACCCCTGCAATGACAGTTGGACTGCCTGATCCTGGACAGACCGTGTTGTTTTTAAGATCATGCTCAGTGATATGCGTCTCCCTTACAAAAGTGAAGGGGCCTTGTTGGTAACAAATATCAGGAATGATGACCAACACTTGGTTGAGAGCCATTCTTTGGATACGGCATCTCAACCACCAGTCATATTGTTGAAGTACTATAAGATAATGCATATATTTGGTCGTTACTACCCACTATTCTTTTGCCACTTCTTTCGAGCGATCCATTCTCAAGGACTAGCTCCGAACTCTTGTGACAAAACTCTCAGTCATCTTATGAAGCAGACGCAGTGAACAAAGACTGGATTGACTTCTTTTTGCGGCGGCCACAGTAAATGCATTGCTGAAAATCTTTGTCGGTTCTTTCAATCCTTTGACCAGAGCTTGGTGAACATACAGTATTATACTATTCCTAGACCACTTAGGCTTTCATTGGGTAGTACATATGCGGATCTGGGTGAGAAGTGGGAAATGCCTCTACTTTTGTTGTTATGTGGAACACTTGGCCTGTTTTCATGTTGACCTTGCTGCTCGTTGGAGTGAATCCCTGAAGGCAAAGGAGCTGCTATATATATTAGTTTTCACTACTTGTCAGCATGCTTTTCAGTCAGGGTAGGCTGTTACTGTCGTCCTTGTGGGAGTTTCTAGGTCTGTGCTGGATGGGACTACTATTCCCTTTGAATTGACTTTGGGAACTCATGTCAATGTATTTCCCTTGTGGAACACGAGACATACTTGTGGTCAACTGTATGACATGGTAAAGCAGCAGGATTGTGAGGACGTGTTTGGCTCTGAATATTTGATCCTCATTGCCAAGTTTCTGAACGTGGAATGATAGTATCTGGCGTCAGGTGTGCTTGTTTCCTTGTATTTGGGCTTAGTGTAGTATAGGCAGTGTTTAGATCCCTTCAAACTTCCAAAAATTTTACAAGATTTCCCGTCACATCGAATCTTTAGACGCATGCATGGAGCATTAAATGTAGGTAAAAAAATAACTAATTGCACAATTTGTCTGTAAATGTCGAGACGAATCTTTTGAGCCTAGTTAGTCCATGATTGGATAAATTTTACCAAATAACAACGAAAAGTGCTACAGAAATTTTACACCAACTTTTACATCATCTAAACACTACCTATGTGTTGTACCACCACCGCACTGATTTAGTGGAAGTGAAGTGACAGGTTGGTATGTGCATGTGTTCCGCTGGATGGAGTCCTTGAGGATAAGTGGAGAATTAACACTCATGCATTTCAGCATTTGGTTGTGCTGATGCATGTTGTGTCAGGCAACTCAACTGCATTACCAACTCTTCATTAAGTTTGTCAGACATTCAGTCTTTAGTTAACGCTTTGAGCTAGGGCAAGCAGAACAAGTGATGAGGACATGACACCAACGGATACGACCATTTATTATAAGGTGCGCTCGTTCCTATATTTGCATAGTAATTTTGGGCACAATTCACTTGGTTCTACATGTACATGTCTTTATTTGAATATAGGTACAAATGTATCTCAAAGTACAAGTCCATCAAAGTTGAACTTTGGGTTCGTCGGCAGCCCGATAGTGCTTCATTGGGAAGGCCATAACTCATCCATCCGGAGTGTGATCGAGGTCAATGAGCACTTGATGGAAAAATTATTTGATAAGCTTTCAAATAGATCTGGTCCCATCTCAATATCACATTGGCAAGGCCTCCAAATCATCGAGACATTCTGCCGCTATTTTTGTCGGGTGCTACGACGTCGTCACGGGCTTGTTATTCACACTTGAGACCTAGGCCCAAGTTGGAGCACGCCTCAAAAAGATGGAGAACACCTAAGAGATGCCCAAGGATGTCCTCCTCCTTAGCCACCACCTTAGGAGGCCACAAGGACGTCCAAGCCAAGCCGGAGGCCCAGTCCAATTTAAGTTTGAGTCTGCCTCGGTTTTCTGGACTAGTCTACAATAAAATAAACGCTCAGGACTCATCCGGACTCTGTTTTTGATGATCCACATATGGATGGAAAGATAATTTCATAAGCTAATCACTGGCTTTGGTTTGAGGCTTAAATTCCATCGGAGTCAATGGGAATCATCAAAACAAGTTGACGCCCAGAATCTGTCATGACGCTGCGTCGTCGTCTTTTGGGCCGTTTGGGCCATGTAACGTATCGAGACTCCTTAGGGACGTGAGTGGGGGTCCTTAGACACCCCTTAGGCTTTATAATCAGTAACCGCCACCTATATTAGGGTTTGGATTTTTCTTATATTATTCTGTCTATTGACAGTCGCCGTCTTTCGGTTTGCGATACCCCAACTTCGAGTGCTTAATCATTCATCTGCAATTGTCACTTCAATTGAGTTGTATTTTATCTTGTTTTTGCTTGTGTTCTTCGATTCGCAGCAGGGATTAGCCTTCGTGGTAAGGTCAACCGGATTATGACACGGTTGATAACCAGAGGAGACGTGGTGCTAAGGTTGCAGGGTTCGGGTCTTTGTGATCTGAAGCCGGATCGGTGTGTCGCTTCCGACCAAATCGATAGTTGTCTTGAACCTGGCGGAAGATCGGGAATCACGTCCCCATCAAGTGATATTCAGAGCTAAGGTATACCGTTAAGTTCATATTTACCCTAGTTTAGTTTATTTGTGTCTTCGTCTCATAGTCCACCGCCATATTTGTTTCCTGTCCTACAATCATTCGTGCCATAGCCTTTGCATATTTCAGTTTCAGAGTCTGCCGTATTGAGTTTGTGTTCTAGGTCAAGGTCTTGTTGCTAGTTTAATCTGTGTTCTTTTCTAATTTGTATTGATCCCTCCTTCTGCCATCATCTCGTTAGATCATCAGCTTGCATCTTGTGTCCACATAAAACCCTAATTCGAGTAGTTTTCATAAAACAGTCATAACTTTTGCATCCGAACTCGAAACGGGGCAAATTTTATATCTATGGAGAACGCTAGAAAATTTTAGATCTATTTCATTCCAGCAAAGCTGGGTTCGCAAAATTTAGAATTACGAAATTCGATCAGGAACATCGAGTTTCAGGACCCACAAGTTTTGGCCAGCTTTTTAGATCAAAATCCTGAATTTGTATAGGCCATATCTTTTGTCCAATTAAGCTTAAATTTTTTGAGATTTGTTCTTATGTGTTCCTGGCTGAGAAAAAAATATCAAAAGAGCAAAAGCAAGAAAAAAATTGGACAAAAAAAGAAAAAAAATAGCAAAAGAGAAGAGAAGAGATCAAAAAGGAACACATAAGGAACACTCGATAGCTCTATTGTTTGTGGTGCCTTTTGCCTTGTCCGTATTTCCATTGCTATCTTTCATACTTGTTTCACTCCCTTGTGTGTTACAACTGGTGCTAGGAACACGTATAGGCCAACAACTAGGACAAGTGCTGTAGACATTTATTCAATATTGCTATCTGTTACTGAATTGTGTATCACATATATATACTTGTTCTTTGTGTGTCTTCCAAGCTCCACATATATACTCCAGATCAGTACAGAAAAAGATCCTTGCAATCTTAGTGCCACGCCCTCATCGGTATCACAAACCAGTCGTCGGTTGTACCATCCACTGCTTACGTTGGTAAGAACTTGGTAAGAACTCGATAAGACGTGTGTGAGGGTGTGATTCCACTGACCCATAAATAGTTGATAGGGTAAAACAACGAGTTTCTTTTTAAGAGTGAATTGCAAGACATCATGGATAGACTGTCTACGGAGTTTGTACAACGAGTGCTCAGTTCTCAAATGGAGAAGGCGGAGTAAAACCAGTTCAACATCTTGTTTCAAACATACTTTGTTATGAAGGAATGGTGTTGTCGTGTTATGATTGATGGCGAGACTTGCAACAACTTTGCAAGCTTAGAGATGGTTGAGAAATTTGGTCTGACCACAAAGCCACATCCACGTCCATGCTACGTCCAATGGGTAAATTCTTAGGACAAGATAAAGGTAACTGAAATTGCACGCATTGAGTTTTCCCTTGGTCCTTATAAGAATAGTGCTGAATTTGATATAGTACCTATGCAAAATGTCAATTGTTATTTGGTAAACCATGGATATCTGAAAATAATATTGTGCACCGTACCATTACTAATAAATATTTGTTCAAATATAATGGTACAAAAATTACACTTATACCTATGACTACTGCTCAAATTTTAAGGGAAGATCTTCTAAGGGCCGAGAGGAGGAAGAATGAGCCTTTTAGAAAAGAATGGGTTATTTCAAATGTTACAATACCTTCATCTAGATCTGAATTTTTACAAAATGAAGATATTACTTTGCCTCTTGTTGGAACTAATATTTTACAGCATGTATCAAAAACGAGAACAAGGTGACTGAGAAAGAACAGATAAATGTATCAGATAAGAGCTCTCTTGTTGTAATGAATTTTTCCACCAATGATGCTAATAATCCTATACTAAAACCTTCTATTGATTTACCTTTGTCACATGGCGAATGTTCTACTGATCTTTGTGATAAAGAAAAGTTGTGTGATAGTGGTATGATTATTCATGTGCAGCAACCAGTGAATGAGAATGCTTCTTTTGTTTTGGAACAAAATACTTGTGCTAAAAATAAACAATTGCTTCCAATTACCACTGAACAAGATGAACTAAAATTGTTGACTTCTTTAAATACTTTGGGATATATTGAGTTTGAAACACTGTGTGCTCTGAGTAGTTTGGAGGAGAAATTTTTATGTGCTGAATTACCATGGTTGTATACATGTATATATCAATTTATTGGCAAATATAATTGTAAAGAAGAATATATGGTACACCGAGTTTATATTTGTTCAAATCTGAAATTTTCTTTTTCTGTGCATCAATATGACCAATCAAAGGGTTGCATTAGATATAATCATGTCATGTCAAGATCTCTAAGTTTTGTTATAAAGCAACAGGTTAAATTTCAAAAAGGAAAGTAATATTGGCTACAACCTACAATCTGTCCTCCAACTAAGCTCAAACCGAGGACGGTTTGTTGTCAAGGGGAGGATAATGAGAACATGACACCAACGGATACGACCGTTGATTATAAGATGCGCTCGTTCCTACATTTGCATAGTAATTTTGGGCACAATTCACTTGGTTCCACATGTACATGTCGTTATTTGAATGTAGATATAAATGTGTCTCAAAGTACAAGTCCATCAAAATTGAACTTTCAGTTCGTCGGCAGTCCGATAGTGCTTCATTGGGAAGGCCATAACTCATCCATCCGGAGTGTGATCGAGGTTAATGAGCACTTGATGGAAAACTTATTTGATAAGCTTTCAAATAGATCTAGTCCTATCTCAATATCACATTGTCGAGGCCTCCAAATCATCGAGACATTCTACCGCTATTTCTGTCGGGTGCTACGACGTCGTCACAGGCTTGTTATTCACACTTGGGACCCAGGCCCAAGTTGGAGCACGCCCCAAAAAGATGGATAACACCTAAGAGATACCCAAGGACGTCCTCCTCCTTGGCCACCACCTTAGGAGGCCAGCAAGGATGTCCAAGCCAAGCCGGAGGCCCAGTCCAATTCGAGTTCGAGTCTGTCTCGGTCTTCTGGACCAGTCCGCAATAAAACAAACACCCAGGACACATCCGAACTCCGTTTTTTATGATCCACATATGGATGGAAAGATAATTTTATAAGCTAATCAATGGCTTTGGTTTGAGGCTCAAATTTCATCGGAGTCAATGGGAATCGTTGAAACAAGTTGACGTCCAAAATCTGTCAGGACGCTGCGTCGTCGTCTTTTGGGCCGTTTGGGCCATGTAACGTATCGAGACTCCTTAGGGACGTGAATGGGGGTCCTTTACGCCCCTTAGGCTTTATAATCAGTAGCCACCGCCTATGTTAGGGTTTGGATTTTTCTTAGATTATTCTGTCCATTGACAATCGCCGTCTTTCGGTTTGCGAGACCCTAACTTTGAGTGCTTAATCATTCATCTGCAATTGTCACTTTAATTGAGTTGCATTTTATCTTGTTCTTACTTGTGTTCTTCGATTTGCAGCAGGGATTAGCCTTCGTGGCGAGGTCAACCAGATTGTGACGTGGTCATCGGTTGATAACCAGAGGAGACGTGGTGCTAAGGTTGCAGGGTTCGGGTCTTTGTGATCTGAAGCCGGATCGATGTGTCGCTTCCGACCAAATCATTAGTTATCTTAAACCTGACGGAAGATCGGGAATCACGTCATCAACAAGTCTGCAACTCCAGGTTAACTTCATCGACTTCACTTGAAAGCCTTCATCAAGCATCGGACGGCTCACGTTGAAGAGAGAGAAGCAATCGTTTCAGATGTTAAAAACAGCGCAACAGTTTCCTTAATATAATCTGCCGTCTCTTTTTTTTTCTTGCGACCTGTAATCTGCCAACTCCGGTGGCGGCTTGTATTGATATCGGAGAAAAAGAACCATCCCGCAAAAAAAAAAGAGAGTACCTAATGGCATCTCTACAGTAGCAGTAGCGCGAACCAAA
Organism: Saccharum spontaneum; assembly: GCA_022457205.1. Taxonomy (NCBI): domain Eukaryota; kingdom Viridiplantae; phylum Streptophyta; class Magnoliopsida; order Poales; family Poaceae; genus Saccharum; species Saccharum spontaneum. The sequence continues at coordinate 47,507,290 of CM039583.1, forward strand.
GCATCTGAACTTTTCTTTTCTACTAGGTCTATGCCCATGCGTTGCCGGGCACTGATGTTTTGCTAAGATAGGACTTGCACGGTTGAATGATACCATGTTCAGTATTTATGTCCTCGAAGCTACAATAATTTGATTCATCACGTGCTTGCATTGCTTGTACCTTAATCATCATGGTTTACGTTGGCACTTAGCACTTAGCAGTCACAATAATTTTCATGAAACCTTCACATAATTTCATGACAATGTTGAGCAAAGAGAAAATGAACAAACCAACAAAAGACAGTATTTCTCCCCTACGAAAATCTACAAATTGATAATCCTCATTGACCCTGTAGCAGCAGAGTAAACCGGATAAGTGCAATCTGCACTCTGCAGTGGAACCAAGCAACCTGCAGTGCCACAAGAGCTGCACACAGATGTATGATGCTGAATCCCTTTAATCAGTTCTTCGAAATTTCAGCCTGGGCAAAAATGAGATGGAGTCTGTCAGTGTGAGAAAAAAAAATTGTTCTGATTCCATTCGAGTTTCATGGACAACATTAGACTTTGCAAACATCTCGTATTAGTTAGCTAGGTGTTTCATGAGAAGACGGAGTCTGAGAAAAACAAATTACTTCATCTACTGTACTTCTCCCTCCTACAAAACTAGTCAATGTCCTATTATGGAACGTGGGTGTGCATACCTCAACCATCACCAAACAATCTGCTCCCTCTACAACTCTCTGATCTGTTCACTGGACTCAAGAACAGACAGGCTCTCGAAATGCAATTTAGAGGAAGCAACATGCCTTTATGTATAAGACCAATTGTATTGTTATTTGTTTTCTAATTGATTGGTTCAAACCATGCATTGAGATATAAAACATTATTAGTTATCCTGCGATTATGCCTTACCTATCCAGAAAGTTATAAGCTGCCCGATCAATGCTAATCATTTTTCACAGAAATAAAGAATCATAGGTACTGAGCTTCTATTTCCAAGAAAAGCAAATATTCACAAGGAAGGATCCAATGTAAAACAGTACTGAGGAAGAAAGGAGTTGTGGACAACACCATCTGTGAAGTATGCCAAGCTGCAGAGGAGACCTCTGCCCACATCATTTTTGGATGCAACTATGCAAGGCAGTTTTGGGGAGCCGTCAGAATACAGACTGAAGCAGATTGGCCTATCCAAGCAATCAAGGAGCTCTAGCCTCAGAACCACATACCAGCAAAATACTTCACAACCTTCATACTGTTGTGTTGTTGGCATATTTGGAAACGGAGAAACAATGCGGTCTTCAGGACAGACAGAACAGCGCTAAACGCAGCTCTGGCTGCGTACAAATCTGAAGCCTACCTATGGGGAGCAAGGCTTCCGAGAGACGATAGGGTCATTGCTACAACTTGGTGTTCTGTAATCGCTGACGCAATGTAAACCCAACACCGAAACAAAATGGTGTCCCTTGTAAACTTATATGGCTATTTAAGAGCCAACATCAATCAATGAATCAGGTGGGGGACTCTCTCCCCCTCTATCGACTTATCAAAAAAAGAAAAGCAAATATAACATTTAGTGATGATACTTGAAACCAAACGTTCTAGATTTACATGAACAAAATGATGCATCAAAGAGCAAGCGAGCCATGTTTCATTACCTTGTGCCCTAGGCTGGGCGCATCTCCCCCGCAGGGTGCTTCCCACCTTGCACCATGTGTCTGTCGCTGACCATCGTGTGACCATCCACCGGCGGAAAATGTAGTAAATAACAAGTGAGCAAGATTAGCAAGCAAACAACTGAATCATCATTAGCTAACTCTGAATTCTGAAATCGACCCAACCTAATATGTCATGCAAGCAATATATGAATGGAACTGAACATGGTTTAACATCTTGATATGTTCATCTATACTGAAGATGAGGCCATACCATATATGATGCACACATCTTTCATTTCAACATTGGGAAACATAACTTTTAAAACTAGAACTGATATATCGAAATGTAAGAAATTGCTGAGTGAAAGACAAATATGTTATTCAGACTTGGCGACTGACTCTGCAAGATACAGTAAACTATCAGATCCAGAAATAAGTGCAGAGAGATAGTCGTACAGTAAAGGCTTAACTGAAACATGTATACTTTTGCTCAGTAATCCATGTTACTCGGTAATTTGTCAAGTTAAGAGCTAAACCTTTGCTGCCTGATCTCTTTCTCAAATAATTTTTAGATGATAATGCTGGAGTCTATAAATAAATTCAGAAAAATAAAGATGATCCTATGATTAGCTTCTCACTGTAGAAGGCTGCTTTTCACATTCAAATGCCTTTTATGTATATTATTATCGCAACCTCATGCAGTGAGTTCTAAATGTGAAATCAATAAACACATGGGAAGGGATTGTGAGTCATTATTCAGCCATGTGTGCTTCCTTTGTTCCAGCTCACTCTAGGCAGAGACAAAGCTAGCGCTGAATGGACCGTGGTGCACTCCTCAGGAGACTTCTAGAATTTGCTGGCATTATATGGTGATTTTGAGACTAATTAGTGGTAAAAAGAATTTTGTCATGGTGCATTGGCAGCAGGGAAGGTGAACTTGACGTCGCCCCTGCCTCTAGGCCATCTACTTTAGATTAGACACAGATTCACCTATTTGGGAAAATTAGAGCAGCGTAACACCCATATCTAGTAAAACTGAAAACTATGAATCAATCAAAGAAAACTATATTTTTAGGTAGTTGAAAGCTGCAGACATGCATATTTTTAGTACACAAGCCAATTTCAAACTTTAGGTCATGAACACTTGGTTCAGTCACTTTATCAAACATGTTGCAGGTATATAATGACAGAATGGGGTTTGCGCGGACGAGCAGCGGGAATACAAGGAGGACGGGTCCTGCCAAAGAAGAATGCATTGTGCCAGACCATAAAGCAGCAATGCTATGTAGTAATACCAAAACAGAAAGTGCTGCAGGTTAGACAACACCAAACTCCTAAAAATACTTATCCTTTTTTGGCATCACTCATAGAAACACATTGGCCATAGATATGTGCATATAGCATTTGCGACAATGACATTCAGAAGAACCGAACCTCACTTGCAGGGATTAATTTGGGAAAATCAGAGCAGCGTAACACAGAATAACAAGAATTAAGCTTGATTCAACACTACCCCAAGTAGCTAAATGAGATTGCGCCAGTTACACGCTTACCATTTCTCTAACATGGTGATTCGGCCCTTCTCTTAGGAGAAGGTTAATGACAGTCTTCTTTTTCCCTTATGACTTCGAGGAGTTAGATTCGACATCCATTACTATAGAGAAGTGGTTACAACGCTTCACGCATTCATTTTAAGCCTGACAAATTAAGTATGTGTCCGTTTGGTTGGATGGATATCCCTAGATGGGATATAGACATTTATGGACAAAGCTGTTTAGTTCACTAGCAAGCTGAATAGGGATATTTCTGGCAGAAGAATGTTCTCTTAAATGTTGGAGATCCTTGACACAAAAAAAAGTATCAAGCGGGCTCATCCATGTTTTCTAATTTTTATCATTAGTAAATAAATTAAGAATTATTAATATGTTATATTATTACTTAATAATTATGATGACAAGATTATTTTTTGATAAGTGCTAAGAATTATTAGTGCACGTTATGATTTGTAGTAGTGCTAATTTGTGTTAGTGCATATTAATTATTGTATAATTAGTTATCATTAATTTCCAATAATAAATACAATTAGTTAACTATTCTTGTCTCATCCATCCGAGCAAATAGAAAAAAGGCTCATCTCATCTGTGCAACCAAATAGAAAGCACAAATAAACTTATTCCTAAATTCATGGATGGTCATATCCTATCAAACTTTGTCCTTAAACCAAAAGCACCCTTAATGGGACACTTCACATACGCAATAATCATTTGTTTGACTTGTTAAGGTAAATGGATATTTTCTGAAATACTCCAACTGTAGTTTAACCTGGGGACTAAGATGGAATATTGTTTCTCTTTTAGATCACTAGAGATCACTTTATGCCATTTTTTTATCTTCTGTATAACCTTGTTTTTTTGAGCAATCTGTATAACCTTGTTAGGTGCATATACTCCAATCCTTCTCAAAGAAAAAGTACCTGCTGGCTACTCCAGCCGATTGTTCTTACCGTCATACCACTAACAATACCTCTTTCCTTTATTTGTATTATTGCCCATCATTGAGCATTCTCATTTCCAAAGTTGAGGAAGATTGAGATTTTATTCTGTGAAATACAAGGGTTTTTTGGAATGATAAATAGTAGAGGTGTGTTTGGCAACTAGAGAAGAGACATGTGAATCAGTGGTGGGAGTTGACGGAAGGAGTTAAAGTGGGAATTTGACTTTTAGTCCCACTCATTTGGTTGGATAAATAAGAGAGAGTTGAAAAGAGAATTCATAACCCCTGTTTGATATAGGGGTCTGGAGTGGGAAATACGATAAGTCATGATGGACGATGAGGATGTATTTATCTTTCATTAAGAGCACAACTCACACCTCCCCAAGGAATTGATAGTGGGAGTTGGCCCTCTAAATTCTCATTCTCCTTCCCACCTAAACTCCCACTCACGTGAAATAAAAAAAATTGTAAACTCCTACCTCTAAACTATCATTCATTCCTTTCACCCAACCAAACATGTCGTAGATCTATGGCTAGGGGCATTTTTGCGTGAATGCTCATGCCACCTGATGTTGCCAACAACCAGCATATAATGCCCTCTTCTCTATGATTCAGTTTCGGTGTCGCATATCATAACTGGTTAGGTAACTTATGGTGGAACCTATTTGATGAAGAGTTTCCAAAACCTTGACAGAGGCGCTTTCATTTTTCTACATTCATTCAAGAGATTAATGGTGCTATTTTTTAGTGGCGGGTGTATGCCCATTGATAGGAAGACACAAGGCTAAGCTTAGGGTGGACCAGTCGCTCTAGGTCCCCAAAACCAAGGTACCCCTCTATAGGCATGTGGGTGCTTGTATTTTTCTATATTTTTATTCAAAACTTTTGGTGCTATTTCAGTGGCCATATGCTATAGCGAGACATAAGACTACTCCTAGGATTGGGGTGGTGGCTCTAGGTCCCCAAAGCGAAGGCACCCCTCTCCAGATTAGCTAGTATATACTAGCACTTGACAAGCCTCAAAGCCTATGAAGTTAAGAAGGCAGCAACCTAGCACCAAGACGCGTCATCAATTGATGTTGCCTAAGCCGCCCCACAACAACTAAGGGTCTATTTGGATCCATTAGTCCCTAGACTAAAGTTTAGTCCAAAGTTTAGTCCCTAGACTAAGCTTTAGTACGTACCTGTTTGGTTAGAGGAATAATGACCATTGAAGCTACTATGCAAAGACCAAAATGCCCCTAGTCCAACTCCTCCTTCCCTCATCCCTAGCGGCTCCTTCCCCATCCTCGGCGGCTCCTTTCCGCACCCCGGCAACCACGGCTCCTCCTTCCTCACCGGCGGCGCCCCTGACTTCAACCCTAGCGGAGCCCTCCTCAACCTCATGGATCCGGCGGCGCCCTCCCCACCCCCGATGCGTAGGCCGCAAGCGGCGCCCCTCCCCCCACCCCGACGGCAGCCAGGCCGCAGGCGCGTGGGGGCGCGGGCGTGACGGTCGCAGGCGTAGGGGTGTGGACGCGCCAGCCGCAGGTGCCCTTCCCCACAAGTGCATTAATGAGGAGCAGGGATGTCTTTTGGCTGGTAAGAGCATCTCCAAGAGTTTGCCAAATCAATTTGACATCCATCTATTTTTGGCAAAACAGAAAAAATTGTGCTCCAATAGTTTGGCATCCAACTTGGCAAATTTTAGCATCTTGGCAAATCTCTCCCCTCCACGCGCATATTTGCGCGTTGAACGCGAGCGCGCATCCGGCTTCACGTGCAAATTTAAGCGGGGCTCTTCGTTTCTTAGCGGGGCTCTTCGTTTCTTAATAGGGCTCTTCGTTCGCTTAGCGGGCCTCTTCTTATTTTACCAAGTTCAAATGACAAACTATTGGAGAGAGTCTATTTTTTCACTTGCCATATATTTTAGCGAGTTGCCAAATCACGATATTTGCCAAGTGAATTTTGGCAAACTCTTGGAGATGCTCTTAGTCCCCTTTAGTCACCTCCAACTCCCCAAGAGACTAATGGACTAATTGATTTAGTCACTCATTTAATCACTTTGTTTGGGTCTTTAGAGATTAAAAGAGGTGACTAAAGTTTAGTCACCGGCCCTATCTAAACAGGTCATAGGTCACGAAGCCTCACATTTCTGACACTTAGTCTGCTCTGCGATTCGTCGATAACCCTATCTCCCGCTAGCTGACTCCGTGCAAGCGAGGGACTCCGTGAGGTGTGACTCCGTACAAGGCCAAGCAAGCAGCGTCACTTCCTTTCCTTCTTACTATAATTTGTAAATTCTTAATTGAGAATAAATTTGTTATAGAACATAATGCATTATACTCCCTCTGTCTCTAAATAAATAGATTCCTAAAGTTGTCTTAAGTCAAACTTTTTAAACGTTGACCAAATTTATAGAAAAAACATTAATATTTATTGTATCAAATTAGTATTATTGGATTTACCATATAATATATTTTTATAAGGTACTCATTTTATGTCACATATGTCCTTATTCTTTTCTATAAAGTTAGTCATCTACGCCGTCCGCTTCATCAAAGGCCATCTCACGTTCTCCATCTAGCAAGCTGTATAACAGGCTCGAGGGCCCAAGGCCCATAACACCGCGCATTATGTGACTTGGCCGGTCGTGTCCGCCGCCGTCGCCACTCCTCCGTCGCCGTCTCTCCCGCGTGCATATGCATCGGCGTCACTTCTCTTCTTCCTCCCTCGGAGCCCAGGTGTCCTCGTTCCGTATGCCCAGCTTGCGAGGTCACGGACATGGGCATCTCACGGACGAGCAGGGCCTGAGCAACCTGTTGGAACCGGTGGTGACCTTGGAGCTGACTTCCAGCTGCCCCGCTCGATACGAGCCTGCACTCCCACAGGTCCCAGGTCCACCGGAGCTGCCAACATATAAGGCTTTTGGGCCTTTCCAACCCAAAAGACTAGCCTAATAGGTGAGAACTGCCACGCCTTATATGTTGTGCTCCCCCACCTTCGATTACCGATGTGGCGACTAACCCTAACAATCTCCCCCGTAGTCACACATCGGTCCCAACTCTTCAACTCACACAAGCTGTGTGGCCAAGACGTTGTCATGACGAGGCCCCCTCCTTTAGCGGGGCTCCTGCGTCTATGTGTGACCCTGCCGAGATTTGTTGATTTGTTGCGGGTTTACGCAGCGGGAGCATGGTGGGCCCATAACCAATTGTTGGAACCGAGACTGGGCTCAGCTTCCGATCCGGCCCAGCTCGCTATATGCGCGAGCCGGCGCCTCCACGGGCCCAGGTCCACGGAGCACACACATCAAGGTCTGGGCCTAACTCAACCCAAAAGACTAGCCTCATAGGTGAGGATTGTCATGCCTTATATGTTGTGCTCCCCCACCTTCGATTACCGATGTGGGACTAACCCCAACAATCTCCCCCGTATTCACACATCGGTCTCAACTCTTCAACTCACATAAGCTGTGTGGCCAAGACGTTGTCATGACGAGGCCCCTCCTTTAGCGGGCTCCTGCGTCTATGTGTGACTCTACCGAGATTTGTTGCGGGTTTGGCTTTTTTCTGACCATGGACTCTGATACTAATTGTTGGAACCGAGACTGGGCTCGGCTTCCGGTCCAGCCCAGCTCGCTGTACGCGTGAGCCGGCGCCTCCACGGGCCCAGGTCCACGGAGCACACACATCAAGGTCTGGGCCTAACTCAACCCAAAAGACTAGCCTAATAGGTGGGTGCTCTCCCGTCTTATATGTTGTGCTCCCCCACTATCGCTACACGATGTGGGACTAAACCCCAACAATCTCCCCCTTAGTCACACATCGGGGTGCCCCCGTCATATGTGACGCTCGAGATTTTTTAGCGGGTTTAGCTTTTTCTGACCTCGAGTACCGGCTCCGATATCAATTGTTGGAACCGGTGGTGACCACCAAGTTCTCGATCTTGGAGCTGGCTTGCAGCTGGCCCGGCTCGATACGAGCCTGCGCTCTCACAGGTCCCAGGTCCACCGGAGCTGCCAACATATAAGGCCTTTGGATCTTCCCAACCCAAAAGACTAGCCTAATAGGTGAGGACTGCCACGCCTTATATGTTGTGCTCCCCCACCTTCGATTACCGATGTGGGGACTAACCCCAACACAACCATGGGCAGGCACGCATCTGGCAGCTGCGCTGGCGGTGGGCAAGACGGAGTCCTCCGAGGCACCTGGATGGTCCGACGCACGAGTTCACGGGAGAGCACAGACGAATAAGACATGGGCATCTCAGTTGCGCACGAGAAAGACGGTGGCGGAGTTGAAGGACCGAGTCGTCCATGGCGAGCTCGTGCCGTGGGAGGCGATGTCACTGCGGCCACAGCCGCCTGCCTCGCGAACTCGCTCGACCTTGCCGCTGCGCTGCCGCAGGGCTCCAGTGACGAGACCGCGGTGGCCACGGGTTCCGCGCCCGTCGCCATCGCGCTCGCAGCGCTGATGGACTGCTGCGCCGCGCTGTCGTGCGAGGCCGCGCGTAGGGATGCCAGTATGCCACGACCTTCGACATGCCAGCCTCCGGCGACGGGCTCTCCGCCAAGAACGAGGCCGACGTCGCCGCCGGCATCAAGGTGTTCTTCTTCGGGTCCAAGCTTGTCGGCGCTGCCGGGGGGGCCCTCGCTGCTGCCGCCACGTTCGCCAAGGTGCCCGCCCTGCCCCACGATCTCACTGTGAGCGGCGTCGACGGTGTTAACGAGATCAACGAGGAGGAGTCCGCCATGGCCGCGCCCGCCAACGCCGGCTACGGCTGTGAAGATTTCGGCTGCAACGGCGGAGTCCAGGACTCCGGTACGAGTCGCCCAGGGGCATCCTTCACGTGGCTGGGCTGAGATGGGCCGGCTGCAGGCTCGCAAGATTAGTTTGATTCTAGCGTTTTTTTAGGCTTACGGTTAGATCTGAAATGGATGGCTTAGATGCTCGCCTTTAGAGGACAGTCGATTTGCCCGACTGCAGAGGATCTGGTTCCTGAGTTTTATATGGATTCAGGCCATAGAAAACTCAGGATCAAAGTCAGCAAGACGTCTCCGTTGGTTTCACCAATCTCGACAACTGTTGGTTTCGTCTTTCAAAAATACTCAGTAAAGGTTCCAGGTGTACATGTTGGTGAATAAAGGTGAATGTGTTTGCGTTAGTGATTCATAAAAATCAAGAGAAGTTGCCAGCCAACAATATTCTCTTCTGTGCGCTTCAAATCGGCGATGAACGGCCACAAAAATACCAAATGCAGTCGTGCACATGCAAACTAATTCGCCGTTGAAAGATGTCCAACCCATATCTCAAAGGAACAAAAAGAACAAAATTCGCCGTTGCCGGGGATCGAACCCGGGTCGCCCGCGTGACAGGCGGGAATACTCACCACTATACTACAACGACTTGATTGGTTTCGAATCAGCAAGTGTTACTAATTTACTAGTAAATCTTGAGGTCATGCACGAGGGAAAACCCGATGATACCATAGTTACGAATCAGCAAGTTACTAATTTAATTTACTAGTAAATCTTGAGGTCATGCGCGATGGAGAAACCCGATGATATCGTAGCCTCTTCAGACTATCCGCACTCACGGACCTCTATATTCATCCTCTAAAAGAATTATTTCATCTTAGTTATCACAAAATATACAGTTTTCTCGTATCCATTCATCCTCTATATCATCATCTATCCACTATGGGGCCTACTTGTCACTTTATCTAAATATATCCATGTGACATCTTGTTTTGAAGTATTTATCAAAACAAATTTAATGGTGCAATCAGAATTTAATGTGTTTTTAATTTGTAAGTTATAACATTTTTTTCTTACGAGGAAACAGTGGGGCCCATGCTCTCTCTCCTATCTCCTCTCTCCTGCTGTCTCTTGCATGCATGTAGCGGAGGCCGCTACCTCCTCTAAACATACCGGATGACCGGCCGATCACTCGCGTAGCGGAGGATTTAGCGTATACGGGTGCAGACAAATTTTTGCTATCCGCATCCTCCGATAAGTTTTACCGTATATGAGTGCAGCTAGTCTAAGTTCCAACTTCGGTGATCTGATAATCAAATCCGATGAGAACGATACCTCATAGCGTCCTTAGTTCCAACTTTGCTTCTACGTAATTGGACTTGCTCTTCTGTCGATTCAACCATTGCAAGCAAGGATTCAAAAAACACACACAATAGTTGTTACTCCTTCGATCCCAAAATAAATGCACATCTCACTTCTCAATGAGTCAATTTTTTAAAAATTGACTATGAATATAAAAAATAATATGAGCATTTATATCTTCAAATAAGCTTATCACAGAAATATACTCCATGCTCAATCTAATGATAATTATTATGCATAAAAATATTAGCATATTTTTGTATAAATTTGGTAAAATTTTAAAAGTTTTGACTCATTGAAAAACGAGATGTACATTTATTTTGGGACGGAGAAAGTACGTTGTTTCAATGTGATGGACAATTTTCAAAGGAAAATGTTTTCCTTTTTATGGGCGTGGCTAGCGTCCGGATGTCTGGACAGATGCACGCGTTCGGATACCCACGTAGCCCGGCTCCATCCGTCTCACAACGCCTTGCACGTGCACCCCGCCCTTGTCGCTGCGCCCGTGGCTCCTTCCCAGCGACACTGCTCCCCTCTCTCTGCGAGGGCGAGACCCAGGAGCTAGGATGTGAACGAGCATGTCCCCGTCCACAGGACCCAAGCGCGCCACGTGCTCCGATCGCTAGCCCCCACCGCGCCCCATCCCCCGAGACCCAGGGCATGCCCCCATGAGTCTCTAAACACACCTCTGAAACATGAAACACTTGAATGCAACATATGTCTAAAGCAGATGAAACATTTGAAACATACACTTAAACACATATGCAACATCCACATAAAATACTTACAACATGAAAGCATTTACTGCAATATAAGACTGAAATAGCTAAAAATCATTGGAACATACTCTTGCAACATATGTGAAACATACGCAACATCCAAATAAAAAACGCTTGTAAACATACATCTAAAAACCAGATCAAACATTTTGATCAAAAATCTTGTAACATACCTTTGAAACACTTGCAACATATGCAACATCTACATGAAACACTTGCAACATACCTATGAAACATCTGAAAGACTTAAAACATAAGCTTGCAACATGCGTTTTTCACCATTCTTCCGTACAACGCAGCGCAGAGCAAGGGGATGACCTGTTCTGGCCGAGGATGATGGCGTGTCCTGGCAGCGGCCAGCTGAGCCCTGCGCTTGGCCTGGGCCTGTCCAGCGATAGGCCTCTCTCTTGGGCACGGCGTAGGACGGAGCACGACATGATGCGGCAGGGGATGGGGGCGCCGTGGGGGATGGTGGCAGCGGCGGCGCGGCAGAGTGGGGCGGGAGGCCACGCCGTGCACACACGAAGTGGGGAGAGGAGCGCGGAGCAACGCAGGATGGGGGCGGATGCGGCGCCACCACGCTAAGAAGGCCATGGCAAGTGGCCTCGTGCCATCTGCGGCGAGAAGCCTCATGCTGGAGAAAGCAATAGCGCTGTCTTTTTTGGAGAAGCGGACTTGCGAGCGGCGCTGGATAAGACGGAGTGCAGGCACATGGTGTCCGGACGGACGGACGCCTACGTCATTATCATTATCGTTTTTTTATTTTTAGTTAGATAGAAACCCAATTCTTTGCTTGCGTTCTCGATCATGAAACAGGAACCTAATACTATTGCTGAGCTAGTTATCGAGACGTACTATATCAAGCAGCAATATAGTGCATTTTCTCAGCGTCTTTTCTCCGTTCACCATCAGTCTGTACCAATTTTATTATATGTAAAAAAAAGCTTTGGTCAACAAGGAAGGAAAAAAAAATGACTAGCAGAGGCAAGCCACCATGGGCCATGGCAATTGGCAAACTGTGAATGATATAGTAAGATTGTGTGTAAGTAGATCATATCACAACGTGTAAAAACTAGAAATAGCAAGCGCAGGCCCTGTTGGCTGATTTATTGTGAAAGAAAAACGTTGTTTCGGCTGAAAAAACAAGCTGAAAAGGATTATAAGCCGGATGAATAGGGCCGCAGTAGCAGATCACGAGCTGAGTCACCTGGGAATCTTTACAAGTACAGCCACTGCCTCGTCGCCGTCGTCGGTGTAGTGTAGGATAGGATGCTATGATAAAAAAGACTAAAGATTCTTGGAAAGATTAGGGAGCAAGTGGGCGTGATCGATCCTCCCAAGATTGGTTCTCGAGGTCGAGGCATCCGGCGAGAAGATATTTTGCCTCCCGTCCCGATAGAATAGAATACCATGAATGCCTCTGCCAGCCTGCAGCAGCAAAGCCGGAGAGGCATCGACACACAAGTGTGGATGCTCTTGGCAGCACAGCACCAGCCCAGTCGCAGGCAGCATCGATCCGATGATCGTGTGGTGTGGTTTCCTGGCTTCTGCCTGTGGCCTTTGCGTGGCGCGGCAGCAAGTAGTCCATGGCAATGGTATCGACGCTAACCGAAGGGAGAAAGAAGCTTGTTCCACTGAAACATTGTGACGTTGAACGCTTCTATGATAAGAATACGTAACAACCCGTTTGTTGTTTCTGCAAAAGAAGAAATGCCGATGCGCATGGTTCCATCAACATGGTGGCGTGCGTTGCCATCTATTCGGTCGTCAGCTTCCGTAGGGAAGCCGGCATGGACGCATGGTATCGCCAATCGCCACCTGATGAAGCTGCATTCCCCTGTTCCATGGAGCACGACCATTCAGTCGATAGCAGATATTCCATTTCTCAGCTACTAGCATGTTAGAGCCCCACATACTAAGGGCGTTCCCAGGAGTCACCTAGCGCAGGCAGCGTTCCCAGGCATCTGACGCCACGCCTGGGAATGAGATGGACGTCCATCCAAACAGACCCTAATTTTGAACAAGTTAACAGTTTTATCACAACGTTCACACAGAAATTTCTATTAGATAGACCAAGATACTTTGTAATTTTGTTGCTGCGGTAATGAAATTCGGTTTACCGGTGTGGAAAAAAAAAGATACCAAGATGCATGGCTTCCTCCCTCCATCTCTCTCAGGCACAACGTACGCTTACCTGGCAAAGAGCTATTCTAGCTTGACAGCAAGACATGGGGCCCTACGTACATGACATAAAGCTATTTCTGTTACACAAAGAGACAGGGGGCCCTGGGTATGCCAGGACATTTTAGGCCTTGTTCAGTTACCCAATTCTCTCCCCAAATTCCACTATGCAAAAAGAAGATTCCCCGTCACATCAAAATGTCGGCAAATGTATGGAATACTAAATGTTGATGAAATCAAAAACTAATTGCACAGTTTTGTTGTACTTTGCGAGACGAACATTTTAAGCCTAGTTAGTCAAAATTTGGATAATTTTTACCAAATACAAACGAAATGCTACAGGAATTCTGATACAGTGTTTTTCTCCCCAATTCACCAATCTAAACAAGGCCTTACATGTGCTGCATCTCTGAACCACAATTGAACAATCAAGGCTCAAAGGGCAGACAGGGGATGGTCCAAGATCCAGAAACCAAGGGGGGCTACCTCAGGAACCGGGGCCTCGTTTAGATTGAAAAAAAATTCAACCTGATAAATAGTGCCACTTTCGTCTTATTTGACAAATATTGTCCAATCGTATCGTGGATCAACTAGGCTCAAAAGATTCATCTCGTGATTTCCAACTAAACTGTGTAATTAGTTATTTTTTTACCTACATTTAATACTCCATACAAGCGGCTAAAAATTGATGTGATGGAGAGAGAGTGAAAAAACTTGGAATTTGGATGTCATCTAAACGAGGCCCGGACATGATCACGAGCTGTACGCGTTTCCCACAGGCCACAGCATTACAGCAATGCAATGCAGGCTGGTCTGGACACTGGACAGGTACAGTATGTGATTGAAAAAAAAAACCACAATGCACATCTGTACATATCATGTCCAGGTTTGTGATTTTCTTGCTGCGTAAAGGTAGCAGTATGCAGTATGATGGCTGCCTGGCTTGCTTATGCATATACGAAGATTGAGAAGGTTAGCTGAGTGAATCTGATAAACTTCACAACACAGCCGGTATAAGAAAAAACTGATTTTAGCATGAAGCACGCAACAAATCGTCAGAAATAGAAGTCATGAAGAGTAGCTGTATGACCGGATCACTATCAGTTACCTCAAACTTCCATTTAGAGTAATGCATAAGTGAATACAAAGACAGGATAAAAAAAAGGGTCATGAACAAAGCAGAAAATGGCAATGCTGTAGGAATATGGATAAATTGATCACTGCTTGTCATATACATACTAGTTTTTCAAAGAGAAAGTCAAGCTGCCACAGCAACTGAGAATACAGGGGTAACCACACAATATTACCAGCCGTTCATTAAGCTTACAACATCATGAACATCAAGCATCCACAATCTTGACAATGCAAGCAAAATCGAATGGACATAATCTTAAAACAGAGGTTCATGACTTAAAGCAAGGATCATAATATAGTTACCATGATAGGGAGAGCAGAACAGCCGGCAAACAACCAGACAATTGAAGCATGAACTCTTCAACTGGATAGACAGTCACTTGTCAACACGAAAATTCCAACCCGACTCAGACGGGTTAAATGATCAATATCTCTAAATAACTGGGAAGCAATCAGACAATCTGCATGGGCACAAAGCTGAACACCAGAAGCTGCCTTCAGTTCATATATCCTCATCCCATTTATCCATGGGTGTTCAAAGCCTCCCAGACCAAATTCTTGGGAGCGGCACCACTTGTGGCGCTCCTGGCCTGCAAGGCAGCAGCCCTGAGTGTCTTCCATGTAAGCACATTTGCGCCCCAGAATGAGGCTGCAGAATAAGTCAGCCCATGCTTCTTGCAAAGGTCACGCACGGCCGGCGCGACCTTCCGAAGGTGGCACCGAGGTAGGCGGGGAAACAGATGGTGCTCAATCTGGAATTGCAGACCACCATGGAACCAATCCATCCACGGAGGGCACAGGATGTCGAGCGTGCCTGCCGTCTGCTTCTCAAACCAGTCATTGCCCTTGGGTGGCCCGACATACACATCGGACGAGAAGTGGTTCAGGCAGAATTGGACGTGCTGAATCCCGCAAATGGTAAAGCTGAAAAGCACAAAGGCGACCCTCTCCCACCAATTCGGCAGGGAAGCCACCAGCAACGGGTACCAAGCCCAGAATGCGGCGACCCCGGCGATCTCAAGCAACCGCTGCGGTACCCTCTTCTCGGTGAGAACGAAGAGAGCGGACTGCACAAGAAGATTTATCCTGGCGATGCACATTACCGGGTAGAAGGTCCAGTGCTGGTAGCTGATGAGGAATTTGGAGGCGGCGTCGAACGCCAGGGTCCGCTGGTAGAAGTAGGACCATATGTTGCCGAACAGCTTGGGGGAGACGGCGAAGAGCGGCATGTGCTGGAGGTCCGGGTCATGGTCCAGGCTGTTGCAGGCGAGGTGGTGCGTGTTGTGGTTGCATTTCCACCAGGCGATGCTGAGGCCGGTGAGGCAGTTCCCGGAGAGCACCTGCACGACGCGGTCGAGGACCGGGTGGCCCGTGATGCGGTGGTGGCCCGAGTCGTGGCCCATCCAGCCGGACTGGATCCAGACGAAGCCGATGAGCCCTCCCGCGAGGAGGTGCGCCCAGGCGCTGGCGCAGGCGAGGACGAGGTAGAGCGCGGCGTAGAAGAGGACGGCCATCAAGACGAGCTGGACCTTGGGGGTGGGGCCGACGCGTTCGAAGAGGCCCGCGGAGGAGAGCTGCGCGAGGAGGCGGCGGTAGTCGGCGGACGCGGGGGAGACGGCGTAGTCGGAGAGGCGGCCGACGAAGAAGCGGCGGAGGAGCGGGCGCGCCGAGGGCGGGTGGTAGGCGGCGAAGGCGTCGGTGGCGTCCTGCCCCGCGAGGGTGATGAGCGGGAGGTCACCGCCCGGGTGGTGGGGGAGCCAGGGCGTGACGTCGTACACGTCGCCGGAGATGGAGATCCAGAGGTCGTCGGCGGACGCGTGCGCGCGGAGCTCCTTGGAGGAGATCATGCGCACGTCGCCGGCGCCCGCGGCGTCTCCGGGGGTCGGCATTGCGGCGTCGACGGAGGGCGGCATTGCGCGGCCGTGGCCCGGATGGGGCCTTGGGTGGTGCTGATTTGGGACGGGGAGGCGGGGGAGAATGGGGGGAGGAGCGGGGGAGATCGGATCTTAAGGTGGTGGCGCCGTGGCGGTGTTTTGGGCTTGTTTAGTCGGTGAAAACGTTCAGATTCGGCTATTGTACTGCTTTTCGTTTTATTTAGTAATTTGTGTTTAATTATGGACTAATTAGATTTAAAAGATTTGTCTCTTGATTTATAACTAAACTGTGTAATTAGTTTTTTCTTTCGTTTAAATTTAGTACTCTATGTACCGTAAGATTCGATGTGATAGGTACCGTATTATTTTTTGGATTTACTTTTTAGAACTAAACATGCTCTTCGTTGTGAGGAGGAAAAAAAGAATATCCGCGTCGTCTCGCTGTTTGTTTGATGGGCTGGGTGTTGGGTGGTCCAAAGCGAGGCCGCGCGTAGCGCGGGTTTACGGCCTGACGGGTGGTAGGCCTGGAGAGAGCAAGCAAGACAGCCGTTCTTTTCTTGTCTTCTTCTCACCGCATTGCATGTCGCACTCTAATAAGAATCTTTTTTTACGTTTTAAAAAACCAAACGCTCATAAGTCATAATATGAGCTTACATTCACCCGTATAAATACAAGTTTTGGAGTAATATGGAAACATGAGCTGGTATTAAAATATTTAATTTAGATAGGTTATATAGCCACAAGGAAATCATGATTTTCCCTTGTTCAACGTAGGCGTTCAGACGACAATTTCCACCTTTCAATGTGCAACGCACGTCAACCATGTTCTTCGTGCAATCGTGCGGACGCCACCACCACGCACCCGCATAATATGATCCCTAGGTATATCTCATCTTGTGATCCTTCAGGGAACACTACGATACACAATTTCTCAACGCAGCAACAAGAAGAATACATCGTTATCATGACGAAAAGATATACCCATGGATCAGTACTTACTAATCCTAGTACAATATAGGTAGCATGCTCGTGTGTTGCTACGGGATAACTAAATTTTTATACTAAAAACGCAAGGATGGCACGATAAGATAACAATGTCGTAAAATTAAATATAGACGTTAAAGTAGCATTTAATCCAAAAGACAAAGTTCGTGAAATTAACAGTCACAGAGAGCGCAATGTCGCAAGCTCATCAACTCTACTGTATAAACATTTTTGTGCGTGCAACGTGAACAAATAATGCCCTAATAACTATGAAAGAAAATTAAATATGTGAGATCAACTTTCACAGGTTCAAGTAGCCCACGTCTTTAAATACATGGAAACAACCGGTGTTAAGAATATGCAATATATATGAAAAAAATAAAATAAAAGATATCAAAGTATTTTTCAATACATATCTAGAATGTTTTAAATCACCTTTTAGTTCTAAGAATTGTGAGGAGATCCACAACGCTGTACATGGCATAGGCGTAGAAAATCAAGTATCTTTAAATACATGGAAACAGCCAACGTTAAGAATTGTGTAATATATATGGTTTAGTAACTATAACTATAATAACATATTGTGCTCATCAAATAGTAGAATACAACAGATATATTAGAAACTATACTATGATGTGTTGGCGTCGTTCATCTTGTTGACACTTGAGGGTGGTGAAGGTCTCCATCTCATCCTGCCACACAGAAACAGGAAACAAGGATTTATTGAAGTTTAGTTCATATCAACCACTCGCAAGAAAAATGCACGGTGAGGACTGAAAACCATATCCACTATTATGCACCTGACACTCCTGTAGGAACTATAACAATGCCATGCAAGCATGCAGTCCAGATCATTCCAGCCCCGTGCAGGTCCAATGTCCTATAGAAGTTTAGTAGTATCTTCAGACAGTAAAATAGATTCACTTAATTTCGGTCTTACAAGAAGCATAAGATGAAATGTAATATTTTGATTGAATATGTTGCCAACAACCATACCAACATGTGACCAATAGCAGTTACTGCAAAAGGCACATCAATGTGTTTAGCAACATTGCAATATACATATACTCTACTATATATAGTCCTTGAAATGGCAATGCTGCTTCAGAAACAGCTAGAATAACAGAAAGAAAATAATCATATTACCGTTTGCTACATAGGGATCCATCAAAGGCATCCATCCAACAACCCAACCCAAACCGACTCCTAGTGTAGGGCAAAACGTGAAGTCACAGACTATAGCAATGGATGAAATCGCAAGGGTCTATTAGCGAGGACTCAGGATGACTGCACAGACCTCTTGACATCGAAGAGCGGCCCACGGGCTTCCAGCTCTGTGGAAGCCACGCGCGAGCACAAAATCTGAGCTCGCAATAATTGCAACGAAGCAAAATCGAATGGGAGAGTACAGGGGGAATCGGGACAGCAACATACTCACTCCTGCTCGACGTCGGCAAAGCTGTTACGCGTCGACGCGCGTGGCGGTGATGAGGATGTCAGCAAAGGCGGGGTCAAGTCGCTGGCGCTGCAGCAGCTGCGTGCCCTCCCGGTCTCACGCCAGGTTTGGTATCACCTTCACGCCGCCACTGCCTGCTCCATGGATGCACGTGCCATCAACGGAATCCCTGGTTGCCGTGAGATTTTTCTCCGTGCATTTGGGTATGTTTACCATTAGTGCTAAAATGTCAAAAATATTGCATATTATTGTTAAGAGATGCAGCTAAGGGTATTAATCATACTATCACTATTCATCCATTTTAGCAGTAGTATTAATATTTGCAGCAGCAGTAGTAGTTTCTGTGATCTTACAAGTAAAATTTAGAAGCTGAAGTATTATTAGATGCAAAAAGTATTAGTCTCACATCAAGCAGTGACAAATGAAATTACTATCACAAAAAAAGCAGTTTTAATGTTAGTGCAATGAGACATCCATACTTGCCAATAGCAATAGTAGTAGTGGTATTACCATTGGTAGTGTCAGTAGTAGTAGAATTAGCAGTAGTCTGTTTATTTTCCTAGAAGGATTATATCAGTAGCAGGTATGGATTTTATTGACAATAGATGCAGGCAATTGTTATAGTAGCACTAAGAACTAATCAGCAATACCAAAATCAAGAGATCCACCGCCAAGCCTGTTGTGGAACCCGTCAAAAGCACAATACTTTGGCGATCCACTTAAGCAGTATGATGCTCCTATTTTTACCTATAGGCAGCCTGTGCTGATTCCTGCACATCACCATGCATGTCAATGATATATAGCTGGCTACAAAATAAGTTATTTTGTAGCCACCTCTATTTACGATAATTTTATATACTAACTTACGACAATGTCAGTATATATTTACGATAGTTGAATTACTATAGCACATGGGGATATTTACCATAATGTTATAGTAAACCACATAGTAAGAGTTACTGTAATCTCGTAAATTAGTATAGCAATTATCGTAACTCAAAGTGGCTACAGTATAAGTTATTCTGTAGCCAGCTGTAGGGTAGTAGTTCTATATATATATATATATATATATATATATATATATAAGTAAAATTTATATATAGAGTAAAATTTATATATAACTTATTTTGTAGCTAGCTATAGAGTATACTCTCCATATATATATATATATATATATATATATATATATATATATATATATATATATATATATATATATATAAAAACTTGAGCAATCTAGAACTATAAACTACCCGTTGAGCATAAAGAACTTGTCACTCTGTCTCATCAAACTAAATGCTTGTGTTAGTATCTGAAACTAAATTAGCATTTATTTTTGTTATTTTCTGAAACTAAGTAAGCAATCCTTGTGTCTAATTATTCTCTATACTTAGTCCACAGAGAGTAAAGATCATTTAGATTTTCACTACTGCATTTCATAGTGGATGGCATTTGTAGAATCATAAGAGTAACTTTCAGTCCATGTGGACAAAAACTGGATACAGGATAATTTCATCCACCAGCAACCATATAAGAGGACTTAAATCACAGGTTCAATAGAAAACAAAGGGACAAAAAGGGAGGGGTGCCAGAGTCATGCTAATCGATTGTAGTAAAACCACCACTAATGGACACCGAGAATATTCTAAGCATTGCTGCATCTTTGGATGAAGAACTCTTGAGCACACGACCACGCACCGGAGCACACAACCTAGTGAAGCAATGCAACATGACAACGGTGTGACAAACAGATAAAATTGTGCACACGACCTGGTGAAGCAACGCACCGGAGCACACGACCTAGTCATGCTAATCGATTAGCTGATTCAAGTATTCAACACCAGGCCACGTACAGGTCCCAGCATATGAGCAAAGCAGTGGTTCTTGTCTAGCTGGTGAATGCACTGAGCAAAAATGTGGTAACTCAATTTTGAGTCTGCCATCGCCTAAATAAGATTGTGCACAGCCCTGCAGCACTTTGACAAAAGAAACTTAAAACAAAGGTATCCTAGATATATGAAGCTATGATTACCGAACGATGAGGCATACTTATACATTCAATTCGAAGGTCACACACAGACACATTCAGTTAGTAGGAATAATCAGTGAAAAGGCATCAGGATTAAAAGAGCTAAGCCTATCACTGATCGTCGTTGAGCTTTTCATAGGACTGATCATATATTATAGTGTCAAACAATACGCACCTGCACAAGCTTGAGAGACCTGTAATTCTTAAGAGTGGTCTGCACATATAAAGAATTGATGAATTCATTAACTGATGCCTCCCAGCCGGGGGCGGATCGAATCGGAGTTTCCTTAGGTAGCCACCGACCTACAGTTCTCCTTAAACTTTTGTGCTTGGTGGAAAAGAAGCGAAAAAGGTACGCTCACTTGTTGTCTTGTTCTCTGCCGCGGACTGGGATCGGACTTGCCAGTTTGCAAATAAACAAGACAAGCGAGGAAAAGACTTCAACATTCTGTACTGTCTAAACAATGTAGTCTTAAGTGAATTATGCATAGACATAAATGGTGAAAAACCTCAAGTTCATGAATTGTTCTGCCAGGTTTAAGTTTGCACATATAACATATGGCTGATGACATCAATTTTGGAAAACATGTGTGTCGCACGTGCATATTTGTTAGTATATTATACGGCTAAGACCTAAGAATTTAGTAAAAGTCCTCCTTTTAGAGTCTATTTGTTTTACAACACCAGCTATTTTTTCTCTGAATTTATATAGCAGTTATATATGTTAGATTAGATACTATATTATGGACATGTAGCGTAAATCCAAACGTGTCCACGGTTGCCATGCATGAGTGCAGTCCTACCGAGTTTTTTTCGTATGGGATGGACGTGTCCACGATTGCCATGAGTACACACAGTCCCTACCTACCGAAAATTTTCCGTACCCATGCATGTATATATTGTCGATCCGACACGCCCCGTACCGTCACGCTCATCCTCCTCCGTGCCACACCCGTCCTCGCAGCCGATTGCAGCCGCCGCCGCCGCTTGAAGAAGCATCATGGCCGCCGAACCCAGAGCATGCGACATCTACAGAACTCGGGACGTACAGGGCTTCCACTTCCGGGTGAGCCACTCGGCGACCAAGAATCTCGCCGCCGGCAAGTGTGTCGAGAAGGTCCTCATGTTAGTCAACGGATTCAGGGTCACCGCACGATGCTGGCCCCGCTGGGAAGGCTTCATCAAACTCTCCATCGTCATCACCAGCATGCTGACCCAACAGAGGGTCCAAGCTCCCAAGGTGGCTGCGGCAAGCATAGAGCTTCGGAACAGGGACGGGCTGCCGGTTCGCAAGGGGAGACAGGAGCCTGAAACCGTCACGGGAGATTGTTTTGCAGGAACCATCCTCTACGTAAACAGAGATGAAGTCGAGAAGGATTGTCTCGTAGACGACCACTTCACCGCAATTTGCACGGTGACCATCCTAAGAGACTGGCCGCCACTGGATCTTCCCGTCCCTTACAATCTAGGAAGCGTCATATTCACCATGCCAGATCTCAGCGATGTCTCCTTCCAAGTAGGAGGACACACTATCAAAGCGCACCGCCTTGTTCTCGCCGCTTGCTCGCCGGTGTTCAAGGCAATGCTGTTCGGCGAGATGGTTGAAAGCAGGGCAAGTAGCTCTGTTACTATCGAGAACACGAGGCCGAACACCTTTGGATGCATGCTCTATTACATGTACCACAATGTGCTGCCGCCGGCTGCAGACGGGATGGGCGATGCCGCTGAAATGACGGAGTTTCAACATCTGTTTGTAGCTGCCGATATGTATGGATTGGACAAGCTGAAAGAGACGTGCGAGGAGATGATGTTCGCTGGCATCAAGACATCCACGGTGTTATCGATCATGGAGTTCGCGGAAGAGAAAACACGCCCTAAACTGAAGGCCAAGTGCCTTGATTTCCTTACGGTTCCTGGAAATTTCCAAGAGGTGGCTGCAACTCAGGAGTACCTTGATTTGATGACCAAGCTCCCGTCTTTGCTAGCAGAAGTACGGGACAGGTGCAAGAGACCACGACTAGTGGTGTGAAGGGCTAATGGATTACTCCTCCTAACATCTATTTGTCGGCTATCATTCAACGAAAGTAAGATCATGACACTGATGAGGAGGGAGGATATATTTGGTGTAATCAGAGAGCGATCCGACAGGATCGACCGATCGTGGAGTCCATATTTATAGCGTTAAAAGTTTTGCTAACAGGTACATTTAGGTTTCTAGTCTTGTGTTATTACTATTATGCTCTAGAAGATTTATGTGAGCGTCACTAGCTTTTTCAGAGCGGACTTGCTAGCACTGAAGAGCTAGCGTTCGAACAGTGCCCGCACAGGGAGCGAGCGAGAGACTAGCGCATCGGGCTCGCTAGCGAGTGCACCACTAGTGGACCCGCGCCGTCCCAGACGTTGCTCACACTGCTCAGCACGTTGCCCGCGCCGCTAGCCGCTTCCCACGTGCATCCTATATGCAATACCTGATCTACTTTTAAAACATTCCGATGCAATAGTTGCAACATGCAAAAACAAGCATTTGAAAATGGTTGCGAAAACGCTTGAAAAACATTTAAAAACCATTATAAACATATCTAACATTCAGATAAAACACTTGCAAACATACATATGAAACACCTAAAAACACTTGAAACATATGCTTGCAACATGTGTATATGCAACATCGAGATCTACTTTTGCAATATCTAGATAAAACACTTGTAATATATGTTTGAAACAGTTGAAGCATTTGGAACATATATTTGAAACATACGTGTATAGCCATTACAACATGGGCAACATCTCGATGTACTTTTGCAACATCGATATACAACGCACACAACATGCCTCTAAAACATCTGAAAAACTTGAAACATACTATTACAGTGGTTTTCATCCTTTCTTCCACATGATGCAACGACACAGAGTGGGGGGACGACCGATTCTGGCGAGCCGTCGGCCGAGGACGATGGTGGCGCGGCAATGGGGCCAGGATGCATGTTGCAACTGTTGGTTGATCGACCGCAACCCTGACTTCTCGGCTGGTTCGAAAACGTGCGATGGGGCCAGGATGCCACGCGGTGATAATCGGGACAGGTGCGGCACCGTCGCATAGAATTTCTTTCCCTTTGATTAGAGCGTTTCCACCTAGCTCACGAGACCTGATTGCATGATTGAATATGATTCCGTCTTATAAAAAAGCTAGTTTCCTTCTAAAAAAAGCCGTAGAGTTTGTTTCCTTTTGAAACATGAGCAGCCTGTCTCTCCCTCTCCTATGATGATCTGCTTCCATCCATAATCATAAACAAAAAAAAAGAGGCCTTGTCCTTTTCTGAATTTGCAGTTGGATATAATTTCCATGTGTGCAGATGCAGCATCAGTTAAAAGTCTGCCTCCTCCCCCGTTTGCCGGCGTACTATTCCCTCCCTCAACCCTCTCTAGACTCTAGCGAAGTCGCACTTGTCCCGCCGCATCGACGAAGCTATCTCTCATGGCCGAACAGAAAGCATGCACTGTCTTCCCCTCCCGAGAGTCCAAGTCCTTCAATCTCAGAGTAAACAACTCGGCCACTAAGCATCTCTCCGGCGACGAGTGCATCAACATTGACGTCTCCATCCCTGCCGCTGCCGGCTTCACGTGCACCGCGACGTACTGGCCGAATTGGCACTCGAGTGGCCACATCAAGATGTCTGTGGTGATCACTCGCACGGATGACCAGCACCATCCGCACAGGCATAAGCTCCTGGTGGCGCATATTGATCTGCCGGCTAGGACCGGTCTGACACCTCCTCCTGTAACGGTGAGACGAGAAACCGTCACCACAGACTGCAACTGCAACGAAGGCATCGTCAGACGAGAACCCGTCACCACAGATTGCAAGGATGGCATGGGGAAAGTGAAACAAGAACCTGTTACCACAGATTGCTGCAAAGAAGGCATCTCTTTGATCGCAAAGAGGGTTGACGTTGAGGCAAAATGCGTCGTGGACGACCACTTCACTGCGATTTGTACGGTGGCGGTCCCGAAATTCTGGCCGCTGGTCCCGTTGCCGACTCCGTCCAGACTAGAGCATGATATTCACAAGGCCTCCGATCTCACCGATGTCTCCTTCCAAGTCGACGGGGAGACTTTCAGGGCGCACCGCCTCGTGCTAGCGGCGCGCTCTCCAGTGTTCAGGACAGAGCTCTTCGGTCGTCGTCAAATGGCCGAAAGCAGCCAGCAGCAGGAGAGCTCGATTGCCATCCAAGACATGAAGGCATCCACCTTCAAATCCATGCTCCATTACATGTACCATGGCTTGCTGCCTGCCGAGACTGCTTGGCCCATGTCGGAGTGCCAGAATCTACACGTTGCTGCCGACAAATACGGGCTGGACACCCTCAAACAGACGTGCGAGGAGATACTATGCGCTAGCGTCACCACAGATACGGTGCTGTCAAGCTTGCAGTTTGCCGAAGAGCGCGCATGCTTGAAGCTCAAGTCCAGGTGCCTCGATTTCCTTGCGGATGGTGAAAAATTCAAGGCGGTGGCGGTAACCAACGAGTACATCGACCTGATGAAGAAGGTCCCGTCTTTACTAGACCATGTGCAGAACCGGTTCAAGAGGCCACGACTATCGTGAACGCCCAAATTAATTATGGAGTTGTTGGGTATGATCAGCTATATATAGCGAGTTTTGGCGTCAGTTAATTAGTTTTGATTAGCAGCATAAAAAGTTCAAGCATTTTGTTTTACAGAAGGTTTAATTTATAGTTTCTAGTGAGTTCTATAGATATACCAATTTGTGAATTATAACGCTGTTGGTGGTTAATAGTGTGCGAGAATTTGGACCAAAGTTGCTGGTGTTAAATGTTTGTTTTTTTGCGGTATATACTACCCCATGATAAGGCGTCAGGTAGACTGTAACTTATTAGTGGTTATACTAGTGTGCAAGCATTTGGACAGGAGCGTTAATGTTTGGCATTGTCTTATATCCGGGCGTGCAGGTGTTAAACACCCGTACGCCCGCCCAGCCACGAGCCCACTCAGAAGCGCCCGCCCGCATGCTCTCTTCCACCTCCCTTTCTCCCTCCCTCCCTCCCTCTCTCTCTCTCAGATCTCCAGCGGCCTCTGCCTCGGCGACCTCCTCTTCAGTGGCGACCTCCCTGTGCCCGCGCCCCACCTCCTCCCCACCGTTAGGATTATGGCGGCGGTGGTAGGTTCAGCTCCGCGCGAGGTATGTCCTCCTCGTCCGCGCTCACGCCCGTACCCGCGCCCGCCCCTTCTTCCCCAACTCCGGCAGGCTTAGAAGAGATGGGGTTTGGGGGAGGAAGACCGGCCAAGCAGTGGGGTGGCTGGACAACAGTTAGGGGTCTAGACGGCGATGGAGGCAACCGGGCCAAGTCGGGGCGGGGAAGCTCCATGACCATGGTGGAGCTCCGACAAGAGGGGGGAGAAGGCGGCCACCGTGAAGCTCCTACGAAACCCTAGCTCGCTATGGCGGGGCGGTGGACGGCGGCGGGGGTGAGGGTCGCCGAAGAGGGAGAAGGCACCGGTGAAGAGGAAGAAGGGAAAGGGGGCGACGCGAGGAAGGAGGCACAAGGAAGGAGATGGCAGTGTGGTGCGCCTAACGCAAGCATGGCCATGCATTAGCCACGTCCTTAATGTTTTATTCACGTTGTTTTTCCCATATAATATTTTGGAGCTTTTGTGTAGTTGCGGCACCACCCTAGGTAGCTAGTAGGTTGTAACTAAGTCTCGCCGTCCCATAAGAACTACAATTTTGGGACATGGGGGAGAAACCAAGGCTCCAGCAAAATGACGAAAGTACCCTTATACAAAGTGGTTTGTGCAGTACTCAGTCTTCAGCGGAGCCCGCCTATAAGAAAAAACTTCACGAAGGAAGTTTCCTGAACAACCAGATCGCCAGGTGTTGACGGTAGATAAGTATCATTTTTAACCGTCAACATAGCATCAGAAATGATCTAAATACAAATACTATCTAGATATAGGGGTTACACTGACAGAATTCCACGAGTTTTGGTGAATATCTATTTCTGCAGGGGTTATCAGGAAATAAGTAAAGGAGACCCACATGTCAGATTTACATAGAGACAAAGGGGCTATACATAACTTTTCTGGAATGTGGAAGATACGAGAAGACTCTAGAAACAAATGGGAGACAAAACGAGCCCACAGGAGGGGCGCCCGCCCCTCTCCCTTGGGCGCCCGCCCCCCTCTAGTGGCCAATCACGGTCAACCTCGCGGATTATGCCTCCACCGCCTTTAAGGATCAATAATAATCGTTCATCAAGGTCAGTTTGATTCAAGGGTTGTGGTGCTTCCTAAAGGGCTATATAAGCAAGGCCCCTGGCCCCAGGAGAAACCATAATTTCGAGCCAACACAAGAAGGAATTCATTATTCAGAGAAGCCCTAGAGCCACCATCTCAATTAGATCTCTAGTTTAGCATAGCTATATAGAATTAGAACTAGAAGGAGCCAAGCATTGCTTGATTTCTGAGTCTATCAGAAAATACTTGGTAATTCTCTCCTACTTTTGTATTTGTTCTTATATTATATTATCTAGTTCATCATTTGTATGAATATGACTTTAGTCTATTCTATCATATTGGATATGACTTTGCTCTATTTGATTATGTTATCAATTATATTGTTCTTAATCTACTTTGATTATATGCTTGGCATAGTTCGATCAAATTTATATTCAAGTATAGGATTGTATAGTGCTTACTTATTGATATCAAGGGTAAGTGGTAAACATTATGTAGGCGTGGTGCCTATACCGTATTTACCTATAATTGTACCCTATATTCCGGATCGTGTGGTAGATCGTGGGAGTGACAGTCCTGTTGAGTCCTCTGTAGTCCACCTCCCGAGTATAGGGCAGGCAGAGCATAACTATTATAGGGAAGTTATGGCTATATTCTATATCTTCCTTAGTAATATCACTATGCGTAGATATAACCTGTTCTTGCCATGATTGCTAAGTGTAATTGTACTAATCATTGTATGCTTTGACTTTATAGTTAGAAAACTTAGGATTATCCCGATAGTTCGTCCTAATCCATGCTAGTGCTATATATCTAGAGTAGTCTATTGAGATGTTTATCATTATATGGCTATGTGCTTACCAGTTATCTTTATTATCATTCATATATTATTTATCTTGTGACACTTACCCTGTATGAGAAGAGAGATAAAGACATAGTTATGCTCGCCATTAGCATATGCAGTATTGCTCATTGCTCATTATTCATTATCCTTAGCATCCCTTCCCAGTGGTAAAATATAAATAACGATACCTGGTTTACTCCTGGTTAAAATGCTACATCGGTATTATCTGTGCGCTTGCGGATTTCATATTTATTTCTAGAGGAGCATTTGCATTTATTTAATACCACATTTCTGGCGTCATGCTGGGGATGACAACCTAGCTTAAGTGACATTAAGGAATGCCAATAAGCATTTTTGGCGCCGTTGCCGGGGAAGGTTGAATTGCTATCCAAAGGATAATGAGCCATCACTTGTATCCACTAATGTGATCGAGAAACCATCGTCTTTCTCTTCTCATACAGCCTTACCCTTGTCTTATGTCTATTTTATATATCATATACAGGGTAATGTATGAGCAGGTTTGACCATCCAGATAATTTCATCGATAATCTAGAATTGTTATTCAGGAGTGCTAGAGCCAAGCTAAAGAGAGTTCAAGCAAAAACATCATCATCCCAGCTTGAAGCTCCACTCTCTGATTCAGAAGGCCAACCAAGCATATTTTAGAACTTAACACTAGAGTTCGACGCTATGGCAAATAAGTCACTCCGCGAGTTCTTAGCTCCAACTACAGCTAACATTCGGACTGGACCTGCGGCAGAGATTGAGCAAAACTTTGAGCTAAAGCCGGCGTTGATCAACATGGTACAAGCTAGCCAGTTTTGTAGGAAGGCACATGAAGATGCTAGTGCTCATCTCCAACACTTCCTGGAGATTTGCAGCACTTTCACCATCAAGGATGTCCCCAGAGATGCCATACTACTTCGCCTCTTTCCATTCTCACTCTTAGGGAGAGCGAAGCAGTGGTTCTATGCAAATAAGGAGAAGAATACTATGTGGGCACTCTATTCCACCAATTTCTTGACGAAGTTTTTTCCTATGGGCAAGACAAATGCTCTTCGTGGGAAGATATCAAGTTTTCAGTAGCAACATGATGAGTCAGTCCCAGAAGCATGGGAGCGCTTTCAAGATTACATCCTAGAATGTCCTCATCATGGAATAGAGAATTGGCTACTTATGCAGACCTTCTATCACGGGCTCACTGTTGACGGTCCTTATGTACCAAATATAGTTATCAAATAAATAAAGAAAAGGATCCAAATGCAACCAACACCTAGACTTAGGGTTTTATCTGACAGAATTCCACGAGTTTTGGTGTTTGTCTGTTTCTGCAGGGGGTTATCAGAAAATACGGAGGAAAGGCCCACACGTCGGGTTTACATAGAGATAATAACGTGTTCACCGATTTTCTATCATCTAGAAGACTCCAGAAGCCACGAGAACGAACGGGAGGCCGAACGGGCCCGGAGGCACTGCCCTGCTCCCTAGGGCGCCCGCCCTGGCCTGAGAGCCAATCAGGCTCCGTCTCGCGGATTATGCTCCACCGACCTAAGGGATCAAGGAAAACCGTGCGATTAATGTCGGTTTGATCCGACGGCCCACGTTCACTTGAGGAGGCTATATAAGCAGGACCCCTGGCCCCTGGAGGAGGCACTCCCTCATTCTCAATTCCTCAAACCCTAATCTCAGGAGGAGAGTCTCTGATCAAGCCCTAGAGCCACCACATCAACTAGATCTCTAGTATAGCATAGCTACATAGGATTCGAACTAGAAGGAGTCAATCTTCGATTGGTTTCCGGATCTGTCAAGAGGATTCTTTGTAATTCCTTTACTGTTCTTCATTGTTCATCTTTGTTCTTCAATATTATGAATACAACTTTGTTCTATTTCAATATATTGATTATGACTATGCTCTACTTGTTTATGTTTGCGATTATATTGTTCTTAGTTTATCGTAGTTATACGCTTGGCTTAGTTAGATTGGAATTATATACATGTTTAGGATCGTATAGCATTTATCTATCGGATCCATGGGTAAATGATAAATATTGCGTAGGCGTGGTGCTTAGACCATATTTATCTGCGATTGCACCTTATATGCCGGATCGTGGGGTGGTCCGCGACGGTGACAGCTTCGTTGGTTCTTATATAGTCCCCCTCCCGTGTGTAAGGCAGGCAGAGCAACATTATTACGGGGGAGTGATTGCTATGTTTCTCATCTTCCTTGATAATATCACTATGCATGGGCGTAGTCCTTTTTCGCAATGATTGCCAAGTGTACTTGCACTAACTATGATATGCTAGACTTTATAGTTAAGAATAACTTAGGAAATATCCTTGTAGTTCGTCCTAATACCATGCTAATGACTTGCTAGAATATCTGTTGAGGTGCTTATCATTATTATATGTGGCTAGCTGATCAGATTAATTATCTTTGTCACCATTCATACTTTATCTATATTTTATGTGACACTTACCCCTGTATGCAAGAGATAGATGAATGCTCTCACTTATACATGCAATGATTGATACTCATTCCTATATTCCATTCCATAATCAACATTGATGTTAGTAATCCCTTCCCAGTGGTAAAAATATAAATAACGATACCTGGAATACTTCTCGGTTAAAATACTACATCGGTATTAATCTGTGCGCTTGCAGATCTTATTTATTATTTATTTAGAAGAGCAGTTGCATATTTCAATACCGCATCTCTCATGTCATGCTGGGGATGACAACTTGGCTTAAGTGGCATGAGGGATAGGTTCGGCATTTTTGGCGCCGTTATCAGAATTAGAAAACTAAGTCTACTTTTGGTAATGACGTTAAGAATGCCCAACACTCACCAATAGCACCCGTGAGACTATGGATGCTGCCGCTGGAGGAGCATTTTTATCACTTACAATCAATCAAGCCACAACTCTTGTGGAAAAGATGGCATCCAACCAAGGTTGGAATGAAGAAAGAACTCAAATCCGCAAGAGAGGTGGAGGTATGCACTAGTTGAAGGAGGTGGACATGTTGTCTGCCAAGATAGACCTACTTATGAAGAGGCTTGATGAGAGAGCTAGAGAGAAGAAGGAAGTCATGCACATTCATGATTCTCGCATGACTTGTGAAGAGTGTGGGACACTGGGCATTCAGGAAGCAGTTGCCAAGAGCTACAAGAGGATGTGAACTACCTCAACAATAATAGCAACTACTATCGTCCTCAACAGAATCAAGGTTGGAATCAGTAGCAGAGGCCTAACTACTCAGGTAACTACTCAGGTAATTATCAAGGTAATAATTCTTCCAATCAACCCCCTCTGAGAGAGTTAGTGCTTAATCAAGGAAAATTAATGGATAACCTGTCTAAGAAATTAGCATCCAATGATAAAAACGCTAGAAATAATTAATAATAGAATGAATAATTTCTCTACTGCCATTAAGAATCAGCTGAGTTTTAATAAGATGCTAGAATATCAGTTGCAACAGCTTGCCAATATTATTCCTACTAACCAAGGTAAAATTCCGGGACAACCGGAAGATCTAGAAACTGCAAATCTTGTAGACATATTTAATGCAGGAAGTTATTGGAGTGACCCTATCTCCAAAGGATGGAACGATGAGACTCTACTGATTAAGAAAGGTGATCTAGGAAGACCTATCATCCCGATCTCCATTGGAAGCATAAACTTTAACGAAGTTATCTGTGACTTCGGTGCAAGCGTCAATATCATGCATAAGGTAATCTATGACAAAATGTTTAATTATCCTTTATTGTACACAACCATGTGCTTGCAGCTTGCAGACTAGTCACTTTGCTACACCAGGGGAATTCTAGAAGATATATGTGTATGAGTGGACAGCTCGTATGTTCCTGCAGATTTTGTAGTAAAAGAGACAGGTGGTGATGAGAAGTCGCCCATTATTTTGGGACGACCATTCTTAAACACCGCTGGAGCTATCATATACGTCAACACTGCCAAGATCTGTTTCAACATCAAAGGCAAGAGAGAGACCTTCTTCTTTAAGGACAAAGTGTTATAATTCCCTGCACACCTTCAACATTCTTATGAGCCAAAGAAGAAGAACAATCGGAGGAACAAGAACAAGAATAGGAAGCCACAACAGATGGAGTCAGTGAGAATGATCACTGCAGTCCATAGAGAGCATGATCATCAGCTCAAGTCCCCATATCTGCTCAAGAGAGACGACCCAGGTGTTCCAACCATTGAATGCACAATCAACAGAAGTTCCTTTCAGAAAGCTGTCTGTGACACTAGATCGGGTGTCAACATAATGGCTAAGGTAACTTATGAATATCTATATGGTACTATGCCTTTAGACCCAACCTATGCGCAGCTGCAGATGGTGGACCAATCATTTCGCTTCGTGGACGGAATAGCGAAGAACGTCCCTGTGCAAATTGATGACCACTTCATTCTGACTGACTTCTTAGTCATCGATATGGGAGAAGATGAGTATGATCCACCAATCATCCTAGGAAGACCGTTCCTAAACACTACCAAGGCTATCATTTACATTACAACAGGAGAAGTACATTTTCAATTTCCCTCAGAGAAGGTACGCCATTATTTCAATAATAATTATATAGTTGATGAAGAACCTAAGAAGAACAGAATCAAAAGAAGGCGTCGCAACCGCACCCAGAAGAATCAGATCCCTAAGGATGGATGGGCTGACCATCAAGGAGAAGTATCAAGATATGAAGATCGATATCCTGAAGAAAAGATTTATCTTGAGGAGAAAGTTGTACCCCCAACAGAAAGTGAAACAGTTACCATGGAGAATAAAGAAGAGAAGATATTGCAACCAACTCATTTCTCAAAGGCAACCTCACCAACAAAACAGGTATGGAAGGTAAAGGTAAATTCAAAGTCAGATTCAGCACAGTTAGAGGCATCACTCGATCCATCCGAGGTGCCCCAGAATGACTAGAGCGAATAAGAGGTTCTATTCGGAGAACCCAAATCACCGAACGCCGCGCCAAGAGGTAACTTGGTAGTTATTAATATTTTCCTTTTTAGTTCTGCATTTAATTTACCGCATCATATTTACTTTCCTTCATTATATGTTTAGTTATATTTTATTTCTGCATAGAAAAGAAAATAAATATGTCTTGCATTGCATTATAAAACTATTAAGCCCCATGAAAATAAATTTGTGGCATAAAACCCATAAGTCTATTTGCTGTGGTGGCATAAAAATAAAATAAAGAAGCATTCGTCATTTTATTCCTTGCATTATATAAAAATATAAAAATATGGTACAAAAGATCCTACTAGAAAGATACATCTGTTAAGAGGTTTTAGACGCTCAAGGCTGAGAGGTTTATCACTAACACTTAATCAAGTTCCACAAGCTTTGTTGTCTATTTGAGCTTCATATAATTTGAAGGAGCAAGGAAAGCAAACAAACAAAAAGGACAATCTGTTTCCTATCGGTGCACTGTCTCAACAATCATCATCATAAGCACTCTGATGAGGGAAAGTACACCTTCATTGTTTGCCAAGCAAGACTATGTCAACATTCAGCTTAGGAGAGAGCATCCCCTATGTATCCAGCTAAGTATTTTTCTACCTATATATTTATTTTTGTTTTGTTATATGAAATAAAATAAAATGATGCATAACCTATAGAAACCCAAATAAATATTTTCTTATACATATGTTTTTTGTATAATCTTTAAGTTTGATAAATAAATATAGGAGACTGTGCTAAGTTTCATCTTTCTAAAGTGAACCCCTACAATAAACTCTTATATGGAAATAATGAATAGTTGCTCTACTGTAATTCCTTTCAAGTACCTAGTTTTCAGCCTTGAACTCTCTCGAGTTTTGGATACAATTGTTTTGATTTAAGATTTGCTCTAAACCTAAAACTTGTGGGTAGCAAATGCTTGATCTAAGTCTAGGTAGTTGACGGATATGATATGAGAAGGTTTTGAGCTACTATCTATCATGTTCCTAGAGATACTAGAGTTTTTGAGAATTTATCTTTTAAAAACTAACTTGCTACATGATGAGTTCCTGTATGACGAGAGTTTAAAATCCTACCATAGTCATATACATGCTTGTAGATTAGGAAGCTTTACATTCATATTTAATATTTGTGAGCATTGAGTATGGTCAGGCTGTGTCGATCCTTAGGAACTGGTCATGCGATTAAAATTGAGATCCACCTATACTCTACCTATACATGTTGCTTCTACCCTAGAAGTATGCATCCATATCCATATCCACACATATATATCCACCTATATATTCTGCTTCTACCCTAGAAGTACGAATCCACATTCAGATCCACCCCAAAAAATAGTTCTACTCTTACATTGGGAGTGAACTGCAAAAATATTCCTATCATCCATTTTATCCCTTACTAGCCAATAAAGCTCTAAATATCTAGTTATGCTACCTCTTGTTATTATGTTCCAAAAGAAGCTTGGGTATTCTATGAAAAAAAAGAAGAAAAAAGAAGAAAAAAAAGAAAGAAAAAAGAAAGAAAGAAAGAAAGAGGACAAATGTCCCACTTAGAAATAAAGAGAGATTTAGCAGCCCAAGTTCTTCTCAAATTCCTCAAGTTTTCTAAGAGAGGTATATGAGAAATTTTCCAGAAGGAGCTAAGTATTCACCATCATCATCCCTTTACCCCTTATAACCACTTCTACTTCATCTACCATTTACCATTTACAACCATCTACCATATAGCCCAAGACACATGTATATCTTGATTTGACTTTATGACTCGTTCCTTTGGATCCATAGTTTTGATTATGCAATATATGTTTCGCTGTCTCCCCACCTATGAGCTCCACATAAGCCTATTAGAAATAGGGTGTGAGAGAGAAGGCATAATGTTACTATGCTACCAAAAATATCACATATTTTGAGAGGAGAGAAAATGCATACACCATAAATGCCTTGGAGAGGATCCAGAAATACCACAAAGGAGAGACTTGGAAGGGTCATACATAGGAATCTCTGAGTTTTATTTTGAAAATCTTGTAAAACTTCGGAATAATAGTTGATCAAAGAGCTTGAAACATGGTGCTTGACTTGACCGTTCTGTCTTTCGACTACTCAAGACCCAAGTGACGGTTACAAGTCCCATGGTGGAAGGTAATATGAGTAAGTTTTTCATCAGAATAGTTCATTCTAATCCGGAGGAGAGTTCTTGTTTGAACACATGTGTACCTGTAAGGTGTGAAAGTATTATAGCAACTCCTGATCTATCACTGAGTCTATCTTTGCTCAGGGACGAGCAAAAGGTAAGCTTGGGGGAGTTTGTTGACGGTAGATAAGTATCATTTTTAACCGTCAACATAGCATGAGAAATGATCTAAATACAAATACTATCTAGATATAGGGGTTACACTGATAGAATTCCACGAGTTTTGGTGAATATCTATTTCTGCAGGGGGTTATTAGGAAATAAGTAAAGGAGACCCACATGTCAGATTACATAGAGACAAAGGGGCTATACATAACTTTTTTAGAATGTGAAAGATATGAGAAGACTCTAGAAACAAACGGGAGACAAAACGGGCCCACAGGAGAGGCGCCTGCCCCTCTCCCTTGGGTGCCCGCCCCCCTCTGGTGGCCAATCACGGTCAACCTCGCGGATTATGCCTCCACCGCCTTTGAGGATCAATAATAATCGTTCATCAAGGTCGGTTTGATCCAAGGGCTGTGGTGCTTCCTAAAGGGCTATATAAGCAAGGCCCCTGGCCCCAGGAGAAACCCTAATTTCGAGCCAACACAAGAAGGAATTCATTATTCAGAGAAGCCCTAGAGCCACCATCTCAATTAGATCTCTAGTTTAACATAGCTACATAGGATTAGAACTAGAAGGATCCAAGCATTGCTTGATTTCCGGATCTGTCGGAGAATACTTGATAATTCTCTCCAACTTTTGTATTTGTTCTTATATTATATTATCTAGTTCATCATTTGTATGAATATGACTTTAGTTTATTCTATCATATTGGATATGACTTTGCTCTATTTGATTATGTTCTCAATTATATTGTTCTTAGTCTACTTTGATTATATGCTTGGCATAGTTCGATCAGATTTATATTCAAGTATAGGATCATATAGCGCTTACTTATTGATATCATGGGTAAGTGGTAAACATTGTGTAGGCATGGTGCCTATACCGTATTTACCTGCGATTGTACCCTATATTCTGGATCGT
The DNA here is from genome assembly GCA_022457205.1 of Saccharum spontaneum. Classification (NCBI taxonomy): domain Eukaryota; kingdom Viridiplantae; phylum Streptophyta; class Magnoliopsida; order Poales; family Poaceae; genus Saccharum; species Saccharum spontaneum. The sequence continues at coordinate 47,543,261 of CM039583.1, forward strand.
GTGGTAGATCGCGGGTGTGACAGTCCTGTTGAGTCCTCTGTAGTCCACCTCCCGAGTATAGGGCAGGCAGAGCACAACTATTACAGGGAAGTTATGGCTATGTTGTATATCTTCCTTAGTAATATCACTATGCATAGATATAACCTGTTCTTGCCATGATTGCCAAGTGTAATTACACTAATCATCGTATGCTTTGACTTTATAGTTAGAATAACTTAGGATTATCCCGATAGTTCGTCCTAATACATGCTAGTGCTACATATCTAGAGTAGTCTATTGAGATGTTTATCATTATGTGGCTATGTGCTTACCAGTTATCTTTATTATCATTCATATATTATTTATCTTGTGACACTTACCCTGTATGAGAAGAGAGATAAAGACATGGTTATGCTCTCCATTAGCATATGCAGTATTGCTCATTGCTCATTATTCATTATCCTTAGCATTCCTTCCCAGTGGTAAAATATAAATAACGATACCTGGTTTATTCCTGGTTAAAATGCTACATCAGTATTATCTATGCGCTTGCGGATTTCATATTTATTTTTAGAGGCGCATTTGCATTTATTTAATACCACATTTCTGGCGTCATGCTGGGGATGACAACCTAGCTTAAGTGATGTTAAGAAATGCCAACACCAGGCGGCGAGACCTAAGCCGCTTCTGCTTCCCCACCGCCAACGTCGCCAGGTGTATGCTTCGAGCTACCGCACCCACCATTGCTGCACACGCTCGCCCATCGCGTCGAGCCGCCGCTTACGCGTGCTTGCTCTGCACGGGTCACCGTCGCCGCCTGTTGCCGCCTGCTTGCGCATCGCGCTGCCCCGCCACAGGGCGCGCTCGCCCACCACTCCGAGCTGCCGTCGTCGGAGAGAACGAGTACGAGAGCTGGAAGGGAAATTTGAACGCAAAAGGAGATATGAGGGTGGATGTGGCTGGATCTAGGCCGGGATAGGGTTGTCCTGGGGATTCTTCTCTACTGGGGAAGTAGCTTCAATGGGGCAGGAGAGATGCGGGAGTAGGAGCATTGTCACAGAACCTCCTAATTATGATGGCCCACAAGTACACGTCATTGCCATAATGACCTCTGACAGTCGTACTTATGTTCACCATAACTTAAAAGGCCTGCTTTCCTCCGAACAGGATCCAATCACAGGAGTATTGCAATATTACAACAGTTTATTCAAAATATTCAACAGAGTAAAGTAGCGGAAGTCTTACAATAACTTAGGTTACAAACCAGTTTTTCAAATCTCAAACCTTATGTAACATTATTACAAACCAGTAGTAGAGAAGTATCGGTAGTAACTTTATTACATCACACAAGCGAGATGCCTTGCCCAAAGGCCACACAGTCTACTCGTCATCACTTTCTTCAACCACGACGGTCATGCAACAAGGCTCGAAGCAGACTTGTTCATGAACCGCACCTGCAACAAGGGGTTCAACAAACCCTGAGTACGAGAGTACTCAACAAGACTTACCCGACTAAGACAAAGACTCTAAGGGCATGCTAGCTTTAGGGAATCAAGGTACGGGTAAATCAATAATCAAATTTTCTTTTGCAGAAAAGCTTACTAAGGTAAGTCCTTATCTTCAACATTTTACTTTTACCATTGATGGTTCATTAACCAAATCTAGGTGATCCTAATCTAGATCAAAGAAATTATCATCAAAACCTTTCTTATTCTTTCTTTCAATTCCAGTTCTTAACTACGATGTAAGTCAGGCGATCGAGTCTCCATAACCGAGGAGCAACGACGATTCGAACCAATTATACCCAGCTGGGGATCTCTAACCTCATGACATATGTAGAACCGAATCTTTCATATATCAACCCTCATTTAGATCTCTCAAAACCAGAACGTGTCCATCGCCACCCGAGAGTACAGTACTCCTCGAACCCGGCCCGATTCTAGCCCCGAGGGTACACGCTACTCCCGCCATCTCTCCATTCCTAGTGCGAGGTTAGGCGTTCTCGTAATGGAATCACTAACATTTTGGGCTTACCCAAGGCATGAGGCTAGTTGCAAAGTCTCGAAACACAAGCAGGCCTACAACGGACGGTCCTTAACTGACAAGGCGGAAACACTACATTGAGACTCCTTTCCCAATGCATGTTAGCAGTGGCCAAACCACCCACCCGATCTTTCAAGTTCATTCTCATCTTTCAATATTCATTAAGTATGCCGTCATGGCCATGTAAACATTTCATTTAAAAGCTTAACTTCTAAGCATAGCGAAGCATACTACGCATTTTTAGTAAAATAGGTATCAAGGTTGATATCGCAATAATCAAGGATGACAATGCAGCAATTAGGTTATCACTCAACTCCTAATTACTTAATGCAGTAAATTATAATAATAATAAAGATTTGTAAAATTCAAGGTAGGGTTTAAATGCACCGGGGCTTGCCTTGCTCTGACACGACGACTGACTCAGACTCGAGGACTCCAACGTCTGGTCCGGAACCCACTGACAATCGCTCTTCTTCGGAGACTTGCTCGACGACTTCGGCTTCCTCGAAAGCGGAGACTACATGAATACATAACATGCTTTAACATGATGCTCGATGATAAACATGATGCTTGATGATAACATGCCACGGTTACGATTTGAGTACAACTTCCCTTCACGGTACAGTCGCAAATGGAAAACCTACTAACTAGTAGCGACGAATGCAGCGATACCAGCTTTTAACCTAACAAGTTACTAACGAGCTCAATCATGAAATTAAGGTGCCAGAGATCACCAAAGGGTAGTGACCTAAGGACATCACTCAATAAAAAGGCACACAACACTTAAAGTTCTCAATTTAGCATTTATTTATTATTTAAATAATTAGGGCATAATTAAAAGTTGATAAAACTTTATCTAAACAAGCTCAAACTTTTTCTATGGGTTAAGAATGATTTATAACAGTGCCATAATAAATTTCATAATTTTTGGATTAATAAATTAATTATTAAAATTACTGGAAGTTGCATTTAATCTTTAATGGAACCAATTAATTCTACTGCACAAAGTATTCAAATTCATGATTTAACATTTTTCCTAGATATTTTATACATTGAGAAGCTTACACAAAAATTTTCATGAATTTTGGAACTCTACACAATTTTTAATGAAATAAACAAATAATAGCACTATTCATTTATTTGAAAAAGAAAAATAAAAACGAAAACGGGCCGATCCTCTTTTTCTCCCGCGGTCCGGCCCAGCCAGACGGCCCGCGTACACGCGCCCACGCCCGCACACGCGTTCGGCCCAACCGCGCGGCCCAGCCCAGCATCGGCCGGCCTCCACCCGCGCGCGCTCTCCCTCTCTCTCTTGCTGACGACGTGACCCCTCCTGTCATCCCTCACCTCCGTCTCCCTCTCGCTCTCCCGCGCGCTCGCTCGCTTCCCCGCGGTGGCCGGCCGGTGACCAGCGCTTCGGTTGACAATTGAACCCTACCAGCACCATCTACATCTCCACGTGATTCCATTTTGCTCGGTAGCGCCACGGTTCAGGCCCTAGTGACCCGCGAGCGACAGCGATGGCGGCACGGTGGTCACAGGAGCAGCACGCCGGCGACTACAAAGCGGTAGAGACTAAATTGAAGGGTCGGGAAGCATCAGCGGCTCACCGCGGTTGCAGTGAAGCTCTCGGTGGCGACGGGGAGCGGCTGGAGTGGCCTGGCCACGGGAAGGCGAGGTTGGCGGGCAGTCGCCGGAGGCGAGCACGGGAACAGGCGGTGCGGGAGCTCGGGTGCGAAAACGGTGAACGCAAGCAGTCCACAAGATGCGCGAGGCCGAGGCGGAGCTAGTGGTGCGGTTGGCGTGGCCGGAGACGGCTTGGTAGCGGCAGCGGCGAGCGGCGGAGCTGCGGTGGCGACGGTGGCGAAAACGGTGAAAGTCACGGTGAACGTCGGTATTTATAGCAGGCGAGCACGGCTATAGAGCAGCACTGCTGCGTCGTTGCGCTGGCGATCCTGGCGCGCGCGAGAAGGCCGTGGAAGCGGCCACGGCGGCGATCGGCCGACGCCCATACCGGCCGGTGGCCGTCGGTCATTGGCTCTGCACTGTAGCTTCCCCCCAAACTCTGAAATTCAAACTGCCTTTTCAAATTACTTTCAAATTTGTATAACAACTTGAAAATCTTCCAATGTATGAAATCTTTAGATTTTCAAGCTCTACAAGTTCGATATTGAACATTTTTTTTAAATTCTCACTGGATTTTGAAATTTGAGTTTAAATTCAAAAAGGGACACATTTTTCAGATTTGGTAATTTAGAAATTACTTTTAATTTTATATTGAAACTTCAAAATCTCCAAACATCAAAGTTGTATATCTTGACCAGACCTACAACTTTGCTGTTCAAAACTTTTTCAAATTCAGCCTCCATTTTGAAATCTTAGTTTGGGGACAAAAATGAATTAAATCTGAAATTTGTTTATTTTCAAAATTGCTCCACATTTTACACTAAAACTTTGAAAACTCAAAACACCAAAGTTGTAGCCCTTGAAAAGTTCTACAAACTTGGTTTTTGAACTTTTTCCCAAATTTTGCTTAGATTTTGAATTATTTCAAAAGGGGGTAAAATAGGGTTTTGAAATTTAGGGTTTTCGGAGGGATTTTAAATTGGAATTTGTTGCTACTTTAATTTGTGATTACTTAGTGATCAAAACCTCACCCAAGGGCATCATTTGGACCAACATGACATGGTTGACCAAATGTCACTCTTGGTTGACCAATTTAGCTTCTGAAATTCTTTTACTTTTCTCCCCAGATTTGAATTCGAATTCGAATCAGAAAACTCGTGACAAGTTTTGGGACTCCAATTCAAACTCAAATTTGGAGCTTCATTTTAAATGTTGTACTTGAGCTCATACCCTACACTTGACACTAGTGTGCAACACAGTCGCACACCTCAAATTACGCAGAGCATGAACTAAGTATTTGCGGTGGTATTCGAAATTAGGGTTTTCGGTTTCGGAGCACACCACTGAGAAACACATTCAACCTAGATAAGTAAACTTGTTTTAGTTGATGCATAATAAGGTTAACCTAACAGGAATGATTAGCAATGCATTATGATGACATGGCAGATTAATTAGCACTATAACACCCGGGGTGTTACAAGCATTCCATGGTACAAGGTGCAGGTGTGGCGGACGACTGAGGATGCAGCCGCTATTGCCGTACCCAGTGAAGGAGAAGGCGAATATTTTTATAGGTATATGACAGCTAAATTATTTTACAGAAAACGGATCAGAGACCGTGCGTGGCGTCTACATGAGAAATGCCAGCGTGAGGTGGCGGCAGCCTCCTGATACCTCACCCTACTACCTATATGAGCATTTTTTGTGGAAAAAATTTTAAACTCTTTGATTGCAGCTTTTTTTTTTTTACGGAGGGAGTATTTGTTTGAGATGGCTGTCCCCGCTTACTAAGGACTTCCAAGACGATTGTGGTCACAAAGCGACCCAAACCTGGGCCCAACATCTTAACACCTGTAGGCTCAGCCCACGTATGAGCCGCCGTTGCGTGACCCACTTCCCTTTCTCTCGCTGCGCGGCTGCGCCAGCGGCGCGTCGTGCGTGTTCGTGCCTCCGGCTCCTTCCTCTGCAGCTGCAGTTCCCACCTTCCCCTTCTCATCAGCAATTCCCAAATCGCCCCTCCGCCAAAACGGGAGCTCAGCGGCGGCGCCCCCAACCTCTAACCCTCCCCTGAACCCTACCCCCTCGTCGCCGGTCGCCACCCCACGACATGGCCCTCTCCCGCCGCCTCCTCCCGCTCTTCCTCCGCCGCGGCGCCCCCGTCCCCGCCCGCGCTCTCTCCACGGCCGCCGCACCTGCGGCGGTGGCCTCGGAGGATGACGAGGAGGCCATCACCGTCAAGGGCGTGCGCATCTCGGGCCGCCCTCTGTACATGGACATGCAGGCGACGACGCCCGTGGACCCGCGCGTCCTCGACGCCATGCTCCCCTTCTACCTCTCCCGCTACGGGAACCCTCACTCCCGTACCCACCTCTACGGCTGGGAGTCCGACGCCGCCGTCGAGGACGCGCGCGCCCGCGTCGCCTCCCTCGTCGGCGCCGACCCGCGCGAGATCTTCTTCACCTCGGGCGCCACCGAGTGCAACAACATCGCCGTCAAGGGCGTCATGCGCTTCTACCGCGAGCGCCGCCGCCACGTCATCACCACGCAGACCGAGCACAAGTGCGTGCTCGACTCCTGCAGGTACCTGCAGCAGGAGGGATTCGAGGTCACCTACCTCCCCGTGCGCAAGGACGGGCTCGTCGACCTCGCGCAGCTCGAGGACGCCATCCGCCCGGACACCGGGCTGGTGTCCGTCATGGCCGTCAACAACGAGATCGGCGTCGTCCAGCCGCTCGAGGAGATTGGGCGCATCTGCAAGGAGAAAGGCGTGCCGTTCCACACTGATGCTGCTCAGGCGCTGGGGAAGATCCCGATTGATGTCGACAGGATGGGGATTGGGCTCATGTCCCTGTCCGGCCACAAGATTTACGGGCCCAAGGGCGTGGGGGCCCTCTACCTTCGCCGCCGCCCGCGCATCAGGGTGGAACCGCAGATGAGCGGTGGTGGGCAGGAGCGTGGCATCCGCAGTGGGACTGTGCCCACGCCGCTTGTTGTTGGATTTGGGGCTGCCTGTGAGATTGCTGCTCAAGAGATGGATTATGACCACAGGCGTGTCAGTGCTCTGCAGCAGAGGCTGCTTGATGGCATACGTGCGCAGGTCGATGATATTGTCATCAATGGAAGCATGGAGCACCGTTACCCAGGCAACCTCAATTTGTCATTTGCGTATGTCGAAGGGGAGAGCTTACTGATGGGTCTGAAGGAGGTGGCTGTGTCAAGCGGTAGTGCCTGCACTAGTGCCAGCTTGGAGCCCTCGTATGTGCTGCGGGCACTTGGAGTGGAGGAGGATATGGCGCACACTTCTATTCGTTTTGGCATCGGTCGGTTTACCACTGAGGAAGAGGTGGACAGAGCAATTGAGCTTACCGTGCATCAGGTGAAGAAGCTCCGTGACATGAGCCCACTCTATGAGATGGCCAAGGCTGGCATTGACCTCAAGAGCATCGAGTGGTCACAACACTGAGGCATCTTTCATGACAAACGGTCACTCGAGAGTGTACACGGATCGCATACATAGGTATATGGCTCTTAGCTGCCTGCTCTTTGTTATATCCTGTTTTCTTTCAAAAGGGATGATGCCATGGTGCCTTGTTTACATCACATGATAAAATAATCGTGCACCTGTTCAACATATCTGATGACATTTAGAGCAAAGGATAATGTGCAATATTTTCATGGTGTTTTGTTCTGAGCGTACATCTGTGAATCAGATATTTTCACTATGATGTTGAAATTGACTTCTGATCAATTTGGAGAAGTGTAACCTAGTAAGGTCTTGTTCTGTTCCATTAAATGCAATATTTAGAACAAGAATAAATCAGATTCTCTAGACCATGCATCTAAGACCCTTGCTGCTGGTTATGCTGAAATGTTTCTTATTAATATGGTTCAACAAGTGCCTGTGCACATCCAGAAATATGGCATGCACTGTCTTGCTTTTAGGATATCAACACAAGCAGCAAGCTGAGCCCTGGATAACAAGATTCCATTTTTGTAATGCCTTTGAGATTGTTTATTTGGGGCTGCGCTCTAGGGATTTTTGGTACTAATTCAAATTAGTACAAACTTGCTCTCTCTGTTCAAAACCATAGTTCACTTTAGCTTTGTCCTAAGTCAAACTTCTCTAACTTTGACTAGTTTTTTCTAAAAAAATGTATTAACATCTACGGGTTCAAATAAATGCAGTATCAAGACATTTTATGGAGAACTTAATGAAACTAGTTTCATATGTAAATGTTGGTGCAATGTTCTACTCCATCCGTTTCAAACTGTAAATAGTTTTGGCTTTGTCCCAAGTCAAGGTTGTCTAATTAGTTTATAGGAAAAATTATTAACATCTACATTTCATGTTGTATCAAATATATCTCATGGTGTATCAAATAAAAACATTATCAAATATATTTCATGGTGTATCTAATCTAATGAATCTAGTTTGATGTTTTAACTATAAACTTGGTCAAAGATAGAGAAGTTTGATTTAGGACATAGCTAAAACGACTTACAGTTTGAAACAAAGGGAGTATAAACTTGGTCAAAGCTAGAGAAGCTTGACTTAGAACAAAACTAATGTGACCTATAATTGGAAATGAGGGAGTAGGATTCAAATACAAATCTATATCCAATTCACGTCCTAATTTTTTTCACATAGAATTGTGAGGCCAAGTGTGCCTAACATGATGAACTAAAATGTCAAGATCTAGTCACGTGACCTGATCTGGCCTTTGTTGCTTCTCACAGAAATTGCAGTGTTGAAATAGTTCCAGCTCATATCAGTGCACTTGTTTACTACTGGGTTAAACATTGTCACATGTTTTATTTTGCCATTGCTTTCATAGGAACAGGATCAGGAGTAATGAATAATATTAGCCTGCTGTTATATATTATTTGCTGTCCCTGATTGATCTGTTGTCTGTCATCAGTGCCCTGATCTGAATACAAGTAGCAATGAATTATTCTTTCATCCACATATACTAAATACTTCAATCTGCGTACTCATCCATTCTATACCTACCAGTGTCCTAAACTCCTAATCTAAGTACTAGTAGCAATGAATTGCATGCCTTCATCCGCATACACTATATAGTTTAACCCTATATCCTATACCAGTTTATACCTACAAGTGACAGTTTTGAGCATGACAATGTGTGGTATTTAACTAAAGATTTGTTCTGAGCATAGTTTGTGCTGTAGCAGTGTTCTTAAGGCAGTGCGGCGAGCTGTGGTCTCAGGGTGGTGAAGTGAGTTGTGAACACCCACCCCCCTCACAACACCTAGGCAATGCCTAGGCACCTGCAAGGTGAGGTGATTCCGTACCAGTCTAGCAACACCAAATTAACAGCAGAGAAGGATGGAAGAAAAATAGGAGAAAACGGGTAGGAGAATGGGAAGGAGACTGGCCCAGCCCACCAAGCAGTCCTCCCTCCCCTCCCATAGTGAATTAAGCAGTCTATAACCTCAGGTGCTCTCAATGCCCTCTCTATACCAGCCATTAGCCTCTCCTCCCCGTTGCTTCCTTGCCCCTCGAGTGGAATCACCACCGCTGCTCCCCCACCCAGATTAGCCGTAGTTGCCACTCCCTTTCCAGATCAGTCACCGCTGCTGCTGAACAGGCAGATGTTTGCATCGGCCACCAGTGGCAGAGCTGCCAGGGATGTGTAGGCTTCTGCTGCTTGTTCCCTTTCTCCCTCCCCTCTTTGTTGACGTAGACGCCCAGGACCGCGTGGACACCTTGTCACCTAAGGTGGCACCTTAAGAACACTGTCCTGCACTATTTTCTCTGTTGAAATGGCTGCTGTTGATCAATTTGGAGAACTGTACCTAATACAGTATCGTTCCGTGGTACAGATGAAAATATTCCAAAATGAAAATAAGAATTTATAACAAGATAAAATCGAAATCTGTAGGTCATGCATACTATGTTTGCTTCATCTAAGAGGTGTTTGTGCTGAGAAATATTTGGGGGATTGCTATAGGAAATTTCTGGGATTCTTCTGGATTTTGCACACCCACAATACAATCAGGTCACAATTGTTTTTTAGGAAACTTTAGAGGGCATGTAAAAAATGTGAAACATCTATGTCCAAGTATGAAGTATGGATTCATGAATCGTGTGGGCTAAAATGGCAATATGAATGTGACTAGATATAGCCATTGTTTTCTTACTGAAATCGAATTGTTGAAAATACAGCATGGCTGATAGCAGAGCCAGTTGTACATCTGACTTCCCATCCTTCAAATCTGATGTCCCTTGTGGTATATTTGCGAATTTTAATGTTGTCCTTCCATCTTTGCTCATCACTTATATCATTTTTTTCTCCCTCGTACTTTGCATTTGCTTGACCTTTAACCCTGTCGGATAACTGTGTTTAGAAGCCATTCTCTATTAGTACATGCTTAATCTTGGTCTGGGTTCTATCAATCTAATTTGTTGGTAATTACAGCATCTGGTCACTAAATTACTGATTTAGAAACCAACACAGGATGTCTCAAAACACAACTTTGTATTTGTGCTTATTTATTTTATTTATTTCAATACAATTATGATACTATTGAAGTACTTTATGAAAAATCTCCACACCATTTTCACATGTCCGGTAGAACTATTCACAGAGATATTGTGGTAGTTGGTACCAATTACCTTAAGGAGTTCTCAGGATGCATCATTAATTGTTACCCATCATATCCAATATTTCTGATAAAATATAGCTCACATCACTGACTTCTCTGGGTAGTGGGTACCTCTCTGTTTGCATGCCACTACATATTTCTTTCTTGTTATCTGGTTCTTATTCTGCATGTGAATGTTTTCATGACTATTCTCTAGAGATTCTGATGAAGTATTTTAGCTATATTTTCATGCCATATAAATTGTAATAATCTACAACATAATGCGAAGAAAGATACCTATAAATCTCACAAAAGACCACCATAATAATGACTGCGCAATTGTGGTTATTTTTCAACATCTTGTAGTTCCAGAAGTAATCACAACTCTAACTTGGTCCCTCTTGTTGGAACTTTATCCAGGCTAATGTCTGGTGCTGGTGAAGACATTCATGTGGTGCCTACCTCTGATAGGATTATCACACTTTTTTAGCGCTCGCATGGGGGCCGAGTGTATTCAAGAGGGTTAAATATGCTTGCTTTCTAAGGTAGAGTATCTTGACCTCAAAATAAGGATACTTCAAATACTTGGTAATGTATCGTCTGAAATACAGTTTGAAGTAGTAGTGAAGCGGTGACAATGATGTTAATATATTTTAGTGCTGATATAAATGCTGTTATAAGTTCCATTTGGTAAAATTCCTGCACAGGTTATTCTGTGTTTCATCAGAAAATTTTCTTCACTCTTTCAATTCCTGTTTTTTTTATTTGCAAATTTATTTACTTGGTAAAATGATGTTAATATATTTTAGTGCACAGGTTATTCTGTGTTTCACTATACATACACATTTGTACTTGGGGCTCGGGCTCGGGGTGGACATTTCGTTAGCGGGTAGCGAGTCAGACGGCACTGAGTCACTGAATCAGGTGTACTTGGGAGTGGGCATCTTCTCAGGCAGCGTTGGCAGCGTCACCTCACACTGAAGCATGCTCACAGCCTGCCTGATGGAAGGCCGCAGGCCGGGGTCTGGATGGGCGCACCCCAGCCCGACGACCATCACCCGCTCCATCTCGCCGTGGTCGAACTCGCCGCCCATCCGCTCGTCGGCGGCTTCAAGAACGGACCCTCTCCCATACAGGCCCCAGACCCATTCCACGAGGCGCGACCTGCCCTGGTCCTGGTGCTCCTGGTCGAGCACCACGGGCGGGCGGCCGCAGGCGATCTCGAGGAGCACGACGCCGAAGCTGTACACGTCGGACTCCGGACCTGCACGGCCGGTGACGAGGCACTCCGGGTCCATGTATCCCAGGGTGCCCGCCAGGTTGGTGGTGTGGGAGCCGCGGCCGTGGTCGACGAGCCTCGCGAGGCCGAAGTCGCCCAGCTTGGCGCCGAAGGAGGCGTCCAGCATGATGTTGCTGGGCTTGACGTCCCTGTGCACCACGCACTGCTCCCACTCCTGGTGAAGGTACAAGAGCGCAGATCCCAACTCCAGCACGATCTTGAACCTGACAGGCCACGTTAGGAGAACGACTGGGTTGTAGAGATGGGTGTCGAGGCTGCCGTTGCTCATCAGTTCATACACCAGCAGTAGCTCCCTGCCCTGGTGGCACCACCCGATGAGCTGCACAAGGTTCCGATGCCGCAGCCGGCTTATGATCTTCACCTCTGAGGCGTACTCTTTCCTCCCTTGCTCTGAACCTCTCGACACTCTCTTGATGGCCACGTGGAGGTCTAGCTCTCTCAGAAATCCTCTGTAAACCGCGCCGAAGCCGCCTTCTCCGAGCTTCTCCTCCTCAGAGAAGCCGTTGGTTGCGACCGAGAGTTGGCCGTACTCGAACCTCTTGGGCCCTGAGCCCTTCTCAAACTCCTCGTCCATGAGCTTGCCTCGAGCTTCCGATTCTAGCTGTATCTCAGCCAACTCCAGGTGTTTTCTTCGTAGTGCGCGGAGCAGGGCAACAACTGCTAGGCAGAGGAGGACGGATATGGAGCTGGTAACTCCGAGAGCAACTTTTAGTCCGGTTCTGGAATTGGAATCACCTACATACATCACATCAGATGGTTGATGATGCATGCGTAAGTGTAATACAGTACGTTGTTGCATCATCAGTAACAATGATATATCAGTTGCGTTTAAGAGAACCACCTTTAGTCGAGTCTGAGCCGGGTGAGCTCCAAGGAGCTACCAATCTGAAGGACCAAGAGAGCAGCTGGTGCAGCTCAATGGACGAGCCAGTTGCCGCCGAGAACCCGATGGCCACCCGCTCCGGCAGCGCCGTGCCGAGATCAACCTTGGCACTGACGTTGAAGGTCGGTGTCGCGTCGCCGAACTTGGGGCTGCGATCGAACCTCAGCTCGACGTCCATCACGCTGGTGCTGCCGTTGTAATCCACCCGCGCGCTCATCTGCCCGTTCAGGCTGAAGCTCGGCAGCGTGATGGTGGCCACGGACACGATCGAGTTCACGTCGATGCCCATGTGGTCGTAGGTCACGTTCGGATCCCAGCTGTCGTTGAACGTGTCGAACTCCACGGCCACGAACCTGCTGTCCCTGTCCTGGCCAAGGCCGACGACGGTCCGGTTGAGGCAGTAGTCTGGCCTGCAAAGCCCAAGGGCGCCGCCCTCCGAGTTGGGCGGCAGCGCCGGCGGGTAGTGGCCGAGGAAGAAGGCCATGCCGTCGCCCTTGTTGTTCATGTCGGTGACGTTGATGGCGAAGGAGAAGGCGGTGCTGAAGCTGGCCACCTGCCCCGTCGCCTTGTCCCGAAGCGGCACCGGGTGCGCGTACGCTACCCTGCCCACGCTGAAGGAGAGGCCAGCGCTGTACGCGTTCGCCGTGAGGTCGAAGAGTTGGCCGTGGAATGCGGCGGCGCCCGCGGTCGTCAAGTCCGCGAGGCTGAACGTGGAGGCGTTGGAGAAGTCGAAGTCGAAGGAGAGGCAGGACGCGCGGAGGGCACCACGGCTGGTGCCACCGACCATCAAGTAGACCAGCGAGATGACGACGAGGCGTGTTGTGGAGCTCATGGTCATCGCCGCCGACCTGCTAGCAGCCATGCGTGTGCTCGCTGCCGCTGCGTAAAGTATAAAAGTGCTAGCTTGTCGATAGATTGATCGGCTTGATAATGCACGTCGTCCTGCTCTCTGTGGAGGTAGGCAACTGCAAAACTTAGTCGGTCATCGTTGCCTCGACAGTTGGGTACCAAGTGTTTGAATTATCGACGTCTTGAGCTTACGACAATGACGATTGTGACGGGAGTTCGGTAGTTTTGACGACCTTTATTGAGCAAGTGGTGGCAAACTGTGTGCAACCTAAGCCACGGGCGTTCTAGACTGCGCTTTTTTTTATTCTAGCTGACATAATTGCTTTGGTCTAATTTTGGGCTTTCCAATCAATTTTATCTTACCTAATTCTATCTATGCCCTAGCCCAGATCAGATCAAGGGCTCACGACCGAATAATCGGGTCCTTTTTCAGCGCGTGTTGGGTTCACGGAGTCACAGCATGCGGAGCCATCCGATCCTACGTCCAAGCGTAATTGCGTTGTTTGGTTTGCTTCACGAACCCAGTCCGTCCGTCACCAGAGCGTACATTCTACTAGCATAAAAGCGGCATTGATTGATTCTTCCAGAAACCGTCGGACGACACCATGCCGCACGTACTGATGCCGGACGGAGCTGCTCCTCAAACCAAACACGCTTTGTTCCTATCGTACATTTATCGTGGAGTTTGCAACATCTTATACTATTACTAATTAAAGATTCTGATAGAGGCTACATGACAAATTTTTATGAGACGTACTAGGGTAACAAGATAAATCTTAAAAATTAAATTCATTATGGCAATGAAAAGCATCTAACCTTTAATTTAGTAGATCACCATTGATAACGATATCCATATGATTCTCATTTTGTTTAAGAAAAATTTATCCACTCTACTACTATGAAAAATACAATGTTACCCTATAAATTAGCATCTGTGTTACCTGCTTCTGACTTTACAAATGATGTGCTCGGTTACACAATCAGAGATGTTCATATATGAACTATACATGCCATGCAATGTAATAACCAGTAGTAATGGGTGCGCTCTACTTGGTTTGTATTAATGTGTAATTGTGGTTGTACGGGCTTTGTTAGTACTTTATTTTATGGCACCTGGTATGTATTGACTTGGTTCCTATTATGTATGCTTTTCTAATTATGATTTATTCATTATCGAATCATGTGATAGAGATTCAAACTCATTGTAATTGTAGTATAATCTTGATAACAGTAACATATACATGATACATTAATATTAAATGTAAAACATTAGATAGTAACATCTATTTAAATGTAATGATAAAATATATCAACAAAAAATAGAAAATTGAAAGTCACCGTCGGGTTAAAGTGATATCTTGCCGCGGTAGTTACCATCATCTTATATTATCACTCCCGAGTCTTGTCTTGATCTGAAAGTGATATCTTTCGATTTATTACTGTTTATCTGTTTGTCAGGTTTTAACAGTAATGTCAGGTTTAGATCCACCAGTGATCCGTGGATCTGAAGCAGTGCAGGAGCGGAAACCAATTATCTAGTAGGGATGGAGTTGAGATAAATTGAAATTTGCGTGCCTGTCCTCCCTCACTCAAAAAAAAAATAGTCTAGATAGATACTATATTCAATCTGATGGTGAGATCTCTCACGTGCGGGTGCATTTGATTAAGGGTCCGGGATAGCGCATCAGGGCGTCCCCAACAATCATCAAATCGCCAGCTGATTAGGCTCGGTGGGAGGCTCGGACTGACATGGTGGGGAGAAAACGAGAAAAAAGTGAAACACTAGCGACTTGTTCGGCGCTAGCGCGGAGCCAGGTAAAGCAAATGATAGGTGCATGTTTTTTTTGAGTAATTTACTATTGAATGACATTGGCACGTGAGTGCACATTTGGTTCGGTCCTATGGCAGCTATCGAAATCGATAGCACCGCTGCGGACGCCCTAAGCGCCACAGTCAGTGCGTAAGCTAGGCGAGTAAGCAAATGCCGCCTGTGATTGTTAAACCACTTGACACGTACAAAAGACGATGATGGGAACTGACTCGAGCACAGTGCCCATCGCGCGCGTCGTCTGTTTCATTTGCAGTTTCCACACGCCATCGCCCAATCACCGTTACCGGTGCAAAATCATCGAGATGGTCGTGTCGATGCTTTTCCCACGCGGCGTGTTCAGTGCGCTGATTGGGAGAGGTAAATTGCCGTGTGGAACGGGCAGCATGGAATCGAAATCTCCGCTGTTCTTGTCCTTGTTAGATTAAGGGTAAGGGCCTGTTTGCTTTGCTCCTAGGCAGATTTGCCTTGCGCATGGAGCGTTCCCAAGTTGAGATCGGTGTCAAACAGTCTAAAAAGTGTCCGATGTCTGGCGCCTGGTTGAGTTGGTGATTGGAGAGGCTAGTTTTAGTTCTAAGATGCTTTCCATATGTGTCACTCGTCTTTCCGCTCCAACACTTGTTTCTGGTTCAAGTTCTAACAGCTGATGATTTGGGATAAAAATAAACGGAAACATGCAGGAAACATTCTCTTTCGTTTCTGTTACCATATTTCTTTACTGGTAGTGATAGAAAGATATCACTAGTCTGTAGTAGAAGCGAGACTGAGATACAAGTATACAGAAATGTATAATTAAAAGTGGGAATAAAATGGAAACGAGCTGTAATGGAGAACTTGAACCAGAATTGCATTGCTACATAAGAGTCCGTTATCACAAGTAAAAGTATTGATGATGTACTCAGTTATAATTTAATATAATTTTTCATTCGTCTAAAAAAAAGTAAAAGTATTGATCTGCCGGCTCATGCTCCACTTAGGCCTAATAATGGATTGTAATCCAATCCTAGCCCTCACTTCAGCCTTTAATATTTATAAGGAATGACCCTTATCCTATTCAATCCATTGCTCACTAGCTAAATCCAATCCAACTTCAGATTTGCTAAAGGTAATCCTGCTCCATTCATAATCCTATTAAGATCCATGGGCTGATTATGGACCTGTGGGCTGGCTGTTGGCTTAGGGCAGTCCCAATGAAAGAAACTAGTGTTTCTATAACATAGGATACCGCACCAAAAAAAAGTACTGCTTTCCAACCCATAGTTTCTATGAGTAATAATTATTTTCTCTTTCTCCTCCCAACTCTATCTTCTCCCTCCAATAGGAGTGCGACACGAGCTTCCTAGAAACTGGTGGTTTCTCCCCAATGATGGTTTCATAGTTTCTTGGTACATTGGGTCAAGAGTAGACCTGATTTCTTCATGAAGAAACCATTTCTATGATTTTTGCTCTCTTTCTTCATTAATTACATTGTCATATCAGCATTTTACCTACGTGGCAAGTCATTTAATGAGAATAGAAACCATCATCAATGCACCATTAGGACTGCCCTCGGGAGCACAGCAAAGCAAGTGGGAGTTCAGTGCATCGGCTGCGACGCACACTAGCTAAGCATCTGCAGTGTTGAGCATTAAAATAATAAAAATAAAGCAACACAAACGACAAACGAGCACGGCCTGTGTGCAGCAGCAGCAGGCCAGGAGGCGAAAAGTGCACTAGCGAGTGTTAAATTGAAAAGGAAACGGCAAACAAGAAAATAAGGGCTGAAGAGTTGACAGTTTAAGTGATAAAAGTAGAACTCCAAACACATTACACGTCTCCAAACAAGTCATGAAAACATGCAGTAATTTATACGTATTTTTTTTTCTCAAGAATAGTGCTAATTAAAACTGGACTCAATATACCAAGCATTACTATAGCCAACAGCATCACTCAAACTTTATTGACCTGCTTCCTGAATTCAGCATTTTTTCTTATCAAATTTTGCTGCAGGACACCCAATTTCAATGAAATTGGCCAATTCACATCGCCAACATCGAAATATGCTCAGTACCAGTACAAAAACGTGTGTGGTGTGAATTAGACAATTTCATTGAAGTTGGATGTACTGTAGCAAAATTTGCCTTTTTTTCCTTCCTAATGATACATACAAGTTTTATCAGTAACCAGCAAAACTGAATACAGGAGTTAACACATGACCACATGTATTTAAAAAAATAAACAAAGCATGTTGTTCATGTATTGACGATACATGTATCGACAATATACATTTTTCTTGCAACAACTTATTGGATCTAAAGCAATAGTTAAGTCAAAAGCTAAAAAATGGTGTGTAGTGGCAAAAATCATATTTCATGGTCGAAGTGCCATTACATGTAAGCAAATTAGCAAGCAGAGATAAAGAAAGCATGGAGAAAAGATAGCCATGTGTTGATATTTGGTAACGCAATTAGGAAATAGGATCCGCAAGCGCACGGATATCGGTGAGCACTTCACCCGAGATGTTATCCTGGGTATCGTATTTATATTTTTACCTTTAGGAGAAAGAGTGCATCTGACTAACCAAATCTATTACTACTAACCTTTAGGCTACAACCACTATGATTCGATGTGAGTGATGTATAGAGAAGACTACAACCGCACTCTTCTTCTAACCTTGGTAAGGATGATCTACTGTTCTATTGGGGAGGTTTACGGAATCTAGACACCACAAAGGATGTTCAACCCGCACCTATAAACCCTATCGATCCTGCTAACGGGATATGGAATACAAAGGTAACTCGGAATTGTCACGTTCCTCGCTACTACCACGGTCCGGCTAGACGAGGGGATATCTATGAGTATCCTAGCTTAAACACCACGTTTACGCTAGAGATGATTACTCTAAACTCTACGCGAAGAGATCAAAGTAAACTCATAAACCAAAGAACAATAAAACAAAGAACTTACTAGAATTTAGAAGTCGAAATACTGAAGAATCCTGAGAACAAGCCTCGGGTTAGAAGAACTTGCTCCCGCAGGTACAACCTCGGAGTAGACACCGACAGGCCGGCTTCCTCCGATCTACACCTCCACTCTATCTCTCTCAATCTAGTAGATCTAATTCTACTTTCACATTGGATGCTAAGCCCTAAGAGGTGGGAACCCTAGAGGGAACCTCTCTCTCTAAACCCTAACTAGAGATATGCAACTGAATAATGAATTGGGGTCTTCTCCACCAGGGGTCAGGGGCCTTGCTTATATAGCCCTTTTGGATGAATCTGGACCGTCGGATCAAACCGACCTTCATCCTATGGTTTTCCTTGATCCTCAAAGGCGGTGGAGCATAATCCGCGAGACTCGACCTGATTGGTCCCGGGGGCAGGGCGGGCGCCCTAGGGCACAGGGCGAGCGCCCTGTGTCCGGCCCCGTTACGGCTCCCGTTCGTTCCCGTGGCTTCTGGAATCTTCTAGATGTAAGATAATTACGTGTTCGGTTAATATCCCGTCATTATTCCGACATGTGGGCCTTTCTTCCGTATTTCCTGATAACCCCCTGCAGAAATAGATAAACAGCAAAACTCGTGGAATTCTGTTAGATCAAACCCTAATTCTAGGTGTTGCTTGCATATAGGTCCTTTTCTTTATTTATTTGATGGTTATAATTGATACTTAAGAACCGTCAACAAACACCCCCATACTTAGGCTTTTACTCGTCCTCGAGAAAAGGTTGGTTAATAAAACATCTGGGGTTGAAACATTCTTTCATACCTGCAGGGTGTTGTAAAAATCCACTGTGCACTTATAGTCAGGGAAATATATGGTCAGAGTAAAGAGCCTTTCTTCTTCTTAATCCCTATCACTTGGAGTTTTTACATATTTTTGAAAAGAAAAACTTAGCATACCTTTATCCTCATAGGTGCTCTCAGAGTCACTCATTATCTTTTATATTTCTCTCTGAGGCTGTTTTGATTTTGCAAAAATAATTCTTTAAGCATACATACCTTGCATTTGTTGTATGGTCAAAACCGGATCCGAGGAGAAGAATGCCATACTCTTAGATCAAAGATTTTGAAAATTAAAAACTTGTCACTCTTACTGGCATATTGCTTATTAGAGGGACCATGGGCTATCATTTTCTTTCCATCATATTTTTATCATATCTCATTTTTTTTCATTTTGGGTGGATACCGAGGTACCGCTAATTCTACTGCCGGACACTTGTCCATTTTTTTCCACGAGGTTATCGAGCACTTTCTCCTTTTTATTCCCTCGATATATTTATAATTTTGCATAGCCCATGCCTCTAACGCAATAATACTTCGGAAGAGTGAATCTTTCTAAATAAAAATGTCTTGATCTTAGGAGTATGATAAATCTATCAACAAGGGTCTAACTTATTTTGAACAAACTCAATACAAAACAGATAGCTTTAATTAATATTTTCATGTTTAGCAGGCATATAAAACTTGAGGATGGTAGCTATAATTTTGAGATTTTTAAAACAAATTCTCCAAGCAATAAAGATACTAAGAATAAGGTACTCATACCCTTACCATCTCTTATTCCACAATGACTTTTAGCAACACAGGGTTTTGAAATAATTTTAATAATTGCAGGTTTCCAGGAAATATCACAGAGTGAGATTGATCATGATTATAAGAATTTTTATCCTTTTAATTTATCATGTTTAGAGAGATAAAATTCTGCACAAACTAAGGTGAGTGTGTAAGTGTGTAATAAAAGTGTGCAGAGTGTGTACCTGGTTCATGGAGTGGTGCGATCGAAGTGTGTGTGACATGTCAGGGAATCTCCCCATACTTGTTTTCTGCTTTCTTGCACAAAAGTAAAGTAGAGACACACAAGACATACTAATAATAATCTTTATTAATCTTGAGGCATTTATTACAACCGAATAATAATAATAACCGAATATAATAGATCTAAACTGATTATAAGCGAACCTAATCGAATCTAATAATAACTAAGACATATATAGCCCCAAGATCTAATCTAGATAGCTCAGCGACGCTCACGCCTCCTAAGACTATGCTCTAACTCATCGATCCTCTTGTTGGCGTCGGGCTTTAATTTTTAATTGGAAGGTAAAAATTGATCACATCTATTTCTTCTAATTCTTTATTGGGCTCTAAAAATAATTTAAGACGTTGACCATTTACCTTGAATAACGTACCTTTGTCATTTTGAAGTGTGATAGCTCCGTGGGATGATGAATGAATTACCTTGAATGGTCCTTCCCATTTGCTCCGGAGCTTTTCATGCCCGAAAAGCTTCACCCTGGAATTAAAAAGTAATACCTTATCTCCGGGTGAGAACTCCTTCTTCTTGATCCTCTTGTCATGCCATCTCTTGACTCTTTCTTTGTAGATCTTTGAATTGTGATATGCTTTCTCCCGCCATTCTTCTAACTCCGATAATTGTATTCTTCTATGTTTTCCGGCGATATCTAGGTCCATATTCCATCTTTTTATGGCCCAGTGTGTCTTGAACTCAAGTTCAACAGGTAGGTGACAGGTCTTTCCGTATACCAATTGGTATGGAGACATTCCAATTGGGGTCTTGTATGCTGTCCGGTAAGCCCAGAGTGCATCGGGTAACTTGTCCTTCCATGCCGTTCCCATCTCGTTCACCGTCTTCTGAAGAATGTTCTTGATTTGCTTGTTAGAAGTCTCTGCTTGGCCACTTGTCTGAGGATGATAGGGAGTAGCGACGTTGTGACGGATTCCATGTCTTGATAGATAGTGCTCGAAGCGCTTGTCAATGAAGTGTGATCCTCCATCACTTATCACTATCCTGGGGACTCCAAATCTTGGAAATATGATTTCCTCAAACATCCTCTTCGAACTGATATTGTCGGCATGTTTGTAAGGTAGTGCCTCTACCCACTTGGAGACGTAGTCAACTGCCACCAAGATGAATTCACACTTCTTTGATGGAGGAAATGGACCCATGTAGTCTATTCCCCAAACATCAAAGAGCTCAATCTGAAGGTTGTTGGTGAGTGGCATGGCATCCCTTGTATTTATGTTTCCGTGCCTTTGACATGGCCCACATCTTCTGATATATTGCTTCGTGTCATCGTACATCGTAGGCCAGTAGAATCCACATTGCCAGATCTTTGAATGTGTACGGAATGCTCCATAGTGACCTCCGTATGGTGATGAGTGACATCTGTCGATGATCTTCAATCCTTCCTCAGTGGTCACACATCTTCTAAGTAGGCCATCAGCGCATACTCGGAAGAGATATGGCTCATCCCATATATGTGAACGACTTTCCTGAATAAGCTTCTTCTTGTTTGCTCCGGGTGGTACATAACCTGAAACCATAAAATTAACAATATCTGCATACCAGGGGTCAGATCTGTTAATCCCGTAAAGCATGTCGTCCCGGAGTGAGTCATTAATGGGGGGTTCCTGTGAATTCTTAAAGTACATTCTAGACAAGCGATCAGCAACAGAATTTTCTACTCCCTTTTTATCTTTTATTTCTAAGTCAAATTCTTGGAGTAATAAAATCCATCTGATTAAGCGAGGTTTAGCATCTTTCTTAGTGAGCAAATATTTTAGTGCAGCATGATCAGTGTAAACAATTATCTTAGCTCCAACTAAATAAGATCTAAATTTATCAATGGCAAAAACAACAGCCAGAAGCTCTTTTTCAGTGGTTGCATAATTAAGTTGAGCTCCTGTCAAAGTTTTACTTGCATAAGCAATTGCATGATGCTTTTTATCTTTAGTTTGTCCCAAAACTGCCCCCACAGCATAATCACTAGCATCACACATAATTTCAAAAGGCAACGACCAATCAGGGGGTTGAATGATTGGTGCAGAGATGAGTGCTTGCTTTAATAAATTGAAAGAATTTAGACATGCATCATCAAATTCGAAAGGAGCATCCTTGGCTAGCAAAAGAGTAAGTGGTCTCGCAATAAATGAAAAGTCTTTTATAAATCTGCGATAAAAACCAGCATGGCCAAGAAAACTTCGAATTCCTTTTATATTCACAGGTGGAGGTAGTTGTTCAATTACTTCAATTTTAGCTCTATCTACCTCAATACCTCTTTCAGACACTAGGTGTCCTAGCACTATTCCTTCTCTAACCATAAAATGACATTTTTCCCAATTAAGGATTAAGTGCTTTTCTTTACATCTTTGCAAAACCTTATCTAAGTTCTCAAGACAATTATCAAAAGTTTTTCCATAAACTGAGAAATCATCCATGAAAACTTCCATAATCTCTTCAATCATATCAGAAAATATAAACATCATACATCTTTGAAAAGAAGCTGGTGCATTACATAACCCAAAAGACATTCTACGATAAGCATACGTTCCATATGGGCATGTAAAAGTGGTTTTGCTTTGATCATCAGGATGGATAGGGATCTGGTGATACCCTGAATATCCATCTAGAAAACAGAAAAACGAGTGTTTTGCTAACCGCTCAAGCATCTCATCTATAAAAGGCAAAGGAAAATGATCCTTTTTCGTGGCTTTATTAAGTTTTCTATAGTCTATGCACATCCGCCACCCAGTGACGGTGCGTTGCGGAATTAGCTCATTCTTATCATTAGTAACAACAGTCATGCCTCCTTTTTTAGGCACAACTTGAACAGGACTTACCCACTCACTATGCGGCACAGGATATATAATCCCTGCATGCAGCAACTTTATAACTTCTTTTTTAACTACCTCTCTTATCGCGTTGTTCAGTCTACGTTGAGGCTCTCGAGAGGGTGCAACAGAAGGATCTGTCGGAATACAATGGGTACAAATCATAGGACTGATTCCTGTGAGATCTTGAAGTGAGTAGCCGAAAACAGAGTGGTGTTTTTCAAGAATGGTCATTAATCGCAGAGTTTGCTCCTGAGTGAGTTTATTACTAACGATCACAGGAAACTCTGGATTATTGTTTAGGAAAGCATAGGTAAGACCGGGTGGTAAAGTTTTGAGTTCTATGGGGGGTCTAGGTGTTTTTGCAAACTCATCTAAGGGTTCAGGTTCAGAAGGTTCGGCCTCTTCTTCAGTGAAGAAGGGGGCTTCCTCTTCTAAGTCTGGATCATCTAAAAGTTCTAGAGATGCAGCCTTTACCTCCTCCATAGGATCAGGCAAAAGATATGGCTCGGTCTTATTATTCAAGGAGTGAGTTATTGTAATTGGAAGTTTAAAATCCTTTCCCAAGGAAATGTGGAGCTTTCCAGTTTGACCTTCATAAAGGAGTCTTCTAAAAGGTTGTCCAATCAGTAGGTCGAAACCCCATATATCAAAGATATAAAAGTTCAAATGAACCATGGAGCCTTCTACCATAAAGGGTAGGACATTAATAATTCCAAGACTAGGGACTAATCGTCCCGAAGATTCCTTTATGACCTTTGTTGTGGGGGTTAAAACAAGTTTCCCAAATAAATTAAGTGCAAAAGCTTCGGACATAATATTGATCCCCACAACAGGATTATAGAGAGCGTTAAATTGATCAGAATTATAAGCACAGCGTATAGTTATAGAGGGTGTGTCCACTCGGATTCCTTCAGAGGAAAGCTCTGACTCCTCTAACCATTCGCTACTCATAACCGAGATAAGCTCTCTCAATTGATATTCACTTGGTAAATAAATGCTATAATGGCCATTTTGGGGTCGGTCTATAGAATGGTAGTTTGAAATGTTTCCAAAATCGGCAAAGAGATCGGATTCTATGTCTAGCATGAAATCAGATGGTAGAATTTCTTCCTTTTGTGGCTCAGAACCTGGGATAGCTAAAGTAGATGAAAAATTTGGCAGAGTGTCTACTCCGGCTTCGTAGGTTTTATCATAGAGGGCATTATCCATCTCAGCTTCTAGGATTCTATTCAAGATCCCCTTAGCTTCATCAGTAGGGATACGAAAGAAAGAACCTCTAGCCATAGTATGCAGCATTTGTTTATTATCTTTTTGAAGACCTCGAAAAAAGTGAAATAAAAGAACAGTGTCTTCAAGCAAAAGTTTTGGACCAGATTCTAAAAGATCAGAAAAACGTTTCCAGGTTTTTTTCCAAAGTTTCATTATCTTTTTGTTTAAAAGATAGGACTTCGAGTCTAAGGTCACCAGTACGGTCAAGGGAATAAAAATCTAGACAAAAGTTGGCTCTTAAAACTCCCCATTCACCTTGCTGTTGACTTACCTTCTGACTATACCATCGTCTAGCTTCTCCTCTTAAAGAAAAAGGAAAAAGCTTCCAACGTAAAGTCTTATCAGAGATGCCATCAATGCGTAGACAATCGCATGTCTGCTCAAAATCTCTAATATGAAGGTAAGGGTTTTCGTCTTCCTTTCCCGAAAAAGATAAATTTTGAATCATCGCAATCAACCTTGAACTTAACCTATACTGGGATGTTTGGATAGGCTGTGATGACTCCCATGGTAAAAGGTCAGTTGCTGAAGGTGTTGCGGCATCAAAGATAGATATAGAACCTTGGTTTTCCATTTTTGGTAAAAAGAAAAAGAAAGAATGAAAAAGATAAGAAAATAAAAAGTATGAATACAAGCTAGTAGTAAGACTCAAGGTTATCTCAGCAAACCGTCTTTCTCCCCGGCAACGGCGCCAGAAATGCTTGTTGATATTTGGTAACGCAATTAGGAAATAGGATCCGCAAGCGCACGAATATCGGTGAGCACTTCACCCGAGATGTTATCCTGGGTATCATATTTATATTTTTACCTTTAGGAGAAAGAGTGCATCTGACTAACCAAATCTATTACTACTAACCTTTAGGCTACAACCACTATGATTCGATGTGAGTGATGTATAGAGAAGACTACAACCGCACTCTTCTTCTAACCTTGGTAAGGATGATCTACTGTTCTATTGGGGAGGTTTACGGAATCTAGACACCACAAAGGATGTTCAACCCGCACCTATAAACCCTATCGATCCTGCTAACGGGATATAGAATACAAAGGTAACTCGGAATTGTCACGTTCCTCGCTACTACCACGGTCCGGCTAGACGAGGGGATATCTATGAGTATCCTAGCTTAAACACCACGTTTACGCTAGAGATGATTACTCTAAACTCTACGCGAAGAGATCAAAGTAAACTCATAAACCAAAGAACAATAAAACAAAGAACTTACTAGAATTTAGAAGTCGAAATACTGAAGAATCCTGAGAACAAGCCTCGGGTTAGAAGAACTTGCTCCCGCAGGTACAACCTCGGAGTAGACACCGACAGGCCGGCTTCCTCCGATCTACACCTCCACTCTATCTCTCTCAATCTAGTAGATCTAATTCTACTTTCACATTGGATGCTAAGCCCTAAGAGGTGGAAACCCTAGAGGGAACCTCTCTCTCTAAACCCTAACTAGAGATATGCAACTGAATAATGAATTGGGGTCTTCTCCACCAGGGGTCAGGGGCCTTGCTTATATAGCCCTTTTGGATGAATCTGGACCGTCGGATCAAACCGACCTTCATCCTATGGTTTTCCTTGATCCTCAAAGGCAGTGGAGCATAATCCGCGAGACTCGACCTGATTGGTCCCGGGGGCAGGGCGGGCGCCCTAGGGCACAGGGCGAGCGCCCTGTGTCCGGCCCCGTTACGGCTCCCGTTCGTTCCCGTGGCTTCTGGAATCTTCTAGATGTAAGATAATTACGTGTTCGGTTAATATCCCGTCATTATTCCGACATGTGGGCCTTTCTTCCGTATTTCCTGATAACCCCCTGCAGAAATAGATAAACAGCAAAACTCGTGGAATTCTATTAGATCAAACCCTAATTCTAGGTGTTGCTTGCATATAGGTCCTTTTCTTTATTTATTTGATGGTTATAATTGATACTTAAGAACCGTCAACACCATGCCGTGTGTAAAGAGAAAGAAAGAAAGAAAGAACTAATCAAACCTAACTCACTTGCAAGTTATCTCGGATCTAAAAGAAATAATCAACTGAGAAAGAAATAACATCTACATAAGATGTATAGTAGCTCAACAATTCTTCATCAAAAGTTTGCAATAGTTGAACCCACAAACACCATGACCGTGTGAGTTGAACCCACAAACACCATTACAGTGTAAGCAATAGAATTGAGCACCGCCCATCAGCGAAAGCTATTGACAATGGCTCGACAACATGAAGAGATGGCAAGGCTAAGCTACTTTGTGTGGTACTAATTTTGTTTTAGCATTTGAATGTTAAAAATCGAGGGTTTGCAACAATAGGATTGCATGAATGGCAAATCTGAACTTTCTGAATAGTTGGATTACTTAAATGTCAAGAGTTGCAACTACTACATATGCAATGAAACTCAAACTACCAAACTACGGTAGCTAGATATTTAGATTAGAAGGCGTTTTCTTTTACCCATAAGACTGATGAATGACCAAAACAGTAAAATTCAAAACACCGAACTATCACGAATAGTAGGAAAATAGGTAAAATACTTGCTGGAGAAGAAAAAATATCACATGCTTGTAGCCTTAGCCATCTTCCTCATTGTTCAAAGTAAACATGTGTTGTCTGGTCAGCAGCTCACCTGCATTAACGAACAAGAAAAATAGCTGTTACACAGTTCATGTGCAACAAAGTTGAAGTTTAGAGGCAACAAATTAACCTTCCTTATCGTCATTGAACCCATTAAACCAATGCTTCCAATAGTCGCTTCAAGTGTTTCAGGAGCAAGGGATGTATTTTTTCCTAAATCCTTCCATTTGCACTAAAAGCTAACACTGATGACACAATACTCACAGGAATAGCTAAAAAATCTCAAGCCATCAGAGGCAAGATTGGGAACACATTAGAAATCTTTTTCCACCTATTGGGGCTAGAACCCTTCGCTCCCCACTCCCTCATCACTTTATCCTAGGTGTCTATTCACTAAGCAAAATCACAAGATCGATTTAGCATTTCACAAGAAGCATGCGGGCAAAAGAACCAAGGCATGAAGTTGTCTTCATATGCGAAGCCATATTTGAAACATGAAGACACCTTTAGAACCTCGGAGGGTTCTCCGGGAATGAATAGGAGGCCCAGACAACGCCAAGAGCCAAGAGGTGGCGGTGAGGATACATTTGCATGTGACGTAAGGGCGAAGCCTAGCGAAGTCAAAGGGAGACTACTGAAGGTGCTAAATGGATGTGATATTGTTAGCCTCAAGGACCAAAATGCCCCACTTGAATGGGAATATGCTTGGAATCTAGGGTCGGTAAGAGGGCATTTTGGTCCATGAGTTGTAATTTTAGCACTATAATTAGTGCTCCACATGAATGAGGTCACCAGAATATCATTGTTTACAAAGATCCACCTCTCAATTTCTCCTTCGCTCCTCTCGCTACTTGTGAGTTCACCAACCAACCGTCCAATTCAGTTGGACAACCTCACCATGCAAGAACATTGAATTTCTTATCTTCCCTCACAAACACTCTATGATCCTCTAAGTATGAATCCAACTCTAATCTTTCTGCATAAGCACTTGAGTTTTGGGATGCAAATTCTATCTAGCTTTTTTGTGAACAACTTAAACCAGACTCATGTGTAGCCTCACTTAGAGTACACTCATCAAATGGAATATAAACAAGGGAAAATTGTGTCTCCTTATGACCTTTTTCATAGTACAAATAATAGTTGCCCACGTATTGTCTCATCTCTCTCATTTTAGCTTTGACATTATCCCCAACAGTGTGGAAATAGAATCTGACGATGTTTGCTTTTGAGGATGGATCAAGCATAACAACAATGAGAAGAATAATATTAGGATTAGCCTAATACTTTGCAAACTTGGCATGCATTGGATTGTCCAACTCGTTAATCAATTCATTAGAGCTCCAGGTTTCATTAGGTAGAACAACTCAAATGACCATCACCACCTTCAGAAACAATTGGGTTGTAGGATGCATGTATGCAGAGAAAGCTTTTGTTGCCTTACTAAACTCTTTAAAAAAACATGGATAACTTCTGCTTTTCCCAATAATCTTTTGAAGGAGATTTATGATGCTACTCTATTGTATACCTATTGCTTATACCTCAATGCTTTGTTCAACATGTCATATGTTGGATTTCAATGCTGTTGAACATTTAGTACAACTTTGGCTTACTTTTGAGTCCTGATGTTTGAACAACTAAATTGAAGATTTGTATAAAAAATTATGTAGATGTTACAATTTTGATTATGTCTCACGTTCTAGCAACTGCATTTGGAATGACCTTCAAGGCTAATTGAACCATGATATTATTTTTTTGTGAGGATTGAACCATGATATTCAACACATGAGTAACATACCTCCTAAAGCATCGCCAAACTCGCATATTGCTCTATTTTTCACACTTACAATATCCAATGGTTCAATAGTTCCATCAAATTTGGATCATCTGCCTTCCGAACTGCAATATCTGCTCTAACAAAATACTTGACTATCAAACTTCAGAAGACAATAGGGTCAAATATAGTTTGTTCTCCGTTGGTGACTTCAAGATTGCTAAGAACCTATATGTGTCCTTTTATGTAATGTTTTGGAAATGGAAATCAATATGCCTATTTAGATGAGAATTGCATCTCCTCGGTATAGAATATAGGTGGAGTTTACAATATTTGCAAATAACCTTGTCTCTGCCATCTAATGAGTCAACATAATCCCAAACCTTAGCCCTTCTTTTGGTTGACTGGCTTGATTCATCAGCTGAGATAGGATCATGACTATCATCAACCATTTTTGTTGCTGATGAATCTCTCCATGGCGCAAATATTTCATGATATGTGCAGTGCCAATCTGTTCATGACGAGGATTACAATTCTCGTACTCATAAACACAAAAAATTGTAAGTGAGAGGGGTATTTGACTCATTGTACATAAATTTTTTGTTCTCAGAGACACAAAGTAATTCCATCCAAATCTGTAATTTACATAAAGCTACAAAGAACAGTAATTAGGTAGAAACTTTGAAGCTATCTAGATTCATTGGTACATAGCCCAATACAACAAATAAAGCTACCCCTATAGACTCTACAATTAAACTGAAAATACCATGAATATTGGATTATTCCTGGTAAAAAATGGTATACTGTACATACGGATGAAATCCCATTTCTGTTCTCGGTCTGGTCGTTTCAGTTTGTGTCCTGTTACTATTTTTTTACCGTAAATACAAAATCGGTCGAGACAAAAATAGTACTCCCTCCAGGTTGGTGTGTTTGGAAATGTGAAAACCATATAAATAGATTTATCTTGAAAAATACTTTTATAAAAATATCCATATATCACTTTTCAATAAATATTTCTATAAAAATAAGAAGTCAAAGTTATGCTCAGGAGACTATGTCGCTGTCAAAACGATTTCTTTTACCAAGAGGGAGTAACAATATAGGACGGTATCCTTTCCGTTCGTCCTACTAATGACAGTAATGAGTGATGACTTGTGAGGCCTTACCAACCGAGTTTGGTTACAAACGGGGTTAGCCTAGGCCATTACTGTAGCCACGCCCACACGGCCACGAATGCGCTAGGCTTACCAGTTTTGAGCCGGACACCTGGACTCTTCCTCCGCAGCCCATCAGGTGAAAGCAGAAGGATTCTCTCCCGAATGGCTAGCTCACACCACTCTTCGGAATTCTGAACCCGATCTTCCCATCGCATTCCTCCGTTTGGAGTCCATCAACAACCTGTCCATTTTCAGTTTGGCCCTGTTCATTTGTCTCGTGTGTATGGCCGCTCTGGTGCTCACCTGCACACACCTATTTAGTCCTCCTCGAAATCCCAAACCAGCCAAATGGCCTGATAAATAGCTGGATATCACTTCAATCCAGGCCGGCTACTATGCTTGCTTCCAGAACACAACAGAGCTTTACTTTGGACGATACGAGATGTACTCCATAGACAACTTCTAAGGAAGAATGGCTAATGTGTCCAGGGCTCCCGCTGGACACTCCGTGGTAAGCCACAATGCTGCATCCTAGTCCTGCTCCTATGGAGACACCTGCAGACCTGGTCAGCATGAGTGTCTCTGTGCAACAATTTTCCTACCAAGCCTAGCAGCTCTCCCTGCTGCGACCAAGCTCCAACAATGGCGGTGACAAGCTCTCGCTGCCTTCTGTCCACGCTGTGCTGCCTCTTCTACCTGCTGTCCTCCATCCACGTCCCCCTCGCCGCCTCGCTCTCCTTCCACTTCAACTTCTCAGACCCCGAATCCACATGCACCGCCCAGAACGCAGAGCTGGCCTGCTCCGGCGACGCCTACTTCCACAGCACCGAGAACGCCATCGAACTGACCAAGAACGTCATGGGCGACCGCAACAACCACAGCGTCGGCCGGCTGACGTACACGCAGCCGATGCCCCTCTGGGACGGCACCACCGGCGAGCTCGCCAGCTTCACCACCTCCTTCACCTTCCGGATCAAGCCAGCCCGACCGGACTCGCCGGAGCCGAGCGCCGACGGGATGGCGTTCTTCCTCGCGCTCCACCCGTCCGGGTTGCCGCCCCCCGGCAGCTTCGGCAGGAACCTGGGCCTCTTCAACGACAGCACCAACAGGAACGCCAGGGGCGACGACCGCGTCGTGGCGGTCGAGTTCGACACGTTCCAGAACGCCGAGTGGGGGGAGGTGGACGGCAACCACGTCGGCATCGACGTCAACTCCATCTTCTCTGCTGATTCCATCTCGCCCAACAAGAGCATCAAGTCCGGTGAGACCTTGGCCGCCGACGTCGCCTACGACAACAGCACGGAGACACTGTCCGTCACCCTGCGGATGAACGGGGCACGGTACCGTGTCAGCGCCAACGTCGACATGAGGAGAAGCTTGCCCCAGATGGTGGCCGTCGGCTTCTCTGCTGCCACCGGCAGAAACGTCGAGGCGCACCAGCTCCTGTCGTGGTCCTTCAACTCTTCTCTCGCCATGTCACCGGGAGAAGCACCTGCACCTATGCCCTCTCAAGCCATCACCTCCAGAAGGCATTCCAAGGCGCATAGCAGCACGATAGCAGTATCTGCTGCTGCAGCTGTGTTTGTGGTTATATGCGCTTTAATTGGGTTTGTTCTGAGGCGGAAACTGAGGATTTGGAAGAAATCCAAGGAAGCATCCGCCGCCGCCGGCGGCGAACTAGACGATGAGCACGACGGCGAGGCTGAGTTTGAGAAAGGCGTCGGCCCAAAGAGGTATCATTACAGCGAACTCGCGGCCGCGACGAGCAATTTCTCGGAAGAGATGAAGCTGGGGAGAGGCGGCTTCGGCCACGTCTACCGGGGATGCCTCAAGATCGACGGCCAGGACCGCCGTGTGGCCATAAAGAAGTTCTCGGAGTCGTCCGTGCAGGGGAGGAAGGAGTTCGAGGCCGAGGTGAAGATCATCAGCCGGCTGAGGCACCGCAATCTCGTGCAGTTGATCGGTTGGTGTGACAGCTGCAAAGGTCTCCTCATCGTCTACGAACTCGTGTCGGAGGGCAGCCTTGACAGGCACATGTATAAAAACACGAGGTTGCTTGCCTGGCCTCAAAGGTATGATCGACTAATGATTTTTTTTTGCTGCATTACTTGTTTACATGGAACTGTCGAAGAACAAAGCCTTAATTGTTCTCCTATACGAATAATGATTGTGCTGGAAATTCCTCAACATTCAATAGCTCATACTGTTGAAGTATCAAATGCATGCCCTTCCTATCATCTCAATAGCTCATTCTGATTTTTTAGATACATATATAGCTTTTTACTATATATATCTAGATAAATATTATATCCAGATAAATAGCTCATACAAAGTTTTTTTGCCAATTACTAAGACATACTCCTTTCATCTCCGATAAATAAATTTCAAAAGTTTATAATTTGTCAAAAATATAACATTCTATAAAAAAACATAGGACACTGTCTCATAATGCGGAAGCTAATCATGAGTGCATATAAACAATAACTACCAAATCCAAGAGATATTCTCCAGAAAAGAAATTAAAAGAAGATGAGTCCTTAATTTGTCTGAAAATTTCTAAAAATATATTATTTATTTTGAAAAATGGGTAAGATTATTTTGCCTGGTTTCCCAATAGACATGAAACCTAACTAAGATTCATGCTTTAGGATGGTGTGGGTATCGGTAACGAAAGTGTTTTATACATACAAACCTTATCATCTTCTACCAACAGGTACAAGATCATCATCGGCCTGGGGTCCGCGCTGCGTTACCTCCACGCGGAGTGGGAGCAGTGTGTAGTGCACGGCGACATCAAGCCGAGCAACATCATGCTGGATTCCTCGCTGGACGCCAAGCTGGGCGACTTCGGCCTGGCGAGGCTGATCGACCACGGCGTCAGGCCTGCCACGACGAAGGTGGTCCTGGGCACCGCGGGCTACATCGACCCTGAGCTCGTCAACACGCGCCGCCCCAGCGCCATGTCGGACGTCTACAGCTTCGGCGTCGTCCTCCTGGAGCTCGTCACCGGCCGGCGCCCGGTGGAGGAGCCCGACGACAGCGACGAGCTCTTCGTGCTGGTGAGGTGGGTGTGGCGCCTGTACAGCAGGAATGCCATCGCCGAGGCGGTGGACGAGAGGTTGTTGAGCCTGATGAGGGAGGACGACGACGGCGAGGCGGAGGAGCGGAGGCAGCAGATGGAGCGCGCGCTGGTCGTGGGGCTCTGGTGCGCTCACCCCGACCGCAGCGAACGGCCGTCCATCGCGCGTGCCATGCACTTCCTGCAGTCCACGGCGGATGTGGTGAAGTTGCCGGTGCTGCGGCCGCAGATGTACAGCGGCGACACGTTTCATACCGTAACCATGGGAGGAGACGGTGGTTACAGCGATCTGTTTTTCGGGGAGACGTCCACTGGTAGCCACACGTCGACTACTAGCGGCTGCACTTCTCGCTAGGAGAGGGAGAGCAAATGATCGAAACGGTGAAAGACGGTATCGATGCCATGCTTTAGCGGCTATTTATGATCCGTACTGGCAAATACTACAGTCCTACAAGGCTACAATACAAGTGGGGAGTTGTCATTCTTCGCATTAGTGTAATTGAGAATCAAGTGATCAGCTGGTACTAATGTTGCCAGCAAGTACCCAACGTCCATGCCCAAATCCATATCCCTTCTATTTGGATAAGGTATGGATTAATCATTTGCTTACAATTACAAGTACGGAGAGGGTATTACCCGTTTGATCCATGGGCAAGCTTTTGGATGATTCAGAGGCGGCTGCCGTCGCGGCGTCACTGCTGTCGCGCAGGCTGCAGCCGTCACCTCGACATCAGCAGCCGGCTCCCAAGGCTGTGTCCACTGTCCAGGATAGCCCCGTTTGCTGCTCATCAGTGCGGTCCCCAGCCACCGTACCCGCCCTCCTCGTTCCACAATGCAACAACACGGCATCCTCTCCTGCCATTGCTGTGAAGCTTCCAAATGTGTGTTGTGTCGCCTCATTAGTTGATCTCTATGGAGTGCATCTGTATATAGGGGTGAGAGAGGTGCGGATAATTCTTCACTCCGATCCGATGCGAATTCGAATTTTAAGGATATGGAGAAGAACTTTTAATATCTACGTTGATATGGATAATCCAAATCCAATTGTGCGTGGATGCGGGGTAGAATATGGAATCAACAAAATCCAGCGAATATGGATATCCGCAAATTCTGTACAGATTATCCGATGTTCAGTATAGGATATCCAATAATTTCTCTTCCTACGCTAAAACCTAGAGGAATTTAGGATTTTTAAAAAACGTTTGTTAGTTGAGAACTCTTATTTTGTGATGACGTTGTCTGACGTTTTGAATTTTAATTGAACTGAG
Source organism: Saccharum spontaneum (assembly GCA_022457205.1). Classification (NCBI taxonomy): domain Eukaryota; kingdom Viridiplantae; phylum Streptophyta; class Magnoliopsida; order Poales; family Poaceae; genus Saccharum; species Saccharum spontaneum. The sequence continues at coordinate 47,577,103 of CM039583.1, forward strand.
ATATTGCTGGCTGTTATTACATATTGGATAATAACTTATCATTTGTGAGTGAGGGTACCTTGTTAAGTGTTAATTGTGTCGGTGTCATAGCCACAACATGGAATACAATGCATGATTATCGACTACTATTGGCTCTTTACAAATTTAATTATTGACAAGCATATCATTCTCTACGTATATACATATTACTCGACTATTTAGATAATATATATCCTTTCAAATTCCGCTCCATATCCGTACCACTTTCAACATCCGAAAAATCCACATTCACATCCACATCCGTATATTATTTGCCCCACTCCGAATCCGACAAACTAAAATAGATGAAGATATCGAAGTTGAGGCCATCATACTCTCTACTGCAATTAGTTTATGTCTTCTCAAATAATGTAATCTATGTGCCTGCATGAATGGCATGAAAGGAACATTAGTTGAATTTCTTTATTAGTTGATTATGTTTGTACCCTTGGGGACCATAGATTATTGAATTAAATGTAAAAATGACATTATTTTATTTCTTGAAGTGAGTCATTGTTTACATATTGTCCATGAATGATTATTCTATGATGATTATGTGTTATGCTAATGATAAAGAGAAGTATGACCAATGAGACCCTTATCAAAATTATGACATTGATTAAGCCACATTTCAAAGGGGAGAAATAGAGTGTCTCATTTGAGCTGAGATACTTCATGTATCAGGCTTAATTTAAAACTTCTCTTACTCCAACCTTGTATTAAGGGAAGTTATGACAAATAATTGAGAGAATATGAGCCTTTAGAAGTCATAAACCTTGATTATTTTAGTTCCTTTCCTTGTGGCATTGGTAGACTTATAAGTTTATTTACTACCTTAATTAATGTTGACTCTCATCATGGATAAATCTCTCCATTCAGTGAACAGTCTGAAGCACTTTATAATAAAGGCTGATATGAGAAATCAACATAACTTAATATTAAGGTGCGTAAGTTTTAGATCAACAAGGGGAGTATTGTGAGAGAATAGACAAAATTTTGGTTCTATTGCCATATTCATTAATTGGTATATCTACTCTGTATATGACTCATAGCAAACCTCAACATAATATGGAGCTAAGGAATGTAATTATGCCCTTATGCATATGGTTCACATGTTTAATTGTTTCATATTACCAATGAGTTTGTAGAAGTTATGGTATTAATGGTAGCTGCATTACTCATGCGTATGGGTTGCTTAGCGAACGCTAAGTCATTCAATTCACATAAAGTACTAAGCCAATAAAGTCGTACCACATGTTGTGTTAGGAAATCAGAATTAGTGGGAGCTTAGAAACTAAGACATTGATCTTGAAGAAATCTGGGCTTATGAATTACTATCAGAAATCCAAAGGAACTTTACTCCCCAACTAAAAGACATGGGACTGCATCTGCTATTTAAAGTTCTAAAGTTAAGCATTCAATTATGAGTACTAGATCGATATTACAGTGCCTAATGGCGAGGTAGTTATGATATTAAACCTCTATGGCCTATATAGACCCCTGTGATGACTAAGGCCAGTCTCAGTGGGAGTTTTAAGTGAGTTTCATTTGCATTAAATAGGTTGCCACATAGACATTCTTGATGACATGGCAGTGTATTTGAGAAGAGAGAGAAGAAATGGCTCCTCTTGACACGATTACCAGCTCTCTATGAGTCATGAAATTAAATGCTTATGAAACCATAGAACGAAACTCTCCATTGAGGTGGGTGTTTCATCCAAGTTTTATTTTATTTCGTGTGACATGACAGTCTTGGAAACAACGCCATGAAACTCACTACTGAGACTGGCCTAATGACTTGTTTAGTTCACAGTGGTGTAGAAATCTACCATTAATGATGACTATGTCACTGGCATTAGTTAGACATTTGAGACATGAAAAGGTACATATTCCCATACTACTTATGGAGCCATAATGAAAATACTCACATAAATGCATTAAGTCCATGAAAGGATGAGTTAAAGTATATGAGCTCTAATGAAGTCCGGACTTAGTAGAAATCCCTAATGGGATCAACACGGTAGACTATAGATTGGTCTACTGAATAACTTGTGATTTCAAAAGGAAGGTGAAAAAGTTCAAGGCAAGGCTCATAGTAAAAGGTTCCTATGAGTTTTGTAGATGGTTTATAGAATTGTCATCATGCTTGTTTGCCACTCATTATGGTTTGGAGTTGCATTATATGGATATCAACACTCCCTAATAGTAAAAACATATACATGGCTAAATTGTGAAGTTTAGTCATGGAAAACAAGTGACATGTGGAATGCAACCTAACACTTACAAACATAAGTAAGCATATAGACAATGGTACTCTAAGATTAATTATGTGGTTTTAGTGAACCTAAAGCTTATAGCTTTATATACGCTAAGATCAAGGAGAGCTAGTGTGTGATCCTATTACTTTACATGGATGGTAATTTTACTAGCAAGCAGCAATAGGTATGGTAGATTTGATTGGTGGAGAACTCGATGTTCATGATCTAGGCTTCAAACCATGTTTGATTTGGACCCCCACAACCATTACACCATAGCTCACAAAGCGATTAATCTTTCCTAGAAGGCTTTTCATTGCAAGCAAATTGAGAACACAAGCAAGAACATGAAGAACGCAATATGAAATTACAAATATATATGAGGTATATCAATCTGGTATGAGGTTCAAGTCTTGATTCGAAAGGACTAGTCATCACAAGTGAACAAGATCTAGAACAAGGGCCTTGATTCACAGCAGTCGATCTTGGTGATACAAGTGCTATGAATAATATATATTTCACAAGGAAAACAAGAATGCAACAAAACCCCATCCTTCATGATGTTTTGCTTCACTTCAAAATGAAATGAGCCAAACTTGATAAAAGAAAGATCTTTCGTATTATTGCCCGACAAGTCAATTGGAGTTGAAATATTGCACTTATTCTTTTCAGAAATAATAGATGAACTGACTTGAGGAGCCATGGGTTCATCAGTATATGCTGCATAATGCTAAATGACTCCTCTCATCTAATTTTGACATAAAGATCTAGGTATAGCCTCTTCTGTTTTGCACTAATTTGGCCTAGATGGGTCCAAGTATGTTAAGTCTATCTCAAAAGTTGACATAAATGATGTAGTACTTGAGAGATATGGCATAAGTTAACTGTTATCCTATTGCTATCACTTATGCTAAGGGCATGAAATAAATATAAACTAATCAGTTAAAGTCAAATGCTTGTGCTTCAGCTGTTCAGAGCATTATGTACGCACTCGCCCTGTCTTACCTTATGTATCGGGATATTTGGCAGAAACGAGTCAAACCTAGGATTGGACCCCTGGGAGACTGTTAAGAATGCTTATGATGCATATAAGAAACTAAGCATTGCATGTTTGCACATAAGGAGTCTGAAAACTTGGAGTTATTAATGAATCAAACACAAATTTTGCAGGATGTGTTGGTACTAAGATGTCCACATTAAATTCGTATTATCACACTTGCATGTAGAGCCATTTATTTTAAAGGCTCATAATAAGCATTAGTGATAGCATGTTAAAGCTGTAGGGGAAGTCGTATGGCATAAGAACATTATTCCCGGTTTTAAGTGGTTAACAGCCTATTATCCATACCGCTATATTGCAATCATCGAGATGCAGTTTTTCCTACACGTGTAATAATAAGTCAAGTGTAGATGCCAAACACATTGGCATAAAGTATCAAGTTGTGAAAGAGAGAACCTAGGATCAAACAATTAAAATTATGCATATTAATACAAATTAAATGTCATGTATCCTCTAAAGGCTTCCATCGTATATCCTACATATTTGTCACATGGATTTATGGAAAACCTTTTATTCTGGGTACTGGAGCGCAATTAGAAAACCAACTCCCATTAGGATTATGTGATATCCTATCGAGGTGGATTGATACACAGCAGGTATTGTTGTTGCAGTAGCGTTTCCCTGACTGTGGCAACACACATTATCTCTGTGTGCTATTCTACTGTGGACTTATGTTGTTGCCTTTTCATCAAAGAGGAGAATATTGGAAAAGTGACCTTTGGCTTTTGGTTGGAATGGGCCAGTGCCCATTTGTTCCTAGACTAATCGAGTCAAGGGGAGTGCGTGACTCCCGTACATTCCGTGATCGAGGGCGGTACCCTCAAAACCGAAGGTTGTGGCTCCTCATCATACACTACCAATAGGAGGACAGTACCCAGCTGAGGAACCAATGTTCTAGGGAAAGCTGGCCTAACACCTAAGATCCGATCACCAAGGTGATGCAATGATGGAAAGGCCACCACTGGCACCGACCTCTTGTCGCCGACACCACCCGTCACGACGTGTTTGCTTCCTCGCCGGCGTCCAAAGGAGGCAGAGGTTTTAACGGATCTTGTCTACTTCACTCGATGACCTCTGCTTCCACTATCGATGGCAGACTAACCATCTCCCGGCTATGTAGTCTTACAATCCATCTAAGATTAGATAATATTCATATAATTAGATCAGTGATCCTATGGTTTAGCCCTCTATTAACTAATATAATTTGCTCCCATTCAACAACACTCTTTCTCTGGTCGCCATTTCAGTCATTTAATATGCTTAAATAATGAGACTCGTGGCTACAACAAGTACCGTACGTGGCAAATATGCACCAAATGACAACCATGCCTAGAGCAAGTGCAATGACATATATGAACAAAAAGTACACATCTGGTTGGAACATTGAAAAGGCACAATAATCTCATCTCAGATGCACTTCACCGAAGAAGTGGCTCACTGGATAGGACAACTACTTGGAGGAGTAAGCGATGCAGGGAGAAGAGAACACTAATTGATGGGAACAAGACAAAGGTTGCAAGGAGCTCATCTTCCGATTTATAACTGCTGGAGAGACGAGCTAGGGAGAAAACATGGACGAAGGAAGAATGGGCGAAGGGTCGCAGGGGCACCAAATTAATAACGTTTGATGGTAGAACAAAGTTGTGCAGACAGTTAAACTTGTACCCTATGTGAGAGTTAAGAAGGATTATTCTTCGGAAAGCAAATATGCAAGCAAGATGAAAGCTAAGCCCGGCTTGCAGCCGATGAGACAACGCTGGCTGAGGTCTCACATGACACATCATCAGCAGCAAGATTTGATGGCCCATGCATGAATCCCGGCAGTGGCAAAGGAGGGATCGCCACGTTCGTGGACTCCAAGGCCCTCATGGCTTCTTTGATGGATGGTCTCTGAGTTGGATCAGTGTGTGCGCACCAGAGCGCGACCTGTATCACGCGCTCCATCTGTTCTTGTTCATCTCTCGTAGAGTCATGCCTGAGCCTCGGATCCGCTGCTTCAAGGACTCCACTGCTGTTCTTTATCCCCCATACCCATTTTAGCAAAGGGGAGACGGTAGTGGGGTCGACGGCAGCAGCAGCAGGGCTCCGGCCGGTGACTGTCTCTAGTAGAACAATGCCAAAGCCATAGACATCTGACTCCCTGCTCCGCTTCCCAATGTTTATGAAATCTGGATCTATGTAGCCTGGCGTTCCGGCTATATTACATGTCGTTTTCAGCTCGTTCGCATGGTCCATCAGCCTTGCCAACCCGAAGTCAGCCAATTTTGCAACATACTGTGAATCAAGCAATATGTTAGATGCTGATATGTCACCATGTAAGATGCAGCCCGTGCATTCTCCATGTAGATACCGTAGAGCACACCCGAGGTCGAGGATGATTTGATACCTATTATATAAGCAACAACCAAACAACGCACCGGTAAATTATTGATGTAAAGTACCTCCAATTAATTGAACAAAAGAAAGGAGAATAATCAAAGGTTATGTTCTGCTATAAATGGAAGAAGGAATGTCAGTGTCAGCTCAAGAATAAGATAAGAAAACTAGCTAAGTACGTACATACCTTCTGGACCATGGCAACCAACTCCTTCCCTTGTGCAAATGTTCATGGAGGCTACCTTCTGAAACAAGCTCGTAAACAAGTGACACGATATCCTTTTCTTCATCAATACACCAGCCTACTAACTCAACCAGGTGCCTTTGCCTGACTTGGCTAATAACCTTGATTTCATCTTCGAATGCCTTCCTCCTTTCAGTGGCAGATTTTCCTAGTTTGAAGTTTTTTATGGCCACAATTCGGTCTGGGTTCTTCAGTTGGCCCTTGTAAACAACGGCGTAGCCCCCTTCCCCGAGCTTATTAGTTTGCACCGAAAAGTTGTTTGTCGCCTTGGCCAGCTCACGGTAACTGAAAGGCCTGGGAATGTTAGTAGGAGCCTTGTCTAAACTAGTTGGTGGTTCTGGTTGCTCATCATCTAGTTTGTCATCTGAAGCTGGCTTCTTTCCTGCACACGGCCACGGCTTCCTCCGCAGACATACTGATACTAGGAGAGGACACAAGGCAGCTACCGCTACCACAACTACTCCGATTACAGCTCCAACTATCTTCCATGGGACCTTGGAGGAGAAACCTCCACGACGAATACCATTATCATCAGGTGAAGGTGAAGCTGATGATGGAGGTGTAAATGACGGTGCAGGTGCAGGTGGAGCAGGGGCTTTATCCAGTGTGGAGTTAAATGACCATGCCAGAACCTGGTGTAGCTCGGCAGCCGCACCAGTAGCTCCCGAGAAGCCAATTGCCACCATGCTCGATAAGAGTAACCTGAGGTCGGCACTAGTCTCAACGTGGTAGGTCGCGTCGCCAATCTGGAGGTCAGCAGTGAGACGCTTTGTGCTGTTGCCGTAGCTCACCTGGCAGCTCATCACGAGGCCCGACGTTAGGTTCTTTCCAGGGACGCTGGTATCCGTGTACGCCTTTGAGATGAGGGAGTTGATGTCGATTCCTATGTGGTTGTCACTGATGTCGTTGTACTCTGTGTTCTTGAACGTGTCGAATTCGACTGCCACGACCCTATTATCCCCCGTCGCGTTCGTGCTGTTTTCGCCCGCGCTGAAGAGGCCGAGACCACCGCCACCACTCGCGGTAGGGATGCTCGACGGGTAATGCCCGAGGAAGAAGGCCATACCGTCGCCAGCGGTGATGTTGTTTTGGTTGTCTCGGAGGATTTTGAAGGAGAACGTGGTGGTGAAGCTCGCGACCTCGCCGGAATCCTCGTCCCAGATGGGCACAGGCTGAGCGTACGACGCCCGGCCTACGCTGTTGTCCAAGCCTTGGTTCCTGTCATTCTTTGTTAGCTCGATCACCTGGGAGTCGAAGTATGTATCGCCGTCGAAGCTGAAGTTTGCGGCGTTATAACCTCCCGGTTGGGAGAAATCGAAGTTGAAGGAAAGTGAGGTAGAATAACGAGGCAAGTACAGTAATGTTAACAGAAGCAAGTAGCAAAACCGAAAGGATGGCAGTTTAAGGTAGGGAGAGTCGACTGCGACCATTTTTTTGCTCTTGCCTCCTCTCGTCTCTTTTTGGAGCTGAATAACACTTGGGTGAGCACATATACATATGTGTATACTACTATATATATGCACGAAATGAAGCTGCGCTACCATATACAGCTAGATGTTATAGCGCTATGCCATATACATAAGACAAACAGCACAGCTCGTTCTCTGCATAGGAAAACTACAATTAGTACATCCTGGTCTGATTAATTTGCAGGCAATGGTGATCAGATCCTTCCCACAATTGGCTTCGATGTTTCCGTTACTGATTTGGATCATTTGGACCGCGTCGTTGGCACAAACAAGGGGCGTTGACAAATTCTCCTTCTGCAACAAGCAATTCTGTGACATCAGCACTAGAATGATAATTCCGTGAACAAGTCAACTGGGATACATACAACAGACAAAGTGCCTACCCCTCACCCCTCCCTCACACCTAAATCAGTAATAGCTGCCAGTCGAACATGCAAGAGCAGAAGATGTGAGGCCACAGCAGACCAAGATTCAACAGAAAAAACATCTAAACTCAAGGCATGTAAGAACCTGGATACTCGAGACAATGCAAGAAAGGTACTATTGAAACAACCTTATCTGTTTTTTCTGATAGTAGAATTCATAAAGAGTACTAGCAACGTGGGTGTCTTTCTAGGATCCTCGGATATAAAATTTGTACGTCAGTAAATCTTTTAAAACACATGGAGTTTGATAGGCACTCCCGAAGTCGCAGTTGATCTACACAAAGATGCCTTTAATTTGAAGTGTTGTACAGATGACTCAGATGATGAAATTAATTTGTTGGAGCTACATGAATTGTGTGGGGATGTAACTGAGAATTTCAGTGATGGGGACGACAGTAATCTGTATGATTTACAGGCAATCCCTAGAAAGAAGAAAACAAATTCAAAAAAGAAAATAAAGCAAATAATAGCAAGTTAAAATGAAAGGCATTTTTTGGAACTGTAATGGGTTAAGAGACCCCAAAAAAATAAGTTTGTCTGATCTCATTAGTGAAAAGGCTTTAGATTTTTGTGGCTTTATCAGAAACTCGCAGGAGGGATTTCTCCCTAATTTTCCTGAAGAACCTTTGTGGTGGGAAGAAATTTTTGAGGCATTGTAAACCTCCTCATGGAAGATCCGGTGGCATGTTTGTAGGAGTTAATATCCTTACTTTTGACATTGGAGAAATCAAGGAAGGAGATTACTTTGTCAAATTTAAAATAAGAAATAAAATAGATGGTTTCTAATGGGTTTTGGTGTCTGTGTATATATGGGGCTACTCAACCGAAGTTTAAGGAGTCATTCCTGAAAGAGCTTGTTCAACTTTGTACTAAAGAGGCATTCCTGATAGAGTGTGTATCAAACTCTTAATAAGTTGATTGTAATATATACTTTTATCGCTATCAATGGACGTCTATGTATGGATATGGACATGTTTGTGATTTGTTGCTTGTCTTAATTAGCTGTTTAGGTTTAATGCACTTGTTTTAAATTGCCTACCCCAATTTGCTTGGGACTAAAAGGCTTTGTTGTTGGTGGTGGCACTTGTTTTAAATTCTTGTTAAACCTGTTAGTGTGGTGATTTGTTTCTTTTTCACTGAGTGTCATTTCTGCAGCTGTGTCGTAAAATGCCGCGGTAGTGTCGCGTGCACCCGCGGAAGTGCCGCGCATGGCATGTTCAAAATCTTTTTGAAGTGCATAATTGTCATTTGCATCATGATTATTTTATATGACACAGAGTGCAGAACCACACAGAAACACGGATATAGGGGGAGCCCCATCACTTATCACAATATGTGAAACATTGGCCTTTCAAGCCAACTCAAGAATTCAAATCTTGCTTCACAAATTTAGGGGGAGTCTCTATACCCATGGATCAAAAATCTCAGTTTATATTTGATTCATTTCTAAGCTCAAATTGACTTGTCATCAATTACCAAAAACAGAAAGATTATAAGTCCAATCAAGCCCTAATGTGGGTTTTGCTGATGATGACCGCATAATTTGAGGACTAATGAGATTTACCGAGTTGACAAGCAGGAGAATACTTAGTGAGGATACTACATTGTCTTGGTGGAGCCCCCAATTATACAAAAGATTGCGGTGGCGGACTCAATGGAGGTATAAATCATTTTATATTTTGAAATTGAGGAACCGCCACATTATCAAGGGGATACAAAATGCATGCTTTAACGTGCAACCAAGTGTTCAACCTTAACCCACCTTGCATGTTTCCCACACTCTACCCAAACCAGCCAAAGCTTAACTACTATTTTTTGTTGCTCGCTTGCGTGAAAGTACCACGTAAATATGCAACACTGCCACACTGTCACGTATTCTGTGAAACTGCCATGACTTAACGGCTAGTTTGGATCCAGGGGGAATTTATACCCTTTCTTCCTCCTCCCAACAATCAGTTGACGCATTCATTCAAACCAACCAGCAGACAAGCTCTATCTAGGCCATTGAGGTGCATCCAATCTCTCCCCATCAATCCCAAGTGATTCCTTGAGAGATTGGCCTCCAAAATTCACAAAGAGCTTGCCATCTTGAGCTTCAACTCCAAGAGCACTTGGTTCGTGTTCAAGCCAGCCTCTTGCATTGTTACTTTTGGCACAAGAGCTCCTAGCTGGCTAGGCGTCACCCGTTCAAGCACTACAACCACTTGTGGGTGTTCCTGGAAGTTTGTACACTCTCTGGAAATTTAGTAAGAACTCTCAAGCTAGAGACTTGCTCTCTTGACTTCAGAAGAGGATAGGGTTCCGTGAAACCCAATGTAGGATCCCTGGAGTGCCTAGAGGGAGGGTGAATAGGCCTGTAAAAATTTAACTCAAACAAAAGTCAGATCGACCCGCAGCATTGCTGCTCTGACCCCATGGCACTGCCGCACCTACAGAAAAGATTAGCTCATAGTTTAAAATCTATCCAACAAAATTTAGATCGAATAAATTTCCTAGCTTCCTGCATGGTAGATCACAGTTCGATAGTTGGAAGTAGCTCGAACACCACACACAAGTAGATCGGCCTCAAACCCTAGAAATCACTACAATACCAAGTGAAACAACACAAGCACAAATGACACAAGTATTTATTCCGTGGTTCAGCTCGTCACTAAGGCTTGCCTAAGTCCACGTTGTTGAGGTTTGCCACTAAGGCTTAGGATCTTGCAACCCTACCTCATTCTCAAGTCAAGAGAGTGACCTCTTGAGATGATGGGTGATTTCACTAGCTGCAAGAGGTGGTTACAAACCTCCCGGGGCCGCCACAAGCTTGGCAAGCTCACCGGGCGACGCTCTAGCCGGCTAGGAGCAAAGCTCCAAGAGTAATAAACACAACTGCCGGCTAAAACAGGAACCAAATGCTCTTTTGATTTTGGAAATCAGTTGATCTGTTCTCTAATCGAGTTTTGGCACCTTTTCTCTTAAGGATTGATGAAGAAATTGATGGAGAAGCCTAGGAGCTCAAGGTTTGCCAATGGAGGAAGAGAGAGAAGAACACTGGTCTGTCTAGGCACGAATGAACCATTCGGGAAGAAGTGACGTTGGAGGAGGCAAGGAAAAAGTATAAATACCCCCCTGCTCTCCAACGATCACTTAAGTGTATCACTGCCACACCCTAGGTGCGACACTACCACACTTACCAAGGCAGTTGAAAGTGGGAATGGTTGAGCTAGCTGTCTTGGCAAAGGCATGAGGATGTTTTGTGTAAAGATAGAGCACTTGGTCACACAGTTTTAACCAGAAGATGTATCCCCTTTGATAGTATGGCTTTCCTATACTCAATTTCAAAACATAAAATGAAATTAAACCTCATTTGAGCATGTTGTCGTACATGAAAGTAATTGGGGGCTCCTCCTTTCCATATAATATCCTCAAATACGAATTCCCTGCTTGTCATCTTAGTAAAGCTCATTAGTTCTTTAATTAGGTGGTTATCAACACCAAAACCCACATTAGGGCTTGATTACACTTACAATCTTCCCTTTTTTGGTGATTGATGACAACCCAATTAGAGCTTACAAAAGATATAAAATAAAAAAATTAGCTCTTCGAGCCATGGGTGTAGGGCCTCCCCTTAAATATGTTAGTAGAGAATTGAATTCTCAAATTGGCATGAGATGCCAAGATTCACATTTTTCGCAAAGTGAAATGGGGCTCCTCCTACATCCATGATTCCTTTGGAGTGCTGCACATAGTGTCAAACATAAATAAGCATGATGCATATGATAGATCATGCACACAGATGCTTGCTACCGCAGCTAAGTGTGGCACTGCCGCACTGAGAATGCGGCACTGCTCCACCTACTGTACCAGCAAGGCACCAACAAGCACCACACAGCTAGCACTAGTAAACAAAGATATACAACTTAGCACAATAAAATGACATCTAATCCACACAAGTAATACATGTCCATATCCGATACAAATAGAGTCATATAGTAGCATTATTACACAAATTAGAGTTTTGAACGACTCTCAAACTCTCACCACCTAGAGATGACTAACACTCATTGGATATGACATGAAGCTCCTGTAGCAAACCATGGCGTCGAAAAGTTTGTTGACCCCCTCTAATTTTCTCCCCCCTTTGGCAACAAGCACCAAAAAGCGAGAAAAGAAGAAAGAAAGTCAACGAACTCACTCCTCGTCCTAAAACTGGTCCCAGTCGACACCATCGCCTCCACCAGCCCCACTAGTACCAGCAGCCATGCTAGTACCAGCGGTAGCCCCTGCACCACCGCCGTCATTGGAGTCAGAGTCGATGCGAGCACGTCCCTGACGGTGAGTAGTGGCGGTGTAGTGAGTGGAACGGGTGGAACGCCTCGGCTGGTCTACTCTCTGATGGTAGCCCTTGAGTGTCTCCTCCCACCTAGCAGAAGGTCCACGCTGCTGCTCAAACTCACTGTCATCTCCATTATCATCATCATCTGAGTCTGTGTCTAAGAGGCTAGGTAGGTCAAACATAGGTGGAGGCGGAATAGGTGGAAGGGGTGGAAGGTGCTCTCCACGCAGCTCTCTCTGCTCCCTCTGTGTCTCATATGCACGCTCTACTGCATAGGTGCACTTCCCAAAGATTGCCTTGATCCAAGATCCAAGCTTCTTCAACTTGCTCCTCCTCCAAGACCTAGAGTGGGAGGACTCTGGAATATCCTCATGAGCATGTGATCTCCCTACCTCCTGTGTGGCTGCTGCTGGATAGGTCTTCTCTATCTTGTAGACGGAGTGAATCCCATCCTTTGGAAATCTCAGACCCGTGACCCTCTCAATCATAAACATGAGGTAAGGGGCATATGGCAGCCCCCTCCTCCCATCCTCCATAGCTAACCGCAGCTCATGCCACATGAACCTAGGGACATTGAATCAGTCCCCACCTAGAGCCAATTGTAACACCCTAGGCGCCACAAAAGCCCAGGATGTCACTAACGTCCCTTCCCTCGTGCCAAATTCTAAAACTTGGCAACATAGACCCATTAACAATGTAAAGCGCAGAAGCAAGAACAATAAAACCATTATTAAAAAAAAGTTCCACCTCATTTAATTTTATTAAACCATGAGGGGTCATCATGACTGATAGACTAATTTTATTACATCAATCCAAATACATCATTGATAACTGTGTGTGTGGGTGAATCAGTGAAGATATGCTGCTAATCCCCTTCCCTTCCGTGCAAGCATCAAGTACCTGGATTGAGTAATGCAAGGGTGAGATGAAACATCTCAGCAAGCAAACTTGTTTTGACAAGACATTTAAACCACAAGTTGAATTAAACAACAATTTAACATGGAGTTCCACTTATAGAATAAACAAGATACAATATCAATATAAAATGAGTGACTTCCAATTCCGCACATAACCAAATGATAGAGCTTCATAGTAACATGGACATATCACTTCAATTTACTTCATGAATGCATATGAATGCAATGCAAAATGTCTCCTGCCTGCACACCCAACAAGGTGTGGAGCTGCATCCCATGATGCTGTACCGGTACGGTCGTGACCATAGGTCAATGACATAACTTCCAATGCAAGTGAATGATGCAATGCGCTTGGCATGCTGCAATAAAATTAATATACACCGCCAATGATACTCCAACTTCATCTTCAGGGTTGTGGGCTAGCCACATATAGCAATGTGGAATAGTAACATCACCACGAATAAATAAATAAGACCACATTCACATAAGGTTGAATAAACCAAGTTCACAAGTCATGAATATTAGTGGTGTGACATTATTATAGACATTAAACTGTAGGTGATGAAAATAACAAGCCAAAACGGTAGCAAACCACCGCTACATTTACTTGCCTCTTTACCGAAGGAGATCAAAAGCACTAGCGATGTACCGAAGTGCTACCACCTGATGACAAGCAATATTCAGTACAAACACAAACATACCAGAGAGAACAATAACAAATACGCACTAGAGCGCCCTCAAACCCGACGCTAAAGCATCTACCGTTTAGCCTACAGTTCTTAACAGCAGCACTAACTATTCTCTTTTTCATAGACTTTAGACCACACACCCAAAAACTGCCAAAGTTCACCAGATTATGTAAAACTCCATTAGTTATAACTTTTGTATTGCAAAGTTTTGCATAAGATGCCTGCAATATGGCGTAATTAACCATTGAACTTCACTGAATATTTCTGTCGACTAGAACAGAACATCAAACCTCAAAAATTCATAACTGGAGATATACTAGCTCAAAAATTATAATGTTTACCAATATGGAAAGCTTAACAAAATTCCTACAACTTTTGTTCATACCAAAATATCTAATTGTTTCATTTAAATGGCCAAAAACTGCTTAGATCTAAAACTGTCCAGATTTTTGGCAGAACTATTGCATCACAAATAATGAACTATAACTCTCAAACTACTTCTGATAAAATCGTGAAATTTTACAAGATGATAGATCTGAAATCCCTCTACAACTTTCGTGTTATAAAGTTTCACTGGAAAAATCATCTTTATTGTCGAAACAGCACAAACAGCGGCAGCACTCGATCTACAGAACAGCAGAACCTTAGATCGGCATTCAGATGGAGATCCTCCCTATAAAACCAATATGCCCCACGACTATAGGCCATCTAAATCTCAATTAAACAAAGGGAAAGGCAGATTCCTCACCTTGGCTATACCCTAAACCTTGGGCAGCGAGATAGAGATGGGGGAAAGCCGATCTACGCCAATGATATACCTCGTCTTGAACCTGTCCTCCTTCTCAATCTGTTTTCTCTTTTTCCCATGTAAATTCTGCTGTGTAGGAGGTGTAAGGGATGGAGAGGGCTCTGTGGGAAGAGGAGGGGGCGTCCTAGAGGTCGAGCAGAGGGAATGGGGAAAGGGAAAACATGTTTTCCTGCTGCACGCTTCCTCTATATGGCTTAGGTGATAGGGACAAGTTGGGCTTGAGATGGGCTGCCACATAGCCTGGCCTAAGTTTACTTGGACCCCCTCTAAAGCTATTTTTCCTTGAATTTTGTTTGTTCTATAGGGTATTACAATTTTTGTTTTGGGGCATTACACCAATATAGCCAACACATTCCTCACATAGCCATTGATGTCCGAGGCTGCTCCATCCTTGGGATTGATAGTGTTTCTGATGATGTTATTCATGATGTAGTAGAAACTATGCATCTCACTCCTCTTGCCATCTACAATCCTAGGGTCTCTCCACATATAACTGATGTCTCGGATCTCAGCTCGGGGCTCATCATGAATGTAGGTATAGCCTCTGTGCTCCTCCCCAAAGCCAAGGATCTGGCTGAAAGTGACAAAATCAATACGATAGTGTCGACTGTCTATCATCTAGTGAAGCTCATCTGCATGCTGATCAGAGAAGAATGTTGCATGAAACTGACTAAGCACCTCCTCATTCTAGTGATACTGGAAAGACATAAGAGCTGCCAAATCAAACCTGTCACAGATCCTAACAACTCTATCAAAGTCATGCTCTTCCTTCTCCTAGATCTCATCCTAGTCAATTTACTGCATCTTGACAATTTTGCTCTTCTTTGCTCCAAGGATGGCTGTGGCATAGAAATTGGAATGGAACACATTCTAGAACCTGTAATCAACCCCCAAATATTTCCTCGCTGTATATGCGCTGATTCCTCTTGCCTCCTCCACTACTTTCCAACTCATGGAATAATCAATAATCTCATGTTGGCGAGAGTCAACAGGAGGCCTCATATCTCACCCTCAAAATCTCTGATGTAGCTGTGATTGAACTCAGAGATGTGATGTGGGGTGTCAAGAATCTGATCTGTAGTGAATCCTTCCATCTCCTAACGCTCCTGATCTTCAATGTACTACTCATGAGCACCCCTGTCCCCATGACCATGTGGTGCTGTGGTCCTACCACGGCCTCGGCGGTGCTGCTCGTCCACCATCTTCCTCTTCCCATGGTCTTCGGGATCCACCTATGCATAAATAATGAATCATATAAGAAACTGTACAAATAGGAACGAAGAGAACACATGAGAAATGGTTTTGATAAAAGAAAGGATTTAAATCATGAAGTTGTGAGATGTAGTGGACAGTGCTGCCTAGGCAGTGCGGCACTGCCGCACCCTTAGAGTGGCACTATTGCACCCATCATCTCTGCAAGCTCATGACCTCCTTCTTCTTTCTTATCAAATCCAATCCTCAAACATCTTCCTAAATCACCACACAGTCTCAAAGCATATAGTTCACAAGAGAAACATATGGGATCTTGCAATGAATGGAACAATGATAGTATTTTGACCTAGGGAGAACATGTGATGATTGAATCCAATCAAAGGACCGGTTCATAAGCAGAACATCTCAGCCAATAGCAAATAGCTGCTGTAGGGTGCGACACTGCCGCACAGGCTAGGCATCATTGCCCATGAATCGATCTCTCGATTCGATTCAACCATCAATTCTCCCCCTAAATCCATCATACTACCACCAAGAACACAAATCCATCGCAGGAACACCCACATTGCATAGATCGACATAGGTTAGGGTTTCACCTTCTCAAATCACGAAGTGGAGGGAGAAGAGATGAATCTGCTCGGCCAGGAGGCAGCTGCAGTCGATGGCAGTGTAGAGGGAAGGCCGACGACCACTGTGGCACTACTAGAGTCTGGCACACCATGGCAAAACGACGGCACCGATGTGCTCGTGCGAGGGAGAGAGAGGAGCGCGAGGCTGCGACGTCGGGGTGAGAAAGAAGGAGTTATCGCGGGCCTGGGGTGAATAGATAAGGTAAATGAAAGATGGGCCCCATAGTTTTACTGTTGGGCCAATTCTGAAGACAGATTCAAAGTGCGGAACTGCCACACCCCAAAACAGTACAGGTTTAGCTACAAATTATATGACTCTCTCTATATAGGATATGGACACATATCACCTATAAACATGACCAAAAACAGATAATCAATACAGACCATGATCATGACTCATAGGCTACTTTTATGAAATTATTTTGAAGCACAATATGAACTTTTCAAATTCTTTTTCCTAGATGATAATTGATCAAGTAGAGGCATGCCAAATTTCAAACCACGTTATGAGAATAAAGTATATTCAACTCACTACACAAATCATAAAACCGTGACTCATCGAGGGGCTTACTGAAGATATTGGCTAGTTGTTTTTCGGTGCTCACATGGTGAATTTCGATATCTCCTTTGGCTTCATGGTCTCTCAAGAAGTGATGTCGGACATCTATGTGCTTAGTTCTTGAATGGCTTATGGGATTGTTTGCAAGATTTATGGCACTTTCATTGTCACACAATAATGGGATTTTGGTAAAACAACATCCGAAATTATGAAGGATTTGCCTCATCCAAAGTAGTTGAGGACAACATGCACCGGCTGCAACATACTCAGCCTTGGTGGTGGAAAGGGCTACACAACTTGGCTTTTTAGAACTCCAAGACACTAGGGATTGTCTAAGGAATTGACATGTCCCCGAAGTGCTTTTTTTATCTACTTTGCAACCAGTGTAATCAGAATCCGAATACCCAAGTAGATCGAACTTAGGGACCTTAGGATACCACAAGCCAAGGTTAGGAGTGTGTACTAAATATCTCAAGATTATCTTAATAGCCACCAAGTGACACTCTTTCAGGTTAGCTTGAAATCTAGCACACATGCACACACTAAGCATAATATCGGGCCTAAATACACACAAATAAAGTAGAGAGCCGATCATGGAGCGATATACCTTAGAATCGATGGCTTTCCCTTTCTCATTGAGATCAAGATGTCCATTGGTTGGCATGGGAGTATTGATAAGCTTTGCATTTGCCATGTCAAACTTCTTGAGCATATCATGGGTGTACTTTGTTTGGCTAATAAAATTCCCTTCCTTCAATTGCTTGATTTGAAATCCGAGGAATAACTTCAATTCATCCATCATAGACATCTCAAATCTCTTGGTCATGATCCTACTAAACTCACAAAAAATCATGATTAGTACTACCAAATATTATGTCATCGACATATATTTGGCACACAAATATATCTTTATTGACTTTAAGAGTAAAAAAAGTAGGATCGGCTTTGCCTATTTCAAAGCCTTGTTTGAGCAAGAATTCCTTAAGGCATTTATACCATGCTCTTGGTGCTTACTTAAGCCCATAGAGCGCCTTTTAGAGTTTGTAGACATAGTTGGGGAACTTGGGATCTTCAAAATCCGGTGGTTGCTCAACATAGACAAGCTCTTGTATAGGGCCATTGAGAAATGCACTCTTGACATCCATTTGATATAGCTTGAAGTTGTGATGGGCAGCAAAGTCTAGAAGCATTCGGATTGCTTCAAGTCTTGGCACCGGTGCATATATTTCTTCAAAGTCCAAGCCCTCTACTTGAGTGAAGCCTTGAGCTACCAATTTTACCTTATTCCTTGTCACCACGTCATTTCTATCTTGCTTATTTCGGAAGACCCACTTGGTGCTAATGACATTGGTGTTGGGTCTCTCCACCAAGGTCCACACTTGGTTCCTCTCGAAGTCATTCAACTCTTCTTGCATATCCATCACCTAATCTTCATCCTCAAGTGCCTTCTCCACCTTGGCTGGTTCCACAGAAGAAACAAAAGAGAAGTATTGATAAAAATTTACTAAATAAGATCATGTCAATACCCCCTTTCGAAGACACCCAAGGATGTTGTTGGTGGGATGATCTCTTTGAATAGTTTGCTTGAGTCTTGAGTGTTCAATGGCTTGATCATCTTCTGGATCTTCAACTTCTTCTTTTTCAAAGATTGGTTGCAGGTTCTATCCTCGCATCAGAGTTGGACTTGCTGCTGCTTCTAGAGGGGGTGCAGCACTGCCGCTCCTAGGTGCAGCACTATCACCCTGCTGAACTAAAGCAGGGGCTGCTCCCCCTCACTCTAAGGTACGTCAGCGGAAACTTGGGCTTTAGTAGCTTGGGGAACCACCACATCAGCGACTTCATCTTCTTGTGGCCTAATATCACCGATAGCCATTTGCTTGATTGCATCACAAGATGGATCCTCCTTTCCTACAACACTTAAATCAACTTGCTTTACTTGAGAGCCATTAGATTCATCAAATGTCATGTCTACCGCTATTTCAACTTTCCCGGAGGTTTTGTTGAAAACACGATAGGTATGCTCATTTGATCCATAACCAAGAAGAAAACCTTCATCAACTTTAGGTGAAAACTTAGAGGTTTTGGGTTTCTTGTTAAGTATGAAACACTTACCCCCAAACACTCTAAAGTAAGACACCTTTAGTTTGTTACCGGTTACAAGCTCATATGAAGTTTACTTCATCTTCTTGTGTAAGTAGAGGCAGTTGATGGCATGACAAGCAGTGTTGACGACGTCACACCAAAATAAATCTGAAGTCTTATACCCATCTAGCATTGTCTTTGCCATATCAATGAGTGTCCGGTTCTTCCTCTCTACTACACCATTTTGTTGAGAGTTGTATGGACTTAAAAATTCATGCTTCATTAAGAAACTCCTCAACATAAGTATTCTTCAATTCGGTCTTATTGTCACTTCTCATTTTCTTGATGGGGAGACTGAACTCCTTTTGAGCTCTTCTAATAAATATCTTCACTTTGTCCCCAACTTGGCACTTATCATACAAGAAAAATACCCAAGTGAAACAGAAATAATCATCAACAATAACAAGACCATATTTGTTACGCCTGAGACTTAGGTAGGCGACCGGTCTAAAGAGATCCATGTGGATGAGCTCCAATGGTTGAGTGGTGGTCATGATGCTCTTTGGTGGGTGAGGTATGCCAACTTGCTTTTCGGCTTGACAAGCGCGACAAATCCTATCTTTCTCAAAGTGAACATTTATTAGTCTAAGGATGTGTTGATCTTTTTGAAGTTTGGCCAAGTTCCTCATCCCAACATGAGCTAGCTGACGGTGCCATAGCCATCCTATGCTAGATTTTGCCACTAAACAAGTCTCAAGATTAGTTTTGCCCTTGTTGAAATCAACTAGGTAAAACTTATTCTTTAATTGACCCATAAAGACAATAGAGGAATCCTCTCTTCTAAAGACTTCCACACTCTTATCCGTAGAGAGACAATTGTAGCCCATCTCACAAAGTTCAGAAACAGACAACAAATTGTAACTCAACGAATCAACATATAGAATATTTGTAATTGAATGATCAAAGGTTATACCAACTTTACCAAGACCAAGCACACCCCCCTAGAATTATCTCTAAAGACAATATTTTTATTTGAGTCCAACTTTGGGGAATATGATTGGAACATACTCCTTTCTCTGGTCATATGATTTGTGCATCCACTATCAAGCACCCAACTTAATCCACCAGAGGAATATGCCTGCAAAACAAGTTTAGCTGCTAGATTTAGGTCCCCAACTAGACTTGGGGCCTTGCATGTTAGTCACAAGAAACTTAGGAACCCAAATAGAAGTATTCTTATAAACATTGGTTTCATGTCCAACATATTTGGCAACAACTTTTTCACTGATGTTGCTTCTCAAAACAAAGCATGAAGTCAAACTTTGTCGAGGTGGTTGAGCCTTTGGTTAATAGGCATACTTGTTCATAGTGCTCCACACTGAATCCTTAGGCTTCTGCTGAACTTGTTTCTGCTGGGACACCTTCCTCTTTAGTCTGATCAGGAAAAAATTGGTGGCCTTCCCATTTTTGTGGGGAGCGGCACTGCCACCCTTCACCACGTCACTGCCACTGTGCGGCACTGCCACTCTAGGTTGTAGCACTGCCGTTGTCTATGTAGGCCGGTCTATACCAATTTGGCCCTTCCTCTCAAACTAAACACACTCATAGCCATTTATGACCTTTCTTCCATTTGTCTTGGCTCCTGCAGTGAGTCCAAGCCCATGCTTGACTGAAGGATGTCTTCCTTACTTGAATTGAGGATTTTTTGGTTCATCAACCTTCTTGTGACTTACTTGAGCCTTACCACTCAAGTAGCCCTTGCCAATGATCTCATTGAGCCTTTCAATCTCCTTTCTCATAGCCTCCATGTTTGCAAGGTTAGTGAAATAAGCATTCAAATCAAGATTATAACATTTTCCACAACCTTGACTAGTGGAGGGAGTAGAGGCATCCTTTGCCTTAGTCCCAAAGAAGATTATATTGCATCTCAAGTTCTTTGCGCTTTTCATCTAAGTCATAATACTTTTTCTTGAGTGCACTATTTTCTTTCTTTGTGATAGCATGGTCCCCTTGCTCTTTGGCCAAGGCCTTGCACAAGGATCCCACCTCACTTCTCTCTAATGCAAGAGCTTCCTTACTAGCAATGTAGAGATCCTCTTATTGAATAAGAGTTTCCTCTCTAGATTCTATCTCGGTTTGGACACTCTCTAAATCCTCCATTAGTTTAGTGATGAATAATTTGGTCTTAGGATCCAAGTTTTTAGTTATTTGATCAATTTCTTCATCACTAGATTTATCATCACTAGAGCTATCACTGCTAGAGATGTCACTAGGAGGTGGAGATAGAAGAGCTTTGGCTTTGGATTTTGATTTTACCTTCTCACCCTTTACCATAAGAAAAATATGAGAGGAGTAGTAGTCATCATCGAGCAAGTTGTTGTGGCAGAACCACCTGAATAATATGGCCCACATGTGCCTATCATCGTCTCCCAGACTTCTGATAGCAGCACATGCAAGTTAAATCACTCCAGTAGTCTGTCGGGTGTCCTCGGGGAATCTTGAATCATCCACATAATTCTTTTGAGCAGGATCCATTACAGAAACATTGCAGTATTACAATAGTTGTACAATTATACAATTGATTACATCAGAGTAAACAGCAGAAGACTTATAACTATAAGTTTACAAATCATTCATTAAGTTACTACAAACTTAAGCTTTAGCCCATAAGATAGTAGGGTAGCATGATAGGTACCACTAGTAACACACAAGAGAGATTGACCCTGCCCAAGGGTTCACAACAAACTCTTCTACAGCTGGCTCTCACCTGCAATAAGGGTTTAACAAACCCTGAGTACAAAGGTACTCAACAAGACTTAATCGACGAACACGAAAGACTCCAAGAATATGCAGGCTAAAGGGGAATCAAGGTAAGTCTGTAGCAAGAATCAAGATAACTTTTGCAGAAAAGCTTAACTAACAATTGATCCTTACTTTCATTATTATATCTTAAGCTTTATAAACAACAGTATCATATAAGCACCTGATCTAAACCAATCACTTCTTTAAACCATCTCATAATGTGATCATAAGTATCCAGTTTCAGTTATTAACTACGATGTATGGTCAGAGGGTCAAGTCTTCTTCTCCGAGAAGCAACGGCGATTCGAATTGATTTGGCCCAGCTGGGGTTTCCTTACCACACGACAAATGTAGGTTGCAAGCCTACACTCATCAATCCTCACTTGGATCTTCCAAAATAAGAACCGGTCCAGCGCTACTTGAGAGCACAGTACCCACTTCACTGTGTCGTTCATCCCTGATGGATTCACAAGAGCGTGTTACACGATACTCTCGCCATCTCTCCACTCCTAGTGCGCGGTTGTCATTTTCCATAAAGGAATAGCCAAGATATATTAGGCTTACCGGAGTATGTGGCCAGTACTAGCAAAGTGTCAACCACACACATGCCTATAACGAACGGTCCTCAACCGACACAGGCGGGGTCACTACGTTAAGTCATAAAAACCTGGCACAAGCCAAGATTTTGCCCGGTCTCGTATTAAAAACATGATCATCCTCATACTTCAGGTTTATCAAAGTTTTAGGATAAACTTAATTATCATCATTAACATCTAAGCAAGACTAAGCATTTAATACCATATCATATTAAGCTGTGTAACATGGGATAGGTAATTGTAGATAAGGAAGGTATGCACCAACGGTATATCACTCAATTCCTATTTTACTTAATTGCAACAAGCATAGACTTATGTGAATAACTTTTATAAAATACAAGGAAAGTGTTTATGCTCCGGAGCTTGCCTGTGATGTCAGGGTTGTCAGGTACTTCAGAAACCACAACAAGATAACCCACTACGAACGAAAAGAATTCCACTCCGGGGACTTGCTCAACTTTGGAATTCCACTTTCGATCACTAAACGTAGTAAAGATGCATGCTTTAGGATGATGAAGTGCTAAGCATGGAGTAAGAAGATTAAACAAAACTTATTTAACTTGAGTACAACTTTCCTTCCCGATTAAGATGGTTAATTAACTTCATTAAGCAATATTAGCTCTTATTATTAAAAGGTGATCAAGAGCACAATCAATAAGTAATTAAGTTGCCATGAAACAGTAGGGGTTTGATGTTCCATGGTCTACAAACAATCCAAAAATCACACCCTAGTCATTTTAGAATTAGCCTAATCCAATTAACATTTATTAACTGATTAAATAAAGGCATTTAATTAAGCATATAAATCAAAATTACCAAAACAGTATCATAAAAATTGTGAAGGTATATCTAAGCATAAAAAGCATTCTCACAAAGTTTCATAATTTTTAGATAATTATTTTAGCCTATAAAATTAATGGAAGTTACATTTATTAATTAATAGATGTAATTTTAACTTATACAAAAACTATTCATTTTCATCATCTAACATTTTTCCTAGATAGAGTATACAAAGATAAGCATACACAAGATTTTTCATAATTTTATGATCATTTCATGATTTTATATCAATATTAGAAAAAACACTTTCCTCAGGCTCAGCCCACTCCCTTTCTCTCTCAGCCGGCCCACAACCGGCCCAAGCCAAGCCAGCTCGCAACCAGAAGGGGCCCAAGGCCTTCATAACCCGGCGGGCACAAAGGCCAGTGGCCACCTCGGCCTAAACCGGCTTCACCACCGTGAACGTCGGCGGGAAGGCGGCACTGCTCGCCGACGGCGAGTTCGCTGGCGACGCGGGCTACCCCGGCACACTCCCTAAGCCCAAGAGCACCCACCTACAGCACTAAGCGAGCAAAAACGGCAAGAGCGAATCATGACCATGGCCATGGCGGACACGGCGGTGAGAGCGCATGGCTCACCGGCGAGCAAAGCCGGTAGAGTTGGAATAGAGGGCACAGGAGGCTCCAGTAGATCACCCCGATCATGACGATGTGCTCAGTTGCAGTGGGGAGGTAGCGGAACAGCTTTGCCCACGGCGAGGGCTCACGGCAGTGCTGTGGCGGAGCTGCGACCAGCTCTGGAGAAGATGGCCGCGCGCGGTGGCTCAGCATGGCCAGCAGCGAGGCAAGCAAGCCAAGAAGGGGCGCCAAGGCAAGGCGGAGGCGCTGGCGAGAGCAAAAGGTTGGAAAAGCTGTGGCGGCTAATTTCACGGCGAGGTGGCTCGTCGGTACCGGAGCAGAGAAGAAGAAAAGAAGAACTCGGCCGGTGGCATCGCGTTTTATTGTTGAAGTCATGACCTCCAATTGTGCCAGCTCCTACTCAAGGACGCCACGGCGACAGCTGCGTGTCGACATGCGCGTTGACGGTGGAGAAGGGCGGTGGCTGTCGGTGAGCGGGTAGGCAGGGTGCTGATGGCGATGAATAGTAGCACCTGAATCCCCTTTCGGCACTCTCCATTTTCTCCAATTTTTTAATAGCAACTCGAGGATCTCCAAATACCAAACTTGTTCATCATGGCATGGTCTCCAACTTTCCTTAAGAAATTAGTACCAGAAACTTAAAGGCTTAGAAGATTTTGAGATGGGAGAAGATGGTACTTGAACTGATTACACTGAAACAGCCTGAAACCTCCATCTTAACCTCCTTCTTTCTCCTGATTCTTCTAAGCAACATGAAAACTCCAAGAAGAGAAGTTACTCTCCTTGACCTGCACTCCAACTTTGTTTGTTGGACCAAGCTCCAAAAGTGACTGGAAGAAGAGATGTAAGGAGAGGAACAGAGGTACTTTGAAAGAGTATACAGTGAAACATGTTTTAGTCTTATGTTCCAAAAACAGTTTTTGTGAAGCTAATTTGGTGAATTAATTAGTGAGAATTTAACAAGCAACATTATCAACGATGGTACCACTTCATAGTGCAAACTTTGTACTACAAAATGATACTAAAGTTTGACCCACTTTATTTAGAAAATTCTTTTTAATTAAATCCCCAAAAATGAACTTAATGTTGAAATACAACACTTAGCCAAGTAAAAACCAATTGTTGGATTCCAATATCACTTTCAATTTTGGAGCCAAAATTTTAAAGGTTTATACTTGAACTCATGCCCCACAAATGATCCCAATGTAAAGTACACACATTACTTTACAAAAGTCATTAGGGTACAAGTTCAATCATTTTTGTGAAATTTGGAAATACAAGGTCACCAAGTGCCTTAAGAGCAATTTGTGGTTCTTGCTCACTACACCAAGCATATGCATGACTTAACCAAGTAATTCACATTCTTTTTAGTGGGTGCAACACAAGGTTAGCTAAATGACATGCTTAACATGCAATCATGATGACATGGCAAGTTTTAGTAGTGCTTAACACCAGGGGTGTTACAGTTGGTGATGAGCCGTGGAGAAGATGGCTTGTTGATGGCAATGGTTGCAATATTCTCATCTTCTTCACTTGAGCTATCAATGGTTGAGTCCCATTCATGTCCAATGTGAGCCTCTCCTAAATTTTTCTTGCTCTTCTTATCGTCAGCCTTGTCCTCCTTCCTCTCTTTCTTGTGTTTGTGGTCCTTGATCTCATATGGGCACTTAGCAATGAAGTGATCGGTGCTCCCATAATTGTAGCACGTTCTCTTCTTCTTGTTGGGAACTTCCTCTTCACTACCTTGTACCCTTTGAAAGCTCTATGTTTGGTGTTGGTAATTAGTGACAATGCCTAAGTACTAATCCTATGCCTAAGTTGTATATAACATATGAGAATTAGTACATTCCAAGGTTGGTGGCAAGATGGACATGATGATCATGATGGCCACACTTGGATTTGGACGTAACCCTACATGATCAAGGCAAAGTTATATGCTTAAGGGTTGTGTTTTAGTAACCAAGACACCTAGTGGGTGCGGTTATATTATAGGATAGATAGCCGTACTATAAAGAGGGGAATGACGCGGCTATTGAACTCCTAAGTGCCTCTAGACGTGCATTTCATAATCATATGCATTTGGATAGAACTAATAACACCTCGAAAAATGATTGTGAAAATGCTAACACATTCGCACATGACGTGATCACTTGGTGGTGTTAGCACATTTGCGATGGCGTTGAAGTTTGAGCGGTAGAGAGGGTTTGGGATCCTCTCTCCCTCCCGTCGAGCTTGCAAGGCGGGATTCATGCGTTTTCAAGGAGTTGAAACGACTATTTTCCACTACACCAGAAGTCGGAAATCAAACGGAGGTGAACGGAGGTCACAGAGGTGACCGGACGCTGGACCGGACGTGGTCTCTGTTTGACTGGATGCGTCCGGTCAGTGTTCAGCGTCTGCGCATTTTTCGGTTTTTGATCGGACGCGGTGGCGCGTCCGGTCACAGTCGACTGGACGCGTCCGGTCGATCAGGGAGCTTACTGGACTCCAACCGGACGCTGACACTGTGGCGTCCGGTCAGTTCTGCAGCGCGTCCGGTCGCTGTATCGTTGTGCGCTGCTCAGTCTTGACCAACGCGTCTAGTCCATTACGGGACCAACGCATCCGGTCGTACTTCACGCGTCTGGTCCGCGCGACGAGCGTGTTCAGTCGGTGCTTCATGAAAGTAGCCATTGTGTGATCGGCGCGTCCGGTCAATTGGACCATCACGTCCGGTCAGCGCGACTGCAGCTGTTTCAAGTTCCTAACGGCTATATTTGAAGGGGTACGTCTATAAAAACTCATTGGCCGGCTCAAGGCTCTCTCTCTTGCATTCTTGACATACTTGTGAGCACTTTGAGCTAAGCAACTCCCCTCCCACTCATCTCTCTTGCTTCTTTGCATATTCGAAGTGAGATTGAGTGATCTAAGTGCATTTGCATTGTGAGATTGCATCTAGTTGGCACTTGGTGGTTGATTTGCTGCGGGATTCTTGTTTCTCTTGGTGGTTGCCGCCACCTAGACGGCTTGGAGCAGCTTGGAGGCATTGGCAAGAGTTGGTGATTGTTCTTGGCCACCTCCAGTGATTGTGAGGGGTTTGTGCCTACCTCGGTGAAGTGCCAAAGGCAACATTAGTGGATTGCTCGTGTCATTTGCAACCTTTTACCATTTGGTAGGTTCTTGTGGCGCCTTTTGAGAGGCTCGATGTGAGACCGATTAGCCGCCGAACCACGTGGTGAAGAGGGACACAACGAGGAGCGTGCCGGCAAGCACGTGAACCTTAGGATAAATCTTGTGTCATCACTTTCATATTGTGATTGATTGATCCCGGTGTTCGGTTGTCTTGGTATTCATTGTTGATCATATTGGTTGGCTCAATACTTCGCCCCTTGGTGAAACTCTCCTAACTCAACTCTGCATTACCTTCTTAGTTACCTTTGCTAGCTAGTTAGCTTTGCTAGAGTAGCTCTTTTGTGTAGCTTGCTAGTTGTTGTTGTAGTTTCCTTCTCGGTTTGACTTGTGCGGTTGAGTGCAAATATACTAGAATTGTGAATTGGATAGGTGGCTTGCAAACATCTCGTAGGCTAAGCAAAACTAGCATCTCGCTATTTGTTATTTTGATAAACTTGTTTAGCTTGTCTTTGTAGAAAGTTTTACAAGACTATTCACCCCCCTCTAGCCATCAAGACCTTTCAAGTGGTATCGGAGCTGTGGTCACCGTTTGCAAGGCTTAACAACCTCGGTGTAAGATGTCTCAAGTTGTGTTCAACCATATCGGGGGCAAGCCTCCATTCTTTGATGGTGTCTCATCTTTTGATCATTGGAAAAGAAAGATGAAGCAATATCTTGGCTCTATCAATAAGAAGGTTTGGGAGGTGACGCATCATGATTATGCTATCATTGATCCCGACAACCTCACCAACAATGATCGCATCAACAACCAATGCAACACTATGGCTCTCAACACTCTCTACAATGGGATTGATGCAAAGGTTTTTGAGCAAATCAAGGATCTTGAGATGGTAAGTGACGTATGGACAAGATTAGAGGAAACATATGAGGGCACTTCAACGGTAAAGAGTGCCAAGCTCTATATGCTCAAGGACAAGTTTGCAAGCTTCAAAATGAAGGATGATGAGTCCATACCGGTGATGTTCTATAGGCTTCAAGTCATTGTCAACGATCTCAAGAGCCTAGGAGAGGATGTCAAGGACAAGGATTTCTTACACAAGTTCTTGATGAACTTACCTAAGAAGTTTGCTATCTTGAGGAAGATGATCCAAAGAGATGGTTTGGACAAGGTGACTCCAAACCAAGTGCTTGGGGATGTCATGACCGATGCTCAATATGATGATGATGAAGATGAAGATGAGAAGAAGGAGACCAAGTTCAAGCAAGAGAAGCCCATTGCATTCAAGGCTTCATCTTCTAAGGGCAAGATCAAGGTGGAGAGCGATGATGATGATCCATTCGATGATGAGACCATGGCCCTCCTAGTGCATAAGATGGGGAGGGTCATGAAGAAGAAATGATATGGTGCAAGAAAGAGAAGGGACTTCATGAAGGCAAAGGAGGTGTTTTGCTACAATTGCAATAGCCCCGATCATGTAGTGGCAAAGTGCCCCTATGAATACAAAAGATATCATGATGGGGAGTTGAAGTTGAAGAAGAACAAGAAGGACAAGAAGGAGAATAAAGAGAAGAAGAGCTTCACTATCAACAAGAAGAAGAAGGGTGGTGGCTATGTGGTCACTTAGGATTAAGGATGAAAACGGTCGGAAACGGTCGAAAACGGACTTACGATATAGAAAAACGAAAACGGTCGGTTCGGGATATTTCTACATTTAGCAATTAAAGAGTACAAAAAATGGTTGTGAAACCAATTGAAACTGACAATTTTTCATGTTAAAAAACGGTTTATAATATAGAAAATGAAAACGGTCAATTCGGAATATTTCTGTTCCGTTTTCATCCCTACTTGGGATAGTGATAACTCCGATAGTGATGATGATAGCTCTAGTGATGATGAGAGGACCACTCAGTGAGCCATTGCAAGCATCGCCCTCTCCAACAAGCCATCCATCTTCGACACTACATCGACATGCCTTATGGCCAAGCCTACTAAGGTAAAATATGATGATAGTGATGATGATTCTTGTGCTAGTGATGGTTGTAGGAGTGATGATGAGGAGGATGAGGACTACTCCAAGGATGATCTATTGGGCATAATAGATCAAATGAGCAAAGGCTACAAGAGGACCACCAAGAAATACAAAATATTGGAACAAGAGCTCATTGCTAAGAGCAATGAAAATGATGCCTTGATGGAGGAGCTTGTTGCTCTCAAAAAGAGTAAGGAGTGCAAAGGAATTGAACAAGAGCTCAAAGCTCTTAGAAAATCCTTTGATGAGCTAGAGGCCTCTCGTGAGTGTCTAAAGGAAGACCACGAGGACCTTGAAGTTGCTCACACTAGGCTTAAGGAAGCCCACTCCACTCTGCTTGAGCTCATCAAGGAAAAGGACCTCAAGTTGGAGAAGTTCATGAAGGAAGCTAAGGAGGAGCAAGTGATTGTCACTTGTGATATTGGACTAACATGTGATATTATTGATGATTCTTTATTTGTTGGTCCTACTAATGCTTCATGTAGCTCATCATCATCCACCACAACCAACTCTACCTCTACTACTAGTGATGCATCGCTTGTGGTTGAGAATGAGACTCTCAAGAGAGAGGTGGATGATCTCACCCGCGCATTGGGCAATGCCTATGGTGGGGATGCCCGCTTGCTAAAATGCTTGGGTAGCCAAAGGTTCTCTCTTAACAAAGAGGGTTTGGGCTATACTCCCAAGAAGGGCAAGGCGGCCTTTGCTACTCCAAAGCCTCGCTTTGTGAAGAGCAATGGTCGTTATTGCAATAGATGCAAGCAAGTTGGACATCTAGAGATTAATTATAATAAAATGAACAAGAACAACAAGTTTCATGCTAAAATGGATTACATTCCTTTTGATTCTTGTTATGTGCTTACCAAGGGTGAGAAAGGTGTGCAAGCTAAGTTTGTTGGTACACCAATTGTGGGTCCAAAGAAGAAGGCCATTTGGGTACCAAAGAGCTTAGTTACTAACCTCCAAGGACCCCAAGCAAGTATGGGTACCTAAAAGACATTAATTTGTTTTGTAGGTAAATTACAAGGCCAGAGGAAGGCATTGGGTGCTTGATAGTGGGTGCTCTCAACATATGACCGGTGATTCAAGAATGTTCAACTCTCTCAAATCAAATGATAGTGGCATTGATAGTATCACATTTGGCGACAATAGCAAGGGTGATGTGAGGGCTCTTGGAAGGATTGTAATCTCAAATGATCATAGCAGTTCCAATGTGCTACTAGTTGAAAAGCTCAATTTCAACTTGTTGTCGGTTGCTCAATTATGTGATCTTGGTTTCAAGTGCATATTTGGTGTTGATGATGTGGAGATAGTTAGTGTTGATGGCTCCAACTTGATCTTCAAGGGCTTTAGATATGAGAATCTATACTTAGTTGATTTCAATGCTAGTGACACTCAACTCTCAACATGCTTGATCACCAAATCAAGTATGGGTTGGTTATGGCATAGAAGACTTGGTCATGTTGGCATGAAGCAATTGAACAAGTTAGTGAAGCATGACTTAGTTAGAGGCTTGAAGGATGTCACATTTGATAAAGATAAGCTATGTAGTATATGTCAAGCCGGGAAGCAAGTGGGAAACACTCATCCATTGAAGAGCATTATGAGTACTTCCAAAGCATTTGAGTTGTTGCACATGGATCTATTTGGGCCAACTACATACACAAGCATTGGTGGCAACAAGTATGGGTTTGTGATTGTGGATGATTTCACTAGATATACATGGGTATTCTTTCTTGTGGACAAGAGTGATGTATTTGACATATTCAAGAAGTTCATCAAGAGAGTGCAAAATGAGTTTAAGACCACAATCAAGAAAGTGAGAAGTGACAATGGAAGTGAGTTTAGAAACACAAAAGTTGATGAGCTATGTGAGGAGCTTGGAATCAAGCATCAATTCTTGGCCAAGTATACACCTCAATCTAATGGCCTAGTTGAGAGAAAGAATAGAACTTTGATTGATATGGCAAGATCAATGTTGAATGAGTATAATGTGAGTCATTCATTTTGGGCCGAAGCAATCAACACGGCTTGTTTCTATAGCAACCGCCTCTATTGCCACAAGTTCCTAGAGAAGACACCATATGAGATCTTAAATGGAAGAAAGCCCAACATTGCATACTTTCAGGTATTTGGTTACAAATGCTACATCTTGAAGAAGGACACTAGATTGAGCAAGTTTGAGAAGAAATGTGATGAAGGATTCTTACTTGGTTACTCCACTACTAGCAAAGCTTATAGAGTTTGGAATTTGGCTAGTGGTTTACTTGAAGAAGTGCATGATGTTGAGTTTGATGAAACAAATGGTTCTCAAAATGAAGAAGATAACTTGGATGATGTGAGAGGAACTCAATTGACCAATGCTATGAAAGAAATGGATATTGGTGATATTAGGCCAAAGCAAGTAATTGATGTGGATGACAACAAAGATCAAGTGCTCCAAAGTCTAATTACACAAGCTAGTGGTTCTCTAATGCAAAATCAAGCTAGTACATCATCTCAAGTGCAACGAGATCAACAAGTGGCTAGTTTATCATCTCCAACTCATGATCAACATCAACATCCAAGCAATCAAGTCCAAGTGCTTCAACCAACTAACATTGCAAGAGACCATCCATTGGATTCCATCATTGGTGACATACAAAGGGGAGTTCAAACTAGATCAAGATTGGCATCATTTTATGCTCACTCTTCTTTTGTGTCAATGGAAGAACCCAAGGACATTGATAAAGCATTGAGAGATCCGGATTGGGTAAATGCAATGTATAAAGAGCTCAACAACTTCAAAAGAAATGAAGTATGGGAACTAGTTGAGAGGCCTAAGGATCATAATGTCATTGGAATAAGATGGGTCTTTCACAACAAGCAAGATCAAGATGGGATAGTAGTAAGGAACAAAGCAAGACTAGTGGCTCAAGGTTACACACAAATAGAGGGTCTTGACTTTGGTGAAACTTATGCCCTAGTTGCAAGATTGGAAGCAATTAGGATCTTACTTGCCTATGCTTGTGCTCACAATATCAAGCTATATCAAATGGATGTGAAGAGTGCATTTCTCAATGGGTACATTCAAGAGGAGGTGTATGTGGAGCAACCTCCCGGTTTTGAAGATGACAAGAAACCCAATCATGTCTACAAGTTGAGAAAAGCTTTGTATGGATTGAAGCAAGCACCTAGAGCATGGTATGAAAGATTGAGGGACTTCTTGCTATCGAAAGGATTTGTCATGGGCAAAGTGGATACTACTCTCTTCACCAAGAAGATTGAGAAGGACTTATTTGTGTTGCAAATATATGTTGATGATATCATCTTTGGTTCAACCAATCAAGATTATTGTGATGAGTTTGGGAAAATGATGGCAAAGGAATTTGAAATGTCAATGATCGGTGAACTTAGTTTCTTTCTTAGACTTCAAATCAAACAAATGAAGGAAGGAACATTCGTGAGCCAAACCAAGTACATCAAAGATATGCTCAAGAAGTTTGGCATGGAAGATTCAAAGGGCATTACAACTCCAATGGGCACTAGTGGAAGCTTGGATAGTGACAAGAGTGGCAACATGGTGGATCAAAAGCTATATAGATCAATGATTGGTAGCCTACTCTATGTGACGGCATCAAGGCCCGATGTGATGTTTAGTGTATGTATGTGTGCAAGATTTCAAGCCTCACCAAGAGAAAGTCATTTGAAGGCAACAAAGATAATATTAAGGTACTTAAAGCATACACAAGATGTTGGATTATGGTATCCAAAAGGTGCAAGCTTTGAGCTAGTTGGATATTCGGATTCCGACTATGCCGGTGACAAAGTGGAGAGAAAGAGCACTTCCGGGACTTGTCAATTGTTGGGAAGATCACTTGTCTCATGATCATCCAAGAAGCAAAATAGTATTGCACTATCTACCGCCGAAGCCGAATACATCGCCACGGGTAGTTGTTGTGCACAAATCTTGTGGATGAAGGCAACATTGAAAGATTTTGGAATCAATTTCAAGAATGTGCCATTGCTATATGATAATGAAAGTGCCGTGAAGCTAACCAACAATCCGGTTCAACATCAAAGAACAAAGCATATTGATGTTCGCCATCACTTCATTAGAGATCATCAACAAAAGGGTGACATTGCAATTGAGAATGTGGGCACCAAAGATCAATTAGCCGATCTATTCACCAAGCCACTTGATGAGAAGAGATTTCACAAGCTAAAGAATGAGTTGAACATAATTGACTTCTCCAACATGAGTTGATGCACCTCATATATGACATGCCTCTCCTTCGACCCCCAAGGTACAATTGGTTGACATGTGATACATTCTATGCTAAGGACTCGTTTAGTGCATCTAGTCATAATTTACATGTTCTAGGCTCATTCATGAAAATCAAATGATTTTGAAGTTTATATGGTGCCACTATTGTTTCCATGTCTTGTATGATCTAGTGGTAGCATATAACTTGTTTAAGTAGCTTGTGATCCTAAGTGTTTAATCTAGAAAAATTGTCTAAATATTTGCTTCAACATGGTGCATGATAACCCTTCTAGTGAGGTGTGAAGAAGCTTGCCCTTGGATTAAACCGAAGCATTTTATTCATGCAAGCAATCTAGGTTGAATCACAAACTTGATCCTCACCCCATAACATGACATGTTAATCTATCTAAAATTGGTCCCTTGTGGTCATTGGTGCCAAAGGGGGAGAAAAATGTTATTCACAAAGATAGATTCTAAAGGGGAAGAAAACCTAAAGGGGAGAATTGATAAAAGAAGGGGATCAACTAAAATTTTTGAGCACACAAGTAGGGGGAGCAAGCTCTTACACATGAATGTTGCATTTCCATGTGCACTTCATATGTATGATGCATAGTTATGCATTTCTTTTTCTCTGATACTTTGCTTGTGTGGTGACTTGCTAGTATAATTTGAATGATGAATTGAGGTACTAGCATGAATAGGAAGTAGTTAGAT
Organism: Saccharum spontaneum; assembly: GCA_022457205.1. NCBI lineage: Eukaryota > Viridiplantae > Streptophyta > Magnoliopsida > Poales > Poaceae > Saccharum > Saccharum spontaneum. The sequence continues at coordinate 47,611,084 of CM039583.1, forward strand.
TTTTCTTGCTTCATGTTTTTCAAAGTGGTACTAGAGCCTTGCTTATAATGTTGATCTCACGAGGTTTCTAGTTATGTTTGTGCTTTTCCATGTGGTATCTAAGTACACAAGGTGCTAAGATGGTGTTTATCACTACTCCGATGGTATCACGCTTCAAAGGTCTATAATCTAAAACACTTAGCACCTATTGATAGTCAATGCTCCTATATTTTCCTATCTAAGCATATAAGCTTCCTAAATCCAAACATATAGCATACATGTAGGGGGAGCCATTGCTATCAATTTGAATTCATGATCACATGTCCATAATTCTTACACATGGTAATATACTTGGACAATGTGACATGGGTTCAATCAAAATTTTATCATAATATCTTTGTGAAAGGGTTGTCACCAAGTACCAACAAGAGGGAGATTTAAAGCTCTATGTTTGGTGTTGGTAATTAGTGACAATGCCTAAGTACTAATCCTATGCCTATAAGTTGTATATAGCATGTGAGGATTAGTACATTCCAAGGTTGGTGGCAAGATGGACATGGTGATCATGATGGCCACACTTGGATTTGGACGCAACCCTACGTGATCAAGGCAAAGGTATATGCTTAAGGGTTGTGTTTTAGTAACCAAGACACCTAGTGGGTGTGGTTACATTATAGGATAGATAGCCGTACTATAAAGAGGGGAATGACGCGGCTATTGAACTCCTAAGTGCCTCTAGGTGTGCATTTCATAATCATATGCATTTGGATAGAACTAATAACTGTCACACCCGGTTTTAAGGACAAAACCAGACATACACTATATGTGAAATAAAGAAGTCAAATCTCACATATAGCCACAGATAAGTGTAATACCAAGAGGCAAATGCTTAATATACATAACTCAATCGTATAAAATATACCTTAGAGAGCAACACAGCGGAAAGACAACTCCGAATACCGGGTGTAGACTTCACTCCAGGAACAAACTAACTGGTTGATCACAAGCCTAACAATTCCAGAATCTAGCAGTCTGGTACCCTTCCTGAGATGTGGGGAAATAGCAAGAGTGAGTCCATGTCGAACTCAGCAAATATATCATGGGGTTCATGAAGCTCAAAAAGGCTGACACTGGTTTACTGCAATAGCTTTTAGTGAGTCATCTTTTTAGCAATTGAGTAGCAACAAGTTTACCATAAGCCCAAATAACCTCATGATCATGTAAACGAGAATAATGTATAGCAAGAAACAATAATCAATAGTGATCATCAATATATCAGTATTATCATTATCATCAATGTTCATCATTTATTCTGTAAGGGTCCAAGGCCACTCGTGACCGTGAGCACGGCTGTTATAACAGTTTTACACTCTGCAGAGGTTGTACACTTTCACTGTGAGTCATGATTACCCATATGCCCGGAATCGCGACTCCCAAAACACTTCCAAGGTGAGCAGGCAGGGAATCACTATGAAGCCTTTCAAAGGTTCGTCTAACAAGTTAGGGCCGCTAGGTTTCCGAAGTCAGTCCGTGTGATACACCACGCAGGGATTCACAGTCTGCTTTACCCCATTTGCGCCACAAGGGTAACCTCTAACAAGCTAGAAAAGGTCCTCATACTGAGCTAAAGCCAGAGCCATATAGCCCTCACAGTTGTACTGTAAGTCCCGGATGTTCGCTTACAGATAAGTCCTTATGGAGAGAAACTAGAGCATCATAAAAACAATCAAATATGCTCTAGCCCTCTTAAGCCGTGTTGCTATAAAGCATCTTTTAAATGTTTATTGCATATATCATTAGTCAAGTTACAGATCATGGTTATTTATCTTGAGCACTAGCATAATACTACCCAATGCAATGTCCCATGGGTGTCAAGGTACAAGATACAAAAACTAGGGTATCCTAGTAGTAACAAGGTAGACACATGCACATGAATTAAGTGAATTAAAGGTGAATAGGAAACAAGGATGATCCCATGCTATACTTGCCTTAAATTAAGATCATTTCTCTGATCCAAATCTTCAATTAATAGCTTCTTGAATCTCCACGTAAATCTCACCGACTGGACTTGATCAATAAATCACCACACACACACATCGAGCAATCATACACGAAGCAACAATGAATAATAATTAGAACAGTACACCAAACATATAAAACAATATGTGAAAAGGTTTTAAAGATGTTCTACGCATTGCTACGAACACACAGACACGAAAAGCACGCTAATCGAAACTATGGTTGAAAAGATACATCTACCGAAAGATTTTATTGTATAAAACGGAAAATTATAGGTCTCATTTGTTTTAATTATATAAAATCATATAGTTCATTTGTTTTAAAATACTTTTTATAGATATTCAAAAGTGACTTAGGCTAAATTACATTTAAATTTAGAAAACTAAAGGAGAAATCAATAATATTTTATTTATAAATCTAGTTGCACAGTTATTAATCAAGTTAGATCTAAACTATGAAATTCCAGAGATTTTGATAAAGAAAACATTAATACTAATACATAGTTCATATTGTTATAAATCCATTGCAATTTGAACGGACTAATTCGGAATTAAAACAAATAAGTTATGAATTAAACGAGATTTTCTTTAGTAAAACAATAGATTAAATCTAACATCGAATCTTAAAGGTGGAAAACCTAACCAACAGTAGCACTTACATGTAGATTATGTCATCATTAATTGAACGCAAAAGAAAGACCACGTGGCTTATGATGAAGGAAGCTGACAAGATGATATGAATAATATGTACGTAATTTTCAGAAGAGCTCAAAGGAAAAGAAATAGTTGAATCATGGTAAAATCGGAATGAAGCTAGCATGACGTGGTCATGGGAATAGAGTTAATAAGGCATATATGGTGTAATCCACGGACGCTTCCTGATCTCATATAGAAGATTAAATATTCTTTAATCTATTATTGCTATTAAACAAAAGCTAGACAGGAGTGTTGCAACCACTTGGTAAGCAGAGAGAACTTACGTATGTTAAGATGAGATGACTGAAAGTACTAAGAGGCGGTGAACATATGCATGGCCGACAGCTACTTCTAAACTGCTTGGAGAACAATTAGCAAGGCGGCGCCCTCTTGCGTCTTCCGACTCTGAGCGCTGCACTGCTGTTCCAGCGACACGACCGCCGCTGTGACTACGCCGATGGCCCGGCGAGCTCGGCACTTCGCACGGACGGAGGGAGGCGACGCTGGGCTGAGCCTGCTTCCTGAAGACGACGACGAGGCTCAGCGGCCCGGGATCACGGCGCCGCTTTGGCGAAACCGAACGCAGAACAGAGAGCGAGAGATAGGGCTTGGCCGACGGCGACAAGAAGAGAGAAAATTATATTTTACTACACGAGAGATTTCCCAAACTAGGGGCTCCTCTACGGTAGTTTTTGGTGTGCTTTGCCCATGGGGTAGGTGCGTATATATAGGGAGGAAAACTCTCCACCTCCATGTCAACTAGCGATATGGTGCTAATTGACGTTGCACCATCCACCTCCGCTAAAAGGCCTAAGTAATCATTTAAGCCCATTAGTAAATAAATGTATGGGCCTTTGAGATTTATTAGGATTATTGCACATGGGCTTTGAGCGTTGGAAAACAAATGAGAGATTTATTATTTTCGGAATTAATTATTTTCATGGATAAAATAATTCCAGAAAAGTCCAGAATTATTATTTAAGCCGCGAAAAATACTCCGAAAGCTCCGAATATTCAGGGAAATTTTCCAGAGACATTATGGAACATGAGGAACCCAAATAAAGTATTTGGAACTCATGATAAGATATTTTGGAGCATCTAAAAATTAGACTATGCTCACAGACAAGTGGAAACAAGCTACAGAAAAAGTCGGAAAAATTCCCGAGAAGTTTGTAGAGGTTGATTGATGGATGAGAAACAAGGAATTTGATTGTATAAAAATAATATATGTATATCGGAGAAGGAAAATCGACCTAAACGCATTTTGAAAGAACAACTTGAATTCATTTTGATGTTTGGTCAAAACCAAGCAATACAAAAACACAAATGCATCAGCATGAATGCATCAACAAGTTACTAAACCTTATGATAAATTTCAATTTAGTGAAAAATATTATTTCCCTATGTTTTCATGAGCACAAAAATTTAAAATTAACTCATTTTAGCTCTATTTTCAAAGAAGCAAATTTTAGGGTGTTACAATTCTACCCCCCTTAAGATGAATCTCGTCCCGAGATTCGGAAGAGGATGATAAAAGAGATAATGACACTTTGTCTTTATTCGATCCTCATTTTCTAAATTACTCTTTCGTTCAGAGTCATGAGACAGTTTCTCATATCCCGATTGACTAATCTACCTAAACATGATCATCTCACCTATTGAGCTCCTCCAAAATTATTTGTTCCTCTGCTATGACTTCTGTAAACTCATGGTCCACTTTGCTATCCTTGGTGTACCTATCTTCTAATGGATCATTTTCGTCTCCCTCAGGTAAAAGTTGACCACCTTGATACTCAATTCTTTTCCCTGTCGGTGTTGTTAAGAGCATTGTGCACCGAGTACCATGAATCACTCCTTTGTGTGCACAGAGCCATCCATTACCAAGAACCATGCAAATTTTAAGTGACTCCAACACAATGAGTGTTGCGGTGAAGTTTTCCTTGTTTATGACAACACTAACATTCGGGCATATCTGATCTGCCTGCATCTCTCCCACTGGGGTTTGAACTAGCAAAGGCCTCCTCATTGGACACTTCACCATCTTGCACGTCTCTACCATGTCGGCGGAAATGAAAGAATGCGAAGCACTAGGGTCAAATAGAGCAAAAACTTGTACTGAACTTACTTGAATATAACCTCCCACTACTTTGGTAACTCCATGAATTTTATCCATATCCACATTGCTCAGTCTTCCATTGACATAGTTTTGCTGCGCTTTGCTTCCTTGAACAGGCTTCTTATGGGCTTTCCTTTTTCGCTTTCGTTGTTGTGGATTCTGACTTAGTTCACTCCCAACTTGTTCTTCAACATTGTTGTTTTGATAGTGCTCAACTTCATCATACCCATAACATTCTTCAATGGCAGAAATATCAGTCTTTTCCCACATATTAGTGCGAAACATCATATAGGGCTTCTGAGTCATGAGACACTACACTTCCTGTTATCAAGTGACCAACATCAGCAACACGAGCAAGTATAGGTGATCATAATCATGAACTATCTAAAGGGACAACTCTCATCTCTATGGATCCAAAGTTATCAACCTTGTTCACAGGACATTTTTGCTCATGAGTGGCAACTCAATCATAGAGATTAACCAATACTTCCAAATAAAGAGTTCAATCTTAATAAACCTTCTTTACATTGGCTACCCCCCTTAAAATAAGGGACACTGAATAGGGTAGCTTGAACCCTTTTCTAGATGAGCTAAAAAGTGTTCTGACATCTCAATGATACTCTTGTGTATGGGTAAGAACAAGAAATCTGAAATTTCTCGCGAGCATAAAATCAGCAGTGCAGTAAAACAGCGGTAACTCTCATTCTGTTAATCCAATGAAGCTGTAGTTTACACCGATGGAAAGCTTATAAAATTCTCTACAACTTTCTTATAGAACATACTTCCAGATTCTGTAGTTAACTTGGTCGAAATCAGCACATAACAGATTCTGTTCCAATTTCCAGACAGCACAGTTGCATCGTCTTGTGATTTTTGTATCTCCCAATCCAAAATAGCTTTGAAGGTGGTTCTTGTGTTCAGAGAAAGATCTAGAAGTCTACTTTTGTCCAGAATTTTCCCATAATTTTTTTATAGTCCGAAAATAGAGGTATAAGCCAAAGAAGACAGATTGCTCCGAAAAGACAGAATAGGGAGAAAACAGAAGATAACCAAAACCCAACTATGTCTATCCATTAATCCTTATGCCTTAATCCTATATCTAAATGAAATTGTAGGAATACTCCACAAGATCATTGCAATCATTACAAAGCTCCAAATCAAGCAAAAGCATAATGATAATTCAACAAGCAATAAAGGTGCACAACACAATCATTGACTCAACTTACGATGCTATCGTTCTCTTCATACAAGGGTAAAGATCCTAAAGCTCCTCTTTCAATTTCGCAAGAAGAGGGTGAGGAATGGTTCTAAAAAGCATATCAAATCAAGGAGTGTAGATGAGATCAAAGGCTTAAAACAAGTATCATGGAGAAGATGAATATCAAGGGTGGGGATATAGTGGAGAAGAAATATCAAGGTTTATAGACCAAGGATGTTATAGCAATTTCAAAACCTGAAGACGACCAATTTCTAACTAGGCTTGCGTCCTACAGTCAGCATTGCTCTGATACCACTCTGTCACACCCGGTTTTAAGGACAAAACCAGACATACACTATATGTGAAATAAAGAAGTCAAATCTCACATATAGCCACAGATAAGTGTAATACCAAGAGGCAAATGCTTAATATACATAACTCAATCGTATAAAATATACCTTAGAGAGCAACACAGCGGAAAGACAACTCCGAATACCGGGTGTAGACTTCACTCCAGGAACAAACTAACTGGTTGATCACAAGCCTAACAATTCCAGAATCTAGCAGTCTGGTACCCTTCCTGAGATGTGGGGAAATAGCAAGAGTGAGTCCATGTCGAACTCAGCAAATATATCATGGGGTTCATGAAGCTCAAAAAGGCTGACACTGGTTTACTGCAATAGCTTTTAGTGAGTCATCTTTTTAGCAATTGAGTAGCAACAAGTTTACCATAAGCCCAAATAACCTCATGATCATGTAAACGAGAATAATGTATAGCAAGAAACAATAATCAATAGTGATCATCAATATATCAGTATTATCATTATCATCAATGTTCATCATTTATTCTGTAAGGGTCCAAGGCCACTCGTGACCGTGAGCACGGCTGTTATAACAGTTTTACACTCTGCAGAGGTTGTACACTTTCACTGTGAGTCATGATTACCCATATGCCCGGAATCGCGACTCCCAAAACACTTCCAAGGTGAGCAGGCAGGGAATCACTATGAAGCCTTTCAAAGGTTCGTCTAACAAGTTAGGGCCGCTAGGTTTCCGAAGTCAGTCCGTGTGATACACCACGCAGGGATTCACAGTCTGCTTTACCCCATTTGCGCCACAAGGGTAACCTCTAACAAGCTAGAAAAGGTCCTCATACTGAGCTAAAGCCAGAGCCATATAGCCCTCACAGTTGTACTGTAAGTCCCGGATGTTCGCTTACAGATAAGTCCTTATGGAGAGAAACTAGAGCATCATAAAAACAATCAAATATGCTCTAGCCCTCTTAAGCCGTGTTGCTATAAAGCATCTTTTAAATGTTTATTGCATATATCATTAGTCAAGTTACAGATCATGGTTATTTATCTTGAGCACTAGCATAATACTACCCAATGCAATGTCCCATGGGTGTCAAGGTACAAGATACAAAAACTAGGGTATCCTAGTAGTAACAAGGTAGACACATGCACATGAATTAAGTGAATTAAAGGTGAATAGGAAACAAGGATGATCCCATGCTATACTTGCCTTAAATTAAGATCATTTCTCTGATCCAAATCTTCAATTAATAGCTTCTTGAATCTCCACGTAAATCTCACCGACTGGACTTGATCAATAAATCACCACACACACACATCGAGCAATCATACACGAAGCAACAATGAATAATAATTAGAACAGTACACCAAACATATAAAACAATATGTGAAAAGGTTTTAAAGATGTTCTACGCATTGCTACGAACACACAGACACGAAAAGCACGCTAATCGAAACTATGGTTGAAAAGATACATCTACCGAAAGATTTTATTGTATAAAACGGAAAATTATAGGTCTCATTTGTTTTAATTATATAAAATCATATAGTTCATTTGTTTTAAAATACTTTTTATAGATATTCAAAAGTGACTTAGGCTAAATTACATTTAAATTTAGAAAACTAAAGGAGAAATCAATAATATTTTATTTATAAATCTAGTTGCACAGTTATTAATCAAGTTAGATCTAAACTATGAAATTCCAGAGATTTTGATAAAGAAAACATTAATACTAATACATAGTTCATATTGTTATAAATCCATTGTAATTTGAACGGACTAATTCGGAATTAAAACAAATAAGTTATGAATTAAACGAGATTTTCTTTAGTAAAACAATAGATTAAATCTAACATCGAATCTTAAAGGTGGAAAACCTAACCAACAGTAGCACTTACATGTAGATTATGTCATCATTAATTGAACGCAAAAGAAAGACCACGTGGCTTATGATGAAGGAAGCTGACAAGATGATATGAATAATATGTACGTAATTTTCAGAAGAGCTCAAAGGAAAAGAAATAGTTGAATCATGGTAAAATCGGAATGAAGCTAGCATGACGTGGTCATGGGAATAGAGTTAATAAGGCATATATGGTGTAATCCACGGACGCTTCCTGATCTCATATAGAAGATTAAATATTCTTTAATCTATTATTGCTATTAAACAAAAGCTAGACAGGAGTGTTGCAACCACTTGGTAAGCAGAGAGAACTTACGTATGTTAAGATGAGATGACTGAAAGTACTAAGAGGCGGTGAACATATGCATGGCCGACAGCTACTTCTAAACTGCTTGGAGAACAATTAGCAAGGCGGCGCCCTCTTGCGTCTTCCGACTCTGAGCGCTGCACTGCTGTTCCAGCGACACGACCGCCGCTGTGACTACGCCGATGGCCCGGCGAGCTCGGCACTTCGCACGGACGGAGGGAGGCGACGCTGGGCTGAGCCTGCTTCCTGAAGACGACGACGAGGCTCAGCGGCCCGGGATCACGGCGCCGCTTTGGCGAAACCGAACGCAGAACAGAGAGCGAGAGATAGGGCTTGGCCGACGGCGACAAGAAGAGAGAAAATTATATTTTACTACACGAGAGATTTCCCAAACTAGGGGCTCCTCTACGGTAGTTTTTGGTGTGCTTTGCCCATGGGGTAGGTGCGTATATATAGGGAGGAAAACTCTCCACCTCCATGTCAACTAGCGATATGGTGCTAATTGACGTTGCACCATCCACCTCCGCTAAAAGGCCTAAGTAATCATTTAAGCCCATTAGTAAATAAATGTATGGGCCTTTGAGATTTATTAGGATTATTGCACATGGGCTTTGAGCGTTGGAAAACAAATGAGAGATTTATTATTTTCGGAATTAATTATTTTCATGGATAAAATAATTCCAGAAAAGTCCAGAATTATTATTTAAGCCGCGAAAAATACTCCGAAAGCTCCGAATATTCAGGGAAATTTTCCAGAGACATTATGGAACATGAGGAACCCAAATAAAGTATTTGGAACTCATGATAAGATATTTTGGAGCATCTAAAAATTAGACTATGCTCACAGACAAGTGGAAACAAGCTACAGAAAAAGTCGGAAAAATTCCCGAGAAGTTTGTAGAGGTTGATTGATGGATGAGAAACAAGGAATTTGATTGTATAAAAATAATATATGTATATCAGAGAAGGAAAATCGACCTAAACGCATTTTGAAAGAACAACTTGAATTCATTTTGATGTTTGGTCAAAACCAAGCAATACAAAAACACAAATGCATCAGCATGAATGCATCAACAAGTTACTAAACCTTATGATAAATTTCAATTTAGTGAAAAATATTATTTCCCTATGTTTTCATGAGCACAAAAATTTAAAATTAACTCATTTTAGCTCTATTTCCAAAGAAGCAAATTTTAGGGTGTTACAATAACGCCTCGAAAAATGATTGTGAAAATGCTAACACACTCGCACATGACATGATCACTTGGTGGTGTTAGCACATTTGCGATGGCGTTGAAGTTTCAGCGGTAGAGAGGGTTTGGGGGTCCTCTCTCCCTCCCGCCAAGCTTGCAAGTCGGGAATTAGGCGTTTTCAAGGAGTTGAAACGACTATTTTCCACTACACCGGAAGTCAGAAATCAAACGGAGGCGAACGGAGGTCACAGAGGTGACCGAACACTGGACCGGACGCGGTCTCTGTTTCACCGGACGCGTCCGGTCAGTGTTCAGCGTCTGCATGTTTTTCGGTTTTTGATCGGACGTGGTGGCGCGTCCGGTCACAGTCGACCGGACGCGTCCGGTCGATCAGGGAGCTTACAGGACTCCAACCGGACGCTGACACTGTGGCGTCCGGTCAGTTCTGCAGCGCGTCCGGTCGCTGTTTCGTTGTGCGCTGCTCAGTCTTTACCAACGCGTTCGGTCCATTACGGGACCAGCACGTCCGGTCAGCCCGGTGAGCGCGTCCGGTCGGTGCTTCGCGAAAGTAGCCGTTGTGTGATCGGCGCGTCCGGTCAATTGGACCAGCGCGTCCGGTCAGCGCGACTGCAGCTGTTTCAAGTTCTTAACGGCTATATTCGAAGGGGTACGTCTATAAATACTCATTGGCCGGCTCAAGGCTCTCTCTCTTGCATTCTTGACACACTTGTGAGCACTTTGAGCTAAGCAACTCCCCTCCCATCATCTCTCTTGCTTCTTTGCATATTCAAACTGAGATTGAGTGATCCAAGTGCATTTGCATTGTGAGATTGCATCTAGTTGGCACTTGGTGGTTGATTTGCTGCAGGATTCTTATTTCTCTTGGTGGTTGCCGCCACCTAAATGGCTTGGAGTAGCTTGGAGGCATTGGCAAGAGTTGGTGATTGTTCTTGGCCACCTCCGGTGATTGTGAGGGGTTTGTGTCTACCTCAGCGAAGCGCCAAAGGCAACATTAGTGGATTGCTTGTGTCATTTGCAACCTTTTGCCATTTGGTAGGTTCTTGTGGCGCCTTTTGAGAGGCTCGGTGTGAGACCAATTAGCCACCGAACCACGTGGTGAAGAGGGACACAACGGGGACTAGCGTGCTGGCAAGCACGTGAACCTCGGGATAAATCTTGTGTCATCACTTTCATATTGTGATTGATTGATCCCGGTGTTCGGTTGTCTTGGTATTCATTGTTGATCATATTGGTTGGCTCAATACTTCGCCCCTCGGTGAAACTCTCCTAACTCAACTCCGCATTACCTTCTCAGTTACCTTTGCTAGCTAGTTAGCTTTGCTAGAGTAGTTCTTTTGTGTAGCTTGCTAGTTGTTGTCGTAGTTTCCTTCTCGGTTTGACTTGTGCGGTTGAGTGCAAATATACTAGAATTATGAATTGGATAGGTGGCTTGCAAACACCTCTTAGGCTAAGCAAAACTCGCATCTCGCTATTTGTTATTTTGATAAACTTGTTTAGCTTGTCTTTGTAGAAAGTTTTAAAAGACTATTCACCCCCCTCTAGCCATCAAGACCTTTCACCCTTCCTTCCTCAACACTTTATGGTACTATTGACGGTCACTAACGTCAATTATAAACAGTTAACCAAACATGAAAAGGATGAATACAATAAAATATCAACATAGAATAGGGGGTTATCTGACAGAATTCCATAGGTTTTGGTGAATCAATGTTTTCCAGGTATTAAACAGGAAAAGAGCCAAACATATGGAGGATATTGGGCTAAAAAGCATATTCCACCATGACACCAAGTTGAGAAGCATCTAGAAGATACGAGAAGGCGTGCCACCGAAGGTAGGGCCCACCTGGCATAGTGCCAGGTCGGCTGACCTAGCCTCTAGGTCGGTCGACCTAGGTTTGTCCCATTTGTCAGCCGACTTCGCACGATGATCTTCCACCGCCTCAAGGATTGCATCTCATCCTTTGTTTCAAGTTGGTTTGATCCGAGGGCTCACGTTCATCCCACCAGCCTATATAAGCAGGACCCTACCCCCTAGCTCAGATCATCCCAAAAAACCCTAATTCATATTCTGTGGTGAGGATCAGCTGAGAGGGGTCCCATGAAAGGATCAACCTCTCAAGAGCAGCATTCAAGAGAAGATTAGTCCTCATTAGGATTAGTCTTTAGAAATAGAGAGGTAGAGAGAGGGAAGAGTTTTGGAGGAGATGTTGGCCTGTCGATGCTCCCTCTATAGCTTGTACCTTGGTGAAGTTAACTTACATCTGAGATTTCTCTGGTAATCAACTTCTTTCTTTAAGCACGTTGTTTATATTGTTATTCTGGTTCACAATTCTTTTGAGTGCTTTAATCTGTAGGGCCCTATAGGTTAAAGTAGTAATTCTAGGTGTAGGTGTGGTGCTTAAGCCTAGGTTACTTGTGGATGCACCCTATATGCTGGGAAGTATGGTAGATCATGGGCGTGACAATCCTACTAAGTCCTTTGTAGCCCACACCTCGTATATAGGCCTAGTCGGACCTAGTTACTAAGTTAAAGCATCTTATATGGTGTCTTTTTCCTAATGCAATATCCCCAGATAGAATAGTAGAAGACATAGCTTACTGAGATTAGAACGCGAATATCTTAGCAGTTTCCTCTACACTCCTGACCTTCTCTTGTCTTGTGCTACTCCGGGTTAAGTTGGACCGTAGTTAACCTCACACGTTTCCCTGTGGATATGATATTTAAAACCTCCGGGTGAAGTGCTACAGCGGTATCCGTGCACATGCGGATCATTCCTTGATTATTCTGTGTGCATTAACAAATACCAACAAGCATTTCTGACACCGTTGCCGGGAAAACGGTTGCTGAATTAACTATGAACCTACCTTATCATTGTATTATACTTTTGTCTTTTCTATTTTATCCCTTTCTTTTCATCCTTTTTGTGTTCATACTTATGGATGCCTTAAATTCCACTCCTATTTTTTTATTTTCACCTATGAGCGCAAGCCTAAGGCCACCACAATCTTCAAAGCCCATCCTAGCACCTGGCTATGAGCTGCGCCCATGTCTTATAAACTTGATTCAGAAACAATCCTTCTCGGAAGAAGGTGATGCAAACCTACACTCACACCTACGAGAGTTTGAGCAGACCTATGCATGCTTACGTATCGTTGGCATGTTTGATGAGACCTTAAGATGGAAGCTTTTTCCATTCTCTTTAACGGGAAAAGCTAAATAACGGTACAATCGGACCATAGGGAGTGTGCAAGGAGATTGGGAAACACTGTGCTCTAAATTTTGCTTACAATTCTTTCCCATCTCTAGAGTGGTCAGCCTTCGATTAGAAATTCTACATTTTAAACAACACGAGGAAGAGTCTCTTGGCACATCTTGGGATTGTTTTAATGACCTCATCAACACTGGCCCAGACCTTGCTATTCTAGACCCGATTCTTCTTCAACATTTTTACATAGGTCTTAGCGAAGAATCTAGAGTATCCCTTGATATAGCCTCTAGAGGAGCTTTCCTTCATTTGTCTATTAGTGAAGCAAGGTCTATGCTTAAAAAGATTAGTGAAACAATTCCCTTCACTAGTAGTCATAATAACCTCCCCGAGAAAGAGAAGAAATCATCCCCTGAACAAGTAGAGGAAGTTTTGATAACTAAATCACCACCACTCCAATCCCAAGGTTTAGCCATCAATCCCAAACCATCAAGACCCCAAAAACCTCTGAGTAAAGAAGAAAGTCAACATTCTAAAATTTCTTGTGAGGATAAATTATCTGATGATGATTTTAACTTCCAATTTTGTAAGATGCTTGTGGATCAATATAAATCAGATCTTTTTAGAAGGGCATCTTTTAGAAAGTATCGTCCAGTTCCTTTCCCTCCTAGAGGGCATTGGGAAAAGTGCAAGGATGGCATGCCTAGTGATGTCATAGAAGGAGAGCTAAGCCACTTAGGAGTTAATTCTATCTTCTCCCCTTCTATGCCCACACTAGAAGTTTCACCTGAACCCATCTCTCAACCCATCCATGACCCCGATGACCCCTCTTATGCTCTCTCTCCTAAGTCTCATAATGACCCTAGAAATCCACGAACACAACCAAATCATAGAAGTCATGAAAACCACATGGATAACAAACAAGAGCTACGACAATGGCTATAATATATTAGAAATTGGTTAGAATGTATTAAGAATTCAGATGACATTGCAAAATCTTATTGGAAGGACGAGGAAGTAGCCTTATGGTCCAAACTTGGCCTAGATTCAAATGGTGAATTTAAATCAATCTCTTCAATAAACATGACCCATCCAAGTTTAGAGGAAGACTTAGACGAGACCAATTTTAGAGACACCCATCCATGGGAAATCCTGGACAATAAAACATCCAAAGACTGTCATAGGCATAGAATAATAGAGACAAACTTTCTGCCTATAGACATCCATGATGAACCACCCATGGAGCTTGAAAAGGGAGATTATATCATTGATGAGCATGGAAGTTATTTCATGAACACCTCATCAAATCCATGCTCATATGAGAAATCTTCTGAATTAACTAGTCTCTCTAATATTGCCACATATGAGATCTCCAACCCCCTCATGTTTCTTGTTCACAAAAATTTTAAAAGGGTGGTTGTAGATGCATATGTTTATCATAAATATTGTAAATCTCGTAGTAAGAATCTTGAGTAGGTACACAAAGGTTGGTGTTGTAGGGGAAACCACCTCACCAACTTGAAGCGCAATTAGAAGGTTTTCTGAGGACAAGTTTATGTCCTAAAACAAGCACTCTTGAGATATAACATGTGCTTGCACCTTTTGCTGTAATGCCCTTGTGAATTGAGCATAGAAATATAATCATGAGAATATTCCTTCGGGTATTCTTGTCACTAACCATTCTAGGATTAGAGCAAAAAGGATGAAGGATGACAACACTAGGTATGTCCAACCAGTCATCATGCAACATTAAATTACATTCATCTAAATTTGACTTTGCTTTGCAAAATTCAAGCTTGGGAGAATGAGATTCTTTGAACAATCTTAAGCCATGTTGCTAATTTTGGTTGCCTTTACTTGTAAACCATGCTCAATTTGCTAAATAACAATTATGTTCTTTTTATCTCCACTTGAATAAATCTCTATAGTGCTTTCAAGCTACCTTTGTCTTCCATAGCAAGCTTTGGTTTGGAAGTACTTGCCATACTTCCATTGGCTTTTAAATTAAGCATAGTGCTTAGGTTAAACAACCTTCCTTAATCTAATTAGACATGGAGTCTAGTTTGGTTATTGAACTAAAAAATTGCTTTAGTAGACACTGGTTATTTTTGTTGGACTAACCCCTATAGGAAACTCTCAAATTTAATTAGGGTAAGTCAAGAGATAAATTCAAATCAGAGATAAAATAAGGCACACGATGAACTCCAACAACTTTGCACAAGAAGACACAGCTTATTCATCGTAGATGTAAGAACTACATACCGCATGGATGGAAAAACTGCATAAAACAACAAGTAAGAAAGAAGGGTAGACAAGGTGTCAAAAGATCCAAGAGCAAAAAGATGGCGTGACAAAAGGATGAGAAGGAGTGCAACATAGAGACGAGCCGAGCAAGGAAGGCTTCCAAAAGGTGTTATGATGCCATCACGCTCCAATAAGAAGGGTAACATCTCAAGGTAAGTGATCATTATTTAAAAAGTTTTTCCTTGACTCTGGTATGCACACAAATAAGAACCAAACATATTTGATTTACAATTTGGCTTGATCTAACCTAATTATCTCAACATGTCTTGTTCCATATGTTTGTCCCTAGCACCACTTTCTTTATCCCATAGTCTTAACCAAATAAACTAAATGTTGTAATTCTATCTTTGAAAAATGATAATCATGAAATCACTGAGATATTATACATAGATAGACTGTCCTTCCATAGGTTAAGCAATTTAATCCTTTCTGTCAAATGCACTTAAATGCAACATTCATGCTCAACTTCTGATTCTATCACCCATGTCAAGATTAAACATAACATCAACTTTATCTTGTTCAATGTGCCCAAGGTTAGAAAAGAATAATGAACAAAGATTTGGTTCTGTTGGTGTTTTCCACTAACAGAGTCCATGCACTTGATCTCTATCTTGTCTTTACAAGCAGGATACACTTCGAGCAAACTATGGAGCAGTTTGTCAATTCCCCGAATTTTACAAGTGGATGTTCTGACCTATGCACATGCACACTGAGCAAGATGCTGTCAGCCTTTACTATTAATGCTTCACTTCAACCGGCTGGACAAGCAAGAACATGGGTGACACGATCCTCAGAATCACCATCTCAAGAGGCACAAACATCAAGGTCTCCACCTTTGGGATTAAATGATGCACCTAAGGAATGATCATGACAAGAAGTCCTATCTGGAGGACTTAAAAATCCAAACCCTCGCCGGGAGGTAACATCAGATTTGAAGAGCTAACAAGCAAGTGGATGTTCTACCCAATGTTGGAACACTGTCTCAACAGTCATCAACATCAATCAATGCTCCGACAGAGGAAATGCATCTCCGCTGCTAGTCTAGCACTCCGCATGATCGAGCGACTACATTAACATCAAGCTTGGGGGAGAGGCACCCCCCGCTTATCCAGCTAAGTATTTCCTTCCCCTTTAAGTTTTACTATTTATAAGTTTTCTATATATTTGTTAAAGAAATAAAAAGATGCATAACAAACAAAACAAAATAAATTTTTTTACTAGTTATATACTATTAGTAAGGTGTGATCTTAAATAACAAAATAAAAGGGTGTGTCTACTTTGCTTGATTCTGTCTTTAAGAAGTTGCTAATAAAGAGGACTTAGACTAATCTCTTAAATGGAAATGATAAATAGTTGCTCTGTCGTAATTCCTTCCAAGTACCTAGTCTTCAACCTCGAATTCTCTCAAGTTTTGGATAAGATTGTTTTGATATAAGAATTTACTCTAAACTTGAAACTTGTTGGTAGTGAATGCTTGATCTAAGTCTAGGTAATTGACAAATATGATATGAGAAGATCTGAGCTGCTATTTATCTTGTTCCAAGTGATACTAGAGTTCTGGAGATTTACTCTTTAAAAATAGAAAAATGCTACATGATGAGTTCCTTGTATGACAGAGCTTGAATTTTTACCACACTCATACATGCTAGATTAGAAAAACCACTTATATATTTACTGCTTGCTTTGCATTGAGTGTTGTCAAGCTTTGTTGACCCTTAGAGACTTGTCATGCTTTTAAAATCAAGATCATGTATACTCCACCCAAATACGCTACTTCTATATTGGAAGTACTTAACAACATGCCCTCCATTTAGATACATCCAAAAATTTTCTACTCCTACACTGGGAGTGAATACCAAAAACATGCTTGATAGGTTTTCCATCTACCCAGTCACCCCAAATCCACCAAATAAATGCTCCAAGTTCTTTTGTTACTATCTCTCAAAGTTTTATTGCAAAAGAGGCATGGGCCTATGCAAAAATTATTTAATAGAGAGAGAGAAAGAAAGAGAAAAAGTATAGAAAGAATGGACAAGTGTCCAAAAGAAAAATAGATGAATAAGATAGCCCCTATTCTCTAGCAAGTGTTTTCAAATTTCAAAAGAGAGATATGCTTTTAAGGAGCAAAGTAGAATTAGGTTTCCACCATGCTTTCACCCTTGCCACCATTTACACCATTCATAGCCACATCCACCACATACATCCGCTCCATATATATTCCACACACATGCACATCTTGATTTGATTGTATGACTCGTTTCTTTAGATCCATTGTTTGACTTTACAATATATGCTTCGCAAGTATGTATGCACTGTCTCCCCACCTATGAGCTCCACATAAGCCTTAGTTGTAGGATGAAGGAGAAGGCATAACATCATCATTGCCTTGGTAAGGATCCACAAATACCACATATTGAGAGACTTGAGAGTGTCATACAATGGAATCTCTGAGTTTTATTTAAAAACTTACAAAAACTCTGGAATGATGGTTGAACTAAGAGCTTGAGAGATAGTGCTTGACTTGACCGTTCTGTCTTTCAATTACTCAAGACCCAAGTGAAGGCTACAAGCCCCATGGTTGAAGGTAATATGGGTAAGGTTGAAATTCAGAATAGTCTACCCTAATCCGGAGGAAACATTTTGTCTGAACACATGTGTACTTTTGAGGTGTGAAAGCATTTGTAGCAACTCCTGATCCATGGCTGAGTTTGGCTTTGCTAAAGGACTAGCAAAGGTTAAGCTTGGGGGAGCTTGTTGATGGTCACTAACGTTAATTATACGCCGTTAACCAAATATGAAAAGGATGAATATAATAAAATATCAACATAGAATACGGGGTTATCTGATAGAATTCCACAAGTTTTGGTGAATCACTGTTTTCCAGGTATTAAACAGGAAAAGCGCCAAAGATATGGAGGATATCGGGCTAAAAAGCATATTCCACCGTGACACCAAGTTGAGAAGCATCTAGAAGATATGAGAAGGTGTGCCACCAAAGGCGGGGCCCACCTGGTATAGTGCTAGGTTGGCCGACCTAGCCTCCAGGTCGGCCGACCTGGGTCTGGCATACTTGTCAGCCAACTTCGCACGATGATCTTCCACCGCCTCAAGGATTGTATCTCATCCGTTGTTTCAAGTTGGTTTGATCCGAGGGCTCACGTTCATCCCACCGGCCTATATAAGCAGGACCCTGCCCCCTAGCTCAGATCATCCCAAAAAACCCTAATTCATATTCTTTGATGAGGATCAGCTGAGAGGGGTCCCATGAAAGGATCAATCTCTCAAGAGCAGTATTCAAGAGAAGATTAGTCATCATTAGGATTAGTCTTTAGAAATAGAGAGGTAGAGAGAGGAAAGAGTTTTGGAGGAGATGCCGGCCTGTCGGTGCTCCCTCTACGGCTTGTACCTTGGCAAAGTTAACCTACATCTGAGATTTCTCTGGTAATCAACTTCTTTCTTTAAGCACATTGTTTATATTGTTATTCTAGTTCACAATTCTTTTGAGTGCTTTAATCTATAGGACTCTATAGGTTAAAGTAGTAATTCTAGGTGTAGGCTGGTGCTTAGGCCTAGGTTACTTGTGGATGTTGACGGTTCTTAAGTATCAATTATAACCATCAAATAAATAAAGAAAAGGACCTATATGCAAGCAACACCTAGAATTAGGGTTTGATCTAACAGAATTCCACGAGTTTTGCTGTTTATCTATTTCTGCAGGGGGTTATCAGGAAATACGGAAGAAAGGCCCACATGTCGGATTAATGACGGGATATTAACCGAACACGTAATTATCTTACATCTAGAAGATTCCAGAAGCCACGGGAACGAACGGGAGCCGTAACGGGGCCAGACACAGGGCGCCCGCCCTGTGCCCTAGGGCGCCCGCCCTGCCCCCGGGACCAATCAGGTCGAGTCTCGCGGATTATGCTCCACCGCCTTTGAGGATCAAGGAAAACCGTAGGATGAAGGTCGGTTTGATCCGACGGTCCAGATTCATCCAAAAGGGCTATATAAGCAAGGCCCCTGACCCCTGGTGGAGAAGACCCCAATTCATTATTCAGTTGCATATCTCTAGTTAGGGTTTAGAGAGAGAGGTTCCCTCTAGGGTTCCCACCTCTTAGGGCTTAGCATCCAATGTGAAAGTAGAATTAGTTCTACTAGATTGAGAGAGATAGAGTGGAGGTGTAGATCGGAGGAAGCCGGCCTGTCGGTGTCTACTCCGAGATTGTACCTGCGGGAGCAAGTTCTTCTAACCCGAGGCTTGTTCTCAGGATTCTTCAGTATTTCGACTTCTAAATTCTAGTAAGTTCTTTGTTTTATTGTTCTTTGGTTTATGAGTTTACTTTGATCTCTTCGCGTAGAGTTTAGAGTAATCATCTCTAGCGTAAACGTGGTGTTTAAGCTAGGATACTCATAGATATCCCCTCGTCTAGCCGGACCGTGGTAGTAGCGAGGAACGTGACAATTCCGAGTTACCTTTGTATTCCATATCCCGTTAGCAGGATCGATAGGGTTTATAGGTGCGGGTTGAACATCCTTTGTGGTGTCTAGATTCCGTAAACCTCCCCAATAGAACAGTAGATCATCCTTACCAAGGTTAGAAGAAGAGTGCGGTTGTAGTCTTCTCTATACATCACTCACATCGAATCATAGTGGTTGTAGCCTAAAGGTTAGTAGTAATAGATTTGGTTAGTCAGATGCACTCTTTCTCCTAGTGGTAAAAATATAAATACGATACCCAGGATAACATCTCGGGTGAAGTGCCCACCGATATCCGTGCGCTTGCGGATCCTATTTCCTAATTGCGTTACCAAATATCAACAAGCATTTCTGGCGCCGTTGCCGGGGAGAAAGACGGTTTGCTGAGATAACCTTGAGTCTTACTACTAGCTTGTATTCATACTTTTTATTTTCTTATCTTTTTCATTCTTTCTTTTTCTTTTTACCAAAAATGGAAAACCAAGGTTCTATATCTATCTTTGATGCCGCAACACCTTCAGCAACTGACCTTTTACCATGGGAGTCATCACAGCCTATCCAAACATCCCAGTATAAGTTAAGTTCAAGGTTGATTGCGATGATTCAAAATTTATCTTTTTCGGGAAAGGAAGACGAAAACCCTTACCTTCATATTAGAGATTTTGAGCAGACATGCGATTGTCTTCACATTGATGGCATCTCTGATAAGACTTTACGTTGGAAGCTTTTTCCTTTTTCTTTAAGAGGAGAAGCTAGACGATGGTATAGTCAAAAGGTAAGTCAACAGCAAGGTGAATGGGGAGTTTTAAGAGCCAACTTTTGTCTAGATTTTTATTCCCTTGACCATACTGGTGACCTTAGACTCGAAGTCCTATCTTTTAAACAAAAAGATAATGAAACTTTGGGGAAATCCTGGAAACGTTTTTCTGATCTTTTAGAATCTGGTCCAAAACTTTTGCTTGAAGACACTGTTCTTTTATTTCACTTTTTTCGAGGTCTTCAGAAAGATAATAAACAAATGCTGCATACTATGGCTAGAGGTTCTTTCTTTCGTATCCCTACTGATGAAGCTAAGGGGATCTTGAATAGAATCCTAGAAGCTGAGATGGATAATGCCCTCCATGATAAAACCTACGAAGCCGAAGTAGACACTCTGCCAAATTTTTCATCTACTTTAGCTATCCCAAGTTTTGAGCCACAAAAGGAAGAAATTCTACCACCTGATTTCATGCTAGACATAGAATCCGATCTCTTTGCCGATTTTGGAAACATTTCAAACTACCATTCTATAGACCGACCCCAAAACGGCCAATTTAGCATTTGTTTACCAAGTGAACGTCAATTGAGAGAGCTTATCTCGGTTATGAGTAGCGAATGGTTAGAGGAGTCAGAGCTTTCCCCTGAAGTAATCCGAGTGGACACACCCTCTATAACTATACGCTGTGCTTATAATTCTGATCAATTTAACGCTCTCTATAATCCTGTTGTGGGGATCAATATTATGTCCGAAGCTTTTGCACTTAATCTATTTGGGAAACTTGTTTTAACCCCCACAACAAAGGTCATAAAGGAATCTTCGGGACGATTAGTCCCCAGTCTTGGAATTATTAATGTCCTACCCTTTATGGTAGAAGGCTCCATGGTTCATTTGAACTTTTATATCTTTGATATATGGGGTTTCAACCTACTGATTGGACAACCTTTTAGAAGACTCCTTTATGAAGGTCAAACTGGAAAGCTCCACATTTCCTTGGGAAAGGATTTTAAACTTCCGATTACAATAACTCACTCCTTGAATAATAAGACCGAGCCATATCTTTTGCCTGATCATATGGAGGAGGTAAAGGCTGCATCTCTAGAACTTTTAGATGATCCAGACTTAGAAGAGGAAGTCCCCTTCTTCACTGAAGAAGAGGCCGAACCTTCTGAACCTGAACCCTTAGATGAGTTTGCAGAAACACCTAGACCCCCCATAGAACTCAAAACTTTACCACCCGGTCTTACCTATGCTTTCCTAAACAATAATCCAGAGTTTCCTGTGATCGTTAGTAATAAACTCACTCAGGAGCAAACTCTGCGATTAATGACCATTCTTGAAAAACACCACTCTGTTTTCGGCTACTCACTCCAAGATCTTACAGGAATCAGTCCTATGATTTGCACCCATCGCATTCCGACAGATCCTTCTATTTCACCTTCTCAGGAACCCCAACGTAGACTTAACAACGCGATGAGAGAGGTAGTTAAAAAAGAAGTTATAAAGTTGCTGCATGCAGGGATTATATATCCTGTGCCGCATAGTGAGTGGGTAAGCCCTGTTCAAGTTGTGCCTAAAAAGGGAGGCATGACTGTTGTTACTAATGATAAGAATGAGCTAATTCCGCAACGCACCATCACTGGGTGGCGGATGTGTATAGACTATAGAAAACTTAATAAAGCCACGAAAAAGGATCATTTTCCTTTGCCTTTTATAGATGAGATGCTTGAGCGGTTAGCAAAACACTCGTTTTTCTATTTTCTAGATGGATATTCAGGGTATCACCAAATCCCTATCCATCCTGATGATCAAAGCAAAACCACTTTTACATGCCCATATGGAACGTATGCTTATCGTAGAATGTCTTTTGGATTATGTAATGCACCAGCTTCTTTTCAAAGATGTATGATGTCTATATTTTCTGATATGATTGAAGAGATTATGGAAGTTTTCATGGATGATTTCTCAGTTTATGGAAAAACTTTTGATAGTTGTCTTGAGAACTTAGATAAGGTTTTGCAAAGATGTGAAGAAAAGCACTTAATCCTTAATTGGGAAAAATGTCATTTTATGGTTAGAGAAGGAATAGTGCTAGGACACCTAGTGTCTGAAAGAGGTATTGAGGTAGATAGAGTTAAAATTGAAGTAATTGAACAACTACCTCCACCTGTGAATATAAAAGGAATTCGAAGTTTTCTTGGCCATGCTGGTTTTTATCGCAGATTTATAAAAGACTTTTCATTTATTGCGAGACCACTTACTCTTTTGCTAGCCAAGGATGCTCCTTTCGAATTTGATGATGCATGTCTAAATTCTTTCAATTTATTAAAGCAAGCACTCATCTCTGCACCAATCATTCAACCCCCTGATTGGTCGTTGCCTTTTGAAATTATGTGTGATGCTAGTGATTATGCTGTGGGGGCAGTTTTGGGACAAACTAAAGATAAAAAGCATCATGCAATTGCTTATGCAAGTAAAACTTTGACAGGAGCTCAACTTAATTATGCAACCACTGAAAAAGAGCTTCTGGCTGTTGTTTTTGCCATTGATAAATTTAGATCTTATTTAGTTGGAGCTAAGATAATTGTTTACACTGATCATGCTGCACTAAAATATTTGCTCACTAAGAAAGATGCTAAACCTCACTTAATCAGATGGATTTTATTACTCCAAGAATTTGACTTAGAAATAAAAGATAAAAAGGGAGTAGAAAATTCTGTTGCTGATCACTTGTCTAGAATGTACTTTAAGAATTCACAGGAACCCCCCATTAATGACTCACTCCGGGACGACATGCTTTACGGGATTAACAGATCTGACCCCTGGTATGCAGATATTGTTAATTTTATGGTTTCAGGTTATGTACCACCCGGAGCAAACAAGAAGAAGCTTATTCAGGAAAGTCGTTCACATATATGGGATGAGCCATATCTCTTCCGAGTATGCGCTGATGGCCTACTTAGAAGATGTGTGACCACTGAGGAAGGATTGAAGATCATCGACAGATGTCACTCATCACCATACGGAGGTCACTATGGAGCATTCCGTACACATTCAAAGATCTGGCAATGTGGATTCTACTGGCCTACGATGTACGATGACACGAAGCAATATATCAGAAGATGTGGGCCATGTCAAAGGCACGGAAACATAAATACAAGGGATGCCATGCCACTCACCAACAACCTTCAGATTGAACTCTTTGATGTCTGGGGAATAGACTACATGGGTCCATTTCCCCCATCTAAGAAGTGTGAGTTCATCTTGGTGGCGGTTGATTACGTTTCCAAGTGGGTAGAGGCACTACCTTGCAAACATGCCGACAATATCAGTTCGAAGAGGATGTTTGAGGAAATCATATTTCCAAGATTTGGAGTCCCTAGGATAGTGATAAGTGATGGAGGATCACACTTCATTGACAAGCGCTTCGAGCACTATCTATCAAGACATGGAATCCGTCACAACGTCGCTACTCCCTATCATCCTCAGACAAGTGGCCAAGCAGAGACTTCTAACAAGCAAATCAAGAACATTCTTCAGAAGACGGTGAACGAGATGGGAACGGCATGGAAGGACAAGTTACCCAATGCACTCTGGGCTTACCGGACAGCATACAAGACCCCAATTGGAATGTCTCCATACCAATTGGTATACGGAAAGACCTGTCACCTACCTGTTGAGCTTGAGTTCAAGGCACACTGGGCCATAAAAAGATGGAATATGGACCTAGATATCGCCGGAAAACATAGAAGAATGCAATTATCGGAGTTAGAAGAATGGCGGGAGAAAGCATATCACAATTCAAAGATCTACAAAGAAAGAGTCAAGAGATGGCATGACAAGAGGATCAAGAAGAAGGAGTTCTCACCCGGAGATAAGGTATTACTTTTTAATTTCAGGGTGAAGCTTTTCGGGCATGGAAAGCTCCGGAGCAAATGGGAAGGACCATTCAAGGTAATTCATTCATCATCCCACGGAGCTATCACACTTCAAAATGACGAAGGTACGTTATTCAAGGTAAATGGTCAACGTCTTAAATTATTTTTAGAGCCCAATAAAGAATTAGAAGAAATAGACGTGATCAATTTTTACCTTCCAATTAAAAATTAAAGCCCGACGCCAACAAGAGGATCGATGAGTTAGAGCATAGTCTTAGGAGGCGTGAGCGTCGCTGAGCTATCTAGATTAGATCTTGGGGCTATATATGTCTTAGTTATTATTAGATTCGATTAGGTTCGCTTATAATCAGTTTAGATCTATTATATTCGGTTATTATTATTATTCGGTTGTAATAAATGCCTCAAGATTAATAAAGATTATTATTAGTATGTCTTGTGTGTCTCTACTTTACTTTTGTGCAAGAAAGCAGAAAACAAGTATGGGGGAGATTCCCTGACATGTCACACACACTTCGATTGCACCACTCCATGAACCAGGTATACACTCTGCACACTTTTATTACACACTTACACACTCACCTTAGTTTGTGCAGAATTTTATCTCTCTAAACATGATAAATTAAAAGGATAAAAATGCTTATAATCATGATCAATCTCACTCTGTGATATTTCCTGGAAACCTGCAATTATTAAAATTATTTCAAAACCCTGTGTTGCTAAAAGTCATTGTGGAATAAGAGATGGTAAGGGTATGAGTACCTTATTCTTAGTATCTTTATTGCTTGGAGAATTTGTTTTAAAAATCTCAAAATTATAGCTACCATCCTCAAGTTTTATATGCCTGCTAAACATGAAAATATTAATTAAAGCTATCTGCTTTGTATTGAGTTTGTTCAAAACAAGTTAGACCCTTGTTGAGAGATTTATCATACTCCTAAGATCAAGACATTTTTATTCAGAAAGATTCACTCTTCCGAAGTATTATTGCGTTAGAGGCATGGGCTATGCAAAATTATGAATATATCGAGGAAATAAAAAGGAGCAAGTGCTCGATAACCTCGTGGAAAAAAATGGACAAGTGTCCGGCAGTAGAATTAGGGGTACCTCGGTATCCACCCAAAATGAAAAAAAAAATGAGATATGATAAAAATATGATGGAAAGAAAATGATAGCCCATGGTCCCTCTAATAAGCAATATGCCAGTAAGAGTGACAAGTTTTTAATTTTCAAAATCTTTGATCTAAGAGTATGGCATTCTTCTCCTCGGATCCAGTTTTGACCATACAATAAATGCAAGGTGTGTATGCTTAAAGAATTATTTTTTCAAAATCAAAACAGCCTCAGAGAGAAATATAAAAGATAATGAGTGACTCTGAGAGCACCTATGAGGATAAAGGTATGCTAAGTTTTTCTTTTCAAAAATATGTAAAAACTCCAAGTGATAGGGATTAAGAAGAAGAAAGGCTCTTTACTCTGACCATATATTTCCCTGACTATAAGTGCACAGTGGATTTTTACAACACCCTGCAGGTATGAAAGAATGTTTCAACCCTAGATGTTTTATTAACCAACCTTTTCTCGAGGACGAGTAAAAGCCTGAGTATGGGGGTGTTTGTTGACGGTTCTTAAGTATCAATTATAACCATCAAATAAATAAAGAAAAGGACCTATATGCAAGCAACACCTAGAATTATGGTTTGATCTAACAGAATTCCACGAGTTTTGCTGTTTATCTATTTCTACAGGGGGTTATCAGGAAATACGGAAGAAAGGCCCACATGTCGGATTAATGACGGGATATTAACCGAACACGTAATTATCTTACATCTAGAAGATTCCAGAAGCCACGGGAACGAACGGGAGCCGTAACGGGGCCAGACACAGGGCGCCCGCCTGTGCCCTAGGGCGCCCGCCCTGCCCCCGGGACCAATCAGGTCGAGTTTCGCGGATTATGCTCCACCGCCTTTGAGGATCAAGGAAAACCGTAGGATGAAGGTCGGTTTGATCCGACGGTCCAGATTCATCCAAAAGGGCTATATAAGCAAGGCCCCTGACCCCTGGTGGAGAAGACCCCAATTCATTATTCAGTTGCATATCTCTAGTTAGGGTTTAGAGAGAGAGGTTCCCTCTAGGGTTCCCACCTCTTAGGGCTTAGCATCCAATGTGAAAGTAGAATTAGTTCTACTAGATTGAGAGAGATAGAGTGGAGGTGTAGATCGGAGGAAGCCGGCCTGTCGGTGTCTACTCCGAGATTGTACCTGCGGGAGCAAGTTCTTCTAACCCGAGGCTTGTTCTCAGGATTCTTCAGTATTTCGACTTCTAAATTCTAGTAAGTTCTTTGTTTTATTGTTCTTTGGTTTATGAGTTTACTTTGATCTCTTCGCGTAGAGTTTAGAGTAATCATCTCTAGCGTAAACGTGGTGTTTAAGCTAGGATACTCATAGATATCCCCTCGTCTAGCCGGACCGTGGTAGTAGCGAGGAACGTGACAATTCCGAGTTACCTTTGTATTCCATATCCCGTTAGCAGGATCGATAGGGTTTATAGGTGCGGGTTGAACATCCTTTGTGGTGTCTAGATTCCGTAAACCTCCCCAATAGAATAGTAGATCATCCTTACCAAGGTTAGAAGAAGAGTGCGGTTGTAGTCTTCTCTATACATCACTCACATTGAATCATAGTGGTTGTAGCCTAAAGGTTAGTAGTAATAGATTTGGTTAGTCAGATGCACTCTTTCTCCTAGTGGTAAAAATATAAATACGATACCCAGGATAACATCTCGGGTGAAGTGCTCACCGATATCCGTGCGCTTGCGGATCCTATTTCCTAATTACGTTACCAAATATCAACAGTGGATGCACCCTATATGCTGGGAAGTGTGGTAGATCGCGGGCGTGACAATCCTGCTGAGTCCTTTGCAGCCCACACCTCGTATATAGGCCTAGTTAGGGATGAAAACGGAACAGAAATATTTTGAATTGACCGTTTTCGTTTTCTATATTATGAACCGTTTTTTAACATGAAAAATTGTCAGTTTCAATTGATTTCACAACCATTTTCAACCATTTTTTGTACTCTTTAATTGCTAAATGTAGAAATATCCCGAACCGACCGCTTTCGTTTTTCTATATCGAGGTCCGTTTTCGACCGTTTCCGACCGTTTTTATCCTTAGGCCTAGTAGGACCCGGTCACTAAGTTAAAGCATCTTATATGGTGTCTTTTTCCTAATGCAATGTCCCCAGATAGAATAGTAGAAGACATAGCTTACTGAGATTAGAATGTGAATATCTTAGCAGTTTCCTCTACACTCCTGACCTTCTCTAGTCTTGTGCTACTCCGGGTTAAGTTAGACCGTAGTTAACCTCACGTTTTCCTGTGGATATGATATTTAAAACCTCTAGGTGAAGTGCTACAGTGGTATTTGTGCGCTTGCGGATCATTCCTTGATTATTCTATGTGCGTTAACAAATACCAACAAGTACCTTCTCATAAAGAGAGCAACATCATCCACTTTCTCATATGGTTCATCACAATTTTCACTCTCACTTGAGGATGATGTGGTCTCTACTACTTCTTGAACTTGCTTAGGTGCCTTGGGCTTGCTAGTTGAAGCTTGCTTGTTGGTCTTAGATTTGCTAGTGGAGCCTTGCTTGCTTGATTTGTTGGCCTTGAGAGCTACATCTTTGTTGATCTTGATGCCTTCTAGCTTTGCTTGTAACTCTCCAAGCTTCTTCCTTTCATTAGCTTCTTCTCTTTGCATGTCAAAGGTAAAGATCCTCCCAAGTACATCATTTAGAGTGAAGTACTCAAACTTGTCTCTAATTAGAGTGACCACGGTCTCATTTCTTGGTGAATAAGCTTCTAACATAATCTTGACAACTTTGTGATCATCTAGCTCATCACAGCCATAGCCTCTAATCTTGCCACCATGGTCATCAACCTATCAAACATCTCTTGTGGCCCTTCTCCATCCAAAATAACAAACTGGTTGAGCTTGTCCATCATCAAATCAATTCTTGCATTTCTCACTTTGTCAACCCCTTCATGTGTAAGGTGCAAAGTGTCCCAAATTTGCTTGGCAACATCCACACCAATCACTCTATTGTACTCATCACCATCCAAGGCACTAAGTAGCACAATAGTTGCTTGACCGTTGAGATGAATGATCCTCATTTCTTCCATGGTTGGATTCTTGGGGTCAACCGGAGGCTCAAATCCATTGGACACAACCTCCCAAATGCCAAGATGAAGACCTATAAGATAGGCTCTCATCAAGTGCTTTCACTTGGCAAAGTTAGTCCCATCGAAAAGAGGTAACTTGCCTGTGAGCACATTGATGAAAGACTTGCGATCATGGTTAGCCATAGACATAGAGAAATAGTTAAAAGATATGGCGGCATATTTGTTGTCATTGTCCTTCTTGCCCTTTCCCTTCTTGTCCCTCTTGCTATGAACTTGGTAGGACCCATCATTGTCACCATCTTTGGAGCTGCTAGAGAGCTCACTAGATGATGTGTTGGGATCTTTGGCTTCTTCTTCCTTCTTCTTTCTAGCTTCCCTTCTCTTTCTTCTTTCTTCTCTCTTGAGCCGTCTAGCTTCTTTTCTTGCTTTCTTCTCATCTAGCCGTTGCTGCTCCTTCTTCTTTTCTCTTGCTTCTCTTTTGAGCTTTCTTGCGTCCTTCCTTTCTCTTCTCTTCTGAGTTGAGAATCCTCTCGCCATCGGTAGGCTCAAGGTGAGGAAGTGTGGTATTGCTCGCTATCGACACACTTAGCTGGCTACTGTTAGTGTCGGTGTCATGCAAACCAACACGCTTTGGCTCGACTTCGACAGGCTTCATGCTAGCGGCTCCTCCCCCGGTCTTCATACCTCTCACGGTGAAGTGATCTGAGGTAAACCTGCTCTGATACCACTTATAGGATCCCTAGAGTGCCTAAAGGGGGGTGAATAGGCCTATAAAAATTCAACTCAAACAAAAGTCAGATCGACCCACGGCACTGCCGCTCTAACCCTGCGGCACTGCCACACCATGACACTACCGCGCCAGAGGGCGGCACTGCCGTACTTGTAGAAAAGATTAACTCACAGTTCAAAATCTATCTAACAAAATTTAGATAGAGTAAATTTTCTAGCTTCCTGCAGGGTAGAAGATCACAGTTCGACAGCTGGAAGTGGCTCGAACACCACATACAAGTAGATTGGCCTCAAACCCTAGAAATCACCACAATACCAAGTGAAACAACACAAGCACAAGTGACATAAGTATTTATCCCATGGTTCAGCTCGCCACTAAGGCTTGCCTAAGTCCACATTGTTGAGGTTTGCCACTAAGGCTTGCTACTAAGGCTTAGTGTCTTGCAACCCTACCTCATTCTTAAGTCAAGAGAGTGAACTCTTGAAATGAGAGGTGATTTCACTAGCTGCAAGAGGTGGTTACAAACCTCCCGGGCTGCCACAAGCTTGGCAAGCTCATCAGGCGACGCTCTAGCCGGCTAGGAGCAAAGCTTTAAGAGTAACAAACACAACCGCCGACCAAAACCTGAACCAAATGCTCTTTTGAGTTTGGGAATCAGTTGATTTGCTCTCTAATCGAGTTTTGGAACCTTTTCTCTCAAGGATTGATAAAGAAATCGATGGAGAAGCTTAGGAGCTCAAGGTTTGCCAATGGAGAAAGAGAGAGAGAAGAGCACTAGTCTAAATCTAGGCACAAATGAACCATTGGGGAAGAAGTGACATTGGAGGAGGTAGGGGAAAAGTATAAATACGTCCCTGCTCTCCAACAGTCACTTAAGTGCGGCATTGCTGCACTCACCAAGACAGCTGAAAGTGGGAATGGTTGAGCTGGCTGTCTTGGCAGAGGTATGAGGATGTTTTGTGTAAAGATAGAGCACTTGGTCACACAGTTTTAACCAGAAGTTGTATCCTCCTTGATAGTACAACTTCCTATACTCAATTTCAAAACATAAAATGAAATTAAACCTCATTTGAGCACGTTGCCATACATGAAAGTAATTGCAGGTTCCTCTTTTCCATATAACATCCTCAAATACGAATTCCCTGGTTGTCATCTTAGTAAAGCTCATTAGTTCTCTAATTAGGTGGTTATCAACACTAAAACCCACATTAGGGCTTGATTGCACTTACACCCAAGCCTTGAGCTTCATCAACAGCATGGAGTAGGCAAGCCTTTGTGGTGAGCTAAACCATGGGATAAAAACCTTGTCCCTGTGTTCTTGTTGTTTTCTTTGTGCTATACTTGTGTTATTTGTAATTCTAAGGTTTGCTCTCGATCTACTTGTACAAGATCTTTTGACCTTGAAGAAGTGGTGGAATAGGACCTAACTAGTACCAAGAACACTAGTATTTCCCTCGATCTACTTTTCCCTTACCAGTTTTTGAATTGTGGATTCGAGTTGCTTTGATCCATGGAAGTGTCGTAGTTGTACCCGGACCTTTTGCGCATAAGTGCAGCAATGTCGTGTCTGTACTAACCGCTACATTGAGTTTAAATTTTAATAGGCCTATTCACCCTCCCTCTAGGCTTGCCTGATCCTTTTCAAAAAAAAAATTAACCTCAACTTGAGCTTTCATCCATCCATTGCTTGCCACATTGATCTTGCATACTTGAGGGTCTTCATCACTTCATATTTTGAGCATGTCAACCTTGAGCATGTCACTTGAACCACTTCTCATTTGAATTCCATCCAATAGGTTTCAAATCACTTTCATACATGATTTGATCCTTCACATCAACATGACTATCATAGCTTTATTTATTTGTATCTCAACTAAATTCAAGTACTCTCTTCTTCACCTTAGTTAGGTCCTTCGGCCACCAAGCCGTTGCTTGCACTTCACCCTTACTTAGTACCACGAAGCCCTTTCCTTACTATCTTCACCTTATCAAGCTACATCTTGCTTCAAACCAACATTAAGCATACAATGAATAGCCTATTCAAAAAGGCACACAATGATGAATACAGTTTCATTTATATTGTTGTTTTCTACTAGAACTTATATTGCTTCCATTAATAAGCCATGCAAGCATTGACAACTAACCATAGGCATGAATATCTTATTTGATTTGTATTTCCAAGCTTTATGATTGAGATCAATCCATATGTGAACCATCATGCCTCATTTATTTGATAACACACTTTCTTGCCAATTCATGCATTTTAAAAATTAACTTTGGACTCGGTTCTCATTAATATTGATCAAAACATATAATATGAGTCCAACATATAATAATCAACTTGAGACTAAAACACCTGCAAATCTCATGAATATTTTAGTCCCTTAATTGTGTTGTCATTCAATTCATCAAAACCCACTAAAGGCCTACATCCACCTTCAGGATTTAATCCAAAATATTTGGACTGATGGATAACACTATAATAGCTAGTGCATCAATATGGGTCTTCACCCTAGCTTGATGAAATCCAATGTCTAAGAGTGGTTGTAGCCTAACCAAACAGCCAATTTATGCTAAAGATGGCAATGGAGAGCACAGGAATGGTTCCATCCTTTCCATCCAAACAAGGAATTGGACGATCTTATTCTCTGAAACAAATCATCTATTCCATCTTTTTCATCCCTCATAACAAATAGAAAAGTGGAATGGTTCCATCCTTTCCATCCAAACAAGGAATTGGACGATCTTATTCTCTAAAACAAAGACATACCTATCCCATCATTTCTTGTTTCCAAATCAGGCATATTGTCACTAATCAAGAATTGGGTCATTAGCTTTGGTGAATTTGTCCTTTATTATACTTTACATAGTTTGGAGCATCTCTCTGTTGACGGTTCTTAAGTATCAATTATAACCATCAAATAAATAAAGAAAAGGATCTATATGCAAGCAACACCTAGAATTAGGGTTTGATCTAACAGAATTCCACGAGTTTTGCTGTTTATCTATTTCTGCAGGGGGTTATCAGGAAATACGGAAGAAAGGCCCACATGTCGGATTAATGACGGGATATTAACCGAACACGTAATTATCTTACATCTAGAAGATTCCAGAAGCCACGGGAATGAACGGGAGCCGTAACGGGGCCGGACACAGGGCGCCCGCCCTGTGCCCTAGGGCGCCCGCCCTGCCCTCGGGACCAATCAGGTCGAGTCTCGCGGATTATGCTCCACCGCCTTTGAGGATCAAGGAAAACCGTAGGATGAAGGTCGGTTTGATCCGACGGTCCAGATTCATCCTAAAGGGCTATATAAGCAAGGCCCCTGACCCCTGGTGGAGAAGACCCCAATTCATTATTCAGTTGCATATCTCTAGTCAGGGTTTAGAGAGAGAGGTTCCCTCTAGGGTTCCCACCTCTTAGGGCTTAGCATCCAATGTGAAAGTAGAATTAGTTCTACTAGATTGAGAGAGATAGAGTGGAGGTGTAGATCGGAGGAAGCCGGCCTGTCGGTGTCTACTCCGAGGTTGTACCTGCGGGAGCAAGTTCTTCTAACCCGAGGCTTGTTCTCAGGATTCTTCAGTATTTCGACTTCTAAATTCTAGTAAGTTCTTTGTTTTATTGTTCTTTGGTTTATGAGTTTACTTTGATCTCTTCGCGTAGAGTTTAGAGTAATCATCTCTAGCGTAAACGTGGTGTTTAAGCTAGGATACTCATAGATATCCCCTCGTCTAGCCGGACCATGGTAGTAGCGAGGAACGTGACAATTCCGAGTTACCTTTGTATTCCATATCCCGTTAGCAGGATCGATAGGGTTTATAGGTGCGGGTTGAACATCCTTTGTGGTGTCTAGATTCCGTAAACCTCCCCAATAGAACAGTAGATCATCCTTACCAAGGTTAGAAGAAGAGTGCGGTTGTAGTCTTCTCTATACATCACTCACATCGAATCATAGTGGTTGTAGCCTAAAGGTTAGTAGTAATAGATTTGGTTAGTCAGATGCACTCTTTCTCCTAAAGGTAAAAATATAAATACGATACCCAGGATAACATCTCGGGTGAAGTGCTCACCGATATCCGTGCGCTTGCGGATCCTATTTCCTAATTGCGTTACCAAATATCAACAAGCATTTCTGGCGCCGTTGCCGGGGAGAAAGACGGTTTGCTGAGATAACCTTGAGTCTTACTACTAGCTTGTATTCATACTTTTTATTTTCTTATCTTTTTCATTCTTTCTTTTTCTTTTTACCAAAAATGGAAAACCAAGGTTCTATATCTATCTTTGATGCCGCAACACCTTCAGCAACTGACCTTTTACCATGGGAGTCATCACAGCCTATCCAAACATCCCAGTATAAGTTAAGTTCAAGGTTGATTGCGATGATTCAAAATTTATCTTTTTCGGGAAAGGAAGACGAAAACCCTTACCTTCATATTAGAGATTTTGAGCAGACATGCGATTGTCTTCGCATTGATGGCATCTCTGATAAGACTTTACGTTGGAAGCTTTTTCCTTTTTCTTTAAGAGGAGAAGCTATACGATGGTATAGTCAGAAGGTAAGTCAACAACAAGGTGAATGGGGAGTTTTAAGAGCCAACTTTTGTCTAGATTTTTATTCCCTTGACCGTACTGGTGACCTTAGACTCGAAGTCCTATCTTTTAAACAAAAAGATAATGAAACTTTGGGGAAATCCTGGAAACGTTTTTCTGATCTTTTAGAATCTGGTCCAAAACTTTTGCTTGAAGACACTGTTCTTTTATTTCACTTTTTTCGAGGTCTTCAGAAAGATAATAAACAAATGCTGCATACTATGGCTAGAGGTTCTTTCTTTCGTATCCCTACTGATGAAGCTAAGGGGATCTTGAATAGAATCCTAGAAGCTGAGATGGATAATGCCCTCCATGATAAAACCTACGAAGCCGAAGTAGACACTCTACCAAATTTTTCATCTACTTTAGCTATCCCAGGTTCTGAGCCACAAAAGGAAGAAATTCTACCATCTGATTTCATGCTAGACATAGAATCCGATCTCTTTGCCGATTTTGGAAACATTTCAAACTACCATTCTATAGACCGACCCCAAAACGGCCAATTTAGCATTTGTTTACCAAGTGAACGTCAATTGAGAGAGCTTATCTCGGTTATGAGTAGCGAATGGTTAGAGGAGTCAGAGCTTTCCTCTGAAGTAATCCGAGTGGACACACCCTCTATAACTATACGTTGTGCTTATAATTCTGATCAATTTAACGCTCTCTATAATCCTGTTGTGGGGATCAATATTATGTCCGAAGCTTTTGCACTTAATCTATTTGGGAAACTTGTTTTAACCCCCACAACAAAGGTCATAAAGGAATCTTCGGGACGATTAGTCCCCAGTCTTGGAATTATTAATGTCCTACCCTTTATGGTAGAAGGCTCCATGGTTCATTTGAACTTTTATATCTTTGATATATGGGGTTTCGACCTACTGATTGGACAACCTTTTAGAAGACTCCTTTATAAAGGTCAAACTGGAAAGCCCCACATTTCCTTGGGAAAGGATTTTAAACTTCCAATTACAATAACTCACTCCTTGAATAATAAGACCGAGCCATATCTTTTGCCTGATCCTATGGAGGAGGTAAAGGCTGCATCTCTAGAACTTTTAGATGATCTAGACTTAGAAGAGGAAGCCCCCTTCTTCACTAAAGAAGAGGCCGAACCTTCTGAACCTGAACCCTTAGATGAGTTTGCAGAAACACCTAGACCCCCCATAGAACTCAAAACTTTACCACCCGGTCTTACCTATGCTTTCCTAAACAATAATCCAGAGTTTCCTGTGATCGTTAGTAATAAACTCACTCAGGAGCAAACTCTGCGATTAATGACCATTCTTGAAAAACACCATTCTGTTTTCGGCTACTCACTTCAAGATCTCACAGGAATCAGTCCTATGATTTGTACCCATCGTATTCCGACAGATCCTTCTGTTACACCCTCTCGAGAGCCTCAACGTAGACTTAACAACGCGATGAGAGAGGTAGTTAAAAAAGAAGTTATAAAGTTGCTGCATGCAGGGATTATATATCCTGTGCCGCATAGTGAGTGGGTAAGCCCTGTTCAAGTTGTGCCTAAAAAGGGAGGCATGATTGTTGTTACTAATGATAAGAATGAGCTAATTCCGCAACGCACCGTCACTGGGTGGCGGATGTGCATAGACTATAGAAAACTTAATAAAGCCACGAAAAAGGATCATTTTCCTTTGCCTTTTATAGATGAGATGCTTGAGCGGTTAGCAAAACACTCGTTTTTCTGTTTTCTAGATGGATATTCAGGGTATCACCAGATCCCTATCCATCCTGATGATCAAAGCAAAACCACTTTTACATGCCCATATGGAACGTATGCTTATCGTAGAATGTCTTTTGGGTTATGTAATGCACCAGCTTCTTTTCAAAGATGTATGATGTCTATATTTTCTGATATGATTGAAGAGATTATGGAAGTTTTCATGGATGATTTCTCAGTTTATGGAAAAACTTTTGATAGTTGTCTTGAGAACTTAGATAAGGTTTTGCAAAGATGTGAAGAAAAGCACTTAATCCTTAATTGGGAAAAATGTCATTTTATGGTTAGAGAAGGAATAGTGCTAGGACACCTAGTGTCTGAAAGAGGTATTGAGGTAGATAGAGCTAAAATTGAAGTAATTGAACAACTACCTCCACCTGTGAATATAAAAGGAATTCAAAGTTTTCTTGGCCATGCTGGTTTTTATCGCAGATTTATAAAAGACTTTTCATTTATTGCGAGACCACTTACTCTTTTGCTAGCCAATGATGCTCCTTTCGAATTTGATGATGCATGTCTAAATTCTTTCAATTTATTAAAGCAAGCACTCATCTCTGCACCAATCATTCAACCCCCTGATTGGTCGTTGCCTTTTGAAATTATGTGTGATTCTAGTGATTATGCTGTGGGGGCAGTTTTGGGACAAACTAAAGATAAAAAGCATCATGCAATTGCTTATGCAAGTAAAACTTTGACAGGAGCTCAACTTAATTATGCAACCACTGAAAAAGAGCTTCTGGCTGTTGTTTTTGCCATTGATAAATTTAGATCTTATTTAGTTGGAGCTAAGATAATTGTTTACACTGATCATGCTGCACTAAAATATTTGCTCACTAATAAAGATGCTAAACCTCGCTTAATCAGATGGATTTTATTACTCCAAGAATTTGACTTAGAAATAAAAGATAAAAAGGGAGTAGAAAATTCTGTTGCTGATCACTTGTCTAGAATGTACTTTAAGAATTCACAGGAACCCCCCATTAATGACTCACTCCGGGACGACATGCTTTACGAGATTAACAGATCTGACCCCTGGTATGCAGATATTGTTAATTTTATGGTTTCAGGTTATGTACCACCCGGAGCAAACAAGAAGAAGCTTATTCAGGAAAGTCGTTCACATATATGGGATGAGCCATATCTCTTCCGAGTATGCGCTGATGGCCTACTTAGAAGATGTGTGACCACTGAGG
Organism: Saccharum spontaneum; assembly: GCA_022457205.1. Classification (NCBI taxonomy): domain Eukaryota; kingdom Viridiplantae; phylum Streptophyta; class Magnoliopsida; order Poales; family Poaceae; genus Saccharum; species Saccharum spontaneum. The sequence goes on from CM039583.1 coordinate 47,647,906, forward strand.
AAGGATTGAAGATCATCGACAGATGTCACTCATCACCATACGGAGGACACTATGGAGCATTCCGTACACATACAAAGATCTGGCAATGTGGATTCTACTGGCCTACGATGTACGATGACACGAAGCAATATATTAGAAGATGTGGGCCATGTCAAAGGCACGGAAACATAAATACAAGGGATGCCATGCCAATCACCAACAACCTTTAGATTGAACTCTTTGATGTCTGGGGAATAGACTACATGGGTCCATTTCTCCCATCAAAGAAGTGTGAGTTCATCTTGGTGGCGGTTGATTACGTCTCCAAGTGGGTAGAGGCACTACCTTGCAAGCATGCCGACAATATCAGTTCGAAGAGGATGTTTGAGGAAATCATATTTCCAAGATTTGGAGTCCCCAGGATAGTGATAAGTGATGGAGGATCACACTTCATTGACAAGCGCTTCGAGCACTATCTATCAAGACATGGAATCCATCACAACGTCGCTACTCCCTATCATCCTCAGACAAGTGGCCAAGCAGAGACTTCTAACAAGCAAATCAAGAACATTCTTCAGAAGACGGTGAACGAGATGGGAACGGCATAGAAGGACAAGTTACCCGATGCACTCTGGGCTTACCGGACAGCATACAAGACCCCAATTGGAATGTCTCCATACCAATTGGTATACGGAAAGACCTGTCACCTACCTGTTGAACTTGAGTTCAAGGCACACTGGGCCATAAAAAGATGGAATATGGACCTAGATATCGTCGGAAAACATAGAAGAATGCAATTATCGGAGTTAGAAGAATGGCGGGAGAAAGCATATCACAATTCAAAGATCTACAAAGAAAGAGTCAAGAGATGGCATGACAAGAGGATCAAGAAGAAGGAGTTCTCACCCGGAGATAAGGTATTACTTTTTAATTTCAGGGTGAAGCTTTTCGGGCATGGAAAGCTCCGGAGCAAATGGGAAGGACCATTCAAGGTAATTCATTCATCATCCCACGGAGCTATCACACTTCAAAATGACGAAGGTACGTTATTCAAGGTAAATGGTCAACGTCTTAAATTATTTTTAGAGCCCAATAAAGAATTAGAAGAAATAGACGTGATCAATTTTTACCTTCCAATTAAAAATTAAAGCCCGACGCCAACAAGAGGATCGATGAGTTAGAGCATAGTCTTAGGAGGCGTGAGCGTCGCTGAGCTATCTAGATTAGATCTTGGGGCTATATATGTCTTAGTTATTATTAGATTCGATTAGGTTCGCTTATAATCAGTTTAGATCTATTATATTCGGTTATTATTATTATTCGGTTGTAATAAATGCCTCAAGATTAATAAAGATTATTATTAGTATGTCTTGTGTGTCTCTACTTTACTTTTGTGCAAGAAAGCAGAAAACAAGTATGGGGGAGATTCCCTGACATGTCACACACACTTCGATCGCACCACTCTATGAACCAGGTACACACTCTGCACACTTTTATTACACACTTATACACTCACCTTAGTTTGTGCAGAATTTTATCTCTCTAAACATGATAAATTAAAAGGATAAAAATACTTATAATCATGATCAATCTCACTCTGTGATATTTCCTGGAAACCTGCAATTATTAAAATTATTTCAAAACCCTGTGTTGCTAAAAGTCATTGTGGAATAAGAGATGGTAAGGGTATGAGTACCTTATTCTTAGTATCTTTATTGCTTGGAGAATTTGTTTTAAAAATCTCAAAATTATAGCTACCATCCTCAAGTTTTATATGCCTGCTAAACATGAAAATATTAATTAAAGCTATCTGCTTTGGATTGAGTTTGTTCAAAACAAGTTAGACCCTTGTTGAGAGATTTATCATACTCCTAAGATCAAGACATTTTTATTCAGAAAGATTCACTCTTCCGAAGTATTATTGCGTTAGAGGCATGGGCTATGCAAAATTATGAATATATCGAGGAAATAAAAAGGAGCAAGTGCTCGATAACCTCGTGGAAAAAAATGGACAAGTGTTCGGCAGTAGAATTAGGGGTACCTCGATATCCACCCAAAATGAAAAAAAAATGAGATATGATAAAAATATGATGGAAAGAAAATGATAGCCCATGGTCCCTCTAATAAGCAATATGCCAGTAAGAGTGACAAGTTTTTAATTTTCAAAACCTTTGATCTAAGAGTATGGCATTCTTCTCCTCGGATCCGGTTTTGACCATACAATAAATGCAAGGTATGTATGCTTAAAGAATTATTTTTGCAAAATCAAAACAGCATCAGTGAGATATATATAAAAGATAATGAGTGACTCTGAGAGCACCTATGAGGATAAAGGTATGCTAAGTTTTTCTTTTCAAAAATATGTAAAAACTCCAAGTGATAGGGATTAAGAAGAAGAAAGGCTCTTTACTCTGACCATATATTTCCCTGACTATAAGTGCACAGTGGATTTTTACAACACCCTGCAGGTATGAAAGAATGTTTCAACCCCAGATGTTTTATTAACCAACCTTTTCTTGAGGACGAGTAAAAGCCTAAGTATGGGGGTGTTTGTTGACGGTTCTTAAGTATCAATTATAACCATCAAATAAATAACGAAAAGGACCTATATGCAAGCAACACCTAGAATTAGGGTTTGATCTAACAGAATTCCACGAGTTTTGCTGTTTATCTATTTCTGCAGGGGGTTATCAGGAAATACGGAAGAAAGGCCCACATGTCGGATTAATGACGGGATATTAACCGAACACGTAATTATCTTACATCTAGAAGATTCCAGAAGCCACGGGAACGAACGGGAGCCGTAACGGGGCCGGACACAGGGCGCCCGCCCTGTGCCCTAGGGCGCCCGCCCTGCCCTCGGGACCAATCAGGTCGAGTCTCGTGGATTATGCTCCACCGCCTTTGAGGATCAAGGAAAACCGTAGGATGAAGGTCGGTTTGATCCGACGGTCCAGATTCATCCAAAAGAGCTATATAAGCAAGGCCCCTGACCCCTGGTGGAGAAGACCCCAATTCATTATTCAGTTGCATATCTCTAGTCAGGGTTTAGAGAGAGAGGTTCCCTCTAGGGTTCCCACCTCTTAGGGCTTAGCATCCAATGTGAAAGTAGAATTAGTTCTACTAGATTGAGAGAGATAGAGTTGAGGTGTAGATCGGAGGAAGCCGGCCTGTCGGTGTCTACTCCGAGGTTGTACCTGCTGGAGCAAGTTCTTCTAACCCGAGGCTTGTTCTCAGGATTCTTCAGTATTTCGACTTCTAAATTCTAGTAAGTTCTTTGTTTTATTGTTCTTTGGTTTATGAGTTTACTTTGATCTCTTCGCGTAGAGTTTAGAGTAATCATCTCTAGCGTAAACGTGGTGTTTAAGCTAGGATACTCATAGATATCCCCTCGTCTAGCCGGACCGTGGTAGTAGCGAGGAACGTGACAATTTCGAGTTACCTTTGTATTCCATATCCCGTTAGCAGGATCGATAGGGTTTATAGGTGCGGGTTGAACATCCTTTGTGGTGTCTAGATTCCGTAAACCTCCCCAATAGAACAGTAGATCATCCTTACCAAGGTTAGAAGAAGAGTGCGGTTGTAGTCTTCTCTATACATCACTCACATCGAATCATAGTGGTTGTAGCCTAAAGGTTAGTAGTAATAGATTTGGTTAGTCAGATGCACTCTTTCTCCTAAAGGTAAAAATATAAATACGATACCCAGGATAACATCTCGGGTGAAGTGCTCACCGATATCCGTGCGCTTGCGGATCCTATTTCCTAATTGCGTTACCAAATATCAACACTCTCCAAGAGCCTTTCTAAAATCTAATCTCTTGGAGAGTCATTTGAGTAAAAATCATTTTCTACTCCCTCCATCCTAAATTATAAGTCATTCCAAAAATCTTGGAGAGTCAAAGCGTCTCAAGTTTGACCAGAATTATAGAAAGAATTACAAAGATTTATGACATCAAATAGATATACTATGAAAATATAATTAATGAAGAACCTAATGATAATTAGTTGATATCATAATGTTATTATCTTATCATATAAATTTGGTCAAACTTGAGATGCTTTGACTCTCCAAGATTCTTGGAATGACTTATAATTTGGGATGGAGGGAGTACGTCTTTATATTCTCCAACAGCTTTTTTATATCTTGTGCGCGGTCTAGGGAGCCATCCTCGTTCGCTATCTTTGGCCAATGAGAAATTCGAAATAGAAGATATCTATATGTTGGTGTTCGGCCGCGTGGGGGTCCTAAACCGACGAGTGAGTGCTGCGTGTCCCTAACCTGGATGGTGATGCCAGGAGAACACACGGGGGTTTATCCTAGTTCGGGCAAAAGAAGGCCCTACGTCCAGCGAGGAGGGGAGAGTTTTGTATTTCCTTGCACCGAGGTGCTTGTGTAGGGGTTACAAGCTTGCGAGAGAGGGCAGCGAGCCCAAGTCTCAAAGAGAGAAAAAAAGAGTACAGAGGTGATTGCTTGAGATGTTGATCTCTGGGTTCGGAGCCTTGGATTGCTGGCACTTGGCTTTGGGCTTGTGTCTTGCCTGCTGTCCCCGTCCCCTTGTAGGGTCCTGACCTGCCCTTTTATAGGGTAAGAGGAGGCCAAGACACCGGGGAGCCTTGAGGTGATGTTTTGTCGGTCCCTGTAGGAGTGACTGTAGCGGCGTGCCCCAGGAATGGCCGTCCATCCCTGGACACTATGGTGACGTTAGGGATGAGATGGTGAAATAACCCGGAACATTGCGCCACGTCGGCCTTTCTTCCCTATCGTACCGCGCTGGGCGTCGAGGCTGGGTAGAGGTTGGGTCGATGCCGGATGGATAAGGCCAAACCCCCGAGATCGTGGAATACGGCCCTTGTCGTATCCTTTCTCGAGGGTGACCGGCGATAAACAGTGCCGTGTAAGGTGTGTATAGTGACAGGTTTCACCCCCCATCACGGGATGGGTGGTAAAATAGTGGGGACTGACACCGGTGTTGCTCCCACGCCGATAATGGTTGAGGCCATGTCGGTAGGTGGTAGCAGGTAATCGCATTAAATGCTCTGACTTTTGTCTCGGGGTAGGTGAGTAGAGTGGGTCGAGCGCTCCGTCCCGGGGTCATGCGAGTCGGAGTTTTCCCGCTGGCCGAACGAGCCTCGTACGAGTCGGAGTTGGAGCGCGGTCGAGGTGCTCCGTCGAGATGGCCTCGTACGAGACGGACCCGGTACGCGGTTGAGGCAGGCTGTCTTTTGCTTAATCGTTTTGTTTTTTTATTATCGTTGGTTGTGGGTACCCCCATACTGTTGGTACCGACACTATATTTCAATATCCAATTGAAGGAGCTGTTGGAGGTCATTTTTCACTAAAATCTCTATTCCTGTGATAAATTAGGTAAGATATAAAAAGTCTCTTAGAGATGCCATTAGACCCGAGAGCATCAGTGAAAGGTCTTGATGGCTAGAGGGGGGTGAATAGCCTTTTAAAATTTTCTACAAAGACAAGCTAAACAAGTTTATCAAAACAACAAATAGCGAGATGCAAGTTTTGCTTAGCCTACGGGGTGTTTGCAAGCCACCTATCCAATTCACAATTCTAGTATAATGACACTCAACCGCACAAGTCAAACCGAGAAGGTAACTACAACTACAACTAGCAAGGTACACAAAAGAGCTACTCTAGCAAAGCTAACTAGCTAGCAAAGATAACTAAGAAAGTAATGCGGAGTTGAGTTAGGAGGGTTTCACCGAGGGGCGAAGTATTGAGCCAACCAATATGATCAACAATGAATACAAAGACAACCGAACACCGGGATCAATCAATCACAATATGAAAGTGATGACACAAAGATTTATCCCGAGGTTCACGTGCTTGCCAGCACGCTAGTCCCCGTTGTGTCCCTCTTTACCACGTGGTTCGGTGGCTAATCGGTCTCACACCGAGCCTCTCAAAAGGCGCCACAAGAACCTACCAAATGGCAAAAAGGTTGCAAATGACACGAGCAATCCACTAACGTTGCCTTTGGCGCTTCGTCGAGGTAGGCACAAACCCCTCACAATCACCGGAGGTGGCCAAGAACAATCACCAACTCTTGCCAACGCCTCCAAGCTGCTCCAAGCCGTCTAGGTGGCGGCAACCACCAAGAGAAACAAGAATCCCGCAGCAAATCAAGCACCAAGTGCCAACTAGATGCAATCTCACAATGAAAATGCACTTGGATCACTCAATCTCACTTCGAATATGCAAAGAGGCAAGAGAGATGAGTGGGAGGGGAGTTGCTTAGCTCAAAGTGCTCACAAGTATGTCAAATGTCCAAGAGAGAGAGCTTTGAGCCGGCCAACGAGTATTTATAGACGTACCCCTTCGAATATAGCCGTTAGAAACTTGATTTAGCAGCAGTCGCGCTGACCGGACGCGCTGGTCCAACTGACCGGACGCGCCGGTCATGCAACGGCTCTTTTTCGAAACGCCGACCGGACGCGCTGGTCGCAACGACCAGACACGCTGGTCACGACCGGACGCGCCGGTCCCGTGACTGACCGGACGCGCTGGTCAAGCCAGAGCAGCGCACACCGAAACAGTGACCGGACGCGCTGGTGAACCGACCAGACGCGACAGTGCCCGCGTCCGGTTGGAGTCCAGTAAGCTCCCTGATCGACCTGACGCGTCCGGTCGACTGTGACCGGACGCGCTGCGCGTCCGATCAACCAACTAAAATACGCGCAGACGCTGAACGCTGACCGGACGCGTCCGGTCAAACAGTGACCGCGTCCGGTCCAGTGTCCGATCATCACTGTGACCTCCGTTCGCCTCCGTTTCTTTTTCCGACTTCCGGCGTAGTGGAAAATAGGCGTTTCAACTTCTCGAAAACGCCTGAATCCCGCCTCGCAAGCTCGGCGGGAGGGAGAGAGAGCCCCAAACCCTCTCTACCGCTCAAACTCCACCGCCTTCGCAAATGTGCTAACACCACAAGTGATCTCGTCATGTGTGAGTGTGTTAGCATTTTCACAATCATTTTTCGAGGCATTATTAGTTCTATCCAAATGCATATGATTATGAAATGCACACCTAGAGGCACTTAGGAGTTCAATAGCCGCGTCATTCCCCTCTTTATAGTATGGCTATCTATCCTATAATGTAACCACACCCACTAGGTGTCTTGGTTACTAAAACACAACCCTTAAGCATATACCTTTGCCTTGATCACGTAGGGTTGCGTCCAAATCCAAGTGTGGCCACTAATGATCACAATGTCCATCTTGCCACCAACCTTGGAATGTACTAATCCTCATATGCTACATACAACTTAGGCATAGGATTAGTACTTAGGCATTGTCACTAATTACCAACACCAAACATAGAGCTTTCAATCTCCCCCTTGTTGGTAATTGGTGACAACCCTTTCACAAAGATATTAAGATAAAATTTTGATTGAACCCATGTCACATTGTCCAAGTATATTACCATGTGTAAGAAGTATGGACATGTGATCATGAATTCAAATTGATAGCAATGGCCCCCCCTACATGTATGCTATATGTTTGGATTTAGGAAGCATACACGCTTAGATAGGAAAATATAGGAGCATTGACTATCAATAGGTGCTAAGTGTTTTAGATTATAGACCTTTGAAGCGTGATACCATCGGAGTAGCGATAAACACCATCTTAGCACCTTGTGTAGTTAGATACCACTTGGAAAAGCACAAACAAAACTAGAAATCTCGTGAGATCAACATTATAAGCAAGGCTCTAGTACCACTTTGAAAAACATGAAGCAAGAAAAATCTAACTACTTCCTATTCATGCTAGTACCTCAATACATCATTCAAATTATACTAGCAAGTCACCACACAAGCAATGTATCGGAGAAAAAGAAATGCATAACTATGCATCATACATATGAAGTGCACAAAGAAATGCAACATTCATGTTTAAGAGCTTGCTCCCCCTACTTGTGTGCTCAAAATTTTAGTTGATCCCCTTCTTTTATCAAATTCTCTTCTTTAGGTTTTCTCTCCCTTTATAATCTCTCTTTGTGAACAACATTTTCTCCCCCTTTGAGTTCTATCTTTGTGAACAACATTTTCTCCCCCTTTGGCACCAATGACCACAAGGGACCAATTTTAGATAGATTATCATGTTGAATTATGGGGTGAGGATCAAGTTTGTGATTCAACCTAGATTGCTTGCATAAATAAAATGCTTCGGTTTGAACCAAGGGCAAGCTTCTTCATACCTCACTAGAAGGGTTATCATGCACCATGTTGAAGCAAATACTTAAACAAGTTATCTATATCAAACACTTAGGATCACAAGCTCGCAAACAAGTTATATGCTACCACTAGATCATACAAGTCATGGAAACAATAGTGGCACCATATAAACTTCAAATTCATTTGATTTTCATGAATGAGCCTAGAACAAGTAAATTATGGCTAGATGCACTAAGCAAGTCCTTAGCATAGAATGTATGACATGTCAACCAATTGTACCTTGGGGCTCGAAGGAGAGGCATGTCATAACATTGGGGTGCATCAACTCATGTTGGAGAAGTCGATTATGTTCAACTCATTATTTAGCTTGTGAAATCTCTTCTCATCAAGTGGCTTGGTGAATAGATCGGCTAGTTGATCTTCGGTGCCCACACTCTCAATAGCAATGTCACCCTTTTGTTGATGATCTCTAATAAAATGATGACAAACATCAATATGCTTTGTTCTTTGATGTTGAACCGGATTATTGGTTAGCTTCACGGCACTTTCATTGTCACATAGCAATGGCATGTTCTTAAAATTGATTCCAAAATCCTTCAATGTTGCCTTCATCCACAAGATCTGTGCACAACAACTACCCGCGGCGATGTATTCGGCTTCGGCGGTAGATAGTGCAATACTATTTTGCTTCTTGGATGACCATGAGACAAGTGATCTTCCTAACAATTGACAAGTCCCGGAAGTGCTCTTTCTCTCCACTATGTCACCGGCATAGTCGAAATCTGAATATCCAACTAGCTCAAAGCTTGCACCTTTGGGATACCATAATCCAACATCTTGTGTATGCTTCAAATACCTCAATATTCTCTTTGTTGCCTTCAAATGACTTTCTCTTGGTGAGGCTTGAAATCTTGCACATATGCATACACTAAACATCACATCGGGTCTTGATGCCGTCACATAGAGTAGGCTACCAATCATTGATCTATAAAGCTTTTGATCCACCATGTTGCCACTCTTGTCACTATCCAAACTTCCACTAGTGCCCATTGGAGTTGTAATGCCCTTTGCATCTTCCATGCCAAACTTCTTGAGCATATCTTTGATGTATTTGGTTTGGCTCACAAATGTTCCTTCCTTCATTTGTTTGATTTGAAGTCCAAGAAAGAAACTAAGTTCACCGATCATTGACATTTCAAATTCCTTTGCCATCATTTTCCCAAACTCATCACAATACTCTTGATTGGTTGAATCGAAGATGATATCATCAACATATATTTGCAATACAAACAAGTCTTTCCCAATCTTCTTGGTGAAGAGAGTAGTATCCACTTTGCCCATGACAAAACCTTTGGATAGCAAGAAATCCCTCAATCTTTCATACCATGCTCAAGGTGCTTGCTTCAATCCATACAACGCTTTCCTTAGCTTGTATACATGGTTGGGTTTCTTGTCATCTTCAAAACCGGGAGGTTGCTCCACATACACCTCTTCTTGAATGTACCCATTGAGAAATGAACTCTTTACATCCATTTGATATAGCTTGATATTATGAGCACAAGCATAGGCAAGTAAGATCCTAATTGCTTCCAATCTTGCAACCGGGGCATAAGTTTCACCAAAGTCAAGACCCTCTATTTGTGTGTAACCTTGAGCCACTAGTCTTGCTTTGTTTCTTACTACTATTCCATCTTGATCTTGCTTGTTGCGAAAGACCCATCTTGTTCCAATGACGATCCTTAGGCCTCTCAACTAGTTCCCATACTTCATTTCTCTTGAAGTTGTTGAGCTCTTCATGCATGGCATTTACCCAATCCGGATCTCTCAATGCTTTATCAATGTTCTTGGGTTCTTCCATTGACACAAAAGAAGAGTGAGCACAAAACGATGCCAATCTTGATCTAGTTTGAACTCCCCTTTGTATGTCACCAATGATGGAATCCAATGGATGGTCTCTTGCAATGTTAGTTGGTTGAAGCACTTGGACTTGATTGCTTGGATGTTGATGTTGATCATGAGTTGGAGATGATGAACTAGCCACTTGTTGATCTTGTTGTACTTGAGATGATGTACTAGCTTGATTTTGCATTAGAGACCCACTAGTTTGTGTAATTGGACTTTGGAGCACTTGGTCTTTGTTGTCATCCACATCAATCACTTGCTTTGGCCTAATATCACCAATATCCATTTCTTTCATAGCATTAGTCAATTGAGTTCCTCTCACATCATCCAAGTTATTTTCCTCATCTTGAGAGCCATTTGTTTCATCAAACTCAACATCATGAACTTCCTCAAGTAAACCACTAGCTAAATTCCAAACTCTATAAGCTTTGCTAGTAGTGGAGTAACCAAGTAAGAATCCTTCATCACATTTCTTCTCAAACTTGCTCAATCTAGAGCCCTTCTTCAAGATGTAGCATTTGCAACCAAATACCCGAAAGTATGCAATGTTGGGCTTTCTTCCATTTAAAATTTCATATGGTGTCTTCTCTAGAAACTTGTGGCAATAGAGGCGGTTGCTATAGAAGCAAGCCGTGTTGATTGCTTCGGCCCAAAATGAATGACTCACATTATACTCATTTAACATTGATCTTGCCATATCAATCAAAGTTCTATTCTTTCTCTCAACTAGGCCATTAGATTGAGGTGTATACTTGGCCGAGAATTGATGCTTGATTCCAAGCTCCTCACATAGCTCATCAACTCTTGTGTTTCTAAACTCACTTCCATTATCACTTCTTACTTTCTTGATTGTGGTCTCAAACTCATTTTGCACTCTCTTGATGAACTTCTTGAATATGTCAAATACATCACTCTTGTCCACAAGAAAGAATACCCATGTGTATCTAGTGAAATCATCCACAATCACAAAACCATACTTGTTGCCACCAATGCTTGTGTATGTAGTTGGCCCAAATAGATCCATGTGCAACAACTCAAATGCCTTGGAAGTACTCATAATGCTCTTCAATGGATGAGTGTTGCCTACTTGCTTTCCAGCTTGACATGCACTACATAGCTTATCTTTCTCAAATGTGACATCCTTCAAGCCTCTAACTAAGTCATGCTTCACTAACTTGTTCAATTGCTTCATGCCAACATGACCAAGTCTTCTATGCCATAACCAACCCATACTTGATTTGGTGAGCAAGCATGTTGAAAGTTGAGTGTCACTAGCATTGAAATCAACCAAGTATAGATTCTCATATCTAAAGCCCTTGAAGATCAAGTTGGAGCCATCAACACTAACTATCTCCACATCATCAACACCAAATATGCACTTGAAACCAAGATCACACAATTGAGCAACCGAGAGAAGATTGGAGTTCAACTTTTCAACTAGGAGCACATTGGTAATGCTATGATCATTTGAGATTGCAATCCTTCCAAGAGCCTTCACATCACCCTTGCTATTGTCACCAAATGTGATACTATCAATGCCACTATCATTTGATTTGAGAGAGTTGAACATTCTTGAATCACCGGTCATATATTGAGAGCACCCACTATCAAGCACCCAATGCCTTCCTCCGGCCTTGTAATTTACCTACAAAATAAATTAATGTTTCTTAGGTACCCATACTTGTTTGGGTCCTTGGAGGTTAGTAACTAAGCTCTTTGGTACCCAAATGGCCTTCTTCTTTGGACCCACAATTGGTGTACCAACAAACCTAGCATGCACACCTTTCTCACCCTTGGTAAGCACATAACAAGAATCAAAAGGAATGTAATCTATTTTAGCATGAAACTTGTTGTTGTTCTTGTTCATTTTATTACAATTAATCTCTAGATGCCCAACTTGCTTGCATCTATTGTAATAACGACCATTGCTCTTCACAAAGCGAGACTTTGGAGTAGCAAAGGCCGCCTTGCCCTTCTTGGGAGTGTAGCCCAAACCCTCTTTGTTAAGAGAGAACCTTTGGCTACCCAAGCATTTTAGCAAGTGGGCATCCCCACCATAGGCATTGCCTAATGCGCGGGTGAGATCATCCACTTCTCTCTTGAGAGTCTCATTCTCAACCACAAGCGATGCATCACTAGTAGTAGAGGTAGAGTTGGTTGTGGTGGATGATGATGAACTACATGAAGCATTAGTAGGACCAACAAATAAAGAATCATCAATAATATCACATGTTAGTCCAATATCACAAGTGACAATCACTTGCTCCTCCTTAGCTTCCTTCATGAGCTTCTCCAACTTGAGGTCCTTCTCCTTGATGAGCTCAAGTAGAGAGGAGTGGGCTTCCTTAAGCCTAGTGTGAGCAACTTCAAGGTCCTCGTGGTCTTCCTTTAGACACTCACGAGAGGCCTCTAGCTCATCAAAGGATTTTCTAAGAGCTTTGAGCTCTTGTTCAATTCCTTTGCACTCCTTACTCTTTTTTAGAGCAACAAGCTCCTCCATCAAGGCATCATTTTCATTGCTCTTGGCAATGAGCTCTTGCTCTAAGATTTTGCACTTCTTGGTTGTCCTCTTGTAGCCCTTGCTCATTTGATCTATTATGCCTAATAGATCATCCTTGGAGTAGTCCTCATCCTCCTCATCATCACTCCTACAACCATCACTAGCACAAGAATCATCATCACTATCATCATATTTTACCTTGGTAGGCTTGGCCATAAGGCATGTCGATGTAGTGTCGAAGATGGATGGCTTGTTGGAGAGGGCGATGCTTGCAATGGCTCGCCGAGTGGTCCTCTCATCATCACTAGAGCTTTCATCATCATCACTATCGGATTTGTCACTATCCCAAGTGACCACATAGCCACCACCCTTCTTCTTCTTGTTGATAGTGAAGCTCTTCTTCTCTTTCTTCTCCTTCTTGTCCTTCTTGTTCTTCTTCAACTTCAACTCCCCATCATGATATCTTTTGTCTTCATAGGGGCACTTTGCCACTACATGATCAGGGCTATTGCAATTGTAGCAAAGCATCTCCTTTGCCTTTATGAAGTCCCTTCTCTTTCTTGCCCCATATCCTTTCTTCTTCATGAACCTCCCCATCTTGTGCACTAGGAGGGCCATGGTCTCATCATCGAATGGATCATCATCATCGCTCTCCACCTTGCTCTTGCCCTTAGATGATGAAGCCTTGAATGCAATGGGCTTCTCTTGCTTGACCTTGATCTCCTTCTTCTCATCTTCATCTTCATCATCATCATATTGAGCATCGGTCATGACATCTCCAAGCACTTGGTTTGGAGTCACCTTGTCCAAACCCTCTCTTTGGATCATCTTCCTCAAGATAGCAAACTTCTTAGGTAAGTTCATCAAGAACTTATGTGAGAAGTCCTTGTCCTTGACATCTTCTCCTAGGCTCTTGAGATCATTGACAATAACTTGTAGCCTATAGAACATCTCCGGTATGGACTCATCATCCTTCATCTTGAAGCTTGCAAACTTATCCTTGAGCATATAGAGCTTGGCACTTTTTACCGTTGAAGTGCCCTCATATGTTTCCTCTAATCTTGTCCACACTTCACTTGCCATTTCAAGATCCTTGATTTGCTCAAAGACCTTTGCATCAATCCCATTGTAGAGAGTGTTGAGAGTCATAGTGTTGCATTGGTTGTTGATGCGGTCATTGTTGGTGAGGTTATCGGGATCAATGATAGCATAATCATGATGTGTCACTTCCCAAACTTTCTCATTGATAGAGCCAAGATATTGCTTCATCTTTCTTTTCCAATGATCAAAAGATGAGACACCATCAAAGAATGGAGGCTTGCCCCCGACATGGTTGAACACAACTTGAGCCATCTTACACCGAGGTTGTTAAGCCTTACAAACGGTGACCACGGCTCCGATACCACTTGAAAGGTCTTGATGGCTAGAGGGGGGTGAATAGCCTTTTAAAATTTTCTACAAAGACAAGCTAAACAAGTTTATCAAAACAACAAATAGCGAGATGCAAGTTTTGCTTAGCCTACGGGGTGTTTGCAAGCCACCTATCCAATTCACAATTCTAGTATAATGACACTCAACCGCACAAGTTAAACCAAGAAGGTAACTACAACTACAACTAGCAAGGTACACAAAAGAGCTACTCTAGCAAAGCTAACTAGCTAGCAAAGATAACTAAGAAAGTAATGCGGAGTTGAGTTAGGAGGGTTTCACCGAGGGGCGAAGTATTGAGCCAACCAATATGATCAACAATGAATACAAAGACAACCGAACACCGGGATCAATCAATCACAATATGAAAGTGATGACACGAAGATTTATCCCGAGGTTCACGTGCTTGCCGGCACGCTAGTCCCCGTTGTGTCCCTCTTTACCACGTGGTTCGGTGGCTAATCGGTCTCACACCGAGCCTCTCAAAAGGCACCACAAGAACCTACCAAATGGCAAAAAGGTTGCAAATGACACGAGCAATCCACTAACGTTGCCTTTGGCGCTTCGTCGAGGTAGGCACAAACCCCTCACAATCACCGGAGGTGGCCAAGAACAATCACCAACTCTTGCCAACGCCTCCAAGCTGCTCCAAGCCGTCTAGGTGGCGGCAACCACCAAGAGAAACAAGAATCCCGCAGCAAATCAACCACCAAGTGCCAACTAGATGCAATCTCACAATGAAAATGCACTTGGATCACTCAATCTCACTTCGAATATGCAAAGAGGCAAGAGAGATGAGTGGGAGGGGAGTTGCTTAGCTTAAAGTGCTCACAAGTATGTCAAATGTCCAAGAGAGAGAGCTTTGAGCCGGCCAACGAGTATTTATAGACGTACCCCTTCGAATATAGCCATTAGAAACTTGATTCAGCAGCAGTCGCGCTGACCGGACGCGCTGGTCCAACTGACCGAACGCGCCGGTCGCGCAACGGCTCTTTTTCGAAACGCCGACCGGACGCGCTGGTCGCAACGACCGGACGCGCTGGTCACGACCGGACGCGCCGGTCCCGTGACTGACCGGACGCGCTGGTCAAGCCAGAGCAGCGCACACCGAAACAGTGACCGGACGCGCTGGTGAACCGACCGGACGCGACAGTGCCCGCGTCCGGTTGGAGTCCAGTAAGCTCCCTGATCGACCGGACGCGTCCGGTCGACTGTGACCGGACGCGCTGCGCGTCCGATCAACCAACTGAAATACGCGCAGACGCTGAACGCTGACCGGACGCGTCCGGTCAAACAGTGACCGCATCCGGTCCAGCGTCCGGTCATCACTGTGACCTCCGTTCGCCTCCGTTTCTTTTTCCGACTTCCGGCGTAGTGGAAAATAGGCGTTTCAACTTCTCGAAAGAGCCCCAAACCCTCTCTACCGCTCAAACTCCACCGCCTTCGCAAATGTGCTAACACCACCAAGTGATCTCGTCATGTGTGAGTGTGTTAGCATTTTCACAATCATTTTTTGAGGCGTTATTAGTTCTATCCAAATGCATATGATTATGAAATACACACCTAGAGGCACTTAGGAGTTCAATAGCCGCGTCATTCCCCTCTTTATAGTACGGCTATCTATCCTATAATGTAACCACACCCACTAGGTGTCTTGGTTACTAAAACACAACCCTTAAGCATATACCTTTGCCTTGATCACGTAGGGTTGCGTCCAAATCCAAGTGTGGCCACTCATGATCACAATGTCCATCTTGCCACCAATCTTGGAATGTACTAATCCTCATATGCTACATACAACTTAGGCATAGGATTAGTACTTAGGCATTGTCACTAATTACCAACACCAAACATAGAGCTTTCAATCAGTCACTCTCCGTGAGAGATGAAGGGACAAAAAACCATGGGGGTATGAAATTGGTGTCGCGTTGGCAGTGTATAAGTTCAACTTTTTTAAGTTCAACTTTTTTTGAGTAAAATGCACCCTGGGTCCTCAAACTATTGGCCCCTTCCCATCTGCGTCCTCAAACTTTCAAAGCAACTATCTAGGTCCTTCATCTTTTGCCACGGTGCACCGACAGTGAATGCGATGCAGGAGTTCGTCGGTGCGGGGCGGGGCGGGGCGGCAGCGAACTCACGGGCAGGGAGCAGTGAATGCAAAGGCAGGAGTTTGTCGGTGCCAGCAAACTCCGCATTGGGTGTCGCTCGGCTACACAGATTGCGGAGCGGCGGCACCATGTCAGGCCGGTGATGACCTAAAGGCGGAGTGGCACCAATCTATGATAAGTGTCCTGGAGCTCTATTGCTATAGTGAATGGTACCTATTGCAGTCATTTTAGGGTCGTAGTAGGTGGTCTGGTAGGTAGCAAACTATTTTTGTGGATATACTCTGGTTTTGTGTTTAATCTTAGGGTTCATTTTCATTATTTAGGGTCTGACGATGAAGAGTTTTCAGTGAAAGTGCATCATGGGGGATTTTTCTATGGGTCTGGTGTGGATCGGGTGTACCTGGATGGCAAGGTTAATTGGTTTGATCATATCACTAACGGAACCGTCCAAATTATAAGAGCACAAGTACAAAAACAATCACCGAAGTGATCAAATTCTCGCACTTGAGCCCATATAACTCCGGTAGTCCAATGAAATCGCGAGGGATTTCAAACCAACCAACATACAAGCCAAGATCGTAGTGATTCAACATAACAAGTCACATGTTACAACCATTTCACAAGTAATTCAATATACATCGGAGTTCAACATAGTTATTAATTGAAAAGTAGCGAAAGCAAAGTAATTTGAAACTAACATTAATCTTATTTCAAATACATGCCAGTACCAAGGTCGACTTCCAATAAAAGCATTGGAGACAAGATAAATAAGAAGGATCACGCCCGTGATCACACTCCGCCTCTAAGGCAGGAGCCAACCAACTCTTGCAGCCGCCATGATACATCACAACCTGCAACAAGTGGGGATAAAACTCTGAGTACGAGAAAGTACTCAGCTAGACTTACCCGTCAGAAACCAGAAATAAAGTGACACCAAGGATCATGCAAGGCTGATGTAAAGTGGGCTAGCTTGACAACATTTTGCATAAAAGCTTATTATGGATAAGTAATCATTAATGCTTAAGCATCAAGTTAATTATCATTAACCTGTCATCTATATTAGAA
This sequence comes from Saccharum spontaneum, assembly GCA_022457205.1. NCBI lineage: Eukaryota > Viridiplantae > Streptophyta > Magnoliopsida > Poales > Poaceae > Saccharum > Saccharum spontaneum. Next base: position 47,665,076 of record CM039583.1, read on the forward strand.
CCTGTACTAGAGCACTCACTTTATTAGGAGCAAACAATATTAACCATAGCAGGTATAAATTGAGGCAACCTTTCCATCGTTATCCAATTAACCATCCGTTCAATTTAATGGAATCTACGTTGCCGCTGCTCAAGTCAAGTGCTCACTAACCGGGAGCGACGGCGATTCGAATCGAATTCCTATCCAGCTGGAGGGGTATTTCTAACACTCACCGTGCAGACCCCTGCCAGGGTCGCACAGGCCACCTTTTCATATGATTCAGGAATCGCGGGTCCGAATGATGTCGCAACCCCAAGGGCGACACTCTGCCAGGTGATAGGGACTCTAACCCCCCCTTGGTCTCACGCCAATGTCCCCAAGCACATCCTTTCTCTCCTCCAAGAAGCAACCTACCATTCGATTCCCGGCCTGAACCATATTACTCGGCTTCGCGGTCGGAACGACTTATCCGGCCAACTAAGTGTTAGACTGCGTTCAACATGACTCAAGGACGTACAGCGAATCGGTCCTTAAACGACTCAGACGGGGATAGATCCACACCCAAGACCTCCATGCCTTGTTGCTTCACTATCTTCATCCCGCCCGGTCTCATTTCATTTTATTAACACATGGTTCCATTCCACGATAGTAAATATAGCCAACCGTGCCATATATGAATATCCCTACATCTCGCAGGTGACAGGAAATCACCTGACTTCTACCGCTTAAAGCAGGGCTAAGCATCTACTCGATCCTAGTCTATGTAGGATTCAGGGATTCATATATCTGGACAAGGAATGATATAATGCAGCAAGGGTTTCCAACCAACTCCTATCACTTAATGCAACAATACTTATAACATATATATATAATTAATTGCTTTGAAGATAGGAGGCTTATAATGCTCCGGGGCTTGCCTGGGATCGGACTCAAGTTAGAGTATGTCAGATGAAGTCACTTGGCGAGCAACCTCCAATCTTTCACTTGTCCGGTTCTTCTATCTTCGGGATGGATCCACATCAGGTCCTTCACGTGCTTCAGCTAGCGTACCTAAATGAGGTGTAATAATGCATATGTATGAATGCATAGAAGTGAAATCAACAGAGTAATCAAACAAGCATACCAAGTTCACACAAACACATAGAGCTAATTAACTTTATCCTCTCTTAAGGCGTAACATAGAAGAGGGCAATCACATCAATCAAGACACAAGTCTCATAAGATTACAGGGTACTAACCCAAGTATCATCAAAGATATGAGTCACACTTCCATACACAAGCATGGCAAAGTTAATCAAAATACTAGAATTAGAAATTGCTACCTCTTGGACATCAGAACAGTAGCTGAGTAATTTAATCATAACTGGAGATCTAAAAATCCAAATTATATGCAATAAGACATTATAGAAAGCTTATGAAATTCTCTACATTTCCTTTATAATCATCACAGCATGATTCCAAAGTTTAACATGTCGAATTTACACAAACACAGAAACTGGTCTAACAAGACAGAGAGCAAGCAATTCTGGAACCCAACTTTAAACAGCTATAACTCCTAAACCACTTGGCCAAATGCCACCAAATTTTAATAACAGCTAGATACATAAATTATCTACAACTTTTGTATAAACAAGTTTTACAACAAAGCACATTATCATGAAGAACTTTGCTAAGTTCCCAGATCTGTCCAGAAACCTCAATTACAAGAAATAATTATTGACTTATGTTGCAAACATATACTTGGACAAGACCAACTTTACCAACATGTCACACATGACTAATGAACACCAGAAAACATAGTGTCCATTCCTAAATAAATTCTTTTAATGCATTTTCTTAATTTATTTAGATAATTAGGTGGAATTATGAACACCTATCAAAAGTGCACAATAAATTCTACCAAAATTACAGTGGCCTACATATGCTCCCAATAGTTTACTGTACAAATTTCAAACTATTTGGACATATATATCAACCTCTATGAAAAAGACAAATGGCTATTGCAAGAATTCATGTGAGAGCAAGATGAATCAATAACTCACTCATACTACAACTAAAATTCATGAAATTTTTACCACACACCAAACATCACATGAGTAGCATGCCACAAAAATTTCACTTCATTTGGAGCCCTAAATTTGCAGTTAAGAAAATGACAAATACAACTAGCATTGAAAACCTAATCTGAAAAATCCATTTTTACAGCAAAAACATGAAACTAAAACATGCCATATTATAGATCTAACACATATATAATTTCACAAGGATTCCAAAAAGTCCTCATTTGCTATTTTACGAATTTTCTATGATTTATTATGAATTTTCAAAAATCAGCAAAAACTACCACAAATCAGTCCTTATGGCACTATTCATATGAGTCTATGACATTGCAGTTAGGCCCCTGCATTTCTTCAAATTGTTGCATGAAGTCCTTGACGCGAATCAAAGCAGAGCAGGCATCGGAGGTCGTCGGTGCTCGCGGTTCCGGCCGGCAGGGGCAGTCTCCGGTGGAGGCGAGTGGCGGGGGAGCACGAGGGGGCCCGCGCACACCCGCAGAGCTGCTCGGCTCGGCCCGAGGCAGCCCACATCGCCGTGGCCACAGGAGCCGGCGGTCCGATGTGGCTGCTCCGGTGGCTACGCTGTTCCGGCGGCGGAGCCAGCCAAAGAAGTGGTGTGCTGGCAGCAGTGAGGGGCGGGGAAACTTCTTGTGGCGGTGGTTGGGACGGAGGAGGTCCAGAGGACGAGCGAGGGCAGCGGACGCAGTGCTCAGCTCGGCCAGCAATGGCGGCGGCGTCCGCGCTCGACGCGTTCAAGCGCCAGAGAGCGAGAGAGGGGCACAGAGTGGGAAGCAAGGGGAACGAGCGTAGGGCGAGCTCGGCATCCGCATCAGCAGGGCAGGGGCGCAACCACGCGGCAAGGAGAGGCGCTCGCCGCTGCGCATGGCGGGCACGTCCACGCCACGCGTCCCCCTCTCGGTCATTTCCTCGAGCACGTGGCGGGTAGCGGTTTGGGTATGGTGGAACACGATTTTGGGCCAGATCTGGGCCGAATTGGACCTTGGACCTAAAAGGAAGTTTGAAGCCCGCGAGATGCTCTATATTTTTCGTTTAAGGGCCATGGTCATTAGAGATATGGATTAACAAGTAATTATGCTCCAAAGTGACAGTGTCATTGACTCGAATCCGATTAAGCTTGCCCGGCTTTGACCTAAAATTCACGGCCAAAACTTGGTCAAACTTAATGCAACTTTTTCCTAGACCTTCTCCATAGGGTTAGCTCCAACTTTTATTTCCGGGTCAAATCAAGTTGCTTAACAAAAACATGAGAACGCGGCACGCCAACCTAATGACATTGATTTCCAGACTTAGAATTATTTTGAAGCTTGAAACAGCAGCAGATTCGAAGTTCGGGCCCCAGTTAGACTCATTTCCAAGCTGAACTAGGGTATGCCCCAAAAATAGAGTTTGTTGTACACAACCTAATCTACAACTTTTATTAAAGGACCTTGAGCTGGTTCAGCTTAGATCACAATATACAGAGCTCCAAAGTCGAGCACACGAAACTGAAATTTCAGTTTCAGTAGGAACCCAACTGAAACACGATCTTTGAGGCTCTGTAGCTCTTGTACTAGTGGGAATTAGGTCATAGTGTTGTTGACAAAATCATAGAGCTATGTGAGCACTACAATATTGCCAATAGGAGCTAGAGCTGGTTCTACCTAGTTTGGGAGATAGAGTGCTCCAAAGTGAGCTACTTGAAACTGTTGTACAGTCCAGACTTAGCCAAATTGGCTAAGTGCCAAACAGCAGGTCAAAACTGACTTGGGGTCCCTGTTTGAGCATGTTCCCTACATTTCCATGACTTGACTCTTAAACAAAGTTTGTTCCTTATAAAATTCCCTACAACTTTGTTAAAGGGTGCACAGTCATGCAAAGCTTCTAGGTCACACTTTTGAAATGATCAAATAAAAGTGTTCTAGGGTCCATACATGGTTAACCATCACTTAGAAGCACAATTAGGCAAAATGATCAACATGAACATTGTTCCATTATGTGTCCTAAGTGTAGTTAAAGTGTTGTAGAGGCCAAACATACCCACCATGCATAGGTTGCACAAAAGTGTAGGCCTCACATGCCTTGAAACATAGAACTCAAGTGAAATGCTATAGTTGTTTCATGTGGTTGTTTCAAGATACATGCTACACATGTTCCACTAGGGTGTTCCACATGTGTACAAGATGTGTTGCACATATTGCATTTGTATGTTGCACAACACTAGTTCCCATGGGACGTAAGGCAAGTTTTAGTTATAATCCAAACAAGCATATAACTTATCATTTCATGTGACTTTTTGATTCCAAACTTTATGAAACTTTTCCAGGGATCAATATAGACAGGTACCAAGGTGAGACATATGAAGATATTACAATAACACCACCCAAGCATATATCTTTTAATTGAGCCTATATGTAAGCAAGGGTGCACATCCAAGTTTAGGTTAGGTTTTATTTCGATAGGTTTGACATTGGCATCGCCATCTCCACTTAATCTGTCGTGTTTGAGGTCAAACCCATTGCCTAATTGGTGATAAACACCTGGGGTGTTACAGTGCAGTACTGGTCTTTTTATGCAGTAGATGAGATATCAGCGGTGCTAGGTTATGATCTGGGTGTCCCGGTGTATTGGTTGTTGCCTGAGATGGATTTGTCAACCGGTCTGCGTTTGATTGAATCAGACAAAGAAGCACAGATAATGAAGCAAGTTGCTTTTAAGGTCAAGAACTATGTGGGTTATGTGGACTATTACAATACAATTAATAGCAACAACTGGGAGGACATTGTGTTCAATCCAATTGCATCCTTACCCAAAGTGATTAGTCCTACAAAGGTGCATGTCCCACCTAGTACAGATGCTGATAATGGTATGTTCTAGTTAATGCTATTTTCATCTATCATTCAATCAACTTGTGTCGATTGGTTGAGAGAATTGCATTTACATCATTCTCTTGCAAAAATAGAAAGTAAAACAACATTGCATTCACAGAAATTGCAACAGAACTCAAATTGACTAAACATTACTCTTAAATGCAGATAAAATACAGGTTTTACATGACACTTCAACACATGATTAACATGATTGATTAGGTGACACTTTTACTTGACTAACATGATTACTACAACCACAACAACAAACACAGCAACAACTACAAGGCACACTGCTACTATTTTTCCTATGTCTATCAACTTCTGTAGCTTCTCATCTACTCTATCAGCTTCAAGTCTTGTTTGCTTCAAGTAGTCCCTCTAGGCATCCAATTGCAATCCTAATCTCCTCAACTTCAGGCAAGGATTCCTCAAGCCTAATGGTGGCCACAGCAGTCTTAGTCTTCTCAATTATTCCCTTGGCAAACAACATTTTCTCGTACTTGTCGGCAAATATATACCATGGGCATGTTCTAGGCACCTACAATTGATATAGGAGGGTTCAACGAAATCAAAATGAGGACAAAGCTACTGGTACAGGGAGGGTTGAACCTTAGGGCTTACATCTCTCTCATGAAGCCAACACTTGAAGAAGATAGCTCCCGTGACCTTCGATCCTAGACCACAAGTGAGCTCCATGATCTCCTCACCGCATTTGAGGCAGGGCACAAGCGGTAGCCCCGTGCGCTTCCCGAATTTGGGGGCCACAATCCCCAGTGCCGATGACGAGCCATTCGAATGTCATCGCAGAATGCGTGCCGCGAACCGAAGGAAGTGAGCGGCGGGCAACGGGTAGCAAACGGCGGGCGGCGCGTGGCCGGCGACGAGCCAAGAACCCTAACACTCAGAATGAATGGGGAAGACAATGGCTGGAGTTGGGAGTAAGGAACAAAGCGAGCTAGGGGGGTTTTGCTAAATTGGCACGGGCTCAGCTTCCATCAGCCACGGTGGCACGGCCACGTCGGATTATGTGGCTGGCGTGGCTGACTTTGGACAATCGATGCACCGCGGGAAAAGACGAGGAACCTGGATAGTCGCTTCAAAAGTTGGAGGACGCAGATGGGAAGGAGCCAATAGTTTAGGGGACCCAGTATGCATTTTACTCTTTTTTTGAGAACGTCTTACTGTCGACGGGGACGTCGCCTACCACTGAAAGCATATCACCGTTAAATCCTCAAATAAATTCAGGAAATTGCGAGCACCCATGCCAAAGTCGAGGACTTGAACCCGGGTGGGCAGGTTCCACCACAAGGAACCCAACCAGCTGATCTATGATCAGTTCATAACTCTTTTTTTTAGCAAAAAGTGTATAAGTTCAACTGAAACTTTCAATTTCAAAAAAGAAAGAAACTTTCTATCGGGCTAGCCCAAGTTTATGGGCCAAACAAGCCTTCCGCATGGTCAGACAAGCCCAAGTAGAATCTGCATCCTGGTGGTACAGAAAATCCATGGCCCAGTGGCCTAAACAGTAGTACTGCTTTTGTAGATCTGTAGAGCAGAGGTAACACAAACCGGATTGGGAAGGGAACCCAAAACCATGTCCGTAAAACAACGGCCAACGGGCCTCATTTGCTGATCCCCTCCCTCTTCTTGTCGGGTTCTGCCGTTTTTTCTACTTCAGCAGTTCTTGCCATGGCAAATGGCCAAATTGGCAGCACAAGCCACGGCCGGCGAATTCTGTTCGTTCGCTGCGATTAAAGGCCGCCATTGTCCATTGCTGTGCCGCTCTGTTGTACTTTACTCACTTGGGGAGGGTCGTCACTAGTCGCTGCGCGCACTGCTGTGCTCTTCTTTGTTCTCTCCAGGTACGCTTCTGCTTGTCGGGCAGGGCAGCTGCCTTCCCTCCCTTCAATTGCTGCATTCAGGGCTAAATCCTCTGTATACCCTCCGGTTCATGGGGTGTATCCAGAGCTTACAGATAGGTGGGTGCTGGTGACCTGACGGGCTGGGGGAAATGGGATCCCTCTCTCACTTCGATCCCGCCAAAATTTCTTGCAAGATTCGCCGATTTCGGGGTAGGATTTGTGGCGAGGATTCGGTCTTTGAGGAGTCCGCGTTTGAATCATCGCAAGATACCGTGCTCAACGCGTTTGTCTTTGGAAGACCTGTTCCGAAATAGAATACCAGATTCGCGTAGATCCTGACACGGGCCGATGTGATCTTTTACAATTTTTTCTAGCGTAATTACCTCATAGATACGTGGCTTTAGTCTTTAGGTCACCTTCAACATTAGATACGTGGCTTCGGTCCTTATTGTGCAAGGTCCTTATTCTTCTTTCTTGCGTCTGTTTCAGAGAGTTCAGTGGGCTGTAGATTCAGTTGCATTCTGTGGACAAAGCGATAGTGATACAGATATACAGTACATCTTTGTTTAGTAATTAATTATACTTGGTTCTTGTTGTGTTTGATCATTGCCTTTTGTCCACTGTGAGCGATACTGACGGAAGCCAAGTACTAAAGTCAGTTTCTTTCTCTGAACCAGGTACAGTGATTTCTGAGGTGCACGATGGAAATTCTGATCTATGTCTTGCTTGTTGTGCTTATTGTACTGGGCGCCCTATTTGTTATCCCAAGGTCTAACAGCAAAGGTAAAAGTTGTATCACTTGAGAATCAACGGTAAACATTTTGCCTTTGACTATTGTTATATTGCAGGTAAAGGAAATGGAGTGCATCCATTAGGAAGTGGGAAGGTGAATGCGATCTTTTATCATTGAATACTTTAGCTTCCTCATTACTGTAATGCATGCACGTCTAACTAGCTGATGATCAAGCAGTCGCTTTACATTGTGCTTTTTGAATCTGAGAAACGACTTGTTGACTGAAAGGCAAGGCTAACATGGGTTATGCAGAGACTAAAATGCACATTCAGATGTGCCACTGCCTTAACATCATTTTCATTCGTTGCTTTCTACCATTCCCCATTCAGACAATTAACTTAACATCATTCTCACTTGTTGCTTTCTGCCATTCCCCATTCAGAAATCTAGAAGCTATACAAAGAAAGTGGTATCAACTCACAACACAAGAAAGGATTGTTGGATAATAATCAAAGATAAGGTTAAGAAAGCAATCCACCACTTTACCGACTAAATTTCATCCAGCTTTAAATTAAATTAGGAAATTCTTTTAAAAAAAGCTTGGACTTCATTTCGTATGATTCTTCAGTTTTCTGATTATCCAGGTTTACGATGTCACTTCATATGTGGAGGAACACCCAGGTGGTGATGCCATCTTGAACAATGCTGGAGATGATTCTACGGAGGGATTTTTTGGGTTTGTAACATATCGTCGATTGTTTGCACTGCATTCTGACATCATTGCTCACAGAACATGCTTTTCTTTTGCCACCCAAAATATGCTCTATTAGTATATTTCAGAATTGTTAGGTTTTATTGTTCTGCATATCTTTTTATTTAAATTTCCTTAGGTGATTAGATTCCTTAAAAAATAGGTTTAAACTAAATTATTCAACAAATTATTTGTTTATTAGTTAGACATAAAACCTGGACAACGATCCCTATTCCCTTCTTCCAGAGATCCAAAACAGTGAGCTTGATGGAGAAGTATTCCATGTTTTCCAGAATAATAAATAAAGGATAAATAACACCTAATTTCTCCCACATAAGATATTTATTTGTCAGAATCATAGATAACCAGTAAACTAAAACCAATCTTTTGACCTCTCAACTCTCAATAAAACACATTCTCACTTAACTGAACTCAAATACGCTTCATCCGAACAACCATAAGAGTTTGATGGTCATTTTAAAAGGTGGTTTAGAGTAATGGACTTTTGTATCCCAGAGGTTGAATTTTCAAATAGATAATTAGATAAATTAGCAATTCATCAATATTATTTCCTGTTTTCTGTTAGAGCAATAAAGTAGAGATGGTTAACAGTTTTTTTATTGCTTGTATATTTCAGTGATGCTGACCAATAATGTCCTTTGTCTTGAAGTTTCATATATTAATGTTGTGTACTTGTGTAAGTGAACTGTGTGTGCCCAGCCCTGAACCTGTAGTCTTGAAAACATTCTAGATCCATGTCCATGTGGTTGTTGTTATGAGAATAAAACGTTAAATATATACATGAGCACGTAAATAGGATAATGGAATAATTGACAACAAGATGACAGATGCTGCGAATTGGTAAATACTCCTAAATAATATTGATGTGGATATTTCTTATCCTTTCCCTGTCAAGAAAAAGTCATCTGATTTTGCTATTGCTTTTCTTCACAAGCTTTGATTGCACAACTGTATTACCTTTCATCTTTTTATGCCTAAGAGAAATATAATATCTGTACATTCTACACGTCTTCAGCCCTCCAAGAAGACGATACTTAATTAGATAAATTAGCAATTCATCAATATCGTTTCCTATTTTCTGTTTAGAGCAATAGATGCTTAATAGTTTTCAATTGGTTGTATATTTCAGTTATGTTGACCAATAATGTCCTTTGTTTTGAAGTTTCATATATTGATGTTGTGTAACTGAACTGTGTGTGTGCCCAGCCCTGAACCTGTAGGCTTGAAAACATTCAATAAGATTGATGTCCATGTCCATGTGGTTGTTGCTATGAGAATGAAACATTAAATATATACTTGAGCACGCCAATAAGATCATGGAATAATTGACAACATCCAGATGGTAGATGCTGCGAATTTGTAAAAACTCTTGAATAATATTGAAGTGGATATTTGGGGTATCTTTTCCTTGTCAAGAAAAACTCTTCTGATTTTGCTATTGCTTTTCTTCACAACCTTGATTGCTCAACTGTATTACCTTCCATCTTTTGTGTCCAAGAGAAATGTCATACTTGTACCGTCTACACGCTTTCAGCCCTCAAAGAAGACAATACTTAAGTATTTACACGAGCATCCACGAGTTCATAAACGAAATAACAAAATCCTGACGTGGCGATAGATGCTGCAGAACCATTGAAACTGTAAAATAACAACTTTGATGGGGATTGTGCTTATCCTGTCCTTTTCTTAAAGGAAAATTCGTTTCTTTTTGCTATTGTTTTTTCTCCACAAGTCAGATTGCGCAACATTACCACCTTCATTTTTCAATGTGTTTATTAGATAATAAAACTTATACCTCCACGCGTTTTCAGCCCGCAACATGGGACAAGAGTATTTGACATCATCGATGATTTCTGCATCGGCGAACTGAAGGACTGAGGAGTAGAGGCTGTGGATGCTCCAAAGCAAATGTGAACCCATGCTCTCTCCTACATTTTCTGGACGACGACAGGAAGTGAAAACAGTTGCCAGTAGTGAACTAGTGATGAGGACTCTTCCCCAGCTTTTGTGGTTCTGGCTTGATATTGACCTGGTATTGTTTTACCAGTAGCAGCGTTTGAAGCATGGACTTTGGACGTGTCCTGGACGTTTTTGTTAGCTTTATCGCTTTGCGAAGATATGCTTCTTAGATGTATGGAACTTTCTCAGACCGGACAACTACTTTGCCCATTTTCATATTGATGTTTAAAACATGACAGTGAGAGGCATTTGCCCAGTCCAATTCTCCCACTGGTCGTATCTGAGAATGACAGAGCTGTTCGGCTCAAGGGAACACGTTTAGAACTAGGGTGATTGATTGATGGGCTCATATTTCATTCCTTTTTTGTTTGTATGAAGAAGAAAGTTCATACTTTTGTTCATGAATTAATCTTGATCGAAGAGGTGATCTTCAAAGATTAGGTAAGAGTATACCGGATGTAAAACAGCTCCCAAGGCCGCAGCAGCTTCTAACTGAGCATGTTTGACACATTGGTAGATCATGAGAGAGCAATTTTCAAACACAAACAGGCTCTTATCATAGTTGCACAGCTCGGCGAGCGTCAAGCCTTGTGGCTTATGATGTGGGCCTGGCACTGCGAGGCTGTGGTTGGAGGACAAGGTTTCTTGTGGATGCTTACAAGTAGCCTAGTTTGGTGTATCGTCATGATCAGTCCGGTCACACGTTACAGAACTGAGACCTTTTGGTAAGCAAGGTAAAAAAAAAAGCTAGATGTATTTGTGGTTTCAAAATACATTTATGTGCGAGAGTGTAGAACAAGAGCAAAACCACCGATCATTGAGATCAAAGACAATTCTCAGATGGCTCGAAGGATCTTATTTTCCCTTGGCACAAAAAATCAATAATACAATACAAACACAGCACTCTCAAACCTCAGAAGAGGAAAAGGATTAACAAAAAAGAGAGGTAAAAAAAAGACAATCTCTACTCTTGTTCATCAGCTCCTACGGTAATTACTAATTATTACGCGTTTACGCCTGCACTGCATCTGCATGGACCCAGGAAAGCAGAGAGCTCTGTCTGGTGCTCTTCCCTCCTCTGTTCTGTTCTGTTCTGTTCCAGCCTTCCACGACGAACGAACGGCCGGCCCGGTCACCAGAGCCAGAGCCAGAGGGCTCGGTCACATCCCCTACTACCCTTCATCAGCTACAACCAACGCATCACGATTCACGCGAAGAAGCTGGCGATGTCTATGTCGATCAGCAGGTCGTCGAAGCTGTCCACGGCGGGCGGCGGCGGCGGCGGCGCGCTGGCGGCCACGAGCGCGGACACCACCTCCTGGAGCTCGGCGTGCCCCCGCCACTCGGCGTCCTCGAACGGCAGGTAGGAGGCGGCGACGTGGTTATTGGAGTCCGAGGTCGCGGGCGACACGCCCCAGTTCTCGGACGTGGACGGCGCCAGCAGGCACCCGCCGCTCGCCGGCGGCGTGGAGGCGGAGAGGTACAAGGGCGTGGCGGCCGCGGGCAGGCCCTCGGTCTTCACCGTGAGCCCGGCGCTCAGGGTCTGCAGGTGGGCGTCCGCGTCCGGGTTGTGCGCCGCCGTGGCCACCGCTGCTGGCCTGTTGACGCAGGTGTGCTCGCCGTGGTAGATGACGTCGTACATCGTGGCGTCCTCGTCGGTGCGCTGCACCTGCTTCGTCGCCTGGCATCCCTGCGAGTGGCGGTGCGTGCAGCGGTAGTAGCCCCTGCGGAATTTGCACGGCGGAGATCGATCAGCCACAGTTCCAAAAAAAGGAGATATTTTGATTGTGAATTCGTCATAGCAAGACTAGCAGTAGTAGCAGCAAGGAAAGATTGTAGCCGCCGCACTGTTCCAAACCAAATCTACCAAGTGGAGGCCAATCATTCAAGAACACAACAAAGGCTCCAACTTTCAGAAAGGACAGGACGGGCACAAGCATCCCAACCCAAAAGGCAGACGGAAATGATTTCGATTCCACTTGGGAGGAAGGATAGGATAGGAACACACACACAACACGTGCAGAACAGATTGCTTGGGCTCGAAAATTCAAGAAAAGCCAAATCAACACATGTCTGAGTGAGTAAGATGTGGGGCTGCCAACCTTGGGTGCTTGGCTCCAAGAATGTCCTTTTGGCCGTACTTCCTCCAGCTATGGCCGTCGTCGACCGGGTTCTCGCCGCCGGCCGAGCTCACCCTCTGCCTCCGCTGTTCCATCATCTTCCTGCAAACCACACAGCGAGCTTAGTTTAGCAAAGAGTCAAATTAACTTGCTGCTTGTTCTTGAGCAAGCTGCAAGCATCAGTGTTCAGTGGTCACCTCTTCTTGGTGTTCTTGAAGGGCCCGTCGGTGACGTCGCTGGTGGGCGTCGCCGAGAGCGGCGAGGTGAGGCCGGCATCGCCCGCGGACCGCTTCCGGCGGGCGGCGGCGTCGAGGTTGGAGGAGGTGATGAGGCCGATGGAGCGCTCGGTGAGGGAGAAGATCTGCGAGGCCAGGTGCTTGCACAGGTCCGGGGAGCCGCCGAGGTGCACCTCCAGCTGCCTCACCAGCTCCTTGATGTGGCTCAGCTCCGTCACCACCAGCCCGCTGCTGCTGCCTCCATTGTTACTGCCGCCGTCGACGATGCCCATGCCCATCTCCATCTCCGTCGTCGCCACGAGATGATGAGAATGCCCTTCCTGTCGTTATATGGGCCGGCCGTTGAGGTAGGAATGGAACAAGTAGGACTGGAGCAAGGTGCGCAGCGGTGAGGTGGTCGAGGGGAGGCCGGGAGGGTGAGTGACACGGGAGCTCCACCGGCGCTGCCCTTTTAAAGATGAACCAAGCGCGTCCCGGCGAAGCCGAGGGAACAGGAAGTTGCTGACCGGTGGGCGTAGTGGCGACTGGGGCCTGATTGGCCGCTGCTGTGCCATGTCGGATCGTGAACACGGAACACGGAACATCCCGTCCGGACAACACAGCGTTCCTGGACGCTTCGTTTGGGGGGAGAGGGAGAGGTCGGGCTTGCCTTTTCGCGCCTGCAGCAGTACCTGGTGCTGGTGGCTGATGCCGCGGCCCGCCATGGTGATGGACTCATGGTTTAGCCGGTCGGAATCACAGTGGGAACCCAGGTGCTGGTGCGTCATGGACGCACAGGACGGAGCGAAAATCTGAACCTATTCGATTAACATATGACGAGACGAATTCTATCCATTGGTTTCTTGGTTTGGATGTAGCGCTACGGTGCTTTTCTCATTTTTATTTACATGGAGTCATGGAGATAGTTAAACCTTACTGGAGTATAGGTGACTTAAAGGATCATTAAAAAATGAAATGAAAAAGCGAATCTCGCTACATATACTACTCAGCTTGGTGGTTTCTTGAGGTCAAGCTTGCTGATGACCACTCTCAAAAGTAGTTGCAGTAGTTCTCCTTCTCCGATCCCTCGGAATTCTTGAATATAGCAAGGAAGCATGAAAATTAAGTACATACTCACTCCGCTCCAATTTTTAAATCGTCATAGCTTCGTCCTAATTCAAACTTATCTAGTTTTAATCAATTTTGTTTTATATATAAAAAGGTACAAATAAAGAATCATACGTACTAGATTCATTGTGATTATTAATTACACCATAAAAAGTATTTTGACTGTACATTTATTTCACGCTGTAGAGGACAAAGCTCAAAACATCTTACAATTTGAATGGAAAAGAGTACACTCATATACACACAGACACACATCATGTTACGTGTGAGATGTCTAATTGTTGAGTGACACCTTAAAGCCATGAAGTCGATTAAAACCTATCGTCCTGTTTTTCAGCACTACTTTAACAGTACTTTTCAGCGAAGGAACCGTGTTTTTCTCTCATAAAAAATCAGCATCAGTAGCCAAATTTCAGCGAAGCGAACAAGTATGATGCTTTGGCCTTGTCATGTGTCTTGTCTAGTTCATATTGGCAACAAAGCAAAGAAAACTTCTGCTATATCTATACATATGGCTCCAAACGCATCGCTTTCCCGCATGTTTGGTGTGGTGCGGGCACTCTCGCTAGCTGCACCTGCCTTTTCTAGGGTCTGTTTCATTCTTGTGTTTGTAGTGTCCTTTAACGCGCTGTTTCACATTGAAAAGTACTGGCTGCAGGTATGAAAATTCAGTTGAAACATGAGGCAGCCGCAGTTAGTTTTTCCAATCTGAGTCTCTTCAATTTACACGTCTTGCATGCGTATATACTGTATGATGCAATATGTATAGATATAGCAGAAGTTTTCTTTGCTTTGTTGCCAATATGAACTAGACAAGACACATGACAAGGCCAAAGCATCATACATGCATATATATAAGATAACAGCTATTAGCTACAGTAGCGACTCGTTGACTCTCTTATTTTATGGGCAACATGACGCCTCATCAAAATTAAAATCATATATATACTTTGTACTAATTAATATGATCCAAATGTTGATTGTGCAACGTGTACCGGAGGCGGGTCCAAATGATGGGAGGAATCGACAGATAGGGAAAACCGCCAACGGAAAACAGGGGAAACCGCCTATGCACACATGTTCATTGTACATGACGCTTTCCCAAACACTGCCAGATCCTCCTTTTGTTATATGGAGTATTAGAGCAACCACAATGTTCAGAGAAAGTAGTCCATAGAGAATAAAAAAATAGGTACCAGGTAGCTGATACATTGCAGCAGCAGTCCATAGCACAGAAATAACAAAAGTTACCCATTGCGCTATGGCCAGCCCATAAGAGAATAAAAAACGTTATTTTAACTGTTCATCTGACACAACACATTAACTTCCAGCAACTCCAGCAACTCGCGCGAAGGAAACGGGAGGTTGAGGACCGAGATTTTTATTTCATCGTGGACCCACTCCTATGGACGGGATGAGCCGGATACATTGTGCCCTGTGAAATAGCTATTGCCACCTGCTGTGGGACCCAGTCCTATGGACTGGTTCACCCATATACATTGCTGTTGCTCTTAGCTAGACCGATCTTGGGCATTTGATTTAAAAAGGCCAGTTGCCTAAACGACGACCAATTCAAATCTGTCCATTGGCATGCTTGAACTAACAGGAATGAAGCGCGTTACTGTTATATAGTAGTAGTATTATCTGTTTGCATTATATTGTACAATCATCGATCCAGTGGACGTACAATTAAAGTACACTCTTGCAGCTGAAGAAGCAGTAGTTTGACATACTATTAAATTCTAGTATAAAGTACTTGCATATAACTGCCGTCAGGTTAAAAGTAAGGTGCGCACATGTATGGATTTTATTTGATTTTCTTGTTGTAGACGATGATATGATCCGCGCCACCGTGTTGCCACCTCAACCATGTACTCTTGGCATTTCTTCCGCTGAGTAGTACTCGTATATGATATTAAGCTTGCTCAGTAGTACTCGTATATGATATTATTATTGCTTCTGCCAGGATTGAGAAAACTATCAAACCTAGCACAGGCACAAAATATTTGTTTCTAGCAACGACTTTGAGTAATGTTGCCAGCATAGGAATCTAGCTATGAATTTTTTGGGGCTCAAATAATCCAAAACAAATCATGTTTTTGGAGAACTTTACAAAAGTGTCCACCTTTGTGTCATCAGCAGCACATCTCCTAGTCGCTTTTTCTTGTGGAATTGGCATATTAGTGCTTATATAATAAAAAAAATGTGCTTGTATATCTCTGTCTCTGGTGAGGTGAGCTCTTGAGACCCGAGAGTACGTAGCCGTTTCCGATCCGGAGGGATAAAGCGAGTGGTGGAAATTCGTAGGATCGGTGAGGTCAGAGCTCCATCCATCCGTTGTTTGCTTCCCAGCGGCGAAGCAACGCGGATGATCGCTGGCTGGGTGGTGGGACCATTACGCGTTGATGAGCGTGAGGGACATGACGTCATAGCGTGACGATCGCCTGACGCACTTTTGTGCGGGATCGGAGGTGGGTGGAGAGAGAGAACGCGCGCGTGTGTGTGTGGGGGCGCGCCTGCAAAGTGATCGGAAACTGTGCTGCACCTGCGTACGGCTGGGACATGATTGATCCAGAATAGTGCCTATTTATGGTGCGCCTCATGGAAACTGACACCATTACACGACGGTCAACGAATAGTGCCTACAGTAATTAGCAGACTATGCATGGTTTTGTTTTCGCAGAGTAATCTTTAATTTTGCAGGTTCATGCAGAAATGAGAACATGTGATGGATGTCCATGTCCATGTCCTTTTCTTCGGGTATTCAAATTCCAGTCCCATTAATTATACGTATCATGACAAAGTAGACACAATACGCACGTATACATTATACTATGGTTTGATTTGATTCAATTTTGTTTGTCGAACAAAACCATAAAACAATCTGCAAGGAAGCATCTAATAGTTTAAGTAGTCAGTGACTTTCTTTTTTTTTTCTGGCTAGCTAGAATCTGAGCGATCTACATTAGCAAAAAGTAGCTTGTTACTAGTATCTAGGAGGAAACATGCACAACAATAATCCAATTTTAGATGGTCCACATCTTCGTGAGAGGCAGAAGATCTATCATGAGAGAGGCGAGGTTGAGAGGTGGCAGGGTGGTGGGGACTTGTTGGCACACGGGATAAGCTCAGCATAAATTAAAGCACATGCGCCAATTTTATAGTTGAAGCAGGGCCCCACAGATAGATGCGTTTACGTTTTTGTAGCATCTCGCTTAACAATAAATAAAAATTTACTACAACAAAAATGGCCGGGAAGAACAATAATGCAAGGACAGGGACAAGGCTTAGCTAGCCTTTTGGTTTACCTTTGGGTGGGTGGAGAGCAACTGCTACCAGAACAAGAAAAGACAAACAAATTAAAGGGCCTGTGATCAACTATTTAATTAAATGTTTCTAAGGCAGAAAGGTGTAGTGCTTGCGTGTTGCATCAACGCGTCTTTCCTGTCTCTTCCTTCCCTGTTAAAAGACAACTTTTCGTGACTATATACGTCGTGGTCGTATATACGTAGGATTGGTTATTGTATATAGATATGTAGCTACAATTATATATATACAAATTAAAGCTAGGAGTACATGATATGGCCGTATATATACTAATTATTAAGCGGTTGTTGACTGTGTATATATTTTTGGTAAGGGCCTTGTTTAGATTCCAAAATTCACCTCCAAATTTCACTATGCAAAAAGAAGATTCCCCATCACATCAAAATGTCGACATATATATGGAGTACTAAATGTAGATGAAATCAAAAACTAATTACACAGTTTTGTTGTACTTTGCGAGACGAACATTTTGAACCTAATTAATCAAAATTTGGACAATTATTACCACTAAAAAACAAAAAGTGCTACAGTGTCGGGGGTGACACTGTGCAGAGTCGGTCACCCCCGACTCTGGAAACTAAACGAGGCCAAGGTGTTGCTCAAGATGACAGGACAGAAATAATTGAAGCAGCAGGCATCACAAAACTGTAGTAGTAGTCCTGTAAGGCTGTAAGCCTGTAACAGTAGATCACTACTGGATCGGTCGATGGTCCCTGTAGTACTGCTACGTACTCCCTCGGTTCCAGAAAAAGTGTCGTTTTAGATTTTTCAGACATTATGTTTTGACCGTTTGTCTTATTCAAAAAATTTTAATAAATATTATTTATTTTGTTATGACTTATTTTATCATTAGAGATACTTCAATAATGATTTATTTATTTTATAATTTGCATAAAATTTTTGAATAAGACGAACGATCAAATACGATGTCTGAAAAAACTAAAACGACATTTTTTCTGGAACGGAAGGAGTACATGCAAATTCGTGGTCCGGCCATCAAACTCCGAACCACACACCGTACCACTCACTCATCGGTCCTGTTTATCTAGTTTATAATTTGTTTTTTTAGATTGTTTTTTTTAACTAAAACAATATTTTTTTCTCATAACAAATCAGTCACCGATGTTTTTCAGCTGACTTATCAGCACAGCCGAACTGAGCCATCGTTTCGCACATGGACAAGACTATCTATCAGTGAACGTGGATTGTTTAGTTCCCAACTTCTCCCCTAAATTCTACTATGCAAAAAGAAGATTCTCCGTCACATCGAAATGTCGGCAAATGCATGGAGTACTAAATGTAGATGAAATTAAAAACTAATTACACAGTTTTATTGTACTTTGTGAGACGAACATTTTAAACATAATTAGTCAAAGTTTAGACAATTTTTACCAAATACAAATGAATTGCTACAGTGCGCATTTAATGCACACTGTAGCAATTCGGATGCCCCCAAATCGGCATCTAAACAAGGGCAAGGCTATCTATCGGTGAACGTGAATTCAATGCTCCGATGGATCGATCGCCCCCTGCATGCTAGTAGCTACTTGAGCTGTCATGTCTCATATCAAGATCGTACCCCAAGTGGCAGGACAACTACAATAGGGCCGCGTTCACTTGCCATGGCATCCCAAAATATTTCCTCTTCCACCTATCACATCAAATCTTTAAACGCATGCATGAAATATTAAATGTAAGTAAAAAAATAACTAATTACATAGTTTATCTGTAAAGTTCGAGACAAATCTTTTGAGTTTAATTAATCCATAATTGGACAAATTTTACCAAATAACAACGAAAAGTGCTACAGTAACTTTTCACCCAAAATTTTTCATCTAAACACACCCTAGAGCGCGTGCGTGCGCGGCCACTTGTGGCAAACATGTACTCCTACAACCCATTGGAGCTTTGCTAATAAGTACTCCATCCGTCTCAGAAAAAGTGTTGTTTTAGATTTTTTCAGACATCGTGTTTGACCGTTCGTCTTATTCAAAAATTTTGTGCAAATTATAAAATAAATAAATCATTATTAAAGTATCTCTAATGATAAAATAAGTCATAACAAAATAAATAATATTTATTAAAATTTTTTGAATAAAACAAATGGTCAAACATGATATCTAAAAAAGACAAAACGACACTTTGTTCGGAACGGAGGGAGTACTCCGTAATAACTAGGGCCGTGTATAGATCCAAATTCGGGGACCCGAAATTGCACAGTGCGTATTAAATGCGCACTGTAGCAATTCATTTGTATTTGGTAAAAAATGTTCAAACTTTGACTAATTAGGCTCAAAATATTTGTCTCGCAAAGTATAACAAAACTGTGCAATTAGTTTTTAATTTCATCTACATTTAGTACTCCATACATATGCCGACATTTTGATGTGATGAGAATCTTCTTTTTACATAGTAGAATTTGAGGTTGAAATTTGGGATCTAAACAGGCCCCAGGACTACTTCTACACTCGCAATGCAGTGTGCTAGTACCAACTACTAGTACAATGATGGAGGAACTGTCAGTACATGGAGGGACCTTTCCAGGGAGGCTCGACGCCATTGCAAGGGGAAGCCCCAACGAGCTGGTAATTTTGGAGGGCCGGTCTGCTCCACTCCACTGCTAGCACGCACTAGTACGGGTGCAGTGTATATGGCCGCATGGGCATGGGCATGCATCGGCCGCGATGAATTTTCCGGCCGCGGCGGACGCGGGCACCCAACAGGCCAACACATGCGACGCGACGAGCAGAGGAGCAGCCGGACGGACATGCAAGAAGGCGTTATTACGCGCCTACAGTACGAGGCTACGATCACCTTTTGCATTTCCTACTTACCACCAATACCAACGCGGTGAGGTGACGCGGGCGACGGGCGACGGCGACGGGAAGCTGCCAAACTCCTTTGCTACTACTGGCGCTGTTGCGTGCCTAGACTCTTTCTTCTCCTGTGTCGCTAGGAAAGGGGACAAGTGTGCGGCCAGTATGCATGCCTACGCGCTCACGCCGGAAAGGGAAAATTTCCTGGAAAATTGCCATCGCCTCCTTCCCCCGGCCGCTAGGTAGGGT
Organism: Saccharum spontaneum; assembly: GCA_022457205.1. NCBI lineage: Eukaryota > Viridiplantae > Streptophyta > Magnoliopsida > Poales > Poaceae > Saccharum > Saccharum spontaneum. The sequence goes on from CM039583.1 coordinate 47,685,160, forward strand.
CCATGTATGGAGAGACTCATCTATCTATTCCACGTAAATTTCGCGGATGCAGGCACTCAGCTTGGAATTGAATTGTGCAGATCGAGAAAGCCATGCACGCGTATAAGTCGGCGTCCACTGCTGCACAATGGGCTTTAGTCCCGATTTAAAAGGACCTCTGGTCTCGAGCTGCGAGCCGAGACTAAGGTTTCAGAACTAAATGTCCCACCTTTAATTCCGGTTCTCAGACCTTCGGTTGGTAATATACCAACCGGGACTAAAGGTGCTGCCAGGCATCGACGTAGCGCAGCACCTTTTAGTCCCGGTTGAAAGCCTATGTTTGGTGTTGGTAATTAGTGACAATACCTAAGTACTAATCCTATGTCTAAGTTGTATATAGCATATGAGGATTAGTACATTCTAAGGTTGGTGGTAAGATAGACATGATGATCATGATGGCCATACTTGAATTTGGACGCAACCCTACGTGATCAAGGCAAAGGCTTAAGGGTTGTGTTTTAGTAAACAAGACACCTAGTGGGTGTGGTTACATTATAGGATAGATAGCCGTACTATAAAGAGAGGAATGACGCGGCTATTGAACTCCTAAGTGCCTCTAGGTGTGCATTTCATAATCATATACATTTGAATAGAACTAATAACGTCTCGAAAAATGATTGTGAAAATGCTAACACACTCGCACATGACGTGATCACTTTGTGGTGTTAGCACATTTACGAAGGCGGTGGAGTTTGAGCGGTAGAGAGGGTTTGGGGTCCTCTCTCCGGAAGTCGGAAGTCGGAAGTCGGAAGTCAAACGGAAGCGAACGGAGATCATAGTGGTGACCGGACGCCGGACCAGACGCAGTCTCTGTTTGACCGGACGCGTCCGGTCAGCGTTCAATGTCTTCGCGCGTTTTGGTTTGTTGATCGAACGCGGTGGCGCGTCCGGTCACAGTCGACCGGACGCGTCCGGTCGATCAGGGATATTACTGGACTCCAACCGGACGCTGGCACTGTGGCGTCCGATCAGTTCTGCAGCGCGTCCGGTCGCTGTTTCGTTGAGCGCTGCTCCGGCCTGACCAGCGCGTCCGGTCCGTCACGGAACCAGCGCGTCCGGTCGTACTTCGCGCGTCCGGTCAGCGCGACTTCGGCTGTTTCAAGTGCGTAACGGCTATATTCGAAGGGGTACGTTTATAAATACTCGTTGGTCGGCTCAAGGCTCTCTCTCTCTTGGACATTTGACATAGTTGTGAGCACTTTGAGCTAAGCAACTCCCCTCCCACTCATCTCTCTTACTTCTTTGCATATTCGAAGTGAGATTGAGTGATCCAAGTGCATTTGCATTGTGAGATTGCATCTAGTTGGCACTTGGTGGTTGATTTGCTGCGGGATTCTTGTTTCTCTTGGTGGTTGCCGCCACCTAGACGGCTTGAAGCAGCTTGGAGGCATTGGCAAGAGTTGGTGATTGTTCTTGGCCACCTCCGGTGATTGTGAGGGGTTTGTGCCTACCTCGGTGAGGCGTCAAAGGCAACGATAGTGGATTGCTCGTGTCATTTGCAACCTTTTGCCATTTGGTAGGTTCTTGTGGTGCCTTTTGAGAGGCTCGATGTGTGACCGATTAGCCACCGAACCACGTGGTGAAGAGGGACACAACGGGGACTAGCGTGCCGGCAAGCACGTGAACCTCGGGATAAATCTTGTGTCATCACTTTCATATTGTGATTGATTGATCCCGGTGTTCGGTTGTCTTGGTATTCATTGTTGATCTTATTGGTTGGCTCAATAATTCGCCTCTTGGTGAACTCTCCTAACTCAACTCCGCATTACCTTCTTAGTTACTTTTGCTCTAACTAGAGTAGCTCTTTTGTGTAGCTTGCTAGTTGTAGTTTCCTTCTTGGTTTGACTTGTGCGGTTGAGTGTAAATTTACTAGAATTGTGAATTGGATAGGTGGCTTGCAAACAACCCGTAGGCTAAGCAAAACTCACATCTTGCTATTTGTTATATTGATAAACTTGTTTAGTTTGTCTTTGTAGAAAAATTTAAAAGGCTATTCACCCCCCTCTAGCCATCAAGACCTTTCACCGGTTGATATTATCAACCGGGACTAAAGGTTCTTTTTTCTGTTTCCTTTTTCTTTCCAATTCATTATTGATTTTGATTTTCAGTTATATTGTTTTCCAATTTATTCTTCGCTGCTATTATCTGTATACGTTGCACCTATACGAGAGCGTTATTATTGCACACAAATAAAGTATGAAACTACATATATATATTATAGAGCTATACATATACGTACATACACATTACATTTACAATAATATATGAGTATTCAAGTGTTCGGCCGCCGGTTAATGAGTTACACAAATGTTTGCCCGCCACTCAAGCTCATACAAGTGTTCGTTCTTGTTTGGACTCTTCAAATCCAACCTAGGGTTGTGGTGGAACTCGCCGTCTTCCGGGATGACATGATCGTTGATGAAACCTGCGATCGTCTCCTAGATTGCGACGAGTATTGTGTGCTTGAACACTTGTTCTTTCAATTCCCACTCCTTCCATTTGCATTAATTAAAGAAAAAGATATTAATATACATAAGATTTATTTAGTTTCAACAAATAAATAAGATATGAATTTACTGTATACACATGTTACTTACTTTTAGCATCTCTTTAGCAGGTGTAAATTTGCTACACCGCATGTACTCGCAAACGTAGTATCCACATAAATTGGTTTCGTACGGTTGTTTGGACACCCACTTATGTAGAATAGGAGGGGGAGTGGCACTTTCAGATCCGTACGATATCTTTGTTGTAGCCAAGTCCAAGCCCTGCCCAATAAATCGGTCGTTGATTAGGTATAGCATAGTAAATTAAAGGAGCAGACAACGATAATTAACGAATGATAGAACTTACCTCTGGATCATGTCTATCATGTCTTGGTACATTGCCAGCTCTTTTCTCATTGAGTCCCACACATTTATAGTTTGTTCCTTAATCTTAATCTCAATGAGTATCCAGTGATCCCTGCATTTGTTTATAGAGTCAACTTATATATATATATATATTAATGTTGGATTGACTAAGACATGATATAACACAACACTTTACCCCATATTGTAAGGGAAGAGTATCAACTCCTTATGCCTTTGGTTATAAAAGAACCTCTGGAGGTTTTTCTCCATTTTCTTGATCTTCAGATTGAATGGATCTTTAGTCTTTGTATCCTTGTACACGACATACGGATCGATAAAACCAATTCGATCGTCTTGTTTCAATATGAGTTCTCTCATCATGTGTCTGCACATCGTGAGCATAGTTATTACGAATACGTACATATGCTAGAGTGGGATTATTGATTAAAAGGAAGAATCACTTACAAACAATAGCAGCTTATGAGAGATTTGTCAAGAGCATCCATATAGAGAAGCTTGTGTACTTCACTAAACTGTACCCAGATGACGTCATCTCTACGGAAGTAGTGACGGTCTCTGACTTGGACACCCAGATATTGTTCACTTTAATGTTATGCACAGAATCTCAAGTAGTACTCGTGCAGCTTGTACATTTGTGTACCAAGATTTTTTACCTTTGCAGGGTCGCATAGACTCCTGCCATATACGTACTTCCTCCGCCATTCATCAACAACTTCGGCCTCTTTAACAGTTGTTAGTTTCTCCCGACCGAGAAGTTGTTCTAAGGAAAGCCCAGTCACATTCATCCACTTGGCGAGTTCATCTAAGTCCACATCATCAGGTACCGACATTTGCATCAAGTTCATGTTGGAACCATATTGATTCTCAACCACTAGTGGCGGCACTGATTGCTGCGCTTGTTGGCCGAGTTGTGCAACATCTTTCCCGGCTGCCTTCTGTTTCCTTTTGTCCTCCTTGATTTTCTTTGTGATAGTACGCTCATAGTCTGATAGTGGCGGCACTGGTTTTTTACTAGCGGCACGCTTCTCGTCTTGCATAGCCTGCACCACTTGACGTAGCTTTACACGAGGATACATTAGGTATGGCTTCTCTTGCTTTGCTCGTGCGTCAGCTTTGGTATTTTCGAAGAACGCTTTCACTTCTGCCTTGACTGAAACATTAAGTTCTTCATCAGTCTTTTCGTATGAAAGCTTGGTCATCTTCAGGATCTTTGTGACCACAACTTGTTTCTTCGGCGGAGGTGGTGGGACCGATCTCTGTGGGCCAGCGGGCCTCTTGTTCCTCGATGGACCAGCCGGTGCCGATGAGGCGGTCGTTGTCGACATTGGCGGAGGCGACAGCGGTGCGGTTTGAGCTTGCTGTTGTGGAGGTGATTGGACCGCTGGCGGCGTTGGAGTATGTCGTGGAGGAGATACGGCCAGCGGTGGGGATGCAGCCTTGTCTTGTATGAAATCGTCGTCGTCATTGTGCCCCACAGCACTGTGGTCATGTGGTGAATGGATAGACGGACTTGGGAAGGTCCTGGATTTAAAAAAAACAAACAAGGTATATACATGAGTGAACCGTAATTAGATACAATACATAATTATTGAAAAGCAATTGCGTTCACAATCATCCACACCTAGGGTTCGGTTGTGGTGGCGGCGCCCCAGGAATAATGATGTACCATTTCTTCCAACATATGAATGTCTTCTTCGCTTCACCTAGGGTCTTCTCCCCATCACCACCTTCGATATCTAGAGCCACATTTTCATGGCCTTTGACCACTCTATCCACTGAGACACTAGCATATCCGGGTGGTATTACGACCGAGTGGATCCTTGGTGTCTTGGTGGGGTCGATAGGAGATATAACACCGGTTGCCACCTTGGCTGTGGCATTCCCCTTCGGAATATGCAGCTCACAGGACGTCAACGGAGCGGTGACGTCATCCACCTAGAAGCGCATCCCTGCGTCATCATGTTGCCTCACAGGCACCTCCGTAGAAGAACAACTGCTTTTCAACTGAGCTGAGCCGGGGCTGATGTTGGCGGCCGGCTGTGACAAGCTTTGGAGGCGGGAACTTACAACTTCCTCCACGGCCTTTCTGATTTGCTCATTTATAGTGGCCTTAAGCGCTTCCTCCCGCTCTAGTGCCTTACGAGCCACTTCACTGGTCTTCATAACAGCCTCCTCCAACTTGCGTAGCCGTTCCCTGTCCTCTTCCTTCTTTCTCTGGCGGCTTCTATAAGTTTCTCTGTCCTGAGGGAAGGCATGCTCCCCCGACATGGAGCCATAGCCTCTCGTCCGTCCACCGTGCTCAGGGTTTCCTAGGGTGTATGTCAGCTCATCTTTATCTCTGTTCGACTGCCACTCTCCACTTTAAGCGACGGAGCGGGCTTCATGAAATCTTTCTACTACAGCTTGGATGCGTTCCCCATACACGACCTTTCCGGTCTCTAGGTCCAGGCGGCCTCCGTGAGCGAAAAACCAGTGCTTGGCGCGCTCGGGCCAGTTGAGGGATTCTGGCACCAACCCCCTGTCAATTAGCTCTTGCTCAGCTTTTTTCACTTAGGAATGGCAGTAGGGTAGCCACCTGATCCCATCATATGGTGGTAGGTCTTGTGTTGGGCATTCTCTTGGTTCCTTCTCGCCCGTTGCTGACCCTCTTCCGACGTCTTGAACTGTACAAACTCGTCCCAAAATGGCCGCAGCTTGACAAAGTGCTTACAATTGAAATCCGGAATCTTGTTCTTCTTGATATAGTCATTATATAGATTCTTCTTATAGCATTGGAATTGTGTGGCCATCTTCTTCATAGACCAATCCCGAACTCTTTCCTTCAATTGTTCATCGTTTGTGTCTAGCGTGAAATGTTGCAACACATCACCCCCAAACTAGTTCCTTGTCACGGTCGGAGACATAACTGATTTCTAGGCGTTGCTTATTTTTCTTCCATTCATGGACATTGATCGGGATCCTATCCTGGGCAAGGTACCCTAAGTGGTTGACAAAGGCCCTTGCATGGGGTCCACGTGGCTGGCCTATTCCCTCGTCGAAATTCGTGATAACCAACCGGCCCTCCATCGGCTTCTTCAGGCCTCGTACTTTTCTGCTGGTCCTAGTGGTTGTCGTTGAGACAGAGGGCTATGTAGGCAGAAACAAGACAATTAATAAAGGATTTTTTTTGAATTTCATGTATATAAACATAGGAGGCTGCATATATTATAGACCTCACCAACATTGTCTTAGTCATTCGGGTCGACCAAGTACTAAGAACCGTCATCGATGCCCTCAGGGTTCTCATCGCCTTCATGATCGTCATAACGACCTTCTTGAGCGCTACCGCGGATCATGTTCAACAATATTTCTTCGTCTTCTCTCGGGTCGGCCATTTCTGCAAAAATATTTAGGGTTTAGGGTTTACAGTTTAGGGTTTAGGGTTTAGGGTCTATAGTTTAGGGTTTAGGCATTACTAAGCATAAGAGATCGACATCTACCGAAGTCTAAGCATTACAAAGCATAAGAGATCTACTTACACATATTAGTGGGATATCATCTGGATATAAGTGTAGATCAAGGTAATCATGCAGCAACGGTATCGACCAACTCCTACTAACTTAATGCATCTAATAACAAGTAAGTCTATCACAAGACCACTAATTACTTACACAAGAAATCATTAACCATTAATGATCTATGTTAAACACATTAATTATCGTTAACAATTCTTAATTAACAAGTTAATCACAAACTCAAACAATTAATTAAAGTGCCAAGGGTCATCACATGTTAATGACCCAAAGTCATCACTAAATACCAAGATCACACAAATCCTAAATCATTAAGATAAACTTATGATTAATTAATTAAATATTAGAGCATAACTTAAGAATCTAATTTCTATTTATCAATACAGTACCAAAATATTTGTGAAGCTAGACCTAGGCATGAAAAGTCTACTTAGAAAATTTTAGGATTTTTAAATTAATATTTAAACCTATAAAATCCATTGAAGTTGTATTTCTTAATTAAAATAGATAATTTTAACTCATGGAAAAACTATTCAAATTTTTGGTTTAATAGTTTTCCTAGATATTACACATCATAGAGAGTCTACATAAAATTTTTCATAATTTTATTACACTCCTAAAATCTTGTACAAAAATAACAAAAAGCAATTCAGTAATTTTTTTAGAAAAAGAAAAACATTTTTCGGCCCAAGCTTCTTTCTAACTGGGCCGGCCCAACACAGGCAGTCCATCTCCTTTTTTCTTCTTTCTCTCACTGACATGCGGGGGCCGCACGTCAGGCCTCTTCTTCCTCCATCTCACACGACTACTCATGCCTGTGCGGTGGCCAGAGTTCATCACCGACATGCGGACGTCCTGGGTTTGGCCGACATTGGAGCGGACGATCTAATTTACCCCCTGAACTATCCAAAACCATCACACGTCACTTTTTTTGACGGAGGGAGTAGGTCGTAACCATCGTCGTTTCGGCTTTCGACGTTCCGCGCAGAACAGCGTCTGCGGCTTCTGCTTCTCTCTCCCGTTCCATTCCAAACCCTAGGGCCGAATCTCCGGCTAGGTGGCTGCGGGGCGCAGCCATGCTGTCCATGCAGGGCTTGGGCGACCTTAGGACGCAAGTGCGCTGCCTAGGGAGCAGGTGGCTGCGGAGGGCTGGGGCGGCTTGCGGCCAGGGGCAGGTCGGTAGCGGCGCAACCGGGGCAGCGGCGCAACCGGGGTTCGGCCGAGCGCTCGTGGACGTACCTGGCGACCCGGACGCGGACGTGGACGAGGGCGTGCGCCGGCGGTGCTCGGGGCTGCGGTGCTCGGGAGGACGGTGGAGGTTCGTGTGTGCGCGCGGGTGGGGATGAGGAGGAAGAAGGCTCTGCCTTTATAGGCCAGGGATCTTTAGTCCCGGGTCTGGCCACTACCCGGGACTAAAGGGCCTTTAGTCCCGGTTCCAGCCACGAACCGGGACTAAAGGTGACATTTAGTCCCGGTTCGTGGCCGGAACCGGGACTAAAGGCCCTTTAGTCCCGGGCGGTACCCAGACCCGGGACTAAAGGTCCTTCCACCAAATTCTGGCGCCTGTTTAGGCGCCAGAATTTGGTGAATTTTATTTTTCACCTTTTTTTCATTTCATCTTTCTAAATGCGTAGTAAATTAAATATTTATCATAATTTTTTTTCAAAAATACACATTAGTTTAGTTTGACTCTATTGTGCATTACAAAAATTGTAAACACTATTTTTTTCAAATATTTCAGATTATCCAAAATAAATGTTATTTATAATGAATATTGTGTTAATGCAAAAATATAATGGGCAATTAAAATATATAAAATCGTTGGCTTTCGACAGAAAATTTGTTTTTGGGTCATTTGGATGTTAAACTTTTGTTTCTTCAATAATAATTATCCAAATGCGCGACATTAATTGTCTAAATTTAAAAATTTAAAATTTTCAGAGATACACGTCGGTTTTTGAAACCATGGATTGTCTCGAATGGAAAACTCATGAATACAAAGTTTGTTCCACTCATCAAGACCTACATTTGGTCTAATGGTCAACTTTTCATTTGTAAAAGTTTGAACCACTCAATTTTGAATTTTGAAAGAATTCATAGCCAAACGCCGGTTTTCGGAACCCTGGATGGTCTCGGCTGGAAAAGTCATGAATACCAATATTGTTCCACTCATCAAGATCTACATTTCATACATAGACCATTTTTGTATTTTACAAAGTGTTGGCAAAGTGTAGTTGAAAATCCACAATTCCCACATATAGTTTCACATAGTTCGTGTGAGATTCAAGATTTGGTGAGTATTGTTTATTTAAACTTTTTCAAATAGAAAAAATGGTCTATATAAAAAGTTTGGATCTTGATGAGCTCTAACAACTTGGTATTCCAAAGTTTTTCATTTCAAGTCATTTAGTCTGTCATTTGACCAAGTCTGACCAAAACCGTCTTCGATTTTGAAAACATGTGCCTAGGACTTGCTAAAATTTATTCAGATGAAAATATGGTCCATGTATCAAATGTAGATCTTGATGAGCTCTAACAACTTGGTATTCAAAAGTTTTTCATTTGAAGTCATCAAATAGGTCATTTGACCAAGTTTGACCAAAGTCAAAACATTGGTTTTTAGAAACACACTTTGACCGAACCCTGGATGGTCTCGAATGGAAAACTCATGAATACAAAGTTTGTTCCACTCATCAATACCTACATTTGGTCTAATGGTCAACTTTTCATTTGTAAAAGTTTGAACCACTCAATTTTGAATTTTGAAAGAATTCATAGCCAAACACCAGTTTTCGAAACCCTGGATGGTCTCGACTGGAAAAGTCATGAATATCAATATTGTTCCACTCATCAAGATCTACATTTCATACATAGACCATTTTTGCATTTGACAAAAGTGTTGGTAAAGTGTAGTTGAAAATCCACAATTCCCACATATAGTTTCATATAGTTTGTGTGAGATTCAAGATTTGTTGAGTATTGTTTATTTAAACTTTTTTAAATAGAAAAAATGGTCTATATAAAAAGTTTGGATCTTGATGAGCTCTAACAACTTGGTATTCCAAAGTTTTTCATTTCAAGTCATTTAGTCTGTCATTTGACCAAGTCTGACCAAAACCCGTCTTCGATTTTGAAAACAGGTGCCTGGGACTTGCTAAAATTTATCCAAATGAAAATATGGTCCATGTATCAAATGTAGATCTTGATGAGCTCTAACAACTTGGTATTCAAAAGTTTTTCATTTGAAGTCATCAAATAGGTCATTTGACCAAGTTTGACCAAAGTCAAAACATTGGTTTTTAGAAATACACACTTTGACCGAACCCTGGATGGTCTCAAATGGAAAACTGATAAATACAAAGTTTGTTCCACTCATCAATACCTACATTTGGTCTAATGGTCAACTTTTCATTTGTAAAAGTTTGAACCACACAATTTTGAATTTTGAAAGAATTCATAGCCAAACGCCGGTTTTCGGAACCCTGGATGGTCTCGACTGGAAAAGTCATGAATACCAATATTGTTCCACTCATCAAGATCTACATTTCATATATAGACAATTTCTGCATTTGACAAAGTGTTGGCAAAGTGTAGTTGAAAATCCACAATTCCCACATATAGCGAAGTTTGAACCACTCAAATTTGAATTTTCAACACATAATGTTACAATTATATTACACAAGATGTCAAATACACAGTATTAATTTGAGTTCACTACCTATATCAAGCGGGCACAGTGGTAAACTTTTTCTTGACGTAATGCCCTTGGTTATGATCATTTTGTAACCATAGAGTGTCCTCAGCAGCGAGTAGGATGCTTGGGTCTTTGGCCACACAGAAGGGTGGAATTCGTTCATCCTTTTCATAATCCTCTGACACGTCTGACTTGTCTTCAATTCCCACAATGTTTCTTTTCCCTGTAAGAACTATGTGGCGCTTTGGCTCGTTGGTTTTTTTCTCGTCGTGTTTCCCTCTCTTGGGTTTTGTAGACATGTCTTTCACATAGAACACGTGATTCACATCAGCAGCAAGGACGAATGGATCATTTCTATACCCAATATTGTTGAGGTCCACTATTGTCATTCCGTACTCCTTATCGACTGATACCCCTCCGTTCATCTTTACCCATTGGCATCAGAATAGAGGGACTTTAAAATTATGTGCATAGTCTAGTTCCCAAATCTCCTCTATGCGACCATAATATGTGTGTATGTTCCCATTCGGTTCCGTAGCATCCACGCGGACACCACTGTTTTGGTTGGTACTCTTTTTATCTTGGGATACGGTGTAAAATGTATTTCCATTTATCTCGTACCCTTTGTACGTGAGGACGTGCCACGCTGGTTGTCTAGCCAACAAATATAGTTCATCTCCAATAGTTTTATCACCCTGATATTTTTTTGCAACCAATCACCGAATGTCTCCATGTGATGACGCGTAATCCAAGCCTCATTCTTCCCAGGATTCTCGGATCGTACAAAATTCATGTGTTTCTCAATATACGGTTCCACCACAGTGGAGTTTTGAAGAACTGTGTAGTGCGCTTTATTGAAAGAATCATCACCCTGGCTGAAATATGTTTCTTTCCTAGTGTACCCTTTCCACCAAGTCTCCCCTCATACCATGATTCAGGAAGACCAATCGGGTCAAGGTCAGGAATGAAGTCCACACATAACTCAATGACCTCCTCTGTCCCGTATCCCTTGGCAATGCTTCCTTCTGGCCGACCCCGCTGGTGAACATATTTTTTCAGTACACCCATAAATCTCTCTAAGGGAAACATGTTGTGTAGGAACACAGGACCCAGGATATTAATCTCTTTGACCAGATGAACTAGGAGATGTGTCATGATATCAAAGAAGGATGGAGGGAACACCAACTCAAAGCTGACAAGACATTGAACCACATCATTCTGTAGAGTAGCTAGATCAAAAGGATTGATTGCCTTCTGAGAAATTGCATTGAGGAATGCACACAGCTTCACGGTGGCTAGACGTACATGTGGAGGTAGAATTCCTCTTAAGGCAACCGGAAGCAGTTGTGTCATAATCACGTGGTAGTCGTGTGATTTTAAGTTGACAAATTTCTTCTCCGGCACATTTATTATACGCTTTATATTAGAGGAGAACCCAGATGGGACTTTGATGCTGCTTAGGCACTCAAACATGCTTTCCTTCTCCTCATTGCTAAGAGTGTAGCTAGCAGGTCTTAAGTAATGACGTCCATCATCTGTCTTCTCTGGATGCAGGTTGTCTCGTTCTTTCATGTGCTTCAAGTCCTCTCGTGCCTCAAGGGTATCCTTAGACTTTCCAAACACACCCATTAACCCTAGGAGATTGACACAAAGATTCTTTGTCAGGTGCATCACGTCGATCGAGTGGCGGACCTCAAGGTCTTTCCAATATGGTAGCTCCCAAAATATTGATTTCTTTTTCCACATTGGCGCGTGCCCCGAAGTGTCTTTTGGAACAGGTTCACTGCCTTGTCCCTTTCCAAGCACTACTTTCAAATCCTTGACCATCTTGAATACCTCTGCCCCATCTCGGTTGCCTGGCTTGGACCGGTGTTCTACCGTACCTTTAAAATGTTTGCCTTTCTTTCTCAACTGGTGGTTCTTAGCAAGAAATCGACGATAGCCAAGGTACACGACCTTTCGACATTTTTTTAAATAGACAACCTCAAGGTCACCAAAACAATGGGTGCATGCATTATATCCCTTATTTGTCTGTCCTGAAAGATTACTTAGAGCTGGCCAATCATTGATTGTCACGAACAACAATGCTCGCAGGTCGAATTCTTCCTATTTGTACTCATCCCACACACGCACACCTGGTTTTCTCCATAGCAGTTGGAGTTCCTCAACTAATGGCCTCAGGTAGACATCGATGTCATTGCCAGGTTGCTTCGGGTCTTGGATGAGCACCGGCATCATAATGAACTTCCGCTTCATGCATAACCATGGAGGAAGGTTGTAGATACATAGAGTAATGGGTCAAGTGCTATGACTAGAGCTCTGGTCCCCAAAAGGATTAAATCCATCCGTACTCAATGCGAACCTTAGGTTTCTTGCGTCATCTGTAAAGTCCGGGAATTCTCTATCTATTTCTCTCCACTAGGACCCATCTGCAGGGTGTCTCAACATGTTGTCCACCTTACGGTCTTCTTTGTGCCATCGCAACAACTTTGCGTGCTCCTTGTTTCTGAACAGTCGTTTTAGGCGTGAAATTATTGGAGCATACCACATAACCTTGGCAGGGATTCTCTTCTTCGGACGTTCTTCATCCTCAACATCATCAGGATCATCTCGCAAGATCTTGTACCGTGACGCATGGCAAACATGGCATTCATCTAAATTTTCGTGCTCGCCACGGTACAGGATGCAGTCATTAGGACATGCATGTATCTTCTCGATTTGTAATCCTAAAGGGCAGACGATCTTTTTTACTTCGTATGTAGTGGTGGGCAATTCATTAGGCTTCAGAAGCATCTTTTTTTTGCATCTTCAGTAATTTCCCAAATGTCTTGTCAGATATACCATTCTCTGCCTTCCACTGTAACAACTCCAGTGTCGTGCCTAGCTTTTTCTGCCCGTCTTCGGTCGACGGGTAGAGTAACTTCTTGTGATCCTCTAGCATTTGGTCAAACTTAGCCTTCTCCTTTTCACTTTCACAATCTCTCCGTGCATCACGAATGACATCACCAAGAGCATCGTCATCTTCAGCGATACTGTTTTCTGCATCCGCCTCTTCTTCAACTTCCTCCATCGCGAACTCATAGTATTGAGCAAAAACATCGTCAGGGTTCGCTTGTTCTTCTTCACCTTCTTCCATCGTAACCCCGGTCTCTCCGTGCTTGGTCCAACAAATGTAGTTTGGCATGAAACCCGACTTGAACAAGTGCAAGTGAATACTTCTTGAGCTACAAAATTCTTTCAAATTCATACACACGGCACATGGGCAGCACATAAAACCATCCCGCTTGTTTTCCTCTGCCACTCTGCAGAATTCTCGCACGCCCTCAATGAACTCGTTAGAGCGGCGATCGGCATTGTACATCCAATGGCATGTCATTATCTGCATTATATGGCATCACATAATTAAAAGCCCAACATGAGAAAAGAGCGCGGCACAACCTTGTCTAATTGAGCTCAAAATTTTATAAGTGGTTCATCATTTTATAAAATTAATTTGTGGACGTTAATAAAAAGATAGCAAAATCATAAAATTTGTATTTTTCTATTAAAAGGTGTAATTTTATCTCTAAATAAAATTAATTTGAAGAATTTTTAAAGTTAAAATTAATTTATTTCAAAATTACAAAGAATCAACATTATTTAATATTTTAAAATGAGAACATGAACAAATTAAAGTAAAAAGTATCCTAAAAAGTCTATAATAGAACTAAACATTATATAGGTATACTACTTTCTAGGTACTATAATTAGCATCGTTCATAAAAATTCAAACATGAAAAGTGATTGGAGCTAGCAATATGAAATAAAATAGCCATATACAACATGGATTTACATATGGTGCTGCTAAAACATAGGAGGATGAAGCTAGCAACCTTTCAAACAAATCGACGACGGTGTAGAAGCGTTTGAAGTGGATTGATCGCCGGAGATAAGACAAGCAAGAACAATGGAAGAACAAGCAACAAGAACATGAACAAGGAAGCTCGGACTCGGGCAGAGAGGAAGAAGAGGGAGGTTCAATTTATAGGGGGAGGTTTTAATCCCGGTTGGTAACACCAACCGGGACTAAACCCAGTCCTATAGTCCCGGTCGGTGCCACGGACCGGGACAAAAGCTGTAGTCTCGGTCCGTGGAACCGACCGGGACTAAAGACAGGACTTTAGTCTCGGTTGGTGTTACCAACCGGGACTAAAGGTCTCTCCCGACAACGCCTGACAACAAAGCCGTTGGTGAGGGACCTCATCAACCGGGACTAAAGGTCTATTTAGTCCTGGTCGCCGAAATTGTCGAGACTAAAGGCATTTTGAGCGATCGACGAAAGGTCAATTGTGTAGTAGTACGTGGTCCAAGGGTCGAGAATCATGGTCGATCTGCCTGGAATTCTAGGCATCTAGCTAGGAGGACCACTGAAAGTACTGAACCGCTGCCCCCTGCCCTCATCCTGGGCTTTGGTTCATATATACTGTACTTCAGTGTAAACTGTATGAAGCGGCTATTCCAGTGTCGCTGTTGTGTGATGTATGCACCGCCATACCGGTATCCTTATATATATATATATATATATATATATATATATATATATATATAGTATACTCTATAGCTAGCTACAAAATAATTTATTTTGTAGCCACCTCCATTTACGATAATTTTATATACTAATTTACGATAATGTCAATACATATTTACCATAGTTGGGTTACTATAACACATGAGGATATTTACCGTAACGTTCTAGTAAACCACTTAGTAAGGAGTTACTATAATCTTGTAAATTAGCATAACAATTATCGTAACTCAAAGTGGCTACAGAATAAGTTATTTTGTAGCCAGATATAGGGTAATTAATGTTGTACACAATTGGTTGCAACTAATATATACACTACTCCACGGCTCCACGCCATCATATGGATATATGATCATGTGACCGGTAGGGAGGGATCCCGTTACAATTTAGGATCGATCAAACAATTGCTGTGCGCCTGGATGTTTGAATGCTTTTTATGTACATACGACACGATCCTCCTGGGATTCTAGTTAATGCATAACGGATTACACTCTAAATGAAAGTTATAGATCTTAAAAAGTTATAAAACTTTATATTTGATAACTTTTTCATTTGAAAGCATCTAATTGAGGATATTTATATCTAAAGTTTGAAATTTGAAATTTCAAAATTTTAAAAAGTCTTGGATGGAAAAACACTCTAAACGAAAGTTTTAGATCTCGAAAAGTTATGAAAATTTATAGTTGACAACTTTTTCATTTGAAAGCATCTAATTGCCGATAATTACGCCTTAAGTTTGAAATTTGAAATTTTGGAAAAAAAACCTCGGATGAAGAAACACTCTAAACGAAAGTTGTAGATCTCGAAAATATACGAAATTTTGTAGTTGACAACTTTTTCATTTGAATTCGTTTAGTGCCTCAAACAATCAATTTACACTCGGTTTGTTATAACATATGGGGAATCGAAATGAAATATAAACACAAGTGACAGAGGGTTGGAGTGGTTAGAGGAGGTAACTGAGAGAGGGTGTGAGAGGTCACGAGTTCAAATCCCACCGACCACGACTTTACAAATGCTCGTCGACGCCTTCAAAAAAAAATAAAATTATTTTACTATTTTTTTCAATTTACATTTTGTCCAGGGTTTTTTTACCCGATAAAGGGCCCTCGGCAAAGACCTCTTCACCGACTCAAAATTTTTCGAGGGCTCTTTGCCAAGGACTGCCCTCGGCAAAGCCCTTGCCGAGGGTTTTTGGGCCGCAAAGAACCCGAGTCCAGTAGTGACCGATCATTCCTTCGCGTCTATATATGCCAGGCATTGTGCATTAATTACCTACAGTATGCAAAAACATGCCATAATCTGAATGAAATTCAATTCGCAAACTATGAACAATGACGTGTGTCGTCGTCGGTGCTTTACTAGCTAGAGGATATACAGTATATGTGAGCCCATATTTTGCATAAAGTTTCCTAACAGAATCGCCATTGTTTCACTTTCACAGAAAATCCTAGCTAGCAGGAGTAATAAGTAGTAGTTTTCAGGTCTCGCAAAAAAACGTAGTACGTAGTTTTCAGTACATGCATATGTCCTATTGGCATCAAGCTTCACAACATAAATAAAAAAAAGGAAAAAAAAGAAAAAGAGGGCCGTACGTGCATGTCCTACAACATGTACGGGAGTACTTGCTAGTTGCCTCTTAAATTTAGTCAACATATATATCTGACCTAACCCCACACTAAATTTCGACTCGTTTGACGGGCAGGAGAGAGCAATTCGTTTCTTTGTCAGAAATAATTAGTTAATGGTCACGAACTGACCAATCACTACTATAGTTAGTTAGGGATGAAAACGGTCTGAAAACCTCTCAACCGTTTTTATTTTTATATTTTAATATAAAAAGAAAGCAAAAGTGGTAAAGCCTGACATAAAAACGAATACGAACTTACGGAATATCGAGAATTTCGAAAACGAACTAATTCGAGTGGAATTATGTCGAACACGGTCGGTATACGAAAATTAATACGGAATATTGACCCGTAGGACCAAGTGCATAACAATTAACAAGTAAATAATAATTAACAAGTTCTACAACTTTCTTAAAAAGTATCTCCATTCGACACCATGTAAGGAAGATATGATTTTTCTAAGGCAATAAGCGCTTGTACGCAATTTAATGTACCGCTGAAACTTTGTTTAATTTTTTTGAACATCTTAAAGACCTCAAATGAAAAAAAAAGAAAGCTAAAAGTTGTAGATCTCATCAAGGGCTACAATTTTCATATAAAAATCATCTTCATCCGAGATCGTATGAAAAAGATACACTTTTTCTTTAAGATCACAGTGTCGGCTCCCTCTCCTCCAGGACCGAAGTGAGCGTGGCGCCCATCCTCGCTCTCTCTCACGCCCCCTCCTTCCTCTCCTCTAGGACAGACCGAGCGACAGCGCCCTTCCTCCTCCCTTTCCTCGTGCCCTCCTCCTCCGTCTCCTCGCATGTCGGTACTCGACGCGCGGGCGTGGGGCTATGACGGCGCTCGGCCCTCGGGCTTGGCGTGGTGGCGCTCGACGCGCGGGCCTTCCCCTCCCAGATCCGGTCAGTGGCGGCCTCCCCCTCCTAGATCCGGTCGGTGGCGGCCTCCCCCTTCCTCCCGAGGCCGCTCCTCTCCCTCTCCGACGGTGCAGCAGGCTTGCGGCGGCGGATCCGGCAGCGGTCCCTCCCTCACCTCCGCGAGTAGCGGTGGCGGCCACCCTGCGGCGGATCCGATGGCAACGGCGGCTCCCCGCTCCTTCCTCACCTCCCCGAGCGGTTGTGGCGCCCCTCCCCCACCTCCTCAAGTGGTGGCGGCCCCCTCTCCCACCCTTCGCACGGGCCTCCCCCTTTCTCATATGAAGTCAGATTTATTATACCAAACTTGTAGTACTCGACAAGATATACAACTTTGTAGTTTAAACTTTTTTTATTTGAGATCGTTTGGATGTCCAAATATACACCATAATATTTTATAAAGTTAATACTAAAGGGGTTCAAATGCTTTATAGTGACAAGCGAGTGTATACTGGTAGTTAAGGATCTCAGATGGAGAAGCGATCAAAACAAAAGTTGTAGATATCGAAAAGATATGGAACTTTGTAGTTCACAAGTTTTTTATTTGAAGTTGTTATGATGTGCATCTATTTGATTCGCAAGATTTCATAAAAGTTAATACCAACTAAAGCCATGTGTTCCATAGTCATGAGTGTGTAGTGGTATTTAAGGATTTTGGATGGAGAAGCGACCAAAACAAAAGTTGTAGATCTCAAAAAGTTATGCAACTTTGTAATTGACAACTTTTTCGTTTAAAACCATCTATGTAACGAAAATTTACGTTTGGTTTCTTAAATATAAAATTTGAATTTTTCAAACCACCTCGGTTGGAGAAACGCCCAAAAGAAAAGTTGTAGACCTCGAAAAATTGTACAACTTTGTAGTTGACAATTTTTTCATTTGAAATCATCTATCTAAGGGAAATTACGATTGAATTTTCTCACACTTGAAATTCAAATTCTTCAAATAACCTTAGATGGAGAAATGACCAAAACCAAAATTGTAGATCTCTAAAAGTCATAAAACTTTGTAGTTGATAACTTTTTCACTGGAATTCGTTTAGGATCCCAAATATTCATTTGAAAACCAAAGTGATATAAAATGAGGAGGACGAATATCCCAAATGCATACAAGCGTCTTGCAGGTGGATTTAGGGGACGAACAAGCAAAGTAGGAGATTGGGGGTTCAAGTGCCGGTGGCCATGAAGTGCACGTTTTTTTTTCGTGCGAAAAATCGCGTGACTTGTGACTATTCAGTGGGTCTCTCTCCTACTATTAAAAAATTCCTATTTTTAGCATGTTTTCTGTGTTTTGTGGAAACCACATCACTGTTGCTTCTAGAACCAACACTGATAAGCCCCCTCATCACTGTCAGTACGGTGGTTCGTTTTAAAAAACCAGCACTGACGATAGGGTTTTTGAACCGACAGTGATTTAGAGTTCTGTAAGGAAATATTGCACCCGTGTAAAGTAAATTAGGGAATGGTCCACACAGCCGCGCCTCTCTTCATCATCAAATGGAAAAAAAATTGTTACCAAACTTGGCTGAAAACATTGGAAAACATGAATTTCGGGAGTAATTTCATAAATATTTAATAGAGCTTCATACGATATACACCTTAAGAAAAATGTGCTCAAGGGTTCACTAGTTAGGATGCCAGTGTCCATTTTTTTATTGGTATTGGCTGAAATCACTGAAATTCAGCCTCAATTTCGGTTATATTTCAAACCCTTCGACTTCACCGTTGCTGTTGTTGGAGCATGCATAGTCAATTTTTTAGCTTTTTTTTTCTTGTTATATATTCAGGTTGGTAAGGCGCATCTCGTGGGACATGGAAATTCATACACGGCCGGAAACTCAGATGGCCCAGAAGTTGATCTGAGCTCAGGAAGAATGTTCAGAAGTTGATAATATAATGACATTATGAACTAGTAATAACCAACATTTGGACATTATCAATATGCGCTAGGCATTTGGACTAGCCTAAAATGTTCAGTGTGGAATTTGGCCGGGCAAGCCTAAAATGTTGTACTACATGCCACAAAGGTCGCCAATTTTCGAGCAATCTATAGCATGCATGATTTGCCAATTTAAAAAATTTATGTTACTGTAATGGTGATTTAGTTTATTGGTTATACGCCATACTGTATATGAGACAACGACAGTTTGTTAGGCCACGTTTAGATTGCAAATATTTTGAACCCGATGAATAGTACCACTTTCGTTTTATTTGGCAAATATTGTCCAATCGTGGACCAAATTTGTCGGTGTTCGGACCCGAGGGGGTTCTAGACCAACGAGTAAATGTTGCGTGTCCCTTTCCTGGATGGTGATGCAAGGAGAACACACGGGGGTTTATCCTGGTTCGGGCAAGAGAAGGCCCTACGTCCAGCGGGGGGGGGGAGAGATTTGTATTTCCTTGCACCGAGGTGCTTGCGTAGGGGTTACAAGCTTGCGAGAGAGGGCGGCGAGCCCAGGTCTCAAAAGGGGAAAAAGAAATACAAGATGATTGCTTGAGATGTTGATCGCTATCTTGTGTATGGCTTGTCGTCCCTCTTCTCTCCAGAGCCCTGACCTACCCTTTTATAGGACGAGAGGAGGCCAGGACGACGGGAGCCTTGAGATGATGTTTTGTCGATCCCTATTGAGGTGGCTGTAGCGACGTGTCCTAGAAATGGAGGGCCATCCCTGGACACCATGGTGACGTAGAGGACGAAACGCTGACATGACCCGGAGCGTCGAGCCATGCCGTCCTCCCTTCCCTGTTGAGCCGTGCCGGGCGTCGAGGCCGGGTCGAGGCCGGGTCGAGGGCGAACGGATAAGTCCGAATCCCTGGAATCGCGGCGTACGGACTTTGTCGTATTAACCCTCGAGGGTTACTAGTGATGCACAGTGCACGGTAAGGTGGGTACAGTGACAGTTTTCACTTCCCATCACAGAATGGGCGGTAAAACAGTGATGACTGATATTGGCATTGTTCCCACGTCGACCATGCTCGCAGCCGTGCCGGTAGGTGGTAGCAGGTAATTGCATTAAATGCTAAGGCTTTTGTCCTGGGGTAGGTGAAGAGAGGGGGTCGAGCGCCTCGACCCGTGCTCACGCAAGTCGGAGTGTGGTCGAGGCCTCCCATCGAGGGGGCCTCGTACGAGTCGGAGACGGGATGCGGTCGAGGCGTTCCGTCGAGCCGGCCTCATACGAGGCAGACCTGACGCGCATTTTGAAGTGGGCTGTGCTTCGTCGTGGCTTAGTCGTTTACATTTTCATTATCATAAAATGTGGGCAACCCGGTACTATTGGTACCGACAGTAGCCCCTGAGCCTTTGGGTGAGTGTGCGATCACTCTCCGAGAGGCTTTTTGCTGATGAACTGGAATCGTAGCACCGTTGACTTCTTCGGTGGGGGCGCGCGAGCGCACCCACCGGGTGTAGCCCCCGAGGCCTCGGTGGAGTGTGGAAGACTCCTCCGAGGCCTTTTACGTGCTTTATCGGGGAGTAGTTTGATGCGGTCGAGCCCCCGAGCTTCGCGCGCATGAGGTCGATCAGAGCCTCAGCCGTCTTTCGTTGCGCGACCCTCACGCTCCTCCTACGGAGAGGAGGAGGAGGGGTGGGGAACGCCGTACTACCCCGTTTGGGCGAGTCCCGACAATCTCCGGTGAGCTGCTAGCGGGGAGATTCGAGTGAGAGTCCGTGCTCCAGTCGTTAGGAGTCGGCTTGTGGCCCGGAGGCGCTCTTCAAGGATGCCAAGGAGTGGTCGCGTGGATGTCGGTTCCCTGCGACAGGATCCGAGGGCTCGGTGCCTCCCCCGAGGGGATTCCTACATCGACCTCCTTCTTTGGCCTCGAATACGTCTTGGGGTGCCTCGAGAGCGTGGCTCGATCCCTGGCCATGTACGGGCGCACCCCTGGCCGTCCCTAACTCTGTTGCTCAAGGGTGGCTGTCGAACCCGGGTCGAGGGCCAGCTCCCGTTCCCTCGAGACTTATAGTGGGCTCGGAGCCCGTTATAGGTATCTGGGAATATCCGTCCGCGGATCTCGCCCCGCCCGTTAGCCAGGCGCGCCTTTTTAGGGCGAGATCGGCGCGGTAGTGGGTGACGTGGCGTTCGGTTACGGCGTGGGGGACAGCCACGTGCTCGGTTCCTGTAAGACGTGGGGGACGGTTAGGTGAGCGCATTTAATGTGGGAAACTGTTCCTACCTTTTCGCGCGGCCGTTGGGCTTCCTTCAGGCATATAAAGGCAAAACCTAGGGGTCCGTGTTCCCCACCGGTTCCTTGCGCTCCTGCCATCCTCTTGCCCCAGAAAACCCTTGCCTTCTTGCGTTCTCCGCCCACACCGCCGCCACTGCATCCTCTTCGCTCACACCCCTCCCGACAGCGTCGATGGCAGGAAAGAGCCAGATCCTCCCCGCCGACGACTAGGCCGCCTCCTTGGTGACGGAGAGGAGGTTGGAAGAGTTAGTCGAGGACGGGCTGTTGCGGCCGAGGACGAGTCAGTCGCGGCCGGAGTGGATCGCGCCGCCGCCGGCCCACCGGGAGCCAGTGCCCCCTGAAGGGTACTTGGTGAGCTTCGTTTGCTTCCACGAGCGGGGGTTCGGCATTCCCGCATCCGTCTTCATGCGCGCGCTCCTCCACTACTACCGGGTGGAGCTTCATCACCTCGCCCCCAATGTCGTCGCGCAGGCCGCCATCTTTGCGGCGGTCTGCGAGGGCTACCTCGGGGTGGAGCCACAGTGGAACCTGTGGCTTCACCTCTTCAAGGCTGAACTCTTTACCAAGAGAGCAGGGGAGAAGGGGGTCATGTGCGTGGCTCGAGTAGGGAGCTGCGTCCTGCAGTTGAGGTCGAGCCGGGCGGATCAATACATCCTGGCTCGCCTCATTTCTTCGAACAGTGGATGGCACGAGGGTTGGTTTTTCCTCCGCAACGATGATAATCAGTTGCCGAGGTACACCGGCCACGTGCTGACCGCTCGGGAGGACCGCTAGACGTATGGAGTGCCGGAGGCCGAGAAGCCGCGCCTGGACCCGCTGCTGGCGGCGCTGCAGCAGCTTCGCCTTCGGGGCTTGACGGCAGTGGCGGTGGCTACGGCCTTCCACCGCCGCAGAGCGATGCCGCTGTGCCGGCGTCGTCTGCGCCTCGACCAGATGACTCCGGAGGCATCTCTGGAGGGGACCCGGATGTCCCATGAGTCCCTCACCCTCGAGGAGGTTCTCCGACGAGCGCGCCAGATGGCTGGGACCTTCAAGGTGAAGGAGGTCGACCGGGTCCCCATGAGGCCCACCGAGGGGTTCGAGCCCGTGGTAAGTATCTTTGGGTTGATACGTTTGCTAGTTTTGTTCGTTTTTGGATTCCCCTAATTTGGTCGAGGCCGGCAAGTAGGTCTTGTCGGCGCTGCGGGAGACGCGGCCACCGGTCCCAGAGGACCGACCCGCCCGGGAGGCTCGACGCCTGCATGCCTCGAAGCAGAAGAAGACCAAGGAGTCGACCAAGAAGCGGGCGGCCCGCAAGGCCAGGGAGGCGGAGGCGCTGAAGAAACTCCGGCGCAAGCAGACCATCGAAGGGGTTCCTCTAGCGCCGTCGCCTTCCGAGACGATCTCGGGGGAGGACGACGACAGTAGCGGCGAGGACGACGACGCTCTGTCGCGGTATGATGCCACGACCGGGCTGGGGGACCTCCCCGACATCCGCCCCCTGCTGGGGCCCATTGGGGGGTCATCCTCCTCTGTCGTCGTGGTCGAGGAGACCGAGGAGGAGGAAGAGGAAGAGGAGAAGGAGAAGAAGAAGAAGAAGAAGGAAAAGGAAGAGGCGGGCCCCTCGACAGGAGGGGCCGCTTTGCCCCGGACCCGGCAAGAGGGGTCGACGGGGATGCCCGTACCGGCCCAGGCCCCGCAAACTCGGGCGGGGGCCGGGACGGTGGTGCCGGCGTCGTCATCGGCGGCGCCGCCAGCAGGCGTAAGAACCCGAGGCCAGCTGGCCTCGGAGGCGCAGAAGGCGCAGGGCAGTGCGCCGGCGAGGGCCCCACGGAGTGCCCCGCCTGCTAGCGGGGCCGCCGCGAGGCCGCCGTCCGCCGCCTCGGGAGGCTCGGACCGCGCGGGGTCGAGGCCCTTGGTGCCAATTTCCGGGTGAGTATTCACGCTTAGTGGTTTCGCCTCTCTCTGGATCCGTCGGCTGATCTTGTTCTTTATTTCACAGGTTGAAGCGGAAGGCGGAGCTAATGGGGCCTACCCCAGTGAAGTCGCTGCGGGCGAGCGCCTCCGTTCTCAACCAGACGGCGGAGCAGGACGCGGCCTGGGTTCGCCAGGTCGAGGCCGCGAAGGGGCATCTTCGACAGCAGCAGGAGGCGGCAGCCGCTACGGGGGTCGCGGGCCCTGATGCCGCCGCGGAGAGGTCCGACCTGGCGAGGGCGGTGGCGCCCCGTTCGGTCGAGGCGGAGCCTAGGCCGTTGCCGACGGCCGAGGCTACCGTTGAGGCCGTGACGGGTGAAGCATCCGCCTGCGGCGTGGAGCGGGCGGGTGCCGACGTGACCATGGAGGAGGTCGCGTCGGCGCCGGGACAGGAGGTGGCACCGGCAAGGGGGCCGCTGCCGCAGCAAGACCTGCCGGCGCGACCGGTGGACACGATGGAGGGCGAGGTCGTCGAGCTCCCTACCGGAGCCCCAGAAGAAGGGGCGCCAGAGGCCGAGGCGCCTGCTGTGGGAGTGCCGTCGGTCGAGGTGCCGGCTCCTGAGCTGCCGACGGTCGAGGCGCCGGTTCCGGAGGCGTCGACGGTCGAGGCGCCGGCTCCGGAAGTGTCGGCGACCGAGGGGCCGGCTACCGCAGAAGGGCGAGTGCCCGTGGTCCTTACCCTCGACGACACCCCCCCTGGACAAGGGGAAACAAGTGATGGGGGTCGAAGGGGGTGAGGCCACGGATCAGGCCGGTGCCTCGACGGCCGCTGGAGCCGCGGGAGCTATGGGCGAGGCCGGCCCTTCGACGGGACCGGGAGACTGAAAGTCCTATGTTTGGTGTTGGTAATTAGTGACAATGCATAAGTACTAATCCTATGCCTAAGTTGTTTGTAGCATATGAGGATTAGTACGTTCCAAGGATGGTGGCAAGATGGACATGGTGATCATGATGGCCACACTTGGATTTGGACGCAACCCTACGTGATCAAGGCAAAGGTATATGCTTAAGGGTTGTGTTTTAGTAACCAAGACACCTAGTGGGTGTGGTTACATTATAGGATAGATAGCCGTACTATAAAGAGGGGAATGACGCGGCTATTGAACTCCCAAGTGCCTCTAGGTGTGCATTTCATGATCATATGCATTTGGATAGAACTAATAACACCTCGAAAAATGATTGTGAAAATGCTAACACGCTCGCACTTGACATGATCACTTGGTGACGTTAGCACGTTTGCGAAGGCGGTGGAGTTTGAGCGGTAGAGAGGGTTTGGGGTCCTCTCTCCCTCCCGCCGAGCGTGCGAGCGCGGGATTCAGGCGATTTCGGGGAAATGAAATGCCTATTTTCCACTACGCCGGAAGTCGGAAATCAAACGGAGGCGAACGGAGGTCACAATAGTGACCGGACGCTGCACCGAACGCTGCACCGGACGCTGCACCGGACGCGGTCACTGTTTGACCGGACGCGTCCGGTCAGTGTCCAGTGTCTGCGCGTTTTTCAGTTGTTTGATCGGACGCGAGGCGCGTCCGATCACAGGCGACCGGACGCGTCCGGTCGTCCAGGGAGCTTACTGGACTCCCACCGGACGCGGGCACTGTGGCGTCCGGTCAGTTCTCCAGCGCGTCCGGTCGATGTTTCGTTTTGCGTGACTCAGTGTTGATCGGCGCGTCCGGTCAGTCACGGGACCGGCGCGTCCGGTCGTGACCAGCGCGTCCGGTCGTTGCGACCGGCGCGTCCGGTCAGTGCTTCCCGAAACTAGCCGTTACGTGACCGGCGCGTCCGGTCAGTTGGACCAGCGCGTCCGGTCAACGCGATTTCAGCTGGATCTCGTTCCCAACGGCTATATTCGAAGGGGTACGTCTATAAATACTCGTTGGCCGGCTCAAGGCTCTCTCTCTTGCACATTTGACATACTTGTGAGCACTTTGAGCTAAGCAACTCCCCTCCCACTCATCTCTCTTGCTTCTTTGCATATTCGAAGTGAGATTGAGTGATCCAAGTGCATTTGCATTGTGAGATTGCATCTAGTTGGCACTTGGTGGTTGATTTGCTGCGGGATTCTTGTTTCTCTTGGTGGTTGCCGCCACCTAGACGGCTTGGAGCAGCTTGGAGGCGTTGGCAAGAGTTGGTGATTGTTCTTGGCCACCTCCGGTGATTGTGAGGGGTTTGTGCCTACCTCGGCGAAGCGCCAAAGGCAATGTTAGTGAATTGCTCGTGTCATTTGTAACCTTTTGCCATTTGGTAGGTTCTTGTGGCGCCTTTTGAGAGGCTCGGTGTGAGACCGATTAGCCACCGAACCACGTGGTAAAGAGGGACACAACGGGGACTAGCGTGCCGGCAAGCACGTGAACCTCGGGATAAATCTTTGTGTCATCACTTTCATATTGTGATTGATTGATCCCGGTGTTCGGTTGTTTTGGTATTCATTGTTGATCATATTGGTTGGCTCAATACTTCGCCCCTCGGTGAAACCCTCCTAACTCAACTCCGCATTACTTTCTTAGTTATCTTTGCTAGCTAGTTTGCTTTGCTAGTTGTAGTTGTAGTTACCTTCTCGGTTTAACTTGTGCGGTTGAGTGCCAATATACTAGAATTGTAAATTGGATAGGTGGCTTGCAAACACCCCGTAGGCTAAGCAAAACTCACATCTCGCTATTTGTTGTATTGATAAACTTGTTTAGCTTGTCTTTGTAGAAATTTTTAAAAGGCTATTCACCCCCCCTCTAGCCATCAAGACCTTTCAGAGACGCCTCGGCCGGGTCGTCGTCGTCGTGGCCTGACATCGCCGCGCTGGCAATAGCACGGGCCGAGGAGGAGATTCTGAGGTGGGGGGGGGGACCATCCCTTCCATTCAGGGACGCCGCGAACCCCGACGCCGAGCCCATCTTCACCCTGAATGACAGGGATGAGGTGCACCGCTGGGAGTACCTCGAGGGTGTCCGCCGGCACCTCGATCGGATACTCAATGTGGTGTCCGACGCCGTCTCGCGGGGTATACGGGATGCCACCGAGGTACGATCGATCCGTCAGCTTTTTTCGTGGCTCTTAGTGTCTTTTTCCCTCGGTTTCTTTATCTTCTTGGTTTCTTTGAATCGTGACCAGGAGCTGAAGGAGTATTCCCGCCGCAAGTCGCTCTTCATCCGGGATGAGAGTGGCATGTGGGCCGCGCTGGCGCAGCAACGAGCCCTGGTCGAGGAGGCCCAAAAAAGGCTTTCCGATCAGAACGCCGAGATGGCTGAGCTACGTACCGCCTACTCGACGGTGAAGGAGGAGGCGATACAGGATTGGGCGGCCGAAGCCGCGATGCGCACCGAGGTGGACAAGGCCCGGGAAGAGGCTGCCCAGGCTCGCAGGGAGCTCGAGCCCCTGTCGGCACGGGTGAAGGAGCTCGAGGAGGACGTCTCCTAGGTCGGCCGTCAATGTGACCTCCTCAACGTCCAAATCGGGCAGGTCACGGCCCGTTTCAGTGCGCTGAAGGACGAGGTCACAGTGCTGAACGGGGCCGTCCAAGAGAAGGACACGGCACTCCAGACCGCCCGTCAGGAGATCGAGGCGCTGAAGGCGACCATCCGTGACAAGGACAGCGCCCTCCTGGGGCTCGAGCAGTCGTGCGGGGGGCTCCGTGACGAGGTTGCGGGCTTGAAGACCCATATCGAGGGTAAGTATGACTGTTGCAGTCATGACGTCGAGGCCTTGTGTTAGGTACTAATTTTATTTTGTCATGTTTCAGAGCTGGAGAGCGAGAATCGGGAGGCCCATTCCTCCGCCAACTCCTTCCAGAACCTCCTCGAAGCCGAGACCCGGAGGACCCAGCTGCTCGAGGGCGCGATCACCACCGTGTGTGACGGTCTGGGGGTCGAGCCCGACGCCGACACCGGAGAAGACGTTCCAGGGAACTCCTTCATCCGTCGGATGGCTGCGCTGGGCAACCTTGCTCGGGAGAAGATACGGGATAGCCTCCACCACGGTGTGAAGAGGGCGCTGGCCGTCGTCCGTTCAGGGTTTGTGTTCGACATGGAGCTCGTCGCTGACGGCTTCATCACAGACCCGGATGGGACAGACGAGGACAATGAGAACGCCTGTCTGGAGCTGATTGAAGCCACCGAGGGGCCTGGGAGTCGTCTGGCCTCGCTCTTTGAAGCCGAGGTGGTCCCGCCTGCTGATGATGAAGGCCTGTGAGCCAGATCTGGGCGCAAAGGCCCGTGTAATAAGTTAGTATTTTAGATTTTGGTTGTGGTGGCCTTGGAGGCCCTAAAAACTTGAAGCACAAACTGGTTCGTAGTTAATTTAGTTTTATTCGAGCTTTTCTTCCCCTTATTGCTTGGATCGTTTTCTCGTGTGATCTACTTAGCACGCGGTTGTGTCCTTTGGCGTAAGGGAGCGAGTGGAGGTACCGTAGCCTCGGAGGCATAAGTAATCTCGCGGCTCGACTGCCCTCGAGCTTCAGGGTGCTCTTGCGGCCTCGCAGATCGCGTGAGAACCTGATCTAAGCGGCAGGGAGTGTGCTCTCTTTCAAAGTTAGGAACCGTCATTTAGACCTTCCTAGCGTGAAGTTGCACCTCTAGAAGGCGTAAGGGGTGAGTGGAGGCACCATCGCCTCGGAGGCGTAGGTGATACTCCTGGCTCGAGAGTCCTTTCGAACCTTAGGGTGCTCTTACAGCGCCGTCGATCTAAGGAGCGGTTCTTAAAATTAAAAAAGAGTGTAAGTTTTTTCAGGGACTGGGGGGGTTCCCCCCTTGTGTAGCCCCCGAGGGAGGGTCGAGTCTGGGAGTGCAGAGTTGATCCTTCCTCATTGTGGGACGAAAGTTTGGATATTGCTGTATTCTTTATTGATGAAAAAGAAATTACAGAGCCTCGAGGCTTTCTAAGGAAAAAAGCGACGTAGCTGTTCGATGTTCCAGGCGTTGGTGAAGATTTCACCCTTCTCGTTAGATAGCTTGTAGGTGCCCGGCTTTAGTACTTCTGCGATGATGTATGGTCCTTCCTAGGGTGGCATGAGCTTGTGCCGTCCCTTGGTGTTTTGGTTCCGCCGTAGCACCAGGTCGCCGACGTTGAGGTCACGCTTGCGGACGTGTCTGTCGTGGTAGCGTCGGAGACCCTGCTGGTACCTGGCAGAATGCAACAGAGCCACATCTCGGGCCTCCTCGAGCTGGTCGAGGGCGTCCTCTCTTGCGGTGTCGTTGTTTCTTTCGCTGTAGGCCTTCAACCTTGGGGAGCCGTATTCTATATCAGTTGGGAGCATTGCCTCAGAACCGTAGACTAAGAAGAACGGAGTGAACCCCGTGGCTCGACTCGGCGTTGTTCTTAAGCTCCACAGGACCGAGGGTAGCTCAGCAGCCCATCTTTTGCCATGTTTGTTTAGCTTGTCAAAGATTCTGGGTTTCAGGCCTTGTAGGAGCATGCCGTTGGCACATTCCACTTGGCCGTTTGTTTTTGGATGAGCCACGGCTGACCAGAGCACACGAATGTGATGGCAGTCGCAGAAATCCAAAAACTTTTTACCAGTGAACTGAGTGTCGTTGTCTGTGATGATACAGTTGGGGATCCCAAAGCGATGAATGACGTCGGTGAAGAAGAGCACAACTTGCTCGGACCAGATGCTGGTGATAGGGCGGGCCTCGATCCACTTGGAGAATTTATCGATGGCAACGAGCAAGTGGGTGAAGCCGCCAGTTGTCCTCTTTAGAGGTCCGACAAGGTCGAGTCCCCAAACGACAAACGGCCATGTGATGAGGATTGTTTGTAGAGCATGTGCCGGAAGATGGGTCTGTCTCGCATAGTACTGACAACCTTTACAGGAGCGTACTAGCCTAACGGCGTCAGAGACTGCGGTCGGCCAGTAGAATCCTTGTCGAAAGGCATTTCCGACGAGGGTTCGAGGTGCTGCGTGGTGACCACAAGCCCCCGAGTGCAGATCGCTGAGCAGGCCCCTGCCTTGCTCATTCGTGACACAGCGTTGGAGAATGCCAGTAGGGCTGCGGCGGTACAGCTCCCTACTATCACCGATGATCACGAAAGTTTTGGCCCGGCGAGCGATCCATCGAGCCTCGGTCTTATCCGAGGAGAGGACCCCTCGGGTATGGTAGTCGAGGTACGAGACGCGCCAGTCAGGCTCGAGGCCAGATGGTGGGGTCGAGTCCTCCACCTGCATGGCTTCAGCCCCGGTCGAGGGGGCTTCGGCCTCAGGTGGGGGGTCGAGTGACGTCCCGTCGATCCCCTCGTTTGGCCCGAGGTCGACGGATGGCTGCTGAAGATCTTTTGCGAAAACGTCTGGTGGAACCGTAGTTCGACTGGACGCGATTTTTGCCAGTTCATCGGCGGCCTCATTATACCTGCGTGCGATGTGGTTGAGCTCGAGGCCGTGAAACTTGTCCTCAAGGCGCCGTACCTCTTTGCAATAAGCTTCCATCTTGGGGTCGTGGCAGCTCGAGCTCTTCATGACTTGATCGATCACGAGCTGGGAGTCGCCTCGAACGTCAAGGTGCCGGACCCCGAGCTTGACGGCGATTCTCAGCCCCATGACGAGTGCCTCGTATTCGACGACGTTGTTTGACGCAGGAAAATGAAGCCGGATGACGTAGCGCATGTGAACCCCGAGGGGTGAGATGAAGAGCAAACCCGCGCCTGCTCCTGTTTTCATCAACGACCCATCGAAGTACATGGTCCACAGCTCAGCCTGGAGCTGTGCGGGGGGGAGTTGGGTGTCGGTCCATTCAGCTAGGAAGTCTGCTAACACCTGTGACTTGATAGCCTTGCGCGGCGCATAGGACAGGGTCTCGCCCATGAGTTCGACCGCCCATTTAGCAATCCTACCCGAGGCTTCCCGGTTCCGGGCTATCTCTCCCAAAGGGAAAGAAGAAACCACAGTAACCGGGTGGCCCTCGAAGTAGTGTCGGAGCTTGCGTCGTGTCAGGACGACGGCATATAGTAGTTTCTGAATTTGTGGGTATCGAACCTTAGTTTCCGAGAGCACCTCACTGATGAAATAGACCGGCCTCTGGACGAGCAAGGTATGCGCCTCCTCGGCCCGTTCGACGACCAGGACCGAACTGACTACTTGTGATGTTGCAGCGACATAAAGTAGGAGCGGTTCCCCAAGGGTCGGAGGGACGAGGATCGGTGAGTTAGAGAGTGTGGCCTTGAGTTTTGTGAGAGCCTCCTCAGCCTCGAGGGTCCAGGAAAAGTGCTCCGATTTCTTCAAGAGACGGTACAGAGGGAGCACTTTCTCGCTGAGGCGCGAAATGAAACGGCTGAGCGCTGCTAGGCAACCCGTGACCCTTTGTATGCCCTTTAGATCTCGGATGGGGCCCATCTTAGTTATGGCAGAGATTTTTTCGGGGTTGGCCTCGATGCCGCGTTTGGATATGATGAATCCTAAAAGCATGCCTCGAGGGACGCCAAAGACGCATTTCTCTGGGTTGAGCTTGATATTCTTTGCCCGAAGGCATTTAAACGCAACATCGAGGTCGCTGACCAGATCATCGGCTTGTTTTGTTTTGACAACGATGTCGTCGACATAAGCCTCGACGGTCGACCCGATGTGTTCCCCGAAAACGTGCTGCATGCACCGCTGGTACGTAGACCCTGCGTTCCGAAGACCGAAGGGCATCGTAACATAGCAATACATGCCGAATGGGGTAATGAATGAAGTCGCGAGCTGGTCGGACTCCTTCATTTTGATCTGATGGTAACCGGAGTAGGTGTCTAGGAACGAAAGAGTTTCACATCCCACAGTGGAATCAACGATTTGATCAATGCGTGGCAAAGGGAAGGGAACTTTCGGACATGCTTTATTCAAACTAGTATAGTCTACACACATCCTCCACTTCCCACTCTTTTTCTTAACTAATACAGGATTAGCTAGCCACTCAGGATGGTGAACTTCCTTGATGAATCCGGCCTCCAGTAGCTTGTGGATCTCCTCGCCGATGACCCTGCGCTTCTCCTCGTCGAAGCGGCGCAGGCGTTGCTTCACCGGTTTGGACCCGGCCTAGATCTCCAAGGCGTGCTCGGCGACTTCCCTGGGTATGCCCGGCATATCCGAGGGACTCCACGCAAAGATGTCGATGTTTGCGCGGAGAAAGTCGACAAGCACGGCTTCCTATTTCGGATCGAGGGTGGCGCTGATGTTCAGCGCCTTCCTGTTGGGATCAGCGGGGTCGAGGGGCACGAGCTTAACGTCCTCCGCGGGCTCGAAGCTGCCGGCATGGCGCTTTGGGTCGGGAATCTCATCGGCGAGACCATCGAGGTCTGCAGCCAAAGTTACTGACTCCAAAACCGCCTTGCCGTGCTCGACGCACTCGACGTCGCACTCGTAGGCATGTTCATACGAGGGCCCCACAGTGATGACGCCGTTTGGGCCTGGCATCTTGAGCTTGAGATAGGTGTAGTTCGATACAGCCATGAACTTGGCGTAGCACGGGCGTCCGAGGATAGCGTGGTATGTTCCACGGAACCCGACTACTTCGAAGGTGAGGGTCTCCTTTCTGAAGTTGGCCGGTGTGCCAAAACAAACAGGCAGATCGACCCGTCCGAGGGGTTCCGCCCGTTTCCCTGGCACGACTCCGTGGAAGCCCCCGACGCTAGGTTGGAGGCGCGCTCTCTCGACCCCCAGAAGGTCGAGGGTCTGGGAGTAGATGATGTTAAGGCTGCTCCCGCCGTCCATGAGCACTTTGGTGAGGCGCGTGTTAGCGATGACGGGATCAACGACAAGAGGGTAGA
Organism: Saccharum spontaneum; assembly: GCA_022457205.1. Lineage (NCBI taxonomy): Eukaryota > Viridiplantae > Streptophyta > Magnoliopsida > Poales > Poaceae > Saccharum > Saccharum spontaneum. Next base: position 47,717,248 of record CM039583.1, read on the forward strand.
CCCCCAGATTGGGGACGTAGTCAGGATGATCATCACGGTCGAAAGTGATGGCCACCGCAGACCAGTCGAGGAAACGAGAGACCGCCGTTTGTACGGAGAAAACCTCACGCCGCTCTCGCTTGCGTTGGCGAGCCGAGAGGCGGGTCGAGGGTCCTCCGTAGATCATGAAGCAGTCGTGGATCTCGGGGAATCCCTCATCCTTGTCGTTACCCTTGGGGTCTTCCTTCTTGTCGGTGTTTTTGTCACCTGCACCCTCGAAGTACCTGCGGAGCATGTGACAATCCTCGAGGTTATGGTTAGTGGGTCCCTTGTGGTAAGGACACGGCTCTTTGAGCATTTTGTCGAAGATGCCCCCACCGGGGGGCCTCGAGGCTTCTTGCGCTCGGTAGCAGCGACAAGCTCGTCGGCTGGGGCCTCGAGCTTGCCCTGCTGGACTTTCTTCTTCTTACGGTTGTTCCTCTTGGAGCCCCGGGTGGAGCTCGCAGGATCATCGGCCTTCTGCTTCCCTTTGTCCTGCTCACCGCCGAAGATGGCACCAACTGCCTCCTCGTCGGCGGCAAAGTTGGTGACAATGTCCATCAATCCGTTGGCAGTGAGTGGGGTGTGGCGGCCCAACTCTCGGACCAGCTCTTTGCAAGTGGTGCCAGAGAGGAAAGCCATAATGACGTCGGAGTCGGTGACGTTGGGGAGCTCGGTACGTTGCCTGGAGAAGCACCGGATGTAATCCCGGAGGGATTCACCCGGCTTCTGCTTGCAACTCCGGAGGTCCCACGAGTTGCCGGGGCGCATGTAAGTTCCCTTGAAGTTTCCCTCGAACACCCTCACGAGATCATCCCAGTCGTGGATCTATTAGGGCGGGAGATCCTCGAGCCAGGCTCGAGCGGTGTCGGAGAGGAACAGGGGGAGCTGTCGGATGATGACCCGGTCGTCGGTGGCCCCGCCTAGTTGACATGCCAAGCGGAAATCGGCGAGCCAAAGCTCTGGTTTGGTCTCGCCGTTGTACTTGGCAAGAGTCGTGGGAGGGCGAAACCGCGCCGGGAGTATGGTTTCACGGATAGCCTTACTGAAGACCCGAGGGCCCGGAGGCTCGGGTGAAGGGCTACGATCCTCCGAGCTGTCGTAACGCCCGCCCCTGTGCACGTGGTAGCCTCGAGCCACGCCGTCACCGTGCTTGCGCGTGCGGCGCTCGACAATGTTGCCACGGGTGTCTCGAGGCCCACGATCGTGAGCGATGGGCTCAGGGGCGAGAGCCATCCGGATCCGTCGGGTAGGTTCGGGATGAACCGAGGCCTCTCTCTCCTGTCGGGAGGGCTCTGCGAGCCGCTCCGAGGCGGGTTCGCGTCGCCTCGAGACAGAGCTCTCGGCCTACTACAGGGCAGCGGTCTCGAGGAGTTCTCGGATCTCATCTCGAGCCCGGCGGGCGTCGGGGTTTGACGGCTCGGGCATGTTGCGGAGGAGCATGGCGGCGGCGACGACGTTCTGGCTGGCTCGAGCAAAAACCGGGGGGTCGGCCGCCCGGTCCTCGTCGATGCGACGGTTGACGTCGCGAGCTCTCTCGCGAGCTCTCCCGCCAAGTGCGCGTTCTGCGCGCTCACGCTCGAGGGTTTGTTGAAGTAGATGCAGGTTCTCTCGTTCCTTGTTGAGCCTCTCCTGCAACTCGCGGATTTGCTCGAGCTGCATTCCTTGGTCCGCAAGGATTTGAGCCTCGTCCCGCTCGGCAGGGAGCTCGACATGAGGGGGCGTGTGTCTTCCTTCGACCGGCTCTTCTTCCTGCGATTCCGACGTGCTTTCAACGTCGACGTTGAAGCACTCGCGGGTCGGATCGTAGGTGTCATCAGCCGAGTCGGAGTCAGGAGCGCCAAAGTAATAGTATGATGGGGGAATGTGTGGCCGTTGCAAATCGTTACTGGGGTTGCGATGTTGGAAAGCTGTCGCACGATATTCTGTTTCTGGTGTCTCCGTAGAGTCCCGATAATCAGAAGTCGGCGTTGACACGACGAGGTCCAGAGTGGAGCGTAGATGGTGCCCGGGGAGTTCCTCATAAGCACTCATGCAAGTGCTCACGGAAGAAGCGTACACCCGGGCAGCCGAATCTAGCCCAAACGGGAACGGCGAAGGAGATGTTGCTGTCCACGCCGGAGCGGGTGCTCCGGGCAGCGGTGTCTCACCGGACGGGGGAGCGGCGGGATTCTCTGTCGGCATGTTACCCTCAGCTAAGCTTATCCTCCCCAGACCTTCAATGAGGAAGTCTGGGTCGGCGTCCGGCTGGGGGGTGCCGGACCGGGGAATCCCATCACCCTCCGCAAGATGAAAACGGTGGTCGCGCCGGGCTCGTCGTCGTCGGGCGGCTCGCGCCTGCCTGGAGCGACGGTACCGGCGGATCGCTCCCCCAGGCTGGGAGAGCTCGTAATCCTCGTCGGTTGGGTGCCTGGGTGGGAGTAGGACCATATCGTAGCCATAGCCAAGCGACATGAACTCCAAACTTCCGAACCAGATCACCGTGGCCAACGGGATAGGACGATCGGGGTCAGCCATCCAGGAAAAAGGCGGGAAAGCGACGTTGGCACGCAGCGATCCCCTACCTGGCGCGCCAACTGTCGGTGTTCAGACCCGAGGGGGTTCTAGACCAACGAGTAAATGCTGCGTGTCCCTTTCCTAGATGGTGATGCAAGGAGAACACACGGGGGTTTATCCTGGTTCGGGCAAGAGAAGGCCCTACGTCCAGCGGGGGGAGGGAGAGATTTGTATTTCCTTGCACCGAGGTGCTTGCGTAGGGGTTACAAGCTTGCGAGAGAGGGCGGCGAGCCCAGGTCTCAAAAGGGGAAAAAGAAATACAAGATGATTGCTTGAGATGTTGATCGCTATCTTGTGTATGGCTTGTCGTCCCTCTTCTCTCCAGAGCCCTGACCTACCCTTTTATAGGACGAGAGGAGGCCAGGACGACGAGAGCCTTGAGATGATGTTTTGTCGATCCCTGTTGAGGTGGCTGTAGCGACGTGTCCTAGAAATGGAGGGCCATCCCTGGACACCATGGTGACGTAGAGGACGAAACGCTGACATGACCCGAAGCGTCGAGCCATGCCGTCCTCCCTTCCCTGTTGAGCCGTGCCGGGCGTCGAGGCCGGGTCGAGGCCGGGTCGAGGGCGAACGGATAAGTCCGAATCCCTGGAATCGCGGCGTACAGACTTTGTCGTATTAACCCTCGAGGGTTACTAGTGACGCACAGTGCACGGTAAGGTGGGTACAGTGACAGTTTTCACTTCCCATCACGGAATGGGCGGTAAAACAGTGACGACTGATATTGGCATTGTTCCCACGTCGATCATGCTCGCAGCCATGCCGGTAGGTGGTAGCAGGTAATTGCATTAAATGCTAAGGCTTTTGTCCTGGGGTAGGTGAAGAGAGGGGGTCGAGCGCCTTGACCCGTGCTCACGCGAGTCGGAGTGCAGTCGAGGCGTTTTGTCGTGCGGGACGGGATGCGGTCGAGGCCTCCCGTCGAGGGGGCCTCGTACGAGTCGGAGACGGGATGCGGTCGAGGCGTTTCGTCGAGCCGGCCTCATACGAGGCGGACCTGACGCGCGTTTTGAAGTGGGCTGTGCTTCGTCGTGGCTTAGTCGTTTACATTTTCATTATCATAAAATGTGGGCAACCCGGTACTATTGGTACCGACAAAATTCATCTCGTGATTTCCAATTAAACTGTATAATTAATTATTTTTTTACCTACATTTACTACTTCATACATGGGTCCAAAGATTAATGTGATAAAGAGAGAGTGAAAAAATTCTAACTTTTGGGATCATCTAAACAAGGCCTTAGTATTGGTACATTGCTCTTGCACTTGTCAGAGCTCGATCTCTTGCTCCCCATTGGCGAAGCAACGTGGAAGCTGAATGGGATGGGGCCATTACGCGTGGAGGAGAGCAGGTGATGACTTCAGTTCAGCGGATGGTGTGCCAAGACCCAAGAGCGGCCGATGACGACGATCGAGTTGACGACTGACGAGAAGATGGGCCCCTCTGTGAGCATCAATCGATCGGTACGTATCTGGGTAGTGGCCATGTCATTAACTTACACCTTTCTTGGCAAGCTTTTTGGTTATCTGATCCGATTTTGTGCTTATTTGTGGTGGGCATGATGCAAACTAAGATATCATGTGTGATTAGGTTCATACATTTTTTTTATGTTGGATTGGATCCTGTTTAATTATGTCTAGTGATCTTCTGAGCTTTGGCAGGATTGAAGACAGTACGTATCTCTCTAGCTGTTGGTTGTCCTTTTCTGCGGATCTCCACCAAAGTTCCGGCACTGGAAGCAAAGCGTAGGTATATATTGTGCGTTTGCAACCTGTGCTCATCACACAGAGAACCGAAAGAAGTATAGGAACCAATCTAAAAAAAGGTTAATTAAGCTGTTGCCGAAAGTTAACGTATATAGATCCATCATCAGCATTCCAATACTGCATTAATTATTAATATATCTAGAAGGTGAACAATAATAATACACACGTCTATCTTCTGAGAAGCAGGAAATCATGAGCAGAGGAATTAGTAAACCGGTAAATTAAGGTGATAGGCTAGTTATAATAAGATAGAGAACAGATGAGATGTGCTGGACATAAACGTAACATCATCATGTGCAGCAAACCATTCAACCAAACTGCATATTGCATCTGCAGGATCGAAGAAGCAACTACATATTGCAAAACTAGATTACGTACTCCCTTCGTTCCAAGTTATAAGGCATTTTAGCTTTTGCTAGATTTATTGCTTTTGCTATGAATCTAGATATATGTTATGTCTATATTTATAATAAAAGTTATGAATCTAGAAATATCAAAATGTCTTATAGTTTAGGGTGGACGAAGTATTACTTGAGTAATCACTACAGGAAAACGCCTCTTTGCCGACTGCTTGCCCCGGTCGGCAAAGGCATAAACCCAGTCGGCAAAGACTTTGCCGACCGCAAAGCCACGTGGCAGTCGGCAAAGAGCCGTCGGCAAAGCCTGGGTCGGCAAAGGCAGATTTGCCGACTGCCACGTGGCACACAGTCGGCAAAGTCTTTGCCAACTGCCACGCCAGCAGTCAGCATAGCCACGTGGCGCCGTCAGCCCTGACGGCAGGCTTTGCCGACTGCTGGTTTCTCAGCAGTCGGCAAAGAATTTTTTTTCAAAAATTATTTGCCGACTGGCCGCCAGCTCGGCAGTCGGCAAAGAAAGAAAATATTTTTTTAAAAAATGTTCTTTGCCGACTGCTTTCGGAGTTGCAGTCGGCAAAGAAAGAAAATTTTTTTTTGAAATGTTCTTTGCCTACTGCTTTCGGAGTTGCAGTCGGCAAAGAAAGAAAATTTTTTTTTGAAATGTTCTTTGCCGACTGCTTTCGGAGTTGCAGTCGGCAAAGGTTTGCCCTCTTTGCCGACATTTGGCAAAGCTGTAAACAGGGATAACAGTATGAATCTGTAATGAATATAAATTTAACTAACATACATAAAACAGTGACTAGACAGTAAATGCTTGTCTATCAACAGTGCAAGCCAAATGCATTCCCCAGATATAGCCAAATGTAGAGGGGATGCCACTAGATAGCTAGAAAGGTTACAAGTTCAATATCTTCGCGAGACACCTTCTTATTGTCATTACTACCTACAGATAAGGAACCCAAATTTCCTGCAGGAGCATCAGTGACCATTGGGTTTGGTTGCTGACTTTGCACTTCACTAGAACATCAGACGCCCTTCGGGCGCCCTACCATGACTTCTGGAATTTTGCCAGGTTTCTTCAGAGAATGGCTTCATTCATCAACAGCGGAAAAGCATAATGGCTAATTTCTTAAAAAAGCATGAACGGTTCATATTCTTGAGTTGACATGTAAAACACTACAAAGTACATAGATGAGTAAAACATATGAGATAACAAAGCTACTTTCAAGGAGTGAGACAAGACCAAAAGTATCGTAACTTTAACTAAAGAATTCACTAATTGACAACTTTACTCAACAATTTAGACACAGGTTTAGACTTCAGAACGTCACATGCACTACCATTCAAATGGTTAGCACTAAATCATATTAGGATATTACATAGCAATTAAATTAGGAGCTACCTGAACTAAATAAATTTAATAATTTTCAAGGGAAAAAAAGAATCAAGAATGGTTGCCCTTCCATATAGTTAGACTGAAAATCTTCAACAGGGACCACACATTGGCAATCTCATCTAAAATATGAGGCAGCATCTGTATCGAAAGAACATTCTTCTTCTCAAAGATAGCCCATGCATTAAGCAAATGACGAAAAAAAAGAAACAAAGAATTACCCAAGTGATGCCACTTTGTCGCAAAACAGGAAAAGCCCGCTATCATCTTGTTGGCCCTTCTTCTGAATTTTCTAGGAAAAAATGGAAAACTATTTCATCGATTATTCGTTCACATGGCCACAAGGAACAAAATGTAAAACAAAAACCTAGAACCTAATATCAGTGCAACAGATAGAAAATATGATAATACAAACAACTTTTGAAATTAGGACACAAGTTCAAGCATAATCCATCAAATTGTATGCTACACAGATCTCTATTGTTACAAAACTACCTAACACATCTCAACAGCATGTGCTGCTCCTCAATGATTTATTTCGCACTGAAAGCAATTGAAGGTGCGGCCTGAGTTCAGTAACCAGACTGGACCACTACACCTGAATCTTAACAGATGTCCTTTGCTGGTTCTGCCCATGTCATTTAACTTGTATAATAGTTGGTTTTGCATTCCAGTGCATCTGCACTTCTGCAGCATGACAGGGAGGGGCGTTTCTTTCAGGACATACTTCATTATCTTAAAGAAAGTAATGTTCTATACATTCCAGGAGTGCCGACCCCAATTTAAGTACGTATCACAACTATAGATGTTCTTTTGTTCGGATCATGCTGGGAAAAAAATGTGAACCTAGTGTCCAGGCAGAACCAGCCGTCTCCTAGACGCCTACTCACCTTTCAAATAATTAAATCATCCTAGTCTGATACAGTGTGAACTAAAAGGCAGATACACAATATAAAATGCAGCATGTTGAATGTCCAGTCATGTATATTGTCAAATATCTTGATCAAGAATTTCATGTAAACAATTGTAGCAACTGGGGGCACTCAAGAAACTTTATTCGCCTAAGGCATTGCATCAAACACCTTGAATGCGGTAGCTGATCTATTATACATGTGAAGCATCACTAATGTCTGCCAGTACGAGCTTGATACTCCGATGCTGGATCACCATATTTAATTGTGTGACTATTTTAATAAGAATTAATGAAAATCACATGATCTAGTCCCAGGCTTGAAAACAACCGAAGGCAAGGATGCTATGCAATATGCATGACAACATAATGGATTAGAAAATGATGGACAGAAGCCGCAGGCATTGGAAATGGAAGCAAATTTCATGGTGGAACTGTAACAAATTGGAAAGTTGCATTAATGTACGGTTGCTTTCTTTTTCGTCTTATTTTCCAGACCTGATGAACATTCTAAAAAACAAAGAAATCACACCCAAAAAAAGTAGAAACAGATTTATGCTGACAAATTCGTCGTGTACCTCAAGAATGTTTTGGTGGTAGGATCAGCCATCGCTGTGCCGCCTCGTTGAGCCTTCTCACAGCGCCAAGCACCACCGCTCGTCAGATCTGGGGGAAGAGACAACAAAAGGAAGAGGAAAGCTTACGGAAGAGAAGGGCCACCGGTCCAATCACTTCAGCAGCAGCACGCGCATACCTCGGGAGGCCTCGTCGCAAAGCAGCTGGTGTAGGCCAGCCGGACCCGCTGCCCCTGAGCCCAGATTCGCTGCCCCCGAGCCCAGATCCGTGGCCAACGATGCCGGAGCCGACTGGATTCGCTCAGTGGCTTCATGAGGACTTCTTCAGGCAGTGGTATCCCTACTCCGTAGCTGGGATCCGTAGATGCCGGAGCAGCTTGACGTCGCCGTCGCGGATGCATTGCTGGAGGCGGCGGAGGAGCGATGGTCACGCCGTCGACTTCGCCGGCCGCCTGCGCTTAGCGCCCTTCGTGGTAGCAGATCTGAGGGGGGGCGGGGTGGGGGGAGGGGTCGACGCTGAACGCGAGTGCTCACTGCCCTCCGGACAAACCGCACCGCCGGCCGCCTCATCGCCCGCGAGTGGAAGAGGTGGGGAGGGCGACGCTGACTGCGAGTGCTCGCCACCCTCTAGGCAGACCGTGCCGCCGGCTGCCTCTCACCACGAAGAGGAGAAAGCTAGGGTTTGGAGCTTTTATACGCATCAGGATGTATCTCGTCCATCGATCTGATCGGACGGTCGAGGAGACGCAGAAGATATTGGGCCTCTAGGTCTTAGCAGGCCAGTTTCCGATTTTGGGCTGAATTGATGTTACATCGACCCTTTTATCTACAACTTTTATTTTGATCATTTCTCCATCAGATGTTTGAAAAATTCAAATTTTAGTACTTAATTTTTAATATTCGGCGTCTGTTTTTAAACCACCTCCGAAAAATGTGAAACTTAGCGTTTCCATAACTTGTGGCACGTACATTTGAGAAAAAGTTTGAGGCGGTTGCTTCTTGTGTGAGCTATCTAAGGTTCGGGCTCCTTTTTTGTTTGGAATTAATTACACCAACACTAGAGTATTTATATAAGAAAAAACTAGTACAGCTAACACAAGTCATGTCCTAACTCAGTGCTAAATCCGATAAAAAATATAAAGCACATAGTAATGTTAGTTTAATTACCCTGTGAGCCAAATTTTTTTGTGCATTCTGTGAAAGGGTTATTGATATTTCTCTGTGTACCAGACGAGCCGACAGGTTAAACAAAATTTCTCTATGGGTATTTTTATGCCCGTAAAAAAATACATGGCACATAGGAAAAATGCAGTTTCAAGTAATGAGTGGTTGGTTGTTCCTTTGGATTCATGAGAGCGTTGCATTCAATCCCCTTGCACGTTAACTCTTTTTTTAATATTAATATTAGTTCCAGAATACATGGGAATAAAGAAAAATATGCATATGGAACCCACTCGACTATGTGGCAGTCGTGTCCACACCTGAAATTAGCTAGGTTATGCTTTTAGATAGGCAGGTCATTTATATACGCCACTAAATGGACATCTCCACATGTGATAACAAGTTAGCCACCCGACGTTAGTCCAGGTTTTAGCCACCCGACGTCGCCACTTGCTCGAAACTTTCTCAAATTTTTACCACAGCCTTCGCATGCGATGGCAAGACACGTCGTCAAGTTTCGTCATTTTCGGACTCCGTTTCGATTTTATAAAATTTAAAAACACTTTTCACGCGCGTGCCTCGGCGTGTTCCGACACCAACACGGTCGAAATTTCACGCGAGGCCCCGCACACGGCCTCAACATGCTCCAAACATCATGAATATCATTTTCTAAATCGCCGGATTACATTATTTCATGTACCTGCAGTTCGAATCTAGAGCTGCCGGAAAAAATCAAAGAAACAACAAAAATCATTGGAATATAGCAAAATAAATCAAAATGACCCCAAACTTGGAATATATCATGTACTTACTGTAGCAAGGCAACACAAAAAAACTGGGATCGAAAATCGAAAAAAAAAAATTAATTCTTTGCCGACTGCCATCAGTGGCAGTTGGCAAAGAGTCTTTGCCGACTGCCAGGGAGGATGGCAGTCGGCAAAGCCTGCACCTTTGCCGACTGCTGACGGAGTGGCAGTCGGCAAAGGTGACGGTGTGGATGGCGTCAACCATGGCCTGCCTTTGCCGACTGCAATTCTTTGCCAACTGCCTGGCAGTCGGCAAAGCCATGGCTTTGCCAACTGCCTGGCAGTCGGCAAAGCCAGGCAGTCGGCAAATCCTGCTTTGCCGACTGCAGGAAATTCCAGTTGGCAAAGGGACCTCTTTGCCGAGTGTCGAAAAAAAACAGTTGGCAAAGAAAATTGCAGTCGGCAAAGAGCCAGTTTCCTGTAGTGAATATTACGTGTACAACTACAAATATAGTACTCCCTCCATCCCAAATTATAAATTATTCTAACTTTTTTTTAAATCAAAGTATCTTAAGTTTAACCAAATTTGTATAATAGAATAATAACGTATATGATAACAAATAAGTATCATTAGATTCTTCATTAATTATATTTTCATAGTATACCTATTTGATGTCATAAATCTTTCTAATTCTCTCAATAATCTTAGTCAAACTTAAAATATTCTGATTCTCCAAGAAACTCAGAATGACTTATAATTTAGAACGGAGAGAGCAGTCCACGTCTTCACGTAAGCAGAAGATCATGAGAGAGGCAGGCCTGAGGTTGAGTTGGAGGTGACAGGTAGGGTGGGGGCGCAGGATAAATTAAAGCACATGCGCCAAATTTTATAATTGATTGAGGGACCCCACCTCCACAGTTAGCGTTTACTTACGTTTTTTTAGCATCGCTCGAACGAGCTGCACCGGGAATGGTACATGCACACGGTAAGAGACATATCAGTATATAGTGTTGAGGAAGTGTCGCAGCGGGTACGCAAAACCCAATGCTAATTCCTAGCGTGGTAGCGGATTCCTAGCGTGGTAGCGGACGCCTGCAAGCTTCGACCAGCACAGGCATGAAAGATACTGTGCATCTAGGAAAGCGTGTCCAACCTTTTTTTATATAAAAAATGTTATAACTCACAAACCAAAACATCAAATTAAATTTCAATTACACCATTAAATTCGTGACAATAAATTCTTCATAACAAGATGTCACATGGATATATTTAGATAAAGTGACAAGTGGACCCCACAGTGGATAGAGGATGGATGGATGCGGAAAAATTGTATATTTTATGATGACTAGAATGAAATATTTCTTTTAGAGGGTGAATATAAAGGTCTATGATTACGGATAGTCTTATTACTGAAATAAAAATTGTTAAAACAAAATGAGTTTAAACCTGTGCGGCTGTCCATTCCATTCCATGTGGCCACGGCCGGGATGACAAGGACAGGGACTCAGGGAGGGACAGGGCAGCCTTTGGGCTTTGGCCTTTTGGTGGGTGGAGAGCAACTGCTACCGCAACAAGAAAAGATTTTTTTTCTAATGCTGATGAAAGCTTCCGCTTGCTTGTTACTACATCAACGCGTCTATCCTGCTTCTCCATTCCCCGTTAAAAGACTACTTTTCGTGACGACTGTATGCGTATAAACGTATTATTGGTTGTTATATATATATTATTATATGTTAATGATAGCAGCTACGGTTGTTGACTGCGTATATATATACATTTTGAGCGTGGATCGATATCGTCTATTTCTATATATATATCCTATCATTTGGTGTTGCCTCAGCTATAGTTTTCTTCAAGTTGTTGAAGATGACAGTGGAGAAACGGTCCTGCTAGCGCCCGGACGTCCGGATCCGGGCGCTAGCGCCGGACGCCACAGCGAGCAGTACTAGCCCCGCACTCTACGGGAAAAAGAAGAAGAAAAAAAACGCGACCCTTCCCCCCGCTCCGCACGGACGCAACCCCCGTCCCGTCCCCGCATGGAGAAGAAATGCGACCCCGCCCCTCCGCCCTGCACGGACGCGACCCCCCCGCACGCACAGGTCTACCCCCGCCCCCAAACTCGCCGATCCCCCGCACCTCCGCCCCCGCCACCAGCTCACCACCATAGTCCACCCCCGCCCCCCAGCTGCAACAAAGTGAAAATGCTATTGCAACAACGAAGGACACCCTAATGCAACAAAACGAAACGAGCTGATGAAACAAACGAAAAAAGCTATTGAAACATCGAAAAAACAACTAATGCAACAAAATAAAAAAATACGAACTGCAACACCAAAAAAAGTCTAATGCAACATTCAAACACATCCACTGCAACAGCGAGGTGAAACTACTACAACAAGGAAGAAAAAGTAATGCATGCATGTTGAAACAAAGTGACTTACTCGTTGAAACAGCAAATCAAAATAACTGAAACAAACATAACAAAACTACTACAACATCCGAAAAAGTGCTAATGCATACTTGTGCAACAGCAACTCAAAGCTACTGCAACAAACTGTAATGTAAGAATGAAACATCAGCAAGAAACTAGTGAAACAAAAAGAAGAAAAAGCTTGTGCAATAGCAAAAAGACACTACTGCAACAACATAAACAGGCCTGGTGCAACAAACTCAGATCCAATGGAGGAGTTGAAGGAGCAGAAGGAGGAAGGCCAGATCCAGATGAGGAGGAGCCAGGAGATCTCAGATCCAGAGGATAATGGGGGGAGGAGGAGGGGATGGCTGCAACATCAGAGAAAATTATGCAAAAAGCATTTCACATCATCTGTTGCATGTAGATCTGAATCGCCACAAACCCTAGCCACCATCAAAACCATAGATCCAGAAAGAGGAGGGAGGAGGAGGAACAGGAAGAGAAGGGAGAGTAAGAGGAGGGAACAGATCGAGAATCAGAGGGGGAGGAGGAGGAGTCATGCCTCAGATCTAGATCCCTCCCTACCTACCTCGTCGGAGCCCATGGAGCTAGCGGCGCATGAGGGCGAGAGCACCAAGGAGGGAGGGGGAGGTGCGTGGGCTCACCGGATGTTGCCGCCGTCGCCCCCAACTCCGGTGGCGAGGAGGACGTGCATGTCACAGCAGTGGGGAGGAAGAGGGGGAAGGAGGGGAGGGGAGGGAGGAAGGGAGGGGGAGGGGAGGGAGGAGGGGAGGGGCACCAGACGCGCGCGGGGGGAGGAGCACGCCAGCGCGGTGCTGGAGGAGCGCACACGCGGGGGAGCGACGGAGACGAAGAGAAGAGAGAAGGCGGAATGGAGGAGGAGGCGAGCGAGTCTGCGAGTGGAGGCAGGGAGGAGGCGAGCGAGTGAAGCGCGCGGCGTCCGACGCGGGTCGGACGCCCTGTATGTATCATTACCGGTGGAGAAATAATTGAAGCAGTAGGCACCGCAACTGTAATAGCTAGCCCTGGAGCGCTCGGTCCCGGTCCCTGTGCATGCAGATTCGTGGGTCCATCAAACTCCGATCCAAAGCCCCGCGGACACACCGGTAACCACTCATCGTTTCTCACATGGCTATCCATCCTGGGTAGCGTTTAGATGCAAATTTTTTTTTGGCAAATGCACTGTAGCTCTTTTCGTTGTTATTTGGTAAATATTGTCCAATCATAGTCTAATTAGACTTAAAAGATTCGTCTTGTCCATTTCGTCTAAACTGTGTAATTAGTTTTATTTTTTATTTATATTTAATGCTTCATGCATGTGTCTAAAGATTCGATGTGACGGGAAATTTGAAAAATTTTGAGAAATATTTTAGGAACCAAACAAGGGCGTGATTTTATGTGGTCCTTTTTGTTGCCTGGTGGGTGGTGTACTCCACTCCACTACCACTAGTAGCAGTGTAAAGTAGCATGTGTCAGCTGAAGCATGAAGCATTAAATATAAGGCCTCGTTTAGTTTCCTGAGTCGGGGGTGGCCGACTCTGCACAGTGCCACCCCCGACACTGTAGCACTTTTTGTTTTTTAGTGGTAATAATTGTCCAAATTTTAATTAATTAGACTCAAAATGTTCGTCTCGCAAAGTACAACAAAACTGTGCAATTAGTTTTTGATTTCATCTACATTTAGTACTCCATATATATGCCGACATTTTGATGTGATGGGGAATCTTCTTTTTGCATAGTGAAATTTGGGGGTGAATTTTGGAATCTAAACAAGGGGTAAAAAATGGCCTGCCAGCTGTGATTGTCATGTATCAACACCCCGAAGTGGCCCGCAGGCCGCAGGACACGCATGGTAAATACGTACTGTGAGCTTTCCTATTGGAGCTTTGCTAATAAGGTCCTGTTTAGTTCCTAGAAAATTTTGCAAAATTTTTCAGATTCTCCGTTGCATCGAATCTTTAGACACATACATAAAACATTAAATATAGATAAAAAATAAAAATAATTACACAGTTTAGACGAAATGGACGAGACGAATCTTTTAAGCCTAATTAGATCATGATAGGACAATATTTACCAAATAACAACGAAAAGAGCTACAGTGTCGTTTTGCAAAATTTTTTACATCTAAACGCGGCCTAAATACTCCTATAACTAGGCCTCGTTTAGATGCTGAAAAAATTTCAACTCGATGAATAGTACAACTTTCGTCTTATTTGACAAATATTGTCCAATCGTAGACCAACTAGGCTCAAAAGATTCATCTCGTGATTTCCAACTAAACTGTGTAATTAGTTATTACTTTTACCTACATTTACTACTTCATGCATGGGTCAAAGATTGATGTGATGGAGAGAGTAAAAAAATTCTAACTTTTCATGTGCATCTAATCAAGGCGCTACTAGTACAATGATGGAGGAACAGTACAGGGAGGGTCGCTGTACGTTGCCAGGGAACAACCGGGCAGCAGCCGCTCTAGTTCCCGGAATATTTTAGGAAATGTAACTGTAGCGACACTGTAGTATTTTTGTTGTTATTTGGTAATTATTGTCTGATCATGGTCTAACTAGGCTTAAAAGATTCGTCTCATCCATTTCGTCTAAACTGTGTAATTAATTTTATTTTTTATCTATATTTAATGCTTCATGCATGTGTCTAAAGATTTGATGTGACGGGAATCTGAAATATTTTGAGAAATATTTTAGGCGTGATTTTATGTGGTCCTTTTTTGCCTGGTGGGTGGTGTACTCCACTCCACTACCACTAGTAGCAGTGTAAAGTAGCACAGGTGACGGGTGCTTGCAGTGCATCGGCGGCGACGAATTTTCCTGCCGGCCGCGGCGGACGCGGTACGCGCCGCGTGGGCCGCCCATCAAATTGACGGCCTCCGGCGCCGCGTGGTGCAGGAGCAGCAGCAGCAGCAGGGATGCGAAGCGAGCGCCTACGTTGATGAGATGCAGATGCGATGCTCACCTTCATTTTCGTACTGTACCAACGCGGTCGCGGTGACGCGGGCGACGGCGACGGGGAGCTGCCAAACTCCTTGCAGAGCCGCGTGCGGCGCTGTTGCCTTCTCTTCTCGACTTCTCCGGTCCTGTCGCTAGGGAAGGGGACACATGTGAGGGGGGCCAGTATGATGCGCACGCGGTCGCGCCCGACCGTGTGAAAATTTCCTCGAAAATTGCCATCGCCTTCCCCGGCTAGCGTCGATGACTCGTCTGTCTGTTTTCCACGTAAATTTCGCGGATGTAGGCGCTCAGCTTGGAATTGAGGCTCGTTTAGTTTCTCTCCAAAACTTTACATCCTATTATATCGAATGTTTGGACATATGTATGGAGTATTAAATATAGACAAAAAATAACTAATTGCACATATTGCGTGTATTTTGCGAGACGAATTTTTTGAGCCTAATTAGTCAGTGATTAGACAATGTCATGCTACAGTAAATATATTCTAATGATAGATTAATTAGTCTTAATAAATTTGTCTCACAGTTTAAAGACGAGTTCTATAATTAGTTTATTTATTAGTATCCAAACATCTCTTTCGACATCCCATAAAACATCCGATATGACACCCTAAAACTTTACACTTTTAGAACTAAACCAGGCCTGGATTGCATATCGATCGAGAAAGCCATGCATGCGTACGTATATGTCGGCGTTTAAGGGTCGAGATTCATAGCCTGTTCACTTGGGCTGAAATCTGGCTGATCTGACTGGTTTTTTGAGAGAAAAAAACACTGCTGAATGACTGACTAATCAAGCTAATAATCTTAAGCGAACAGGCTGATAGTCGGTCGCCTGGAATTCTAGGCAACTAGCCTAGGAGTACCACTCAACTGAACTGAACCGCTGCCCCCCTGCCCTCATGTTGGGACTTTGGTTCATTCATATAAAGCGTCTGTGTGTCCCACTGTCGCTGTTGTGTGATGCATGCACAGCTATACCGTCATGCTGATATCTCCAGTGTAAGGGTGTGTTCACTTCGCGAAAAGTGATTGAAAAGTTACTGTAGCATCTTTCGTTGTTATTTAATAAAATTTGTCCAATCATGGATTAACTAGGCTCAAAAGATTCTTCTCGACATTTACAGACAAACTATGCAATTAGTTATCTTTTTTACCTATATTTAATACTCCATGCATGTGTTCAAAGATTCGATGTGATAGGTGGAAGAGGAAATATTTTGGGTTAGCATGTGAAGTGAACACAGCCTAAACTGTACATACACAATTGGCTGCAACTAATTATTAATTTAAAAAGCAGCTGGTAGAATGATATATACACTCCATGGCTCCACGCCATCATGGATATGATCATCCGGTCGGTAGGGATCCCCGTACAATATCATGGATATGGTCATCCGGTGGGTAGGGATCCCCGTACAATTTGGGATCGTCCGGGCGGTAGGGATCCCGGTACAATTTTGGATCATCCAGCCATGAGCCGAGCCAGCTAATGAGCTCCGAGTTTTTCGTCCAGCCTTAGATACGATCCAGGGATTCTAGTTAATGCTTAACGGAATTACAAAAATAAAAAATGTGCCAAAATCCGAATGAAATTGATAAATTCGCAAACTATGAGCAATCATGTGTGTCCTCAGTCCTATACTAGTAGATATATGTGAGCCCATATTTTTCCCATAGTTTCATAACAGATTCGCCATGGTCTCAGAGAAATGCCTAGCTATATCTAGGAGTAAGCAGTAGTTTTCAGGTCTCGCAACAAAAAAAAAATAGTACTAGGGGCTCGTTTAGATTGAAAAAAAATGAACCCGATAAATAATACCACTTTCGTCTTATTTGACAAATATTGTCTAATCGTGGACCAACTAGGCTCAAAAAATTCATCTCGTGATTTCCAACTAAACTGTGTAATTAGTTATTTTTTTGACCTACATTTACTACTTCATGCATGGGTCTAAAAATTGATGTGATGGAGAGAAAGTGAAAAAATTCCAATTTTGGAGTGCTAAACATGGCGTAGTTTTCAGTACATGCATGTCCTACTGGCATCAAGCTTCACAACACAAAAAAAAGAGGGCCGTACGCGTCCTACAACATGTACGGAGTACTTGCTAGTTGCCTCTTAAATTTAGTCAACATATATATTTGACCTAGCCCCACACTATTTTAGACTCGTTTGACGGGCATGAGGCCAATGGTCCACACGGCCGCGCCTCTCTTCATCACAAAATGAAAAGAAAATTGCTACAAAACTTGGCCAAAAACACTGAAAACGCAAAATTCAGGAGTAATTTCAACAATAATTTAATAGAGCTTTGTAGAATATACTAACTTTGAGTATTTCGAATCTTGAGTATACTTATCATGACGAAGCACCTTAAGAAAATGTGCTCAAGAGTTCTTTAGTTAAAATGAAGTGATGATACAGGTTCATGTTTAGGATTCCAGTATCATTTTTTTATTGATATTGGCTGAAGTCACTGAAATTCAGCTTCGAATTCGGCTATACATATAGTTCGAACCGTTCCACTTAGCCTTTGATGTTGTTTGAGCTTCCTGAGCCTTTTTCTTGTTATATCCCTACTAATGTTGGTAAGGCGCATCTCGTGGGTCCTGGAAATTTCATACACTAGTACTACAGCAAACTCATCTGATGTCCAGAAGTTGAGCCCAGGAAGAATGTTCAGAGGTTGATTACATAAGGGCATTAACCAACATTTGGGCATTATCAATGGGCTAAGCATTTGGACTAGCCTAAAATTAATGCCCCCCTGTAGCATTTGGGCAAGCCTAAAATGCTGTACTATATATGCATGCCACAAAGGTAGCCAGTTCGAGCAATCTATATATAGCATGCATGATTTGCCAATTTTAGGGGGTGTTTGCAGTGGCGGAGTCAGAAATTATGGACAGGGGGCGGTCCAAAGAAATTATGGACAGGGGGCAAGTCCAAAGAGTTTCAACCATAAAATAAGTGTAGCTTATTTGTTTGGATTTTTACGCTGTGAATGAGCTCATCCAAAGATAAAATGCAAATTTGTGTGATTTTATTATCCAGAAGTCATCAAAAAATATATAACAAAGCTTTTATTATATCCTTCTAATATAGATCATTAAATTATCTATTACATAAAAAAGTTTGCACTTATGTTGGGGGGCGGCATGGCCCCTGCCAGCCCCCCTGGCTCCGCCAGTGGGTGTTTGGTTCCTCTCGTTTTTTTAACACCTATCACATCGAATGTTTGGGCATATGCATGAAGTATTAAACATAGACTAATTATAAAACTAATTGCACAGATTGAAATTAATTTACGAGACGAATCTATTAAGTCTAATTAATCTATTATTGGTATTCGAACATCCTATCATCAACACATATTAAAGTTTAACAGGGAAAACCAAACGTACCCTTAATTTTGTTGGTACATTGCACTTGCACTTGTCAGAGCTCGATCCCTTGCTCCCCAATTGGCGAAGCAACGTGGAAGCTAATCACGGGGACCACGGACCACTACGCGTCGAGGAGAGGGCAGAACAGGTGATGACTTGAGCGGATGGAGAGCCCAGAGCCGATGACGAGAGAGAGAGATGCTGGGCTCCTGTGAACATCCACATCGGTACCCATCTTTTGTGGCCATATCATTTAATTTACACCTTTCTTGGCCAAGCTTTGTGGTTCTATGATACCATTTTGTGGTTATTTGCGGTGGGCATGATGCAACCTAAGATATCATGTGATTAGGTTCTTGCTTTTTTATGTTGGATTGGATTTTGAAGACATATACGTATCTAGCTGTTGGTATTGCCCTTTTGTGCGGCGGATCTCCGAGGATCCACCAAAGTTTAGGCACCGGAAGTAAGCGTAGTGTATTGTGCGTTTCAAACCTGTGCACACATCACACTGCAGAGAGCCGAAAGAAGTAGAGGCGAACCAATTCTAAAAAAAAAAGCTTAATTAAGCTGTTGCCGAAAGTTAACAAATACAGATCCATCATCAGCATTCCAATACTACAATATTAGTTATTAATATCTAGCATTAACATATCTTTTGAGAAGCAAAAAATCATCAGCAGGGGAATTAGTAAACGGGTAATTTAACACTAGTACAGAAGTGACATATACTCCCGGTTGGTAACCCCTTTCACTCCCGGTTGTCCAACCGGGAGTACGTTTCCGGGAGTAAAACTTTCGGAACCGGGAGTAAAGGGGGACTTTTACTCCCGGTTGATAATACCAACCAGGAGTAAAGAGTCAGCTGGGCCTGTGGCCTTGCAGACACCTTTACTCCCGGTTGGTGTTACCAACCGGGAGTAAAAGTCCTCTTTTTTTTTCCTTTTTCTTTTTCATTTCAATTAATAATTCATTTTGATTTTAAAATAAGTTTTTGTATACGATTTTTGCCCTACGAATAATATATGCATACGCATGCGTATAGTAAAGTTTGGTTTCGAGCAATGTACACAAGTAACCCGACTAAAAAGAAAGTATATACAAACAATTTGTGCACCATATATAATACAAGCTTGCATTGTATATTTTCATCATCATGTCTGACTTTCATCATCATATCTACTCTTTGGATCCGATAATAAGTTGTCATGACCCATTACATTCAAAATAAAGTTATCATGACCCTAATTTTTTGGAAGCCATTGTTCATCGGGGTTAAAGTAGAACTCGGCGCCGGGCTTTAAGACCTGTTCATTAAGAAATCCTGCTATCATCTCTTGCATTGCTTTGAGATGGTGTGTTTGCAGGGTTTTCCCTTTCAAATTTTTAGTCTGCAATTTGAGTTAAAGAAATATTATTAGTATATATATCAATAATAATGATAAATCAAGAAAAAGTAGTAGTATTTAGATACATACTTTTTCGTACTCTAGATTAGTTCTTTTTTAGCACAACTTCAGAAACTCGCAAACATAGTATCCACATAGATCGGTCCCCTGTGGCTGCCGCAGAATCCACTTTAGGAAAAAAAACAGATTCAGTATCCGATCCGGTATAGGTAAATTGATACATATAGGAAGCAACATAGGGAAATTGAACTTATAGAGCAATATAGTACTTACTCAAAGTTTATTTACACGCAATGGCGCTTTGCATTGTGTCATATGGTGTTTCTGAATGAATTCTTTCCAAACACTGTCCAATAAAATTAAAAATGTTTGGAGTATTAATTATTGCATATAGAGAGACTGATATATACATATATAGAGTTGTGCTAGAGAGACTGCAATTACCCCTGGACAATATCTATCATTTCTTGGTATTCTTTTTGCTCTTTTCTCATCAAGTCCCAGATGACTAGAGAAGATATCTCTAGATCGATTTCCATCAATATCCAGTGATTTCTACGTGTGTATGCATACGAAGGTACATAACACTAATTATTTAACTTGGTAGAGTCAACATTATGAACACTCACCTGAAGTTATAGGGAAAGAGTATAACCTTCTTGTCGTGTTGCTTCTTTAAGAACATCTTGATATTGGCCACCGTCTCCGAGTACCATGTTGGTTGGGGTTTAGGGTCTTTGAATACAACATGTGGATCAATGAAACCAATATCGGTACACCCTCTCTTTTTGCACTCTCCCATCTCAAATCTGCATACATATATATAGTGAGGATAATGAACACACATTATAGATGTACTTCCGTAGTGACTTATTGTTAACTAGTAGAAAGAATCACTTACAGACAATAGCAGCTTATGATAGTTTTGTCTAAAGAGTATAGGTGACATAGTTGGTGCAATTCAGAAAACTCCAGGTACATGACATCATTGCCCCGGAACCAATGTTCGTCTCTAACCCTGATAGAAATAGCACTTTCTTCCCGGGCACACGCATCGAGGTACCAATTGTTCAGGGCGTACATTTGCGTCCCCAAATCATTGAGTTTTTCAGGATCCCATAGACTCCTGCCATGCTCATATTTCTCCCAACTTGAGACTACCAGCGCGGTTGCAAAGACCATATCGGCAATGTCGACACCACAAGTGGTAGCATAGAAGTTACAAAGTTGTACCAAGTCGACTGGTCCATCATCTTGAGGTATTTGTAGGAGGTCTATGTTTGATCCATATTCATTACCAATAACAAGTGGGAGTGTGATTGCAATTCTTGTTCTCCGAGTTGTGCAACACCCTTCCTTGCTTTAACCATTTTCTTATATTCCTTGCTTAGAGTGCGGTCATAATCAGATAGGGGCGAGGGCTTACGAGATTCCTGCCTCTTTTTTTGTACATCATCCACCATCCGCCTTAGTTCAGCTGGAGGTAGGTGGAAGTGCTTCTGCTCCATCGGCTTCTTCGCCCCCTTGGCCATCTTTGAGAAGAATAAATTATTCGTTTCTTTGACTGCATCATCTAGTTCCTATGTACTCTTTTCACTAGCCAATTTTTGGGGAATTTGCCTTGTTGGGTGCACAGGGGCTTTCTTCCTCGTCTTTGTCAGCGGGGCAGATGACTTTGTCATGGCAGGACAAGGTGTCGAGGCGGTTCTCTTCTTGGTAGATGCGTTTGTCACTTGAGGAGGCGGCGGCGGTGGTGGTGGTAGAGACCGCCTTGGAGATGGTAGGGATGCACCCGTCATGGGAGGAGGCAGTGGCGGTGGAGACCGCCTTGGAGATGGTGGGTATGGTACCGTGTCTTCTCCATCGTAACCACCGCACGGAGCACTAAGCTGGTCTGGGGATTGGATTATTGGCCTGTTGTATGAGTACAGAAAAGAATGAGGTATGAGTACATTGTTATTTAAGTGCTAATAGAAAACTAATGAAATTTTTTGTTTTGACATTAAGTTTCATGCGTACCTATGGTCAGGTACTTGAGGAGGCGGCGATGGCATCCCAGGAATAATGATGTAGCGCTTACGCCATGCAATGAATGACTTCTCTGCTTCTCCTACAGTAGCAGAACCATCACCTCCAGGAATGTCAAGAGGCACATCTTCAAAACCTCTAACAGCTTTATCCACTGAGACGGAAGCGTATCCAGCTGGTATTACTACACCATGGATTCTTGGTGTCTTTGTACGGTCTATAGGACCCACAACACCAGTAGCCACCATCACAGTGCCATCATCATTTGGAATGTGCAGCTCACATGCTGTAAGTTTATCGATGTCATCCACGGGGAAACGCTCATCTTGCTTTGGCAACTCTGTGGAAGCACAACTGCTTCTCAACGTCTGATTCGCGGGGCTAAGAATGTTGGTTCTCGGAGCTACTGTAAGCCCCTGGGAACTCATTGCTATTTGCACTTGCCTCTTTACTTCCTCTTGCATTCTCGCTTCCATTTCTTCCTCTCGTCTCTTTGCATCAAGAACATACTGTTGCAAGATGTGGAGCTTCTCTGCCTCCTCATCCTTCTTTCTCTGGCAGCTTCTGTAGGTATCTCTCCATTGAGGGAAACCATGCTCCCACGTAACCGCCCCAAAGCCTCTTGTTCGGCCAGGATGCTCATCAGTCCCAAGGATATATGTCAGTTCATCCTTCTCTCTGTTGGGCCTGAACAGTCCACTAGCCTTAGCTTTTAGAATTTGAATTAATTTTGTTGTTGCTTCTTCCAGTTTTTTGCCATGAACCATCTTTCCAGTGAGTGGGTCCAGTGATCCCCCATGAGCTAAATACCAACGCCTCGTGCGTTCAGGACACTTGTCTGATTCGGGTTCGATCCCCTTTTCACGAAGTTTTGCTTCTGCCCTTTCCCACTTTTGAACCACCGTTAGGTAGCCACCTAATCCCATGTTATGGTGGTATTGCTTTTTGTGGGAATTTTCTTGGTTCCTTCTTTGCCCGTGCCATACCCTCTTCCGATGTCTTGTACTGTACAAATTCCTCCCAGCAGGGCCTCTGCTTCGCGAGCGGGCCCTTAACGACGCGCCAATCTGGAGTCTCGTCATTGCTGACGTATTTATTGAACAGCTCCTTCTTCCAAGTCTAAAATTGTGTAGCCATCTTCTTCATAGTCCAATGCCTAACTAGTTCCACCAACCTTTCATTGGTGATGATATCACCGTCATGATAACGCTCTGTGTCGAACGTGAAATGCTCTTTAATATCAGACCAAAGTGCCTCCTTGTCAACATCAGAGACGTAACTAATATGAGGAGCATGAATCTTCTTCTTCCATTCACGGGCGCTGATCGGGAGCTTATCCCTTACAAGGAAACCACAGTGGTACCTGTATTTACTAGCATATGGTCCTAGTGGTTCCCCTGTAACCACGTCAAATTCTGTGATGATGAAGCGGCCTTCCAACGGCTGTTGGGGGCCTCGGACATTCTTGCTCTTGCCCGTTGTCGTCTTCGTCGATCCAGAGGGCTACGTACATCATCACAGAATATATCAGAGGCCTTCCAACGGCTTATCTTAAAAATGATAGCTAGATATATTCAATAATATACCTCGCCAACATTATCTTCAACATCCATCTCTTGTCCGTCATTATGATCGAAATTGAAGTATTCATTCCTGTAATCTTCATCACCCTGCTGGTTATTATCGCCATAAGGTTGAGTGCCTTTGGCGATAAGATCCATCATTTCGTCTTCCATGTTGTCCGTCGAGTCAGACATCTTGCTTAATTAATATATCAGAAAACTTATTTTCTTATTGCCAGGTGATCAGCTAGCAATTGGGAAGGAAACAGGACGTCGGTTAGGCATGGGTACTAACATGTAGATCCAAAAAGACGGAACAGATGGCACCGCTCTACTCAACAGAACGGAAAAATCACACAATTCTGTCCGTATCATGATGGAAAGATAATATGACAAGAAATTGTACCACACATACTTGACATTCATAGATCATAGTGATGCACTCCTAAACTTGCTATGGAAATAACAAAGATGAAAACCACCACTTATGATCCTAATATCATTTATTCCTTTTCTCCTAGACCGCAGCAAATGTCAATGATGAATGGGCAATGGGGCCATCATAATGCAGACTCTCAAAGCACAAGAAAATCATTCTAGGTAGTTGTATGGACCAAAACATGAAGACATGGCTCCTGATTGTGATGGCATCGGAATTCAAGCATGATGATCTTCTGATGCACAGGAACGCACAAAGTAAATATTAGCATGTGATTTGTTGCAGAGACCAAGAAAAATGTTCCATTTAACTTGCTAGCTACCCAAGAGAGTACGTGTTTCAATACCAAGTTAACTTAAAGCTTTCTGATGTATATGCAAAAGAAACATGAAGCCAGCCTGAATCTTGCACTACAACTCACAAATATATTGGTTGAGAGACATGAGGAGCCTGCAAGTGCAAGTGTAAAGCACCTCCATGGCACCAACAGCAGCTTAGTGCAGCTTTGGAACCCAGTAATTGGATATATTTGGACCAAGAGTGTATGGCAAAGACAATAGGCCAGTGATGAATCAGGGGCTAAGAGTTAAGGAGAAAATTTTCTTTGATCAATCCATTCAAGATGGTAATGAGATTGACAGCTATGTCAAGATGAGGAATTTCTTCTCCAGTCCATATTGCCACCATTGAATGCAACGAACTTGCTGCATTCGGATCCCGGCGAATGTCATAGAAAGAGACCAAAAAAACTACTAATCTGGCAGTTTAAGCATAAAAAATATGGAGAATAAAGCTTCAATTAAGCAAAAACAAACCAGCTAGAACAAGTAAATGATACGAAATGAATAGCCATCTTTGTCAGTTTAAAGCAGTTAACTGTGCAAGATTCGTAACAGCCATTATGCCAAAATGAGTGGTAAAAATTTGGGGTCCTTTCATGATTACCCTTACAACAACTCTAATCCAAGTAGCCTCCCTTCCCATGGACATTGTTTGCTTATATAAGAACAAAAAACATAGCAAAGTATTTTTTTTCCAAATCTTCTTGAAACGTGAATGCATCAAGCATAAGTGAATTTGCTTCACTGTAAATTGCAAAGCAATCAGCGGGGTACTCCTATCTGTGTTTTCTTTATTCAAACCATTCAGGTCTCATTTCATATCCACACAAAACAGCTGCTACCTAAATGTGTATGCTGCATTGAGAACACGAGTCAGATACAAAGTAAAACACAAGAATCAAAATATACTCTGATGATGGAAAAGTGAAATCGAAATTGACATGGTGCACAAAGTGGTTTAACAGCTGGCCAGGCACCTTTGCTTTTATCAAGCTGGGTCCATAAATTGTGTGAAAAATAGCAAGCTTTAAGTGATTACTACCTCCATTCTTTAATGTTTGGCATTGGTTAGTTCAGTTCTGAACTAACCAGCGCCATATATTAAAGAATTGAGGGAGCACATGCTTAAAACTGAGCCCATTCACCCACCATGTAACTAACCTAATTCTCTTTTCTAACACTGAGTGCATGCCATAGAATGCATTCCATGATTTGAGGAAACATTTGTTCAAACAATGTAATAGAAAGCTCAAAAATCTATGTTAAGCTCTTATCAACCAACCATGTGCTTCTACTCTAGGAATAACTAACGAATCTGCGGTAAAGACTCTAGTAGAATTCCCAAAAGCTGAAAATCACTGTTGGGATTTCACCCATTTCTATTGACTAGTAATGACTAATGGCGCTGCAGTTAAGAACCTAGCAGGCAGAAAAGTGAAGTTAAAGTGACTTCATAAAGATGGCATCACAAGCCAGCATCATTTAAACTAGCAATACACAGATGGTGCTTATTTTAGAGCCTCCTGACCACAGCACCAGCAGCAAATGGCAAGATAAACAAAACAAGAGTAAACATTTACTTTTACTGCTTCCCAATTCTGAACCTAACTGTCACGCACGCCTGAGGGGGGTTAGAGACAGTCCGTCACCAATCCGAATGCAGCAAGTTCGTTGCATTCAATTCAACATGACCCTACGAATCTACACAATATGGACTAAGAGTTAAGGCACCACCTACCTACCCATGCGAATGTCAAATGCCCGAAGTCTCGGCGGAGGATCCCGGTGGCCGGCACGTGGTCCTGGGCTTGGTGAAGACGGCGTGGTGGAGACCGGGCGGCGTGGGTGGCGGATCCCGGCGTGGTGGAGGCCAGGCAGCGAGGGGGCGGATCCCGGCGTGGAGGAGGGCAGGGCGGCGCTTCACAGCGCCGTTTCGATGGCGCGGCGGCAGGGGAGCAGCGGCCGGGCGCGCGCGGGCCGAGGGGAGTAGTGCAGTGCGGCCGCTGCAGGGGAGCAGCGGCCGGGGCAGGCAGAGCAGTGTGGCCGCGGCGGCGCGCGCAGTGGAGACCGAAGCGGTGCGGTGGCGGCGGTGCGACCGAAGCGGTGCGGCAGCACATTCATTCCAGACGGAGACGACGATGGACGCGGAGAAATGATTAGAAACCTAGACCTTTACTCCCGGTTCTCACCAGTAACCAGGATTAAAGACCCTTTACTCCCGGTTGGTGTTTCCAACCGGGAGTAAAGGTTAGACCTTTACTCTCGGTTGGAAACACCATCCGGGAGTAAAGATGTTTTTTTTTGGCGGGTAAGTGCAGCCCACCATTTCCTAAGCAGGATTTAGGTTTTTATATTTCTTTTTATTTATAATGGGTAAAGTACTATTATTTGTGCAGAAAATAACAAAGTACTTATATTTTTTTGAAAAAATAAATTAGAGTTTCTTTTGCTAGACTGCAGACATGAAAAATATGTAACCTAAAATATTTTATTTTTTCTTTTAAATATTAAACATAATGGAAAGAATAATCTTTATTTCATTAATGCAAAAATATAGTCTTTAAGTAATATCATTAAATCTATTGTTTTTAGACAGGAATTTCTTTTTCAGATCATTTGTACGTCAAACTTTTCGTTCGTGGACTCAGTTGAACGTTTAATTATCTGATGAAGTTGCGTGGAAATTCAATTAAACTATAAAAAGTACCAAACCAATTCCGAAAAATCTCAAAGCTGGCGGTTGCTTCACATAGGGCATTTGCAAGACTGAGAAAAAGTTTAAGACCAATACGACAGTTGGACCTCAGAATCCCTAAGAACCCAGGTGTATTCTTATCATTATTTTTATTATTACATTTTTCTCCGTGCTGCGTGAGACAAAGTATGGTGAATTACAGATCGAAAACTATGGAATTATGCAGCAAACTCCACAAATATTTTCCTCCTAGGGCACAAGAGACCTTGTCGCAAAGTTTGGCACTATTCCAGATCTTTTCTAGGATGGACTCAGTTCAATGTAGAATTACCCGGTGAAGTCACGCGGAAATTCAATTAAACTGGAAAAAGTACCAAACCAATTCAAAAAAATCTCAAACTTGGCGGTTTCTTCACATAGGGCATGCAAAATTGTAAGAAAAAGTTTGGGACCAATACGACACTGGAATGATTGTGCGGTCACAATTATTACATAATTAATATCTCAATACACAACATTAAACAACATTAAATTAAGCAGGCACAGTAGTGATCTTCTTCTTGACGTATGTCCCTTGGTCATGATCGTGTCGCAACCATGGAGTGTCCTCATCATTTAGCGCTATGCTTGGATCTTTGTTCACTGTTAAGGGCACAATTCTATCTTCCTTTTCATAATCTACTGACATGTCTGACTTATCCTCAATTCCCACAATGTTTGTTTTCCCTGAAAGAACTATGTGACGCCTGGGATGATCATTGATTGGGTCTTTGTTGTTTTTCCCCCTCTTTGGTTTTGTAGACATGTCCTGGACATAGAACACCTGACATACGTCCTTGGCGAGGACAAATGGTTCGTCTTTGTACCCAATATTATTGAGGTCGACTGTTGTCATTCCATACTCCGGGTCGACTGTTACCCCGCCTCCGGTGACCTTCACCCATTGGCACTTGAACAAAGGGATCTTCAAATTACGACCATAGTCTAGTTCCCATATCTCCTCTATGCGGCCATAATATGTTAGCTTAATTCCATTCGGGTCTGTGGCATCTATGCGGACACCACTGTTTTGGTTGGTGCTCCTTTTATCCTGGGCTACTGTGTAAAATGTGTTCCCATTTATGTCGTACCCTTTGTATGTGAGGTCATGCCACGATGGTTGCATAGCCAACCTGTATAGTTGCTCTGGAAGACTCCCATCACCCTGGCATTTTTTTTCGCAACCAACCACTGAAAGTTTCCATGTGCTCACTCCTAATCCAAGCTTCATTCTTGCCAGGAAACTCTGATCGTAGGAACTGCTTGTGTGTCTCAATATACGGATGCACCAATGTGCTGTTTTGCAGAACTGTGTAGTGTGCTTTATTGAAATAATCATCCCCCATACCAATATATATTTTCTTTCCCAGTGTCCCCTTTCCACTTAGCCTCCCCTCGTGTCGTGATTCAGGAACACCAATCGGGTCAAGGTCAGGAATAAAGTCAACACAGAACTCAATGACCTCCTCTGTTCCGTAGCCCTTGGCGATGCTGCGCTCTGGACGAGCGCGGTTGTGAACATATTTCTTCAGAACTCCCATGAACCTCTCAAAGGGGAACATGTTGTGTAGGAACACAGGACCGAGAATAGCAATCTCCTTAACCAGATGAACTAAGAGGTGTGTCATGACATTAAAGAAGGATGGAGGGAACACCAACTCAAAGCTGACAAGACACTGAACCACATCATTCTGTAGCATAGCTAGATCTAGTGGATTGATTGCCTTCTGAGAAATTGCATTGAGGAATACGCATAGCTTCATGGTGGCCAGACGTACATTTGGAGGGAGAATTCCTCTTAGTGCCACTGGGAGCAATTGCGTCATGAGCACGTGGCAGTCATGGGACTTTAAGTTTTAGAATTTCTTGTCTGGCACATTTATTATACCCTTTATATTCGAGGAGAATCCAGATGGTACCTTAATGCTATTTAGGCATTCAAACATGCTATCCTTCTCTTCCTTGCTAAGAGTGTAGCTAGCAGGGCTTAAGTATTGGCGTCCATCATCTGTCTTGGTTGGATGCAAGCTATCTCGTTCTTTCAAACACTGAAGGTCCTGTCGTGCTTCAAGTGTGTCCTTAGGCTTCCCATACACACCCATGAATCCTAGCAGGTTCACACAAAGATTCTTTGTTAGGTGCATCACATCGATTGCTCTGCGGACCTCTAGGACTTGCCAATAGGGTAGCTCCCAAAATATCGACTTCTTCTTCCACATTGGTGCATGCCCGTCAGTGTCGTTCGGAACAGGTTCACTGCCATGTCCCTTCCCGAAGACTACTTTCACATCCTTTACCATCTCTAGTACATCCTCACCACTCCGGTTGGCAGGCTTGGGCTGGTGGTCTGCCTTACCTTTGAAATGCTTGCCTTTCTTTCTTACAGGGTGTGTCTTAGGAAGAAATCAACAATAGTCAAGGTACACGACCTTTCGACATTTTTTCAAGAATATACCTTTACAATCCTTGAAATAGTGTGTGCAAGCATTATATCCCTTGTTTGATTGTCCTGAAATGTTACTTAGAGCCGGCCAGTCGTTGATTGTTACGAACAACAAAGCGCGCAGGTCAAAGTGTTCCTATTTGTACTCATCCCACACACGTACACCTGGTTTTTTCCACAAAACTAGAAGTTCATCAACTAGTGGCCTCAGGTACACATCGATGTCGTTGCCAGGCTGCTTCGGGCCTTGTATGAGTACTGGCATCATAATGAACTTTCGCTTCATGCATAACCAGGGAGGAAGGTTGTAGATACATAGATTAACAGGCCAAGTGCTATGGCCACTGCTCTGCTCCCCAAAAGGATTCATACCATCCATACTTAAGGCAAACCTCAAGTTTCTCGCATCATCTGCAAAATCCTTGAATTCTCTCTCGATTGCTCTCCACTGGGACCCATCAGCTGGGTGTCTCAACATGTTGTCTGCCTTACGGTCTTCTTTGTGCCACCGCAACAACTTTG
This sequence comes from Saccharum spontaneum, assembly GCA_022457205.1. Lineage (NCBI taxonomy): Eukaryota > Viridiplantae > Streptophyta > Magnoliopsida > Poales > Poaceae > Saccharum > Saccharum spontaneum. The sequence continues at coordinate 47,747,001 of CM039583.1, forward strand.
CATGGTCCTTGTTTCTGAACAAACATTTCAGACATGGTATTATAGGAGCATACCACATAACCTTGGCAGGGATTTTCTTCCTAGGACATTCGCCTCAACATCACCAGGGTCCTCTCGTCTGATCTTATACCGTGATGCATGACATATCGGGCATTCATCCAACTTCTCGTTCTCCTCGCCATAGTAGAGGAAACAATCATTTGGACATGCATGTATCTTCTTGATTTCTAATCCCAAAGGACAGACAAGCTGTTTTGCTTCGTATGTAGTGGTGGGCAATTCATTGTCCTTCGGAAGCATCTTCTTTTGGATAGTCAATAGCTCGTTGAAGGCCTTGTCAGACACACCATTCTTCGCCTTCCACTGCAGCAATTCTAGTGTGGTACCCAACTTTTTCTGCCCTGCATCACAAGTCGGGTATAACAACTTCTTGTGGTCCTCTAGCATGCGCTTGAACTTTTTCTTTTCCTTTTCGTTCTTGCATTCGCTCTGTGCATCACGAATAGCCTGACCAAGATCATCAGCAGGCTCATCTCCTGCCGCTACCTCCTGTACCTCCTCTTCAGCTTCCCCCATTGCGGTATCATTTAAGACACCAGCATATTCAGCAATAACGTCGTCGTCTAATTGTTCTTCTTCACCTTCTTCTATTATAACACTGCTTTCTCCGTGCTTGGTCCAATAAATATAGTTTGGCATGAAACCTGACTTAAACAAGTGTGAATGAATATTCCTTGAGGAGGCATATTCCTTCAAATTCCCATATAGGGCACATGGGCAGCACATAAAACCGTCTCGCTTGTTTGCCTCGGCCACACTTAAGAAATAATGCACTCCATCAATGAACTCTTGGGAGCGCCGATCAGTGTTGTACATCCAATTCCGGCTCATCTGCAGTACATAATATAAGTATGTATTAAAATTTTAAGCATATAATTAGTTATATTAATTACATAACATGCATGCATGATAACTTATTAATTCATGGAAGCCTCAAAACAATTTAATTTTTACAATTAAACTATTGTATATTCCTCATTTACTAAATAAAAGAAATTAAATGAAAAAAAAATAAAATTCTTTAAATATCTAAACTATGAAATGGAGGATGAAGATGAAAGGAGAAAGAAGATGGCGACCTTTTCAACACAAGAATTGATGGAGGAGTCGAAGAAATCATTCTTGTGATGACCAGCTGGCTCGTTTGAGCAAGAACACAACAATGGACGAAGCAATGACGAAGAACAGAGCTCCAAATGGCTCTGCCAAGAGAGGAAGGAACAGTGCTAAGTATATATACAGAAACATTTACTCCCGGTTGGATACACCAACCGGGAGTAAATGTCAACTTTTACTCCCGGCTGGAGCCTTCAACCGGGAGTACCTTTACTCCCGGTTGAAGGCTCCAGCGTACTCCCGGTTGAAGGCTCCAGCCGGGAGTAAAAGTTGACATTTACTCCCGGTTGGTGTATCCAACCGGGAGTAAAGGTCATCGCATGACGCAGTATCCGTTAGGCGTGGGACTTTAGTCCCGGTTGGTGGCTACAACCAGGATTAATTGTCTCTTTACTCCCGGGTCCAAAAAATACCGGGAGTAACCCTGAAAATGATGCCGAGAGGAAAGGTCTGTTCTCTACTAATGTAAGGGGTGGTACTACTTAGTATAAGATCGGTAATGCTGTGTTAAGGACGTCTGTCCATCTGGACGTTCCTTTTGATGGGCCACGACATTAGCCCAACAGCCTAAACTCTCCACTTGCGTATCTGCTCACTCCCAACCTTATCTGCTCGTAAGTCCGTCCGTTTCTCTCCATTCGCTGCACGACTGTAGCGTCCGCACCACCGCGGGTGCTCTCCAATGCATGCGTGCTCAAAGTGACCACGCCGCCACTGCGCTCTCCGCTGCGCGCTCGCCGCCGTGGCTGCACTCCGCCTCGTTGCCGCCGTCTTTCCCCGCTCGCTCCCTCCTACGACGCGCCCGCCCGCCCGCCCCCCGTCTTCATCCTGTGCTGCACCGCGCACCTCATCTCCTCTCCCATCCACACACGCACTACCCCCACCCTGTCGTAGCCTGGCTGGGCGGCCCCGATGCGGTACGTGCCGTCGGTGGTGGCGAGGGTGCTAGAGCAGCCCACGGCGTCAGGGGTGGCCTAGGAGACGGTGCTCCTCGCGGGGCCCCTCTGGGCAGCGGCCCTCCTCGGCCCCATGCATGGCTAGGCCTCGCCGTTGCCACTCCAGTGCCTCCGCAAGGGCACCCTCCATCCGCTTTCTGTGCTCCTCGCCGATCTACCGTAGTTCACCACCAAATAGGTCATAGACGCGTGGCGATGCTGTGTTTTCAAGTGTTTCTGAACGTTTTAGACATGTTGCAAGCCTATATTTCAAGTGTTTCAGTTGTTTCAAATGTATGTTTCAATTGTTTGATGTGGATGTTGTAAAAGTAGATTGCATATGTTGTAATGGTTGTACGCGTATGTTGGAAGCGTCTATCTCCAATGTTTTATCCATTTATTGTATACGTATGTTGCAAGTGTTTCAGACGTATGTCTCAAGTGTTTTATCTGTCTTGTTTTACATGTTGCAAGTGTTGCATCTGGATGTTTCAAAAGTAGATCGGGATATTGCACATGTTGCAGTGGTGTTTCAACTATATGTCCTAAATGTTTCAACTGTCTTATAGCCTGTTCGTTTCGCTGGTTTGTTGTTGCTGAAAGTACTGTTCGCTGATTTGTTGTGAGAGAAAAACACTGCTGGATGACTGCTGATTCTGCTGATATGCTCAAACGAACAAGGTGTTAGACGTATGTTGCAAAGGTTTTATCTAGATGTTTCAAAAATAGATCTAGTGTTTGAATATTGTAGTTAGACCTGCTTGCTTGCAGCGGCTGAGCCTGCGGGCATGCATGTGGGAGAGGAGGGGCGCAAGCAGCCGGCGCGAGAAACGAGAGCGGGCATAGATCGAGACGTGACCCCCTACGGGCACGTGTATGCACGGAAAACGGAGCGTGCGGGCAGGGACGCTGGGAGGCACAGCTAGCAAGAGCGTCCGGACCCTGACAGTTCCGCTATAAGATAGAGAACGACAGAGATGTGCCGGCATGATTAGACGTAACAGCATGTGCAGCAAACCATTCAATCCAATTATCCAACAGAGTTGTTATCGCTTAAACAAATTAGAGTTCAATGATGCATGACAGGGACGGCGTGCTGGATTGGTGGAGTACGTAGCCAAAAAAACAAAGGGAACGAATAGTATTTTTCTACTACTGTTTTTTTTCCCTCGCTGAAAAGGTGTGCTCTACTGCTCTTACATTACTTCTTGTTACAAGTACTATATGTCATCCCATCCCACTGTTCTGCTTTGACCGTTTGTAACTTTTGTGGCCACACGCTTTGGTTGTCCAATTTTTCTGCTTAATTTGTACGTAGGGGGCATGAATGACCGGACAAAGCGAGAGAGATATATCTTATGGTTAGGTTCATATATATATTAAATTATACTATCAAGTTTAGCCGGAGTGATGTGTTTAGATCGAGACTTGGAGTTCTGAAGAAAAGAACAATGAAATCAACTGTATATTTTTTCCAACTCTGAAAGGTGCACTCCTTAAATTAAATCACTCGTCTCCCTTCCTTACGGAGTGAAGGAGTACTTTAGACCTTCCGCAGGTCATGATACCGGAAAAATCTTCTGCACCGGATACTCTATCAGGTCTGGTAAACGAGAGGACAACACTATTCCTGGCGCTCTACCGCACATATGCTATCCTGCGGTTGACCCCACCACGCGCATGCGCTGAGAGCTTGCCGTCCGCGGGCGTGAGAGTGAGGAGAGAGAAAGGTGCATGCAGCGCGGCCCCACTTCATTTTCAAACAAAAAAATATTATATCTCACAAACCAAAAACCCAAATTAAATTTTGATTGCACAATTGAATTCGTTTCAATAAATTCTTCAAAACTAGATCTCACATGGATATATTTAGATAAAGTGACAAGTAGGCCCCACAGTGGATGGAGGATGATATAGAGGATGGATGAGTGCGAGGAAACTGTATATTTTATGGTGACTAGGATCGAATATTCCTTTTAGAGGATGAATATAGAGGTTCATGAGTGCGAGTAGTCTTATTGGCTACACAGTGTACAGTAGTACAGACACTTGTTCTTCTACTATGCTAGTACATCGATATGCAAAATATGATGTGACTACGAACACTTCTGTCGGTGTTCGGTCCCGTGGGGGTCCTAAACCGACGAGTGAGTGTTGCGTGTCCCTAACCTGGATGGTGATGCAAGGAGAACACACGGGGGTTTATCTTGGTTCGGGCAGAAGAAGGCCCTACGTCCAGCGGGGGGGAGAGTTTCGTATTTCCTTGCACCGAGGTGCTTATGTAGGGGTTACAAGCTTGCGAGAGAAGGCGGCGAGCCCAAGTCTCAAAGAGAGAAAAAAGAGTACAAAGATGATTGCTTGAGACGTTGATCTCTGTGTTGGGGGTCTTGGATTGCTGGTACTTGGCTTTGAACTTGGGTCCTGCCTGCTGTCCATCTCCTCTCCCCTTGTAGGGTTCTGGCCTGCCCTTTTATAGGGTGAGAGGAGGCCAGGGCACCGGGGAGCCTTGAGGCGATGTTTTGTCGATCTCTGTAGAGGTGACTGTAGCGACGTGCCCCGGGAATGGCCGGCCATCCCTGGACACCATGGTGACGTCAGGGATGAGACGACGAAATGACCCGGAGCACCGTGCCATGCCGGCCTTCCCTCCCTGTTGAACTGTGCTAGGCGTCGAGACTGGGTCGAGGCCGGGTCGAGGTCAGACGGATAAGGCCGAATCCCCGAGATTGCGGAATACGGACCTTGTCGTATCCTCCCTCGAGGGTGACTGGTGATAAACAATGCTCGGTAAGGTGTGTATAGTGACAGGTTTCACCCCCATCACGGGATGGGCGGTAAAACAGTGAGGACTGACACCGGCATTGCTCCCACGTCGATCCTGGTTGCGGCCATGTCGGTAGGTGGTAGCAGGTAATCGCATTAAATGCTCTGACCTTTGTCTCGGGGTAGGTGAAGTGAGGGGGTCGAGCGCTCCGACCCGGGGTCACGCGAGTCGGAGCTTTTCCGGTGGGCGCACGAGCCTCGGGTGAGTCAGAGCGCGGTTGAGGTGCCTTGTCGTGCGGGACGGGGCGTGGTCGAGGCGTTCCCGTCGGGGGTGCCTCGTACGAGTCGGAACCGGAGCGCGGTCGAGGCACTCCGTCGAGCTGGCCTCGTACGAGACAGACCTGGTACGTGGTTGAGGCGGGTTGCCTTTTGCTGTGGCTTAATCGTTTTGTTTTTTATTATCGTTGGATGTGGGTAACCCCATACTGTTGGTACCGACAACTTCATTAATATTCACCTAAGCTTCTATTTTATTTACTAGTTTAGTATATAATTAACTGTTGTACAACAACAGTACAATACTTCGTTCGTAGTACTCCGTACTCCTATAGTAGTACTTACACATTTTACTAGTTCCCGACTTCCCGTACAAGCACAACATGACATGGCCCAATTATCCTAATCCCATCAAGTGGCTAGAGATCTCGTGAGGGACATCACCCGTTACTAGGGTGCCGCAAATGGCATGCAGATGCAGACAAACTAAAACGGTAAAACCCCGCAACATGGGTGTAGTAAATGACTACTATCTCCCCATTCCAAAAAAAAGTACATTTCTATAAGCCAAATTATTTTAAGTATGACTAAATTTGTAAAAAATAGTATGGACAATTATAATTCTAAACATCCGTGTATACAACAAAAATATATTTGTTCCATGATGAATTTTATGGTGGTATTCATTTCTTTTTTTTATCATAAAAAATTTCATACCTTGGAAATTGCTGCTATATGTTGGGCAATTTAGAAATCTCATAATAAAGCTGGTTTTGAGGGCAAATCGGTTCAAGAACCTGCCTCAATTGTATGTTATGCTTGTGTGCTCATGAGTTACTGGGCAGGTCTCTATCTAGATGATGACAAGGAAGCTATGCTGGATAGAGTCAATACTATGCTGAAGATTGCTATGAAGCTGGTAAACAAGAAACAGAAGAATGGCGGCCAAAAGCTTTTGGAGGACAACAACGGGAACTATGATATGATGCAAGTTTGACAGAATGGAGGTCGTTGCTGGTATTGGTAGCTATTTGCTGATGCAGTTGGTTGGAAAAGTTTTCTGGAGGGCTCAATCGCATCTCTATATTGCCTGATGATACTTCTTTGGCAGTCTTCTATTTGTTAGGGTCTATGCCTTTTGTTTTCTATGTTGTAATGGCTGGAAAGGCTTAACCCTCTCCTTCCTTAGCTTTTCTTTTCCTGCCTAATAAACTCCTGATGGTGTATTTCCGTTATGTCTTTAATGGAAATGGGAAATCTCCTCCGGTTCCAAAAAAAAATGGTGGTATTCATTTGATATCATAAGTGTAGCATATTTTGTAAAAAAGAATGGTTAAACTGAAGATATAGTTTGACTTAGAATTGTACTTTTTTTCTATTGTACACACACTAGCAGCGCTTGATCCTAGTACGAAGTTGATCTGAAGCCAGCTAATTTAACACACGGATGTGTTGCTCAATTGAAGCGACGAGGTCTCCCGGTCCAGAATATCATTGTGTCCCAATATATATATATGAGCAACTTGGGTAGTGTTTAGTTCCTAAATTTTTTTTGCCTTCTACGGTAAAAGAACATATTTGACATATGCATGGAGTACTAAATGTAGACGAAAAAAACTAATTGCATAGTTCTCAGGGAAATCGCGAGAGGAATCTTTTAAGCCTAATTAGTCCATGAAAAGCCTTAAGTGCTACAGTAACCCACATGTGCTAATGACGGATTAATTAGTATCATTAGATTCGTCTCGCAGTTTTCTAACAGGTTCTGTAATTTGTTTTTTTATTAGTATCCGAAAACCCCTCCCGATATCCTTCCGACGCATCTGATGTGAAGGATGTCGGGAGGGGTTTTCGGATACTAATAAAAAAACAAATTACAGAACCTAAGGGGAGAGAAAATTTTTGGGTGTCATATCAGATGCGTCGGAAGGATGTCAGGAGGGGTTTTCGGATCCTAATAAAAAATAAATTACAGAGCCCGTTAGGAAACTGCTAGACGAATTTAATGATACTAATTAATCTGTCATTAGAACATGGTGGTTACTGTAGCACTTATGGCTAATCATGGTCTATTTAGGCTTAAAAGATTCGTCTAAAGATTTCACCGAGAACTGTGTAATTAGTTTTTTTCGTCTACATTTAGTACGCCATGTATATGTCTAAACATGTCCTTTTACTGTAGAAGGCGAAAAATTTTAGGAACTAAACAAGACCTAAACACCCCCTTGAAAGCAAAATACACCGGCCTTTGGGCACTAGCTACTAGTTGCAGCAGTACGGGTATACAGATTACGGACGGACGCCTAGTTTTCCTGCAGGAACCTGAACCAAACCAACAACCGGCCACGCGGCCTCATCTGGAACAGGAATTGGTCCTTTTGGATGAATTATTCCACGGAGCTAGCTACCCTACTACACGTCTATGTACTCTACAAAACCGCGGGATTTTGCGGGGCCGCCGGTGTGGGAGCGACGCTGCTGCCTGCCTGCTGGTGACTTGGGCGAGGGATGCGCTACGAGAGCCGCGTAGTATAGCAGGTAGCATCACACGGACATGGCCGGTCCACCAGCGCTCTGCATCTGCATGTGACCGTTTGTAACTGGTCTGTTTGATCAGAGGTGTTAAAGCACGTGACCGTTTGTAACTTAGGGCCTGTTTGACTAGAGGTGTTAAAGTTTAGTACTTTCGTTTTATTTGATAAAAAGTTTTTAATTTTGGACTAATTAGGCTTAATAGATTCGTCTCACTCCTAATCTGTGCCGACATGCATATAATTAGTCTACATTTAGTACTCCATGCATTTGCCGTAACATTGATGTGATGGGAATTAAACTTTAACATTCATAAACCAAACAGGGCCTTAATTTTGTGGCCACACGCTTTGGTTGTCCAATTTTTCTGCTTATTTGTACGTAGTGGGCATTATAGACCGGAGAATGTGAGAGACGATTTATATGGTTAGGTTATCAAGTTTAGACTGTCCGCACCGCACCCTGTATAGGGTCCGGTAAAACCAGATAGAGGAGCACATACCGCAAATTCCAGCTGCAGCGCAGTCCGCCAAGCCGTCCGCTGCATGCACAGATCCGCCAAATCTAGCGCTTTGCTGTTCCCACGCTAAACGGTCGCGCGGGCCTGCGATGTTGCTGCCTATTCTCGTGCATGTGAGCAATAGGAGAGAGAGGAGTATCCAGCTGGGCCCCACTTAATGAACGATGAAAAAAAATATTATAACTCCTAAACCAAAAAAACCAAATTAAATTTCGATTGTACCATTAAATTCGTTTCGATAAATACTTCAAAACAAGATGTCACATGAATATATTTAGATAAAGTGATAAGTGGACCCCACAGTGGATAGAGGATGATATGGAGGATGGATGGATACGGAAAAACTGTATATTTTATGATGACTAGGATAGAATATTTCTTTTAAGGATGAATATAGAGGTCTATGAGTACAGATAGCCTTAGCAGGACTAATGTCTTTGGATCGAGACTTGGAGTTTTGATCCAATCGCTGGAAATACGAAGAAAAGGACAATGGGATCAACTGTATATTTTTCCAATTCCGAAAGGTGCACTCGCTAGATCACGCATCTTTTTAGGGTATCCCCAACGGTGCTGAAATCGCCGGCTCGGATGAATTCCTATTGGTCACAGAGGAGGAAGAGTTACTACACGCTAGCTAGCGATGAGATACTTTCCAGTCTCACACATAGCCCGAGGCGGCATCCTCTCACAGCTCTAAACTCGCGTACCTGTGCTTCTGGTTCCTTTTCTTTTGTTTAGAGCAGGTACAACAATTGGCTTCCAGGTAAGCTAATTAATATTTTGTTGCTGATGTGAAAGAGAGAAGGAAGAAAATGCCGGGAAGAGAGCTCGGTTCTGATGCAAGTACCAAGCTGGACACGGAAACATAGACAGTAGTGGATCTCAACAAAGATGTATGTGAGAAGAAATATAAAAAAGAATGAAGACATATAATAAAAAAATTATAAATAAATAAAGACTAATTATTATATAGCTTGGTTTTTATAACTTAGCTTATAGCCAGACATTTAGCTCTTTTATTGACCTTCCTCTTTTTGTTTTTGGCCTCCAGCTCAGCCGACGATTTGACAATACCATTGAGGACCAGAGTACTTCATTGGCTACACGATAAACACACTTGTTCCTTTATTATGCTGCATCGATATGCAAATAGGATGTGACTAGGAACACTCCGTTCAAGCTTCCTGGAAACAAGCAATATATATACTTTACTATAATTTAGAACAATCAACTGTTGCGCAATAACATAACAATATCCGTTCATACAGTAATGTACATATTTTACTAGCCCCGTACAAGCACAACATGATGTGACCCAATTATCCTAATAATCCCATCAAGTGGCCAGAGATCTCGTGAGAGACATCAGCCGTTACATGGGTACGGTGCAGCAAATGACGTCAGATGCAGATAAACTATAGCCCCGCAACGTGGGTGCAGTAAATGACTGCTGTCACCATGTTCTAGAAAGAATACAATTTCATACTACCTGAGGCCTTGTTTAGATTCCAAATTTGGGGTCCAAACTTTGCATAGTAGATGTCACGTCACACTGTAGCAATTTTGTTTTTATTTGGTAATAATTATCCAAATATTGATTAATTAGGCTTAAAATATTCGTCTCGCAAAGTACAACAAAACTGTGTAATTAGTTTTTGATTTCATCTACATTAAGTACTCCATATATGTGCCGACATTTTGATGTGACGGGGAATCTTCTTTTTGCATAGTGAAATTTGAGGATGAATTTGAGTATCTAAACAAGGCCTGAATATAGAATTAGAGAGTGTTTAGTTTCCACCCAAAAACTTTATACCTCACCATATTGAATGTTTGGAGACATGTATAGAGCATTAAATATAGATAAAAAAAATAACTAATTGCACAATTTGCATGTATTTTACGAGACGAATCTTTTAAGTCTAATTAGTCCATGATTTGACACTAATTGCTATAGTTACACATATGCTACAGTATCCCCGAAAACTTTACAACTCCTGAACTAAACACGCCCTTAGCTTAAGGGCCTATGATTTCCTTGAGTGCCAAAATAAAATAGCCAAAAAAAGTATATTTTTCTTGGCGGTGTTACTGAACTCTCAAGAAAATATATATTCCTTGGAGATTGAGGTTACCCGCCAAGTAAAATGGGTGTTTCCTTGGCGGTTTCTAATCACCTCCACTCATTTCCTTGAGGGTTAATTGTAAACAATCTTTGAGTGTCATTCTTAACCGCCAAGAAAAATACCCATTTTCTTCGGTGTTATTCTAAACTATCATGTAAATTATCACGTCCTTGGGGTTGTTGAATTTTCTTGGAGGCTGGCAACCAAGAAAATGTTATAAGTACTTGACATGATTCTAAAATACAAATCATAATAACTATGTTCTACATGATTCCTATGCGCCCAACACAATTTTGACATGAACTAGAGAATCTAATTAGTTTTTTCTAGGACTTTCAAGATTTTTCAAAGTGATTTGCTATTTTATAAGGTTTGAGTAATTTTCTACATGGTTTTATAAAGTAACATTAACTTGAACTACAGGTCATATCAAATGTTGTCCAAAAATTAGATAAAAATATGTACAAGAAGACATGTTCCATTTGAGCTCATACCATGAAAATCTATAGAAAACGAAGTGTTTGTTAGGGATTGCTCGAACATATATTTTGGTGACTCTGACAGAAAAAAACAATAATATCTTAATGGTGTATGAAAATCCTAAAATTTGGTATGAGATCATAATATGGTTGTATTATCGTAGCACAAAATTTTCAAATCATATTAACAAAGTTGGACTATACATTATTCATAAATGAACCATTTGGGGACAATGTATAGTACCACTTTGTTAAAATCATTTGTTTTTTTATGCAAAGTTTATACACCATAACCATGTTGCCATGCAAGTTTGTAGAATTTTCTAACAAAGTATAGATATTCTTATAATTATCCTTTGGTAATTTGGAGATAGAACCATGAACTATACCTAGCAAACAAATGATTGTTTAGTCTAACTCCAACATATGAGCTAGAGTAACACATATGTGTCAAAATATACTTTTTATGGATTTTATTGAATCTTATTAGAGGTACGGACAATTTAATTTGGAATTACTTTCAGTAAGCACACATAAATTTATTTAAATTATAGAAAATAGTAAATATGTTCACAAAATTTGAAACTTGTACATAAAAACATATATATACATAATAAATTCATCACAATTTTAGACATAGTCTAATCAAAGCTATTTTAAATATAAATAAGGTAAGTCAATAAAAAAGTATTCACAATTATGATTCCAAATATACATGTATATTATAAAAATATTTCCTTCATGATGAATCTAATGGTATTCATTTGATATCACAAATATTAGTATGTTTTTTTAAAAAATGGTTAAACTCAAGATAGTTTAACTTAGAACCGTAGTTTTTTTTGCAGGGCCGGAGCTAGAATCCATGGGGGTTTAACGATCTATAACATTGGGGGATGCAAATATGGTGAAAATTTGACTCTTTCTATTGTCATTTCAATTTTGTATGGGTGCGGCTACACCCACGTCTTTCAATGTAGATCTGCCCTTGGTTTTTTTTGTACTCCCTCCTCCATTCTAAATTGTATGTCCTTATAGCTTTTCTAGTTATATAGCTATTATTATGTATCTAGATATAATGTTTATTTAAGTGCATAGAAAAACTACACATACCTTGAAAAGTTAGAACGCCTTAGAATTTGGAACAGAACGAGTAGAAGCACATCCATGTTTAATATTGACACAAATAAAACCGAAACCGGCGCCACGTACTTTGTACATCATTGTACTGGTAGTACTTGATCCCTGCCACAAAGTTGAACTGAAGCGCTAATTTAACACATGGATGTGCTGCTGAATTGAAGCGAAGCGACGAGGTCCGCCTCCGGTCCATCCTAAAATAGTATCATCATCATACATTCATATTCATACGGTACCAAATGGACCCATACAGAGAGCAGATCGAGCAACTTGATAGCAAATGCATCGGCCTTTGTGCACTACGCTTTTTAGATTACCCGTAGTGGGTACTCTAAAGGGATACTCTAAAGCTTTAGAGTATGAATATAGAGTAAAAACTACTGCACTGGGTACTCTTAAAACGATATTCTATCCTTTCTCTTACTCTATATTTAGAGTGGTACAGTGCTTACTCTATAGTGGGTAGTGGCGGGCCCTACTAGCTAAACAAAGGGAAAAAATGTTATAACTCACAAACCAAAAATCCAAATTAAATTTCGATCGCACCATTAAATTCGTCTCAATAAATCCTTCAAAACTAGATTACACATGGATATATTTAGATAAAGTGACAAGTGGGTCCCACAGTGGATAGAGTGGATAGAGGATGATATAGAGGATGGATGGGTGCGGAAGAATTGAGTATAGAGAAGAAAATCTTGCTGATCAGGACGTATAGAGATTGAATATAGAGGTCCATGAGTGCGGATAGCCTTAGCATCCCACAAGGAACCAGACCAGCAACCGGCCAGGCGGCCCCAGGAATTGGTCCTTTTGGATGCATGGAGCCATAGCTACCGTACTACTACACGTCTACTGCTCCACAAAACCGCGGAATTTTGCGGGGCCGTGGGTGGGAGCGACGCTGCTGTGCTGGCGACTTGTGCGAGGGACGCGCTACTCCAATAGTTCAAACAAAAAGAAATTGGTAAATCAATGAGTTTTCTAAGTGGTTAAAAAATAGGAGTATATTTGTTGGGTTTGTCCAACAGTTTTCAAAAACTTGAAGACCATTGTGTATCAGCAATCGCAGACTATTTCTAAATCATGCTAACCAATTTTAAAATTTCTTTATCTTTTGTATATTTACATCAGAAACCCTGTCCTACCCTTTATTCTTTCCCTATATCCTTCTACCTTCATGTTGGCGGAAGGATACACGCGCGTATTTGTCAACGCGATTGGATTGTATTTTCCTAAGTGCACAAAGATTGGGAGTTAAGATAGAGAGCTATTGGAGAGCAGTTTTTCCAATCTTGCCAAAAAAAATCTAGATTGGGTGTTAAGATACGGACTGCACGTACGCTAGGAAAAGTAGCGCCCAGGAGGATATGCGTGTGTTGAATCCGCGGATTTTTCTGTGTGTGGAGGGAAGGTTTCCTAGGTGCCAAATGATTGAGAGGTGGGATTAGAAATTGTTGGAGGTGTGTTTTTTCCAATATATCTGGCTAAAAATCAATGATTAGGAGAATATTTTGTGAACTCTTGGAGATCGATGCTCTTAGAGAGCTAATTATTACTACCTAGCTAATATAGTTAGCTAATCCAAATTAGCTCTGTATTATTTAGAAATGAGAGCTAATAAATAGCATGAATCTTGACAAAAGTCATTTTTGCCCCTAAAATCCACCGCACGTCGTTGTACTGGCTGCCACTGCTGTGCTGTACGTGTCTGCGGATGAGCTAATGTGAAATCACCTCTACAGGCTATTGGTTGAATAAGGGCCTGTTTAGTCCCCAAAAGCTTTTCCAAAAATTTTCAGATTTTCCGTCACATCAATTTTTGGACACATGCATGAAGCATTAAATATAGATAAAAAATAAAACTAATTACACGGTTTAGCTGTAAATCTTGAGACGAATCTTTTAAGCCTAGTTAGTCCATGATTGGACACTAATTACCAAATAACAACGAAAATGCTACAGTCTGCTACAGTGGTTTTTTGCAAAAAAATTTGCAAACTAAACAGACCCTAACAAATAAAATGCTGGAGGTAATTGAGCAAAAACTTTGAGCCCGTTCGCTTTGCTGAAAAGTCATGGCTGAAAGTACTGTTCGCTGACTTGTTGTGAGAGAAAAATACTGTTGTTTCGGCTGAAAAAACAAGCTAAAAAATACGGATTATAAGACAAGCAAACATGGCCTTTGTGTACAAGCTAAGATCCCCACTATTATTATTATTATTATTATTATTATTATTATTATTATTATTATTATTATTATACAACAAACGAAGAGAAGATGTAATCATCAGGATAGACCGATAGAGGACGTACTATACCATTGACGACGGACTCCTTTTTTTATCAAGAAATTCCATATCTCTGTTTTGTTTTGGCGACAGCAACAAACTCCTTGGCTTGTCGTCTATTGTTGAAATCAAGGTGGCCCGACCTCCATGTTGTGTGTTCCCACTCCTACAGTACGTATGTTTGCGCAAGCATGGCGTTTGCATGGTCCCGAAGCATGACGTCTCACGAGATCTGGAAGCAGGACAAGGAAGAGATTCTAGATTTCTAGTAGTGTGACAGCCTGACAGGTGCATGCACTGAATTTTCTTCGGGTCTTCCCGCCGCCGCCCATGAAACTTTCGTGGATAGCCTCGCGCGTATAAATACGATGTGCGATTGTCGCATATATAGCCACATTGGACGAATGTCGCTATGACGGAATACTTGGATTTTGTTAATTTGCTTGCTTCTGAATGAAAAAGGACTATGAACTGATTTTGTTACGTGCGTAACAGATGTGTTAGCGACCCCATACATTTTTACCATGATCGTAGACGGGATAATAGAGACAAAGTTCATTCATAAATAAATTTGGAGTCCACAAACTAATCAACGAAAATTACTTATTTTGTTCATTCACATTTGTTACTTTCTCTAACCAATAACAATAACTACTAAAAACTAGTCCAATATTACCTCATATATGTGACCTAATGGACTAGTAACCCTAACAAAACTAGTACATGACTAGAGGACTAACAAATAGTCTGCCCGTTAGATCTTTAGGTACTAAAAATTAGTTAACGGGTTGTTAGTCTTATGGATCCAAAGGCTTCGATTACCAATTACCATGTAAATCCTTGTCATACTTTCTTAACCACGAAAATGGTTATGTTTGTCGCTGCATTCATAGATGTACAAGTGGAATGAATTGCGTGGTATGCATATGCATGCATACTTAGTTTTAGTTGGGTTTTTTTTCATATCTTGATATTATGGGCTGTGTGGCAGATCCACAAATGAGGCAAATTTGTTTTATAATAATAGAAAGCTAGAAATCTTACTAGTGGTGTGCTAATAGATACAACAAAGAGCATAGATGACTATATCAATTCAAAATGCTCAAGTAACCTGTATAATATTATAATATTATATTTTGGACAAAACATGTATAATATTGTAGATAGAAAATAACTAATAAAGAGCATCGATGACCAAAACATCATATATGTCTTTACAATTTAATACCAATTTGCCCACAATCTTCAATTCTACATTAAAATTTAAAAATGTCATAGTTTTTTTTAAAAACAAGATGTAGCAATATAAATTGAAATTAGTGAATACAATACACTAGGCTCATGCATGACAAATATATAACATTGTAAAGAGAATTGTGTTGTACTCCATTTCTTCTCTGAGAACTTCCATCAATTCCCACAATTTCTTCTCTGAGAACTTCCAACACTAGGCCCCCACATGCATGCACAGGCGCATGCGTACTGCTACAGCATGCGGGGCCGGGCTGGCAGGCATAGCAGCAGCGCGTGGACAGGTGCGGCAGCAGCGTGCCTATGGGCAGACAGGAGCTGCATGCATGCGCTATGGGGCCCGTCCAGGCAAAGTGGGAGGCAAAGGCACGATGCACGCGTTCCTTCTGTCGGTCGCATGCATCCATGAAAATGTGTCGTCTGCGCCATTTCCTACAGCATCCCCATGTAGAGGGAGCACGTCAGGCGCATGGGTGAGCAATAGGCGCGGGCGTAGGTCCGGACGCTAGTCTTTCCCTTAAAAAAAGGATAAGCAGGCCAAGGTTATGATTATATTTATATCACAAGCTCCCAAAGATCTTACAGGACACTAATAGGATATTTGCTCCATCATTAATATCGTTCAACTAATAACTCAGTTATGTTTAGCTGTGCATGGCTTATCGCTTGAATTTATCAGCCCGGCTTATCAGACATGGTACAATGTTTTCTCTCACAATAAAATAGCATCTCGGCCGGCTTATCAGCCGCAAAAATCATCAGCCAAACAGCTTTTGACGACTAGCACGCTGCCACGAGCTCTTGTCAAATTGAACAACAAACCTGCTTCATCTGCAGAAACCATTGAGCAAGCAATACACTAGACAGTTACACCCACTTCATTGCCACAATGACACCTAGCGAGTGGCGTTGATAATGTATGGTCTCAACTGTACAAATATGTGCTGATAAGCCGCCTGTTAAGGCAAACCGCTGCGGTGCTATCGGGGCGACTAGGGAAGTGGCACCGGCCATGTACGTTGGTAGGCGCCCAGTAGGCAAGAGGCAAGCTAAAGTTATCGAGCCGAGCGAAGTTAAGAATCATTCAAAATCAATTAATTGGTTTTATTTAAAATTAAAAATAAGGTTGATCAAATCTTTTCTTAAAACAAGTTGCAAAGCCAGGCAGTCAGCTAAATGTGTTTTTTTAATGAGCTTTTGCACCCGATGCCAACATTAAGCAAAGAATTTCCTCTCTACCCCTCATCCTTCTGCCTTCCTCTCTTTTGTCTTTCCTCACACAGATGAATACTTTATTCTCGGTGGATCCTATTTTAGAGTTCTCAAAACTTACCAAACATTGGAGGTTTTTTTTCTTTTGCTAATCTAGCACCTTCTAACATGCATGGCAAACATTACACCTTCTCTCAAAATTATACATTAAAATTGTCATTGTAAACTAGACTAGAGGGAGTAGTAAACTTTTTTTAAAAAAACCTCTCATCTGAGTACAGTTATAGTATCTGTTCATGCACATACTTACACACGCATACCATACACCTCACACACTACTTGTACACTACTAGACCTACAACTACACACATATAATAATCGTAGTATCTGTTCATGCACATACTTACACATGCACACCATGCACCACGCACACTACTTGTACACTACTAGACCTACAACTATACATAGATAATAATTGCGTCCTTCTTAAGATCACCGAGACCATCCATAGCTCCGTAGATGACGGACACGTCGCAATCTCTTTGTGGCTCCACGCGAAAGAGGCTGCAGACACATGATATAAGGAAAAAACCTCGGTGGGAAAACACGCTTCGAGCATGACTCGAACGCGCGTCGTGGCCTCCACACCGGGAGCGCTCACCAACCGAGCTAAAGAGAGAGAATGCCACCACTCGTACTGTTCTTTGAATGGAGACTTCTACAGTCCTATTGTGCTAAAGGAAAGCTTGTGAATGTACTAAGTACTAGTCAGTATCAGTACTAAGTAGCTTTCTCTTGAAGAAAAACTAATTATACATGATCGAATATTCATGGGGGTTAATCAGATTAAATATCACGCAAATTTAAGCTGCACTAGCAATTATAGTACATTGGAAGATGTTTCGAGTCAGACCGACTGCTCTGGCGTCCTCTATATCCTCCTGCAGTAGTGATTTGGAGAAAAAAGAGCTACAACGGACTACTATATGTCACCTTATAAATTAGCGTGTCCCTTTCCGTCCGGTAAATCAAGCGGACGTAGCGTCCTTCCGCTACAGCACTGACCCCACGCGAGAGCGCGGCAGCGGCCGCGACAGAGAGAGTGTGGGAGATAGTGCAGCAGTGGGCCCCACTTTTTTCTAATAAAAAAATGTTATAGCTCACAAACCAAAAAACCAAATTAAATTCCGATTGCACCATTAAATTTGTTTCAATAAATTCTTCAAAACTAGATCTCACATGGATATATTTAGATAAAGTGACAAGTGGGTTCCACAGTGGATAGAGGATGATATAGAGGATGGATAAGTGCGGAAGAATTAGGTATAGATGAGAGAATCTTGGTGACTAGGATATATAGAGAATGAATTTAGAGTACCACGAGTGCAAATAGCCTCACAAGAATAAGTTTAGCTTAAAAATTGACAGCACTAATACGATACTATCTAATTTTCAACCCTCGACCGAAAAAAAGTGAGAGAAGGAGCATTCACTGTTCTGATATTTTATGACAGGCACTGCCACTGACCGAGACTCCGAGACAGAACGGCAGAGCAACTGAGACGTCGATTCCCATTCCCTAGTGTTTATCAGTTGCATTACACTCAGATCACGCGAAGAAGCTTGAGACGTCGATGTCGAGGTCGTCGCCGTCGGCTCTGTCGATCACTGACATGACTTCCTCGAACCCGAACTGCACGTCGTCGCCGGCGACCTCGAAAGGCGGGAAAGAGACGACGTGGTTGGAGTCCGAGGTCGCCGGGGACACGCCCCAGTTCTCGGACGTGGACGGCGCGGAGAAGGGGCTGCGCTCCGGCACGAGGCACCCGCTCGCCGTCGCCGGCGTGGAGGAGAAGCAGAAGAGCGTAGGTGCGTCCCAGGCCTGCAGCTGCTGCTCTGGCTCCACGGTCGGCCCCTCGGTCTTCACCGTCAGCGCCAGCGCGTCCGCGGCAGCCTGGCCCGCCGCCGCCCTCTGGCTCTGAACGCAGGTGTGGTCACCGAGGTAGACGACGTCAAAGAAGGTCGGGTCCTCGTCGGTGCGCTGCACTTGCTTCGTCGCCGCACATCCCTGAGAGTGCCGGTGCGTGCAGCGGTAGTAGCCCCTGCAATGTTTGCACGGATCACGTCCAGAATCTTGTTTGTTGGGGAAGAAAAGAAGAGATTTTGCTTGTGCATCCAGAACAAGATTTGCACAAAGTAGCATCACCAATCCGATTTGGAAATTGCTCTATGAATCACTGTTCCCCCATCGGACAAAGAATAAGTGGAGGCCAGCCAAAGACTTGCAAACAACACAAAAAAAACAGAGGCTGCAACTTTTTTCAGCAAGACAAGAGTGCAGATGAGAAAGAAGAAGGAAATTGATTTCGATTCCACTTGCGAAAAGAACACGTGCAGATGAGATTGGGCTCTGAAGTCCGGAAAAGAAAAGAAAAATCTTTTGATAGGACATGGATGTGTCAAGTGGCCACCTTGGGTGCTTGGTTCCAAGGATCTCCTTCTGGCCGTACTTCCTCCAGCTGTGGCCGTCGTCGGCCGGGTGGTCGCCGGCCGAGCTCACCCTCACCTCATGCCTCTTCTTGTCCATCGTCTTCCTGCAAGTCCACATGAAACCACTTGAAAAACTCAGCAAAGAGAGACGGGTTTCTGTTTCTTAATCGAGAAGCTCGATGGAATGGATACCTTTTCTTGGTGGCCTTGATGAAGGGCGCGTCGGAGGCGTCGCTGAGCGGGCTGGCCACGGCGGAGCGCTTCCGGGCGCCGACGAGGTTGGAGGTGGTGATGAGCAGGCTGATGGAGCGCTCAGCGATGGTGGAGATCTGCGAGGCGAGGTGCTTGCACAGGTCGGGCGAGGAGCCGCCGAGGTGCACCTCCAGCTGTCTCGCCAGCTCCTTGACGTGGCCCAGCTCCGTCACCACCAGCCGGCTGTCTCCATTGCCGTCGACGACGCTGGCCATCGATCGACCGACGAATCTCTCTTGTCTGTTGCTGCCGCGCAGGCTAGACTAGAGCAGGTTCAGATGGCAGGGCAGGAGGCAGGGCCGCAGGATTGTGTCTCTGCGGCTGCTGGGAGAAGAGAAAAAGAGGCAGGTGGGTGACTGGGTTTGTGAGGGAGTGATGAGGCAAACGGCGCAGGGAGCTGCCCTCTTTATAACGGCGACGACAACGACGGAAACAAAAGCAAGGGGAGCGAAGCGCGTTTCCTCTTGGGTTGGGGGGGGAGATATACCTGTTAGGTTATGATCTCCCTGTCATTAGGCCCAACGGTCTAATGGGCCTTGTTCTCGCGTCCTGATCGGGGGCGCCCAACCCAACATGGTTGGTGGGCCCCCGTCGCACAGCGCTATATATAGGAGGTGGGGGCCGGGCTCAAAGAAAGGGGTTTGCCTGCAGCCACTTCCCCACCGACATCCTAACCCTAATCCCGATCAGAGAAGGGGCGCTGCCAGCGACGGGAAGCCGTCACCGACGATGGCTCCTCCGGCGAACGACTCCAACATCGGCACCTCCTCCGGATCGGCCGCTGCTGCTCCTACCGATGGTTTGCGAATCCACGCTCTACCGTTTCCTTTTCTCTTCACTGTTGTGTGGTAGATATTATATTAGGACGTGCTGTGAATCTTTTTGACCATTTCATACAATGAATTTGTACCCGATCTGACGAACCTATGAACTACGAAACACAACAATGGTACCGGAGCCACGGTATATGAACGAAGAACCCTAGATCGGGTAAACCGATTTTAAATCGGGGAAGAAACAAAGAAACAAAAGCAACCCGATTCCAGATCGGGCAAAGAAAGGTTCAACGGAACCCTAACCCTAATAAAAAAAAAGGAATGGGATATGCCAGCGCCTGGTGCGGCTCTCTGGCCCCTGCGCGCATCACCGAACCGGCTTGCGGGGGCGGGGGGCCGGGCCCGGTCGCCGGCGCTGGGGAAGAAACCGCGGGGGAGGATGCAACCACGCCGTGACTCTGGACACCGCCGGCAGGACCGCTCGACGGCGACGAGCTCAGCCATGGGCGAGCTCGTGCGCCGGCGAGGGGCCCGGCGGCGGCACCGCCTTCCTATGAAGCTCTAAGAAAATGGAAAGTGCTGCTTGTCCTGTGGAAAGGGAAGAGCAAGAAAGAAATGCCAAGAACTCCGGCTGCGGCACCCGCCGAGCTGCCCCAGTGGCCGCCGGCGGCTGCCAGCCGCCATGGAGCCGTTGGTCCGGCTATGGCTGAGAGGAAAGAAGAATGGGAAGAGTAGAAAGAAAGGCCGGTGGCCATGGAAGAAGAAGAAGGGAGGAACACCTCCGGCGAGACCGGCCGGCGGCCTCCACCCGCCGAGCGGCTGCGGCTGGAAGAAGGATGAGGAAATTTCGGTTAGGGTTTGAAGAAGAACCGGTCGACTCTCTGGTTTTAATCCCGCGATGAACAAGGACAACCGTCCGATTAACTTGAACGGTGGAGATCACCCGTGGATGCCGGCTGGGCTCAAATCGGCCCAGGCGGGGCGAGTCAGGGGGCCGGATTGCCGGCCCAGGCCCAGGTTGCGGCCTGGGCGCGGCATCCTCTCTGAGCAGGCCGAGCCGGGCCGCGCATTACCGAATGGGCTGCCTGAATCCAGCTGGGCCGCGCGCGCCACAGAGCTGGGCCGAGCGCGGTGCTGGTCGTGGCGCTCGCATGGGCCGCACGCTGCGCTAACGGGCCGAGCGCCACCGGGCCGAGCGCCATCATAGGCTGCGCGTCTCAGAAAGGCCTTCGGGCCAAATTGAAGAAGAAAGGAATTACGTTTTTTTTTCAGAAGCATTTTCTTTTACATGAATTTGATGAATGTTTGAATGAATTCGAATGAAATTTTGATAAGAATTTTCGTGCAAATTTGTCCAACGACGTTTTTGCTCAGAAATAATGAAATTTTTTTTTAGTGCTTCTGGAAAATAATTTTATGAGAATTTTCTTATTGTTTCCGCTGCGTACTTGATATATTTATTTTCATTATCAAATTCGAACCAACGGGAGAATTTGGTTTTGGAAAAATGAATAATAATTGAAGATGAATTGTAGTATTGTTATTTTCTGACCAACGTTGTTAATAACAATATTATGATTTTGATTCAAGAAAATTGTGCATTAATTTTATTTCTGCCCAACGGTGATGTAAAATTATTGCATAAATGAATTATATGTTTCAATTTGACCAACGTTGAGTTAAAGCATATGATTTCATGTATAAATGTTACTCACTTACTCTGATGTGGTTTCAGGAGGTAAATGCATTGTGAACATCGCGAACATCCCGACACTCAACGGGAGCAATTACCGTGTGTGGCGGGAGAAGTATGAACTGGAACTTGCGTTGGGAGAGGTCGATTTTGCCATCACCTCACCGTGTCCTACTGAGCCAGAGGACCCGGTGAGAGGTGATAATGAATCTGACGCTGATTTCGCTACTCGAAAGCGTGATCATGCTGAGATAAGAATGAAATATGACCTTGAACATAGGCAATGGACTCTCTCCAATCGCAAGTGCCTGTTGGTGGCCAAAGCCACCATAGAAGAACAGATAAGGGGCTCAATCCCTGAATGTGCTACTGCCACAGAATATCTTGAGAAAATTAAGAGTCAGTTTACTGGGTCTACCAAGGCCACTGCAAGTTCACTGATAAAGAAACTTGTGAATGAAAAATATACTGGCGGTAGCATCAGAGAGCACATCTTGAAGATGAACACCACGGCATCTAAGCTGATAGAGATGAATTTGAAGGAAGATGATTTCCTGATTCATTTGATTTTTGCTTCTTTGCCAAAAGAATATGATACCTTCATTGTGAACTACAATATGCAGCCTGAAAGATGGGGCATAGAAAGGCTTATCTCAATGTGTGCTCAAGAAGAGGAGAGGATAAAGTCCTCACAGAGTGAGTCCGCTCATTTTGTGAAGGATAATAAAAGAAAGAACTTCAATAACAAGAACTCTAAACCACAGGGGAAACCCAAGTGGGACAAGGCCTCTTCCTCACAGGGAAAGAAACCCCAGGAACCTGAGAATCAGCAGAGCAACTCCTATGGTGGAGCTGAAAAGGACCAATGCAAGCACTGCTTCAAGAAGGGACACTACAAAAGAGACTGTCCTGACTTCCTGAAATCTCTACTGAAAAGAGGTGATGAATTTATTACATTTGTAGATGAATCCCTGTATTTATGTTATGCAAAATCCACTTGGTGGGTTGATTCAGGAGCAACTACTCATGTTGCAAATTCCTTACAGGGGTTAAGTGGGACGAGAACCTTGCAAAGAGGAGAAAGAACGATTAAAGTTGCGAATGGAGTACAAGCCGATGTTGAAGCGATTGGAGATTTATCTTTAGAATTGAACCACGGCTTTGTACTTAGACTTAAAGAAGTACTTTTCGTTCCCTCTTTGCGTAGAAATTTAATAAGTGTTTCGAAACTTGATGATGATGGAATTGATTGCCATTTTGGTGATGGCAAATGTAAGATACTTGTTAATAATGAATGTGTTGGTCTTGCCTTCCGACAAGACAAACTTTATTTATTATCCCTTGATGAAAATGCGAACAATGTATGCGATGAGAATATGAATGATTCCCCATCTGCGAATATAATTAAGAAGCGGAAGCGAATTGACGACGCCTCTTCGAAATTATGGCACTGTCGCTTGGGCCATATTTCGAGGGGGAGAATGGAACGGCTAATTAAAGAATCAATTCTTCCGCACTTAGAATTTTCAGATTTAGAACAATGCATTGATTGCATCAAAGGAAAGTATGTCAAGAAGATTAAGAAAAATGCCAAACGAAGCACAGGAACTTTAGAAATTATCCACACTGATATATGTGGTCCATTTCCTGTGAAAAGCGTGGATGGTTATGACTCGTTTATAACATTCACAGACGATTACTCTCGTTATGGCTATATTTATCCAATTAAAGAAAGATCGGAAGCATTGGATAAATTCAAAATATTTAAAGCTGAGGTTGAAAATCAGCATGATAAGAAAATAAAGATAGTACGATCAGATCGAGGTGGAGAGTACTATGGGCGACATACCCCATATGGCCAAATTCCTGGACCGTTTGCAAAGTTTCTACAGGAAAATGGCATAGTCGCTCAGTACTCCACACCGGGGGAGCCTCAGCAGAATGGAGTGGCTGAAAGACGAAACCGTACCTTAATGGATATGGTAAGAAGCATGATAAGTTACTCCACTTTACCGATTAGTTTATGGATGGAGGCACTGAAAACCGCCATTCACATACTTAATCGAGTACCAAGCAAATCGGTGCCTAAAACACCGTATGAATTATGGACAGGAAGGGAACCCTCACTTAACCATTTGCGTGTGTGGGGCTGTCCAGCTGAGGCAAAAGTGTTTAACCCAAACATAGGAAAGTTAGACTCCAAGACAGTCAGCTGCCATTTCATTGGCTATCCAGAAAGATCGAAAGGATATCGATTTTATTGTCCTGACAGACATACGAAGATTGTAGAAACAAGACACGCTGTGTTCTTGGAGGACAACATGATCAGGGGGAGCATGGTAGCACGAGAAATAAGCCTACAGGAGAAACGGGTACATGTACCCACTCCGATGGTTGAAGAACCATTTTTTACGCTACCTGTTGCTGTTGAGCCGACAGTGCAGGACACTGTGGAGCCAACACCTGTTGTGAGTTCTCCCGTGGCGACAACTAATGAAAATGAGGAACCTGTCCTTGAGGAGGCTGTCCTTGAGGACCCCATAGAACCAAACGTCGCACATGAGGAAGAACAACAACAGCCCAATGTGGAACAAGTGCCAGAGGCCCCTAGAAGGTCTCAAAGAACAAGAAGGTCAGCTATTTCTAATGATTATGAAGTTTATGAAACAGAAGAATTTCAGATGGGGGATGATCCCACCTCATTTGAAGATGCCATGAGAAGCGACCACTCATCGAAGTGGCTTAAGGCCATGGAAGATGAAATGAAATCAATGAGTACCAACAAAGTTTGGGACTTAGAAATTATTCCTAAGGGAGCCAAAACAGTAGGTTGTAAATGGATCTACAAAACAAAATATGACTCCCAAGGGAACATAGAAAGATTTAAAACGCGACTTGTGGCAAAAGGCTTTACGCAAAGAGAAGGGATTGATTACAATGAGACGTTTTCTCCAGTCTCATGTAAAGATTCCTTCAGAATTATAATGGCACTTGTGGCCCACTATGATTTGGAATTACATCAAATGGATGTAAGAACGGCGTTCCTTAACGGGGATTTGGAAGAAAATGTTTATATGGCACAACCGAAAGGTTTTGTTGTAAAAGGAAAAGAAAATATGGGATGCCGCCTAAAGAAATCTATCTACGGATTGAAACAAGCCTCAAGACAGTGGTATTTGAAATTTGATAGAACGATAAAAGGTTTTGGGTTTAAAGAGAATGTTGAGGACAATTGCGTTTACGCAAAATTCAAGAATGGGAAGTATATATTCCTAATCCTGTATGTGGATGATATCCTGCTTGCTAGCAGTGATGTCAGTCTACTAATGGAAACGAAGAAATTCTTGTCCTCAAACTTCGATATGAAAGATCTCGGTGAGGCCTCGTTTGTTTTGGGAATAGAGATTCACCGAGATAGAAGAAAGGGGGTACTGGGGCTGTCGCAAAAGGCATACATAGAAAAGATTTTGAAGAAATTTTGTATGCATGCGTGCAGTTCTTCACCTGCTCCTATTATCAAGGGCGATAGATATGGGGAACATCAATGTCCCAAGAATGAATATGAAATTAACCGAATGAAAGCGGTACCGTATGCTTCAGCAGTTGGAAGTTTACAATATGCTCAAGTGTGTACACGCCCTGACTTGGCTTTTGTCACCGGGTTACTTGGCAGATATCAAAAGAATCCAGGAATAGAACATTGGAAATTGGTGAAGAAAGTCCTGCGTTATTTGCAGGGTACGAAAGGCCTCATGCTAACGTATAGAAGATCTGATTCCCTGCAGATAGAGGGGTATTCAGATTCCGATTATGCGGGAGAAGAAAGAAAATCCACGTCAGGATATATATTTACTCTCGCAGGAGGGGCTATATCGTGGAAAAGCTCCAAGCAAACGGTAACTACATCCTCGACAATGTATGCCGAGTTTGTAGCATGCTATGAGGCAACGGGGCAGGTGAATTGGCTAAAGAAATTTATACCCGGATTGAAAGTGATTGATGAAATAAATGAACCGATGAGGTTGTATTGTGATAACAACCCAGCGGTACAATATGCTTACAACAATAGGTCAAGTGGTGCTGCCAAACACATTGACATAAAGTACTATGTTGTAAAAGATAAAGTTCGGGATCATATCATAAATCTTGAGCATATAAGTACAGAGAAAATGCTCGCGGATCCGCTCACTAAGGGCTTACCACCCAACGTGTTCAGAGTACACGTAGCCGGCATGGGTTTAAGGGAAAGCCTATGATTCCCGAACATACGAAGGGCCCAGAAGAAACTTCATTCCAAAACAGAGAAATGTGTTGTAGCTGTTAGTCTAACGGCACTGATTGCTGTGACGATGAAACAGTTCAATGCACTAATCTGCAATGGAATAGGATAGAAACAAGAAAAATATGAATCGAAAGTTTAAGTATGAAATTAAAGAACGAAGAAGATGATGAGAGATCAAGGGGGAGAATGTTAGGTTATGATCTCCCTGTCATTAGGCCCAACGGCCTAATGGGCCTTGTTCTCGCGCCCTGATCGGGGGCGCCCAACCCAACATGGTTGGTGGGCCCCCATCGCACAGCGCTATATATAGGAGGTGGGGGCCGGGGCTCAAAGAAGGGGGTTTGCCTGCAGCCACTTCCCCACCGACATCCTAACCCTAATCCCGATCAGAGAAGGGGCGCTGCCAGCGACGGGAAGCCGTCACCGACGATGGCTCCTCCGGCGAACGACTCCAACATCGGCACCTCCTCCGGATCGGCCGCTGCTGCTCCTACCGATGGTTTGCGAATCCACGCTCTACCGTTTCCTTTTCTCTTCACTGTTGTGTGGTAGATATTATATTAGGACGTGCTGTGAATCTTTTTGACCATTTCATACAATGAATTTGTACCCGATCTGACGAACCTATGAACTACGAAACACAACAATACCTGTTGCAAGTGCAGCCGGATTGTTTGGGTTTTGGACTAGATATACATGTTGCAAGTGCAGCCGGATTGTTTGGGTTTTGGACTAGATATTGGGGCTATGATTGGCCATGTCGGATTTGGATCGGGCCGCCCGTCCGTAACACGTCTTCATGCTGCCGAGTGCCGAGTGCCAAACGTCAAGAAAGGGGTACGGTCCCTACCTACCTTATTACGAGGGACAGCAGCACCTTCCTCGGAGGCTTCGCGTTTTCGTTTTCGATCGAGAACCTCGTGATCGAGCAATGCTCATCAGTCATCACCCTACTAGCTAATTGTCTGATTTTTGCTTGGTCACTGACAGGAGATGTTGGTTGAGCCCAACATCACGATGGGAACCCCGAAGATAGCTATGGCCAGTTGATGTTAGTGCATCCCATCGCGCGCATGGGACCATGCTTTTTTTTTTGAGCAACGCATGTATACTTCTAGCTCTTTAATTATTTTACGCACGCAACTGACCACGGGGAGATATAGTTTGCTGAATCTAGTTAGGAACTGGAATATTGGATGATGTAGCTAGTATCAACATCGCAGAAGGATATACAACTACTTAGCTTCATCCTACGTATACCCCTATAGTATCGGAAACGAAAATGCTACGTACAGGGTATCTGTCCGTCCCGACGCCCCTTCGTAGGCCTGCATACCAGTCCAATAAACCTTCGCTCTACGTCCGCTCGTTTTTTATTATGATCTCTGCGTCCATCTCCTCCGTTGCACCAGTTGGACAAGGAAAGGAGAAGGAGACGAGAGACCTGCTTCGCACGTCGCCGGTGACCCCGCCTATTCTTGCTCCATTGGCCGAACACTGCTCCTGCCCTGCGGCCCGCTTTGCAGTCCACGGTCATCCTGCGCTGCTCCTTCCCTTGTTCCACCGCGCCACCCCACTGCTTCTGCTATGTGGCCCGCTTCGCCTGACGGCGTGGGCACCGCCGCGCCCAGGCGTGGCGACCGCTCCCTCGGCCGCCAGCTAGCCACTGAGGCTGCTGCGTAAGGAGAAGCGTTGGGCCTTGGCGCGGTAGCCCTCTGGCCTCGCCTCCTACTACGACTATGGCGCCATGATGCAGCTAGTAGAGGCTACACCAAGATACGATGCATGTTGCAAGTGTATATTTTAAATGTTTAAGATGTTTTAGAGGTATGTTGCAAGTGTTTTGTAAGGATGTTGCAAAAGTAGATCAGGATGTTGCACATGTTGCAGTAGGCTATAAATGTATGTTTCAAGTGTATGTCTCAAATGTTTTTGTCTGTTTCAGACGTATGTTGCTAGTGTTTCATTTGGATATTGCAAAACTAGATTGGGATGTTGCATATATATGCAAGTGTTTTTATACGTATGTTGCAAGTGTTTCATCTTGATGTTTGCAATGGCTACACACGTGTTTTCAAGTTTTTTCTAGTTTTTGCAAGTGTTTTAGACGTATATTGCAAGTGTTTCAGTTGTTTCGGACATATGTTACAAGTGTTTCATCTGGATGTTGCAGAAGTAGATCGAGTGTTGCACATGTTGCAATGCGCGTGAGAAGAGGAGGGGGTGTGAGCAGTCCCTGCATGCGGTCTAGTGGCACAGGCCCCGCGTGGGCACACGAAATACAGGCTTGGGCGAGGGTGTGGTAGCCCTAGCATGGGAAACGGGAGTGCAGCGCGGGCGTCCGGACGTCCGGGCACTATCATTGCCGTATCTGAAAGGATATATCCTACAACACTGCTAGCTAATAAGAGCTTGCTTGCTCTAGCCTCTAGGCATGGTCGAGTCTACAGATCTCAAATCTCTAGTTTTTGCCATGCCTCAGGTTCTCGGAGATTCCAAAATAATTAACTAAAAAAAGCCTACAAGGACGATCAAGCTTGTACAAAGCATGTGAGCATCGCATGTTTAGTAAATGGAGTATATGTTTTTTTAAGGGAAATAGGTGGGCTTTTACACCCTATTGTGCTTTATTGCAAAAAAAGGGTACAAAAAGGTTCCACAATACAAAATCAAGAGACAAAAAAGGTTAAAAAGAAAATAGAAAGGATTACACATATGGTTCTTGCCATAAATCAATAGGAGGATGATAGTTTGCTTTGGCCCGTAGAATTACTAGTGTGAATTCGGTTTTAAAAATTGTATTGAAACGCTGCACCGAAGACTAAATGTTCATGAAGACAACATCATTTCTTACTGTCCAAATAATTGACCAGCACATGGTAACCACAATCTCCATGAAAAAAGGCAATTGGAGTTTATCTTTGAAGCTTTCATTCAAAAATCTAGAAAGGACAGGTGTTGATGGGAACAAAGAGGCGGAGAGTGTTCCAAAAAGCCAAAGCAAATGGGCAACCCAACATTAGGTGAAAGAGAGTTTCTTCCACACCCTAGAGGCAAAGAACACAATTGTAATATTGGAGGATCATGTTTTTATGCCAAAGAAATTCTCTGGTACTCGGTCAGTCTTTCAACACAAACTAGAAGAACTTTCTATTGTTTTGACATGATTTCCATAGCCAGTGAAAAACTTGGTGAACTTGTGAGTGACCAATCAGGCAATCATAAGCTTATAAGCTTTCCTTGAGGCCAAGACAGAGGAACCCCATAATAAGTAAGTCCATTGGTTCGGCTCTTGATGAAGGTGCAAGTCTTGGACGATGGTCTCAAGTTGTTGAAATTGAGCATAGGCTTCAATAGATAGTGGTAGATGAAAAAGAGAATGAAAGGCGGTGTAAGCTTCATCTTTTGTACTGCAATGTGTGAATTTTTAGCAAAGGATAATTCTAGGAACGTCAGCTACAAAAATCTTCCATTCCAAAGGTCAAGCCAAAAGAAATAAGAACTTCCATTATGAATATTAGCTGTGGCCATGCCTTTATATATAGGAATCTACAAGCTTTGGCATAGGCTAGGTTACCTTTGGTGGTTTGCAGTTATTGACATCAGATCATCTCCACAGACAATGTTTTCTAAATGTGTCAATCTGCTTAATGATTGTTTTTGTTAAGAGGAACATACTCATGGAAAAAGTAGGAAGGGCTGTGAATACTGCATTAGTGAGCTCTAACCGACCAGCCTGACTTATGAGCCGTTCGGCTGTGCTGATAAGCCGGCTGAAAAACACTGTTGGCTGATTTATTGTGAGAGAAAAATACTGTTTCGGCTGAAAAAACAAACTGAAAAAGACGGATTATAAGCCGAACAGGGCCTTAGAAAGGAAGAAATACTGACCAGAAGTCTGCAACTGATGGAGCATATGATGTCACAGCTAGTATTTGTTTTATCCCATCAAGGCACACTTCTTCTAAAGTTAAATTTGGTATATTCTCGGCTAAAGCCTACTATGAAAGTGTAGGACGACGTTGTCTACTAATAGTTCATATTTATTTACTGGGAATAAACAAAGCAGACAACACTCGGCTAACTAATTCCAAACACATATCGCTTTCCCGCGTCTCTGATGATGCTGAGATACTATATATGCTTTGGTTAGTTGGTAGTTGCTGCACACACCACTCATTGGTAGTTTGGTTGCTTTTCTTTCGTTCTAGAATTATATGCTAGCTAGTGTTTTCAGTGTAGTACGAAAAACTGTAGTACGACGTTTTTCCACTCCGCATGCATTCACACCTACTGAGACCTTCCGCACGGATACGCCATCCTCCTCCGGTATCCAACTTGTAGTACTAGTTACCGCAAAAACGCTCTGCACTGGGGGACGGTAAACGGTGCGCAAGGCTCGTCCACATGCCAGATTAGCGCTAGCGAGGGAGATGCCGTTCGTCCTTGTGTTCGTCAGAAAAAGGCAGAAAGCATATGCGGGAAAGAGAGAGGAGAGAGGTAAAAGCATGTAGCGGCGGGTCCTACTATTTTAAGTAACTAAAAAATGTTATAACTCACAAACCAAAACATCAAATTAAATTTCGATTGCACCATTAAATTTGTTTCAATGAATTCTTCAAAACAAGATCTCACATGGATATATTTAGATAAAGTGACAAGTGACCCCCACAATTGATATAGGATGATACAGACGATAGATGAGTGCGGGAGAATTAGGTATAGAGGAGAGAATCTTGATGACTATAATGTATAGAGGATGAATATAGAGGTTCATGAATGCGGATAGTCTGAAAGTACTAGGCTAGTGGCCGAGCAGGTCGTACATATGAAAATTCAGCGAAATCATGACTAGGGCCTTGTTTAGATCGTGGAAAGTTAGAATTTTTAACTGTAGCATTTTCGTTTGTATTTTACAAATATTGTTCAATCATGGGCTAACTAAGCTCAAAAGATTTGTCTCATGATTTACAACTAATCTGTGCAATTAGTTATTTATTTTACCAACATTTAATGCTCTATGCATGCGTCTAAAAAATTGATGTGATAAAAAGCGAGTGAAAAAACTTGGAATTTGAAATGGAAGAGAACGAGGCATAGCAAGGCAGCCGCAATTTGCTTGCTTTTTTCCTAGGATTTACACTTGGTAATTACCTCTTCATTATCATTATCATTAGCTCCGTCGTCTTGCCTGCAACTAATTCAGATGTCCATTTCAGAAGGTGAGCCCATAGAGGACAATACCATGTTTACTTTCGTGGAAACACATGTAAGGCCAAGGACGGTCGTATTAAAAGTTGTCTCTGAATTCTGATGCCACCTTGTACCAAAAGCTTGGCCTGATCCATGTTGGATACTACGTATTAAATCTTGCATGCATTAGCTGTCACATGTCGGAATCAGCAGCTAGCGGTTGTCTACCAGATGAGAGCTGACTCAAGATGGCAACGGGTACGTATCCGACGGGTAGTGTCCATTTGTATCTATACCCGTACCCGCAAAATTTTATCCGTCGGGTTACCCATACCCGTATGCGGGTAAAAAAATAGTTCCATACCCGTACCCGCCGGATAATTCTCACCCGACGGGTAACCCGTACCCGATAGCATACCCAAAAATTACCTAAAAATATCAAATAGTCACATGCAACAATAAATCATTCTAAGCTTCCAACAAGTTACAAACATGCTAACAAACATTATTAGCATCATTACAACAAAGGCAATCTACTAGAAATATAGTGGATGTCTCAATGGGCCAAATTCATGACTTATATACGCTAAAATAACTGAGGTTAGCTAGTTATTTTTGCGGGTATGTCTTACCCGCGGGTATGCGGGTATGGGTAGTATACACCCGCACCCGTACCCGCCATATGGGTATAGGATTTTACCCAATAACGTACCCACGGGTAGAAAATTCATCCCATACCCGCCACTTTATCGGGTAATACCCGTCGGGTACTCGGGTTTCGGGTACCCGTTGCCATCTCTAGAGCTGACACAGTCCTGTTGCTGTTTAGGAGTTGATTAAGGCCCGGTTTAGTTTCCAAAAATTTTCGCTTTCTACCATAAAAGAACATGTTTGGACACATGCATGGAGTACTAAATGTAGACGAAAAAAAACTAATTACATAGTTCTCGGTGAAATCTTGAGACGAATCTTTTAAGCCTAATTAGACCATGATTAGCCATAAGTGCTACAGTATCACATGTGCTAATGATGAATTAATTAGTATCATTAGATTCATCAAGCAGTTTTCTAACGGGTTCTGTAATTTGGTTTTTTTTATAAGTATCCAAAAATTACTCCTGACATCCTTCCAACATATGCGATGTGACAACAAAAAATTTTCACCTCCCGACTAAACACCACCTAACATATTACTACAGTAGCTATTAGTACTCACCAAACCTTTTCACATCCATCCAATCAATCCAGCATACTAGTACTAGAGAATTGTAGTTAAACCGATGCCACGTAAAAGGAATGGAGCTTAATTTCTTCCTTCCCTAATGTGACCATGCATGAATATATTACTGTTTTTTTTTACTACCAGTCAAAATTATGTTTGCAACCCTGTTGTTCACTTCGTCCTCTCGTATCTTGCTCAATGGGGTGCCTTCTGCACCAATAAAACATGGAAGAGAGCTACGACAGGGTGACTCACTATCTCCACTCCTCTTCGTCCTAGTAATTGATCTCCTGCAAAAGCTTTTTGACCTCGCGACTGATTTGGGATACCTTTCAAAACTAAGAGGACGTGCAGTGACTATGAGAGTTTCAATGTACACCGATGATACGGCAATCTTCATCAGGCCAACACGACAAGACATTGCTACACTTGTAGACATCCTTAAAAAATTTGGTGACGCCTCCGGACTAAAAACCAATTTCTAAAAGTCTACTGTTGTCCCAATCCGTTGTGAGGGTGTGGACTTGGATGGCATTCTTTAAGACCTCCCGGCGGCAAGATTGCACTTCCCGATTAAATACTTGGGGCTGCCTTTATCCAACACGCAGCTAAGACGGGTGGACTTCCAACCTCTTGTCGATAAGGCTGTCGCCAAGCTCACAAATTGGAATGGACGTCATATCAACCATGCTGGGCGGCTAACGCTCGTCAAAGCAGTGCTCACCTCTCAAGCTGTGTACTGTCTTACTTCTCTAAGGGCCCCAAAAGCAACATTAAGGGAAATCGATGGTAAGAGGAAGCAATTCTTGTGGGCTGGTTTAGAGGCATTGACTGGCGGCAAATGCAAAGTTAATTGGCCAAGGTCGACAAGACCAACTGACTTGGGGGGCTTGAAATTTTGCACCTCGGAAGATTTGCAAGAGCGCTGAGATTAAGATGGTTGTGGCTTGAGTGGGATGAAGAGCATAAATGGTGGACTGGTCCTAACATTCCGTGCATGACTGACAAACTACTCTTTGCGGCAACAACCTCCATTGCTATAGGTGACGGCAAGAAAACTTCATTCTGGGGCAGTGCGTGGCTTCACGGTCAGCGACCTTGTGACCTTGCCCCAAACCTTTTCATGATCTCTAGGAAGAAGAAACGTTCCTTGCATGAAGCTTTGGAAAACAACGCATGGATTAGAGACATCAATCTCCAGCACTGCAATCAGCACCCAACATTTCACTGAATACATCCACCTCTGGCGGGAGATTAGCCAAGTGCAGCTCCATCCGAACACCTCTGGCACCATCTCCTGGAAGCTAACAAATGATCGGAAGTACACAACTGGGTCAGCCTACCATGCTCAATTCTTGGGATCAACGCCAACCAACTTCAACCTCCTCATCTGGAAAGTTTGGGCACCACCAAAATGTAAATTTTTTAGCTGGCTTGCTATCCAGAATAGAATTTGGACATCTGATAGACTACAGGCGCGTTGATGGCCAAACCCACATATCTGCCCTTTGTGTCATCTTCAGCTGGAATCTGGCATCCACCTTTTCAAAGACTGCAGATTTACAAGGCGGATTTGGGTGGAAATAGCATGTTGGCTTGGCAATATAAATCTTCATCCGGATGCTTGGGTGGCGAGCGACTCGGTCGCAGATTGGTGGTCCACCCTGGACCACACCATCTGTGTGGCCAAACAGGGGTTGAGATCTCTCATAATATTAGTGTGCTGGGAAGTTTGGAAGGAAAGAAATGCGAGGATCTTCGAGCATTTCGGAACGCCGAATCATCTCCTCTTGCAGAAAATCAAAGATGAGGCACAATTGTGGATCTCGGCGGGTGCAAAACACTTAGCTAGACTTGTACAACGTTTTTGAAATCATCCATCTTGCGTGTGTAGCTAGACTTGTACAGTATTTTTATTTTGTACTTGTCCGTCCGGACCTTCTCTTTTTAATATAATAGGCAGCTCTCCTGCCGGTTCAGTTTCAAAAAAATAATAATGTTTGCGAATGAAAAATAAATCCTTTAAGCCCATCGATCATCTGTCATGCAAACACACGGCGGAGCGTATATTGAAGAACCCGCGCTGATCGAACGAAGCCTAGGATACTAATACTAATATTAAGCTTCCTTCTGCCTTGAGCACAGGAACGAAGGCATCAACCACAACCAGTACGGCAGCACCAAGCCACCAACCCAAGACATTTTTTTTGAGGGGTAAGACATGTTAATAAGCCACTCAGCACAGGAACGAAGGCATCAACCACAACCAGTACGGCAGCACCAAGCCACCAACCCAAGATATGTTTTTTTTGAGGGGCAAGACATGTTAATAAGCCACTCACACATGGATCGATCGACGGGGACGGCACGCATCCCCCCCCCCCCCCCCCCCCCAATGAATCGGGGGGTTCTTATATATATGCCACTTGCCCCCACTGTGATGATGACCGATTCAATCGTTGCCGGGCCCTTTTTATTTGCACAATTATACGCCTCAATATAGGATCAGCATGATTAGCAATTTGTTGCACATGCATGTATTCGATCCGGCATGCAGACGATTATTATACAAGTATGCATGGAAACAGTAGCTGAAGATAGATACAATAACATACTACTCGAATTCGAATGACAGTTGTATATAAGCTTCATATTGTAGTGTAGCTGGCTTTGCTGAATCATGTGCTATCAGAAAGCATCTCTTGGGCCGTTGTTATATGGGACAGGTACTTCAGGTCTGATGCATGTGTTGAGCTTTAACTAATTTCCATCAGCATATATATACTCCTAGATTAGGCCTCAGTATCTAATACTGTCTTTGCCTCAGTTATAGTAGATGCTAAAATAAACTGGCCCATTTGCAAGCTAAGTGGTATTACTACTTTTCTTATTCGCTTCGCTGAAAAATACTGTTCGCTAATTTGTTGTGAGAGAAAAACACTAATAAAACATGCTGATAAGTTCAAACGAACAGGTTGCATCATATCGATCTAGGAATCAGACAATCATTATATTTATTGCAAGCTAGTAGAGGGAGCCAGGGAGGGCCGCCGTCCCCGGCGGCGTCGGTGTGGCTTGTGAGCGAGGAAGGTGAAGTCGTCAGAGCGGTTTATTTTTCCCATTGCCACCACGGCCTCGTTTAGTTCGGCGAATAGGGGTGAAAAACACTGTATCAGAATTCCTGTAGCATTTTGTTTGTATTAGGTAAAAATTATTCAAATTTTGACTAACTAGGCTTAAAATGTTCGTCTCGCAAAGTACAACAAAACTGTACAATTAGTTTTTGATTTCATCAACATTTAGTACTCCATGCATTTGCCGACATTTTGATGTGACGGGGAATCTTCTTTTTGCATAGTGAAATTTGGAGGGAGAATTGGGAAACTAAACATGGCCCACATCCGAATTGAAGCAACGTGGAAGCGTTGGCCAGCTGGTGGCGGGGATCTTGAGGTGGCCATGCTCGACTGGTTCTCTCCGTTCCTGCACGCTTCTTTGTGGTGTCTGTGGGTTTCCGCACCGTGCACCACCACCACAACTCCACCCTCGGGTGCTGACGGGGCCCTTTCTCATTAGACACAGTGGCCTTGGTAAGCCTTGTTGGCTTCCAAGTACAGTACATACTACTAGCTAGTGCATATATATATACTGACAAAATAAGTTATCCTCATGTGTTATAGTAATTCAACTATCGTAAATATATACTGACATTGTCATAAATTAGTATATAAAATTATCGTAAATGGAGATGGCTACAGAATAACTTATTCTGTAGCTAGCTATAGAGTATACTCTCCCTATATATATATATATATATATATATATATACTCTATAGCTAGCTACAAAATAAGTTATTTTGTAGCCACTTCTATTTTCGATAATTTTATATACTAATTTACAACAATGTCAGTATATATTTACGATAGTTGAATTACTATAGTAAATCACAGAGTAAGGAGTTATTAAAATCTCATAAATTAGCATAGCAATTATCGTAACTCAAAGTGGCTACAGAATATATATATATATATATATATATATATATATATATATATATACGCGCTATTCTACACCTTAGGTGTAGAATAGTATTTTACACCAAGCTGTTATACTGAATAAAATTCAGTACTATTCAGTACTCGTGTTTCAGTATTGTTCAGTATTTTCGAGGTGCTGGGTGTAGTACTGACTAATACTGAACGTGGTTCAGTAGTACTCAGTATTTTTTCAGTTCAATTTTGACTTGTGGTGTAGAATAATATTCTACACCTAGGGTGTAGAATAGCGCTGCCGTATATATATATATATATATATATATATATATATATATATATATATATATATATATATATATATATATATATATATATATATAACTATTACCCTACAGCTGGCTACAAAATAACTTATTCTGTAGCCACTTTGAGTTACGATAATTGCTATGTTAATTTACGTGATTATAGTAACTCCTTACTATAATATTTACTATAACATTATAGTAAATATCCTCATGTGTTATAGTAATTCAACTATCGTAAATATATACTGACATTGTCATAAATTAGTATATAAAATTATCGTAAATGGAGATGGCTACAGAATAACTTATTCTGTAGCTAGCTATAGAGTATACTCTCCCTATATATATATATATATATATATATATATATATATATATATATATATATATATATATATATATATATATATATATATATATATATATCCATGTGTGTGGGTTCGATCAGCACTGAGCGCATGCATGCATATATAGAAAGCTGCTTACAAAACATATAACTCGCTTGTAACTTTGTCAACTCTACCTGGTATTATGTATTATATATATACTATAGTATATGTCCTTCTGTTCAGATTTTTAATAACGTACGTTTCCAGGGCTCCAGCTAGTAGAACGTATCGACGCTTGCTTTCCAAACCGTACCTCTGCAATTCAGAATGATGACACATGAAGTTCTCTAACATATATAAAAGACCTTCAGCATGATGGCAAGAAGTTTTGTAAGACTGTAATGTAACATAAAATTATTAGCCGCTGTGCATGCAATTGTGTACTGAAAATTAAACCTGAGCTACGAACGAGCTGTTAGCTCGGTGGTGGCGCTCACCGCCCGCGTTTGAGCCCTGCTAGGCCCGGGTTTCGCATGGGGTTTTCCCAGTTTTATTTTAGGTTCTGGACAACTGGCGTGACGCTACAATGGGACTACGGCGTGTCCATCGTCTATGAGGTTCGGTGCGGCTTTAATGATCTTCAAAAGGACACTGGTGGTATATAGGTTGTAGATCTAGAGGTGTGCGTGCGTGTGGTGTGAGTGAGTTGTGTAGAGTTCAGATACAACTTGTATATTGGGAGTCCAGTTTTTTTTAAAAAAAATTGAACCTGAGCTCTAGGAGGGCTTTATTTTACCAACACTATCTATTAGCGGCGAACTGCTAGTCGTGGTACGCACCACATTCTGTTGAGAAGCAGAAGACCGATCAGTAGCTAGGAGGGGAGTTCGTACGATACGTAGGATAAGCGCAGATCCAAGAGCTCGAGACAGACCACATGTGAAGGGAACTATTAACCACACATATCCCCGCAATGGACGTTATCATATACTACAACTAATACTAGTATACTCCAGCACAAAACAAAGCTAAAACCCTTTTTTTTAATAAAACAAGAGTTTTGCTCTGGTGGTCCTCCCAGAGTATTTTGCACGAAACTTAAAGCAACCTGATAATAATTAATTTCGTAATGGGTCTGCTTTGGTCTGGCCCAAGCCCAGCGGGCCAGCCCCAGCTCAAGCAGGTAATTGTGGATTATCAGTAGACAGTTCGCGCTTGTTTGTTTGCATCTTGCTCTTATCGCACGGACACACGACACAAGCGGTGGCTCCTATTGATAAGAGCAAGGTGCAAAAGTATCGGCGTGGGTTGGGCCGGACTTGCTATAAGCACGGATAGGGCTGGACCCAAATAATACCAAGGACAGATTAAATTAATTATAGATTTTTGCTTTACGATTCGTGCAAAATACTTTGGGAGGACCACCGGAGCAAGTCTCATAAAACAAAGCTAAAGCTGGATCTATAATCTAATAAAAATCTAATACATGCGGCTTCGGTCGATCCCGCGTGATGACAGGGACACAGAGAGCATCTCGGGTTGGGTCATTGGGTGGGTGGAGTGGAGTACTATGTAACTACCAACACACACGCACGCACATAGATGACCCAATATATACTAGCTGTACTCCTAATTAATTTGCACGCACGCACATAGATGACACAATATACTATACTCCGTACTCCTTAATTAATTTGCACTGCTTTTAGTCACAGCTGAAAGGTAAGCACACTTGTTATATTACAAATCAACGCGTCTTTATTACTGACCAGCTGATGAGATACTTTTCTTGCGTCTAGCATAGTACTACTCGGGGTTGTTTAGTTGGTGAAAAAATTTGGGTTTGGTTACTGTAGCATTTTTCGTTTTTATTTGGCAATTTGTGTCCAATCATGGACTAATTAGGCTTAAAAGATTCGTCTCGTGATTTACAACTAAACTGTGTAATTAGTTTTTTCTTTCGTCTACATTTAGTACTCCATGCATGTGCGGCAAGATTTGATGTAACAGGTACTGTAGTACTTTTTGGGTTCTCTTTTTGATATGTAGGAGTATGTCAACTAAACAGGCTCCATGGTTTGTTTTGTATCACTTGTTGCCTGCAGAAAAAGGTGCGGACTTATATACGCGTACGTTGAGCGTCAGAGCGAGACAAATATCGAGGTGTCCCACCATCACGGGCCTCCATCAGAGAGATCGATTTTCAATGATCTTTTTCTACTACTGGAATATAGCCAGAGAAGCAGGGGTGTCCAACTCAAAAATAACTGGAATCTCGAACATGCAGCATGGTGTCAAGGGTTAGTAAGTTTGTTACCTCACCAGTAGCCATCCATCTCGCTAGGCGGCTGTCCACAGGCTAGCTACACGTACTTAATCTGTGCACTGAACCTATATATCTCAGCTGGTTATATTCATGCATACAGTAAATATATATAATCCATTACGTATGTAGTACTTCTTATTCGTGTATTTTACTGGTCCATCCAAGTATATGATCCATTGTGTAATCGTTTGCACATGTGGGCCCAACTATTATATATCTTATCCACAAGTGGTTGAAAGGATGGTACACAGCCGCGGTCGACGAGAGCCGATTTGCCAGTCGCAGAAGATGGACTGGAGCTCCATTCACTATCGCATAATTTGATTTTATCTGCCGTACGTTCGCTAAACACCCTATAACTTGATGCATGGAGTAGTCCCGGCCTGTACATGCAGGAGGAATTAAACTAAACTGATAGCGGGTGAATTCGTCGTCCATCACATCGGAAAAGGTATAGTCCCTGCTGATGAGATAGATTCTCATCACATGGCTGCTGAACAGCCAATAATTAATATAACTAATTACCCCACCCAGCGCGCGCCTTCTCGCGTGATCAAATGGTCTGCAGCAGGCAGTCACGCGTGAGAGCCCTCAGCCTAACGACGACGCGGCCGACGACCGGGCAAAATGCAAATCAAAGCATCAGCGACGACTTACGAAGGGGAGGCTGCCTTTAGTTCCTGAAATATTTTACGAAATGCTACTGTAGCACTTTTTATTGTTATTTGGTAATTAGTGTTCAATCATGGTTTAATTAGGCTTAAAAGATTCGTCTCGTCCATTTCGTCTAAACTATGTAATTAGTTTTGTTTTTTTTATCTATATTTAATGTTTCATACATACGTCTAAAGATTCGATGTGACGGAAAATTTACTATTTTTTCGTAAAATATTTTGGCTAGCTAAGCCAGTAGTAGGACAGTAGTATCTGTTAGCTTGGACACGGTGTGGCGCGTCCGGCATCCTGCCCTGTCCTGTCGTGCGCAAGGGGGCCCGGGCAGCTTCCTCCATCGTGTACGCTCAGCTTGTTTGGAAGTTTTCATCGCACGGCGGCACAATATATAATCCATCCTCCACGTACTACTACTACTGAGAGAGACGCATGGACCGGTGGCGACTAGCGCTCATCTCAGGCCAGGTTTAGTTGGCTCCAAAATTTAAAAAGTTTTTAAGATTTCTCGTCACATCGTATATATCGGCATATGTATGGAGTATTAAATATAGGTAAAAAATTAACTAATTGCACAGTTTGTCTGTAAATGTCGAGACGAATCTTTTGAGCTTAGTTAATCCATGATTAGATAAAGTTTGTCAAATACAAACGAAAAGTGCTACCATGTGTTTTTTTTTAAAATTTATCATCTAAACATGACCTCATACTATGGTACCGTTTAGATGCCAAAAATTTTGCCAAATTTTTCAGATTTCTCGTCACATCGAATCTTTGGACGCATGTATGAAGCATTAAATATAGATAAAAAATAAAACTAATTACGCAGTTTAGACGAAATGGACGAGACAAATCTTTTAAGCCTAATTAGACCATGATTGGATACTAATTACCAAATAACAACGAAACTGCTACAATTATATTTCGCCAAAAATTTTGCCAACTAAACAGGCTCTATGTACCTCCGATCCACATCCACGTAAAACTTCGCGGGATGTGCATGCATGTATGCCGCTGGAAAGGTAGATCCGTGCATCGGGTGGACCGGCGAAATCATGAGGCGGCGGCCGATACCCATCGGAGGTACTCACTCACGTTTTAGTATGTTAGCTTTGATTAATTATAAATAAAAATATTAATATTTATGACATAAAATAAATATCATTAGATTAATTATAAAATATATTTTTATAATAAATTGATTTGAAGTTATAAATATAAATATTATTTACTATAAATTTAGTGAAAACGTGAACTACTTTTCTAGCACGCAGCCCATACATATTTTTACGGAGAAAGTACTGTAGGAGCTAACGCGTACTGCCACGGGCCGGTCAATTGGGGCCAGGCCTCATCGGCGCTGGTCGGGGACAGGACATGGGCCGTGTTTAGTTGCCTCAATTTGGGGATGGCTGATTTACTGTAGCGCACTGTGCGGCACTGTAGTATTTTGTTTTTATTTGGTAAAAATTGTCCAAATATTAACTAATTAGGCTTAAAATGTTTGTCTCGCAAAGTACAACAAAATTGTACAATTAGTTTTTGATTTCATCTACATTTAGTACTCCATGCATGTGCCGGTATTTTAATGTGACGAAGAATTTTCTTTTTACATAGTAAAATTTGAGGAAATATTTGGTATCTAAACAGGGCCATGGTCTCTGGATATGGATTGACGCAGACTTCTGGTACGGCGTGTATGATGAGTATGACCACAAACTCACACATGCGCATACCGTACATGCTATTTGTCCGTTCCCGGCGCTCCGACCCCGGCCAGCTACCACACGGCATCGATGGTTCCTGGTCTTCCACGTCGAGTCTTCTGCCGTCTAAAGTTACGTTGCATGCTGTTGTGCCACCAATTCTTATCGACCCACATCAATCAACTCCTACGATGATGTTGTAGTTTACCTACCTATGCTAATCTGCCTACTAGAGGTAGTACATCAATCAACCATTTCTGTTGCCACTGGTTTAATTCCCGCTGGACTGCTGATGACGTGGTGCCGTGGTGGTGGACCTTGCTGCAACTACCTACTTAAATACCCCTTCTTATCCTATTCTCAACTCTCAAACTGTATGATTTTACCTTCACTACTACATAAACCACAGTTCTCGAAGGACCATCGCTCGGAATGTTAGTTGAAACCGATAGTGATACTGTACCACAACCAAAAAAAATCCTACGCTATTTTCACCATTGGTTCATATCACAACTCAACAAAAAAAAACTGATAGTGATACTATCAATACTTATGTCTCTAAACACATTCCATAACTAATGTAATGATACTTATTTTGTATTATAAATGTTAGTATTTTTT
This sequence comes from Saccharum spontaneum, assembly GCA_022457205.1. NCBI lineage: Eukaryota > Viridiplantae > Streptophyta > Magnoliopsida > Poales > Poaceae > Saccharum > Saccharum spontaneum. The sequence continues at coordinate 47,789,565 of CM039583.1, forward strand.
TTATAACTTTGGTCAAATTTCAAGTCATTTGTCTCCTTGAGAAAACGAGAATTACATTCTTTTTGAGATAGAGGGTGGTTTTTTTTGAAGATTTCCCAAGAAACTCACATGTTTAGATTAATTGGCATCCCTATTACGAAATTATTTACTTTGCAACCCTTGACCACAAAACGAGAGATAAAGGGCATTCACTATTGTGATATCCTAAAGCAAGTCCAACATGACCTTACTTGAGCGCTCAAAACCAAATTTGAGGACCGAAACAAAAAAAAAGCTCCAGCAGGGCCCATTAAAGCCTATAAAATGAGGGGGCCCCTTTAAATCTCCCCCTCGTCTCTTACTCCTGGAGGGTCTGGAGGGAGCCTACTTTATGGTTCGCGTCATTGAGAGCTTGCACCCGTGCGGACACCCCTCTCTCTGTCCGATGTCATTGTCGCCACCACCGCTGCCTCTCTATCTGGTGAGCGTCGTCCTCCCTCCCTGGCTGCCTCCTTCCTGGCGAATGCCGCCCTGCGCCCTCAGTCTTCCTCCTCCTCGGCTAGTGTCGCCCTCCATCCCCATCTCCACCGTTGGTGACCTTCTGGCCCGACCTCAACTCCCACTCCCTTGGGTCCCAATTTGCAGCCTGGCCGGCCTCTCACTACTGATGTATTCATTTTTTTGCAATTGGTCAGAAAGTAATAACAGAGTCGGGCAAGATGTCCGCCTCCACTCCAACGTACAGAGTCGGGCAAGATGTCCGCCCCCACTCCAACGTCTCTGTTGATTAGGATTTACGGTGTCCGCCTCTGCAAATAAATTAAAAAAACAGCGAGCCTAGGCCCGCTGAGCCCATCAATGCTCCGTCGCCACTGCTCACCGGATCTGTATGACGCTGCGAGCCCCTATCGCCGTAAGATCCTGATGTCGCGAGCCCCCGCACGCTGCCATGAGCACGACCACGAGATCCAGCTGCCTCTGTTAATTAATTTTGGAGACGATCATTTACTTGATGTCTCTGAAAATGATCTGTCCGCTTTGGAAAATAACTACATATTTTAGAAGACATGCAGATTTTATGCCTATCTCAGTTAATGTTTGAGCAGAGTCTAGCAAAATCTTTTATGTAGTAGTGTCTCCCACGGTGTCCACCCTCGTCCATCCCGCTCCTCTCCTCTGACTTGAGTCTGCAGCGTGGCCGGCATTCCCACAACGTCCGCCCTCCTCCATCGATGAGAGCCAATGGACGGTTCCTCAGGCGGGGGTGGCTCTGCTTCCGCGCGTTCCCATGGCGTCCGGCGAGGCGCGGATGGGCGAGCGGGTGGCTCTACCTCCGCGAGTCTAGATGCTAATGAGGATGGGAAGAATGTCCCTTATGTCTGTGTCTATTACTAAAAAGGATTTAAGGACTTTTGATGGAAAAAATCTGACCCTCGAAAGAAAGAGCCTTGATTTTTAATGAGGGGAGGCCACATCGCACAGCTGCCTGCCTCATATTCCCTAGTGTTCATCAGCTGCATTAGCAAGACTCGTCGCTCCCTTGCTGCACTCAGATCACGCGAAGAAGCTTGAGACGTCGATGTCGAGGTCGTCGAGGAACCCGTCACCGTCGGCTCTGTCGATCGCTGACATGACTTCCTCGAACCCGAACTGCACGTCGTCGCCGCAGCTGCTGCTCCGGTACAAGGCGACCTCGAAAGGTGGGAAAGAGACGACGTGGTTGGAGTCCGAGGTCGCCGGGGACACGCCCCAGTTCTCGGGCGTGGACGGCGCGGGGAAAGGGCTGCGCTCCGGCACGAGGCACCCGCCGCTCGCCGTCGCCGGCGTGGAGGAGAAGTAGAAGGGCGCGGGCGCGTCCCAGCCCAGTAGCAGCTGCTCTGGCTCCACGTCCTGCCCCTCGGTCTTCACCGTCAAGCTGGAGCTCAGGCTCTGCAGGAGGCTCCTGCTGGCGCCCGGGTTGACGTCGTGCTTGTACTCCGGCGCCTGCGCGTCCGCGGCAACCTGACCCGCCGCTTTCTGGACGCAGGTGTGGTCGCCGAGGTAGACGACGTCAAAGAAGGTCGGGTCCTCGTCGGTGCGCTGCACTTGCTTCGTCGCCGCACATCCCTGAGAGTGCCGGTGCGTGCAGCGGTAGTAGCCCCTGCAATGTTTGTACGGATCAGGTCAGCGTTGCCCATGAGATTTTGCTCGTCAGCTCCTGAATCTTTGTTTGTCAGGGAAAAAATAAGAAGAGATTTTGCTTGTGCATCGAGAACAAGATTTGTACTACGAATCGCTGTTCCACCGGACATGGGACAAATAATAAGTGGAGGCCAAACACTTACAAACAACACAAACAGAGGCTCTGCAAATTTTTCACCAAGACAAGAGGACAGCCCCGCCATCCGAAGCAGATAAGAAAGCACAAGGAAATGATTTCGATTCCACTTGCGAAAAGAGCACGTGCAGATGAGCGAGATTGGGCTCTGGAGTATGGAAAAGAAAAGAAGAATCTTTTGATAGGAGGATGTGTCAAGTGAAGTGGGGCAACCTTGGGTGCTCGGCTCCAAGGATCACCTTCTGGCCGCACTTCCTCCAGCTGTGGCCATCGTCGGCTGGGTGATCGGCGCCGCCTCCGGCCGAGCTCATCCTCACCTCATACCTCTTCTTGTCCATCGTCTTCCTGCAAGTTATTATAAAACCAGTTGAAAAAAAAACTCAGCAAACAGAGACCAATCAAGAGGGTTTCTATTTGTTTGTTAATCGGGAAGCTCCATTGATGGATACCTTTTCTTGGTGGCCTTGACGAAGGGCTCGAATGAGGCGTCGCTGAGCGGGCTGGCGACGGCGGATCGCTTCCGGTTCCGGGCCTCTTCGAGGGTGGAGGCGGTGATGAGCATGCTGATTGAGCGCTCGGTGATGGAGGAGATCTGCGAGGCGAGGTGCTTGCAGTGGTCGGGCGAGGAGCCGCCGAGGTGCACCTCCTGCTGCACTCCTTGATGTGGCCCAGCTCCGTCACCACCAGCCCGCCGCTTCCTCCATTGCCGTCGACGACGCTGGCCATGGCTCGACCGACCTCTGAGTTAAGGCTGTTAGTTGTTACCGTGCAGCGCAGTGCAGGCTAGAGAGAGCAGGTTCGGATGGCAGGGCAAGAGGCCGGGCTGCCGGGTGATCGATGGCAAATGGCAATGGTGCTGCGAAAGTGGAGGCACCGCAGGACTCTGTATCGCTGCTGCTGGGAGAAGAGGCAGGTGGGGAGGTGGGTGGTGAGGGAGTGAGGCGAACGCCGGAGAGAGCTGCCCTCTTTATTCATAAAAAACGATGACGACGAAAAGAAAACATGGGGAGCCAAGCGTGTTTCGTGTTGCGGAGGGGATGCTTGCAATTGCAAGTTCAACAGCCAACAGCATTTGGGTTTTGGACTAGCGTCGGGGGGCTGTGACTGGCCACGGCCAATGCCATGCCATGTCGGATTCGGATCAGGCCGCCCGTAACACGTCTTTATGCTGCCGAGTGCCAAACGTCCAAGGAGGACGCTTCGTTTTCGATGGAGAACCTCGTGATGGAGCATTGCTCATCTCCACCCTACTAATTGTCGATCAGATTTTTCCTTGGTGACAGAAGATGTTGGTTGAGCTCAACATCACGCACTACAGGAAAACGTCTCTTTGCCGACTGCTTGCCCCGGTCGGCAAAGGCTTAAACCCAGTCGGCAAAGGCTTTGCCGACCGCAAAGCCACGTAGCAGTCGGCAAAGAGCAGTCGGCAAAGCCTGGGTCGGCAAAGGTGGCTTTGCCGACTGCCACGTGGCACACAGTCGGCAAAGGCTTTGCCAACTGCCACGCCAGCAGTCGGCAAAGCCACGTGGCGCCGTCAGCCCTAACGGCAGGCTTTGCCGACTGCTGGTTTCTCGGCAGTCGGCAAAGAATTTTTTCTTTGCCGACTGGCCGCCATCTCGGCAGTCGGCAAAGAAAGAATTTTTTTTTTGAAATATTCTTTGCCGACTGCTTTCGGAGTTGCAGTCGGCAAAGAAAGAATTTTTTTTTTGAAATAATCTTTGCCGACTGCTTTCATAGTTGCAGTCGGCAAAGAAAGAATTTTTTTTTGAAATATTCTTTGCCGACTGCTTTCGGAGTTGCAGTCGGCAAAGAATTTTTTTTGAAATATTCTTTGCCGACTGCTTTCGTAGTTGCAGTCGGCAAAGAAGGAATTTTTTTTTTGAAATATTCTTTGCTGACTGCTTTCGGAGTTGCAGTCGGCAAAGGTTTGACCTCTTTGCCGACTGCCTCCCATTGCAGTCGGCAAAGACTCTGTCCGGGGTTTTTTTGCCCAGCTTTGCCGACTGTAAACAGTCGGCAAAGCTGGAATTTTTTTTTTTGCTTCTGTTTTCTGTTTTCTCGCATCAAAACCCTGCAAAATCACAAATTATAATCCAATTTCACCAGAAGCACCGGTAGCACCATTTATATCACAATTTCATCACATTTGTCGCCAACATCACCACATATATCACAATAACGCACATCACATATATCTCACATATACAATAACAACCACACAAGTGCATTACAACCATCACATGAAGTCCAACATGTCAAACACCACAAGTCGACGTCCATCACACGAAGTTCAACATAACAAGTCTAGGTCCATAACGAAGAAAAGAAATACATGACAACAACTTGGACGATACGGTGGATACATGACAACAGAATCGACAAGTACCTAGCTCGTCGCGCCGTCCCCGGTCTCGTCATCCGCTCCGCCCCCAGAGCCCCTAGGGTTTTCCCACGGTAACCCAAACTGAGGCGCCTGCGAGTACTGCCACCCTCCGCGCACCGGCGGCCACGAGTACGTCGGAGGAGGGCCACGCGGAGGTGGATACGGTGGATAGGGTGCAGGTGGTGGATACGACATCATCTGATGCCCGGGACCTCCAGGAGACGGGTTCGAACCCGCCGACTGTACCTGCACAAGTTAAACGCCAAGTGATGTCATTAGTATCTGCAGCATGGACGCACAAGTTAAAGCCAAGTGATGTCATTAGTATACTCACCGGGGTCCCTCCAGGAGCGACAGGAGCAGGCACAGGAAAAAACTCTGGAGGAGGAGGCGGTGGAGCGAACATTGGAAGAGGAGGCGGTGTAGACGCCCCGGACGTCTGCATGGACTGGAAGAAGCTGGCCATGTTCTGCATCTGAGTGTTGTAGTGCTGCTGCAGGCTTTGCTGGTAAGCCATCTGTTGCGCCATCATCTGCGCGTGCAACGTGGCGATCCTCTCCTCTATCTTGGCCTCCATCTGGGCCTGCAATATTACATCCGCAGTGTTGATTGTATGTACAGGTGCGAAACGAGTTAATGACGAACAAAACGGCACTTACCTCTCTCCACTCTCCTCTCTCCTCTCACCTCTCTCTCACTTACCACCCTCCCCCCTTCTCTCTCCATACACAGCTACACCTATCATTCATACTACCAAATTTCCAAAAATCAGGTAGCACAGTAGCTACTAGCTAGGAAACTAGGGTTCAGCTTTTGAAGAGAAAAGCAAAAGAGAACCAGTATTTGCAACTCTATTGGATCTGATTCTTTTTCTTTTTGCAACTCTATTGGATCTGTTTTTAGGGGGAATATTTATTGGATCTGATTCTTTTTCTTTTTGCAACTCTATTGGATCTGATTCATGCAATTAGGGAAAAAGAGAACCAGTATTTGCAGACACCATAAAGTTCGCCGTAAATGGAGGACCGCTAACAAATATTTGTTAATTTAAATATGCAAGAACTAATGTTTTTCTCTGAATAATTTGATATACTTTTGAGAAAATGGTATAATAAAGGAAAATGAAGACAATAATTACAGACAAAAGCTAAAATGCAATGTACACTGAACACCCACACACGCAGTAGCAAACTGAACTGAACATCCAAAAGCCAAATCATGCTGATGCCATGATATGCATTTTACTAGCATATAAATAGATACCTTAAGCCTCTCCTTATCAGCTTAGAAGAAGGATCAGATTGCAATCAAGTAGTCCTATGATAGAGTTAGGTTCTACAGATTAAACAGGAAACAGAAAATTAGGATTGGAAAATCAATTAACAAGCTAGCAAGAGGCAATGACCCAGTAAAAAAACTGTAGAATGAGATCCCAACCAAAATCTCTTCAAAGTTCAGACCTCTCAGCAGATCTCCTCGCTGCCGCTGGCTGCAGGCTGCTACTCCTCGGTGCCGCTGGCCACTGGCCGCTGGACGCTCGCCGCTGCTATCCTTCATCAAGAAAATAGGTGAAAATAAAACATGTTCTAATTAGCAAGCTACTAGCTGATGCATTTGAAATAATGTAGGGATGCTGACCATATACCAGAATAAAGGAATGCTGACCAAATCAAAATCACATAGCACAGGCACATGCAGTATGAGTAATGGAGGTAGGGAACACGAACATCTGCTGCTATGTCCTAGTTCCTTGTTGCAAGATTACCAAGTTATAATTTTGTCATTTTTAGAAGTACAGCAACACAAGTCTCTAGCAGCAATGTATAAGTCCAGTAGTTTACCCTTCATTTTACAAAATATGTATATAGTATTCTCTACAAGACCATGAGGCCTGCTCCCCTAAAAGTTCCAATGAATCAGGGGATTTCGTATGCAGCATCGCATTGTAAGGCATCCAATCCAATATCAGCACTTGTAAGAATAAAAAGCACAATTTGGAAAGCAAAAAAAACTGTAGAATGAGATCCCAACCAAAATCTCTTCAAAGTTCAGACCTCTCAGCAGATCTCCTCACTGCCGCTGGCCGCAGGCTGCTACTCCTCGGTGCTGCTGGCCGCTGGACGCTCGCTGCTGCTATCCTCTCAGCAGAATGAGATCCCCTCGGTGCCGTTGGCCGCAGGCTGCTACTCCTGACCTCTAGCAACCCAGCGCCTCAGCAACAGGATACCGGCCTCTCAGCAGCCTGGCGTGGACGGTGGCTCGGGCACGCAGCGGGGACGGCAGCATGGACGACGGTCGCGACGGCTTGACAGCGGCCGCAACGGCGGGGACGGCGAGCTCGCGGGTGGTGGTGATGAAGAGGTGAAATGCGTGAGGAGAGATGAGGGCGGCAGGGACGGGGAGCACGCTGGCAACGGCAGCCGCGGCGGTGACCCGGAGATGCGGCGGCGCTGGGTGAGATGCGGGGATGAGTTTGCGGCGCTGGGTGTGTGCGGCGGCTGCCTCCTGGGGTGGGTAAGGGTTGGGGATAGGGTTTTTTTGAGTTAGACGCTGATTGGTGGGCCGTCTAATTTCACTGCGCGGGAGTAGGCTGGGTTGAGCGCGCCAGAAATGAAAATACTCCTCTGTCCCTAATTAGATGTCGTTTTCGGTTTTTGTGCCCGCAAGTTTGACTCGATTTATATAAAATGCGTGCAACATTTGTATCTCCAAATAAATTTATTAAAAAACTAGACTGAAAGACCTTTCCAATGATACTAATTATATACCATAAATATTAATATTTTTTAATATATATTTAATTAAAGTTGTTTCTCGGGAGCATAAAGCGACAAGTATTTAGGGACGGAGGGAGTAGGCTATAGCGACCGATCGTTGGACTTTAGGATTTATTTATAGCGACCAATCATTTGAGCCAAACGGCTAAAAATATGTAGCGACCGATGTTCCACCGGTAGAAGGTCTATTTTTTTTTCAAAAAAATTATTTTTTTTAATTTTTTTTAAAAATACTTTGCCGACTGCTCTGCTCCCTAGCAGTCGGCAAAGGTTATTTTTGATTTTTTTCTCAGAAATTCTTTGCCGACTGCCATCCTCCCTGGCAGTCGGCAAAGAATATTTGCCAACTGCCACTGATGGCAGTCGGCAAAGGATTAATTTTTTTTTCGATTTTTGATCCCAGTTTTTTTGTGTTGCCTTGCTACAGTAAGTACATGATATATTCCAAGTTTGGGGTCATTTTGATTTATTTTGCTATATTCCATTGATTTTTGCTGTTTCTTTGATTTTTTCCGGCAGCTCTAGATTTGAACTGCAGGTACATGAAATAATGGAATCCGGCGATTCAGAAAATGATATTCATGATGTTTGGAGCATGTTGAGGCCGTGTGTGGGGCCTTGCGTAAAATTTCGACCGTGTTGGTGTCGGAACACGCCGAGGCACGCGCGTGAAAAGTGTTTTTAAATTTTATAAAATCGAAACGGAGTCCGAAAAGGACGAAACTTGACAACGTGTCTTGTCATCGCATGCGGAGGCTGTGGTAAAAATTTGAGAAAGTTTCGAGCAAGTGGCGACGTCGGGTGGCTAAAATCTGGACATCTCCACATGTGATAATAAGTTAGCCACCCGACGTTAGTCCAGGTTTTAGCCAACCGACGTCGCCACTTGCTCGAAACTTTCTCAAATTTTTAACACAGCCTCCGCATGCGATGGCAAGATACGTCGTCAATTTTCGTCATTTTCGGACTCCGATTCGATTTTATAAAATTTAAAAACACTTTTCACGCGCGTGCCTCGGCGTGTTCCGACACCAATACGGTCGAAATTTCACGCGAGGCCCCGCACACGGCCTCAACATGCTCCAAACATCATGAATATCATTTTCTAAATCGCCGGATTCCATTATTTCATGTATCTGCAGTACAAATCTAGAGTTGTCGGAAAAAATCAAAGAAACAGTAAAAATCAATGGAATATAGCAAAATAAATCAAAATGACCTAAAACTTGGAATATATCATGTACTTATTGTAGCAAGGCAACAAAAAAAAACTGGGATCGAAAATCGAAAAAAAAAATTAATTCTTTGCCGACTGCCATCAGTGGCAGTTGGCAAAGAGCCTTTGCCGACTGCCAGGGAGGATGGCAGTCGGCAAAGCCTGCAACTTTGCCGACTGCTAACGGAGTGGCAGTCGGCAAAGGTGACGGTGTGGATGGCGTCACCCATGGCCTGCCTTTGCCGACTGTAATTCTTTGCCAACTGCCTGGCAGTCGGCAAAGACATGGCTTTGCCAACTGCCTGGCAGTCGGCAAAGCCAGGCAGTCGGCAAATCCTGCTTTGCCGACTGCAGGAAATTCCAGTTGGCAAAAGGACCTCTTTGCCGAGTGTCGAAAAAAAACAGTTGGCAAAGAAAATTGCAGTCGGCAAAGAGCCAGTTTCCTGTAGTGACGTACGATGGGAACCCCGAAGCTATACTTCTTGCCAGCCCAGATGCGCTAGCTAGTGCATCTCATCGCATGGGACCAAATTAAAAGATGCATCCTAATCCTATACTCCCTCCGTCCCAGAAATGAGTTCGTTCTAGGGGATCTTTGTGTTTTCACAAAGGAATTGGTTTCAAGTGGACGTCCGTTCGTTTAGATGACTTTGCCCTTCACGACCTCTTCGTTTCTAGAGCCGCCGTCATTAACTCTAAGGACATTAACATAGGAGTGCTCACTGCAAGACGCCGGAGGACATGGAGGAGATGGATTGCTCACGTCTGAGTCAAGCGCGCTAGAAGAGATGGCGCCGGAGGTCGATCTTGTCGGCGCCTGAGGCGATCGCGTCTGACAAGATAGCGCCGGAAGAGATGGCGCCGCCGGTGGTCGATCGCGCCGGCGCCGGAGTCGATCATGTCCTAGGAGATGGCGCTGCCGGAGGTCGATCGCGCTGGTGCCGGAGTCGATCGCGTCCGAAGAGATAGCGCCGGAGTACTGGTAGCGTGCTGGTCGCGTCGCGCCGAAGTACTGGTAGTGCTAGAGAAGATGCAAAATCGAGCATGTAGTAAACGTCGGATGGGACCAAACGAGCGCCAACACGCTGTGCGAGCAAAAGTATGAGTGCGAAAACATGCCAAAACATCCCAGGTCAGTACGAGACGCTCAGTATGCAAAATTAAAGAGATCCGCAAAAGTATCAGGAGCGCCGACGCTCGGACGTCCGATGGATACCGATCCATCGGATGGTTCCGTGGACGTAAGCCCAGCACACAGCCCGTGTACCAAACGGCCTAGAAAATCTCGCTTCCCTTTCTTCCCATCGCGTGCTGCTCTGGTCGACCGTGTATCTTCCCCGCCACGCACGCCGCTCGAGAGCGGCTTCTTCCGCGCCGCGCGCCGCTCGACAATCGTTGCAACAATCAATCCCCAATGTCTCACCTACTGCAACAAATCGAGTTTCCCCCAGAGAATCATCCCTATGCACATCGCCCACCCCCAATCGTTGCAAACGATTTGGCAGATTTGTTCAAGTAGACTCATGGAGGAGGTGCTTCGAGCAGCAGATTACTAGTTTGCCGATTAGATGGAGATCTCATAGCTGCTAATTCCAGGAGCGTTCCCATATCTGTTCATGGTGTGGCTGAGGTAAGATCGATTTCTAGGTTCTTCCGACCTATGCTTGCAATAGTGGATAGTTCCTTGTTCTCATTTGTAGTAGACTGTATGTAGATTACCATTTGCAACAGAGTATTATAGAACGTGAAACATCTACTTATGTAGTTTGCAACATGGGGTGTAAGCAGGATGATCTCGAATTTATGATGTATTTACTGTGTTCATTTGATCTAGTCCATGGTTGCTTGTCTTCATGTTTGTACCAAGGAAACATAGAATTATAGCACGTGAAACATCTACTTATGCAGTTTGCAATATGGGGTATATGCAGGATAAATAGTGCCAGCATGCAACAACAAACATTTGTTGGACTGCCACAAAATACCACAAGCTCGAGCAATAACAATTGCAGTCACACAAATGTTCATACATCACGTGGAATTGTTGCTTACAAGAAAACTTCTAATCTGTGACGGATTTTCTACGACGAAATTAGAGAACGTCACAACCATAGCACCAGCACTAGCAATCCATGATCTAACGTGGTGGATATCCAGCCTATTGGCCCAACACCCGCTCTCATATACTCCGTATAAAGCAGGCCCAAACCTAAATCCCACCCCCGCTCCCTCCTGCCTCTAGCCGCCGCCACACACCAGAGCATCTCAGCTACCTGCCGTGTGCCCGTCCCAGTATCCCACACCGGCCAGCGGCCTCCATCCCAGTACCCCACCCCATCGGAGAAAGCCGAGGATGGCGCATGGCACGCAGAGGAGGACGGCGGTGGCACCACATCCGGTCATCGCTCTGTCCCTAGCCGTCGGCGCTGAGGTGGGCACGCAACCCGTGGAGGCCGAGAAGGTCCTCCCGGCCTCTGGGCATAGGCTGCCTATCGGCGTGCATGAAGCTGCCCGCCATCAGGCTGATTCTGCCGCGCGACTTCGGACAGAGGTGGCCTGGCGCCATGGACGAATTGGCCTCGCAGCCAGCCAATGGGAGCGCGTGGCTACGAGTGAGCTAGGCCGCGGATGAAGCGGCTGCCGACGTCAAGGTGAGTCGCATCCACGCTGAATCAAAGTTTGTTTCTGCATCCGTCGCCCCTCAGCTCCTCTCTCTCTCACACTCTATCCATCTGTGCAAGGAGGATCCACGCAATGGGGGATCTAGATCTGTTGTGGGCAGACCAAATCCATCGTGGATGTCACAGATCCACGCTATGAGGTATGCTCGTTGCAGAATTTTTGGTTATGCCAACTGTAGCCACTCTGCCACTTTTCTAGTCTTCCATTGCTGTTTATTAATTTGGCGTCACTGCTGTACATTACCCACTATTTAGTTAAGACTTATGACTCATTATAATACTGGAGAAGATCTATCATTTGCTATTGTTGTGCGCATATATTGGCCTGGAGCTGAATATTCTGTTTTCTTGTATAGTCCGCGAAATATATACTAGGCTAGTCTAGTAGTACAGGAGAAAGAGGCGTATAGCACTGAGTCTTGTTTGTTTATGAGTTCGGATTCTAACATTATGGGAGATTTGGAATGAATCCTAAGAACTCCTAGGGAAATCCCCTGGCTAAATGCCCTTTGAATGTCTTTGGTTGCACATGCCCTTTCTGTGCTCATTTTTCCTTTTAAACACTTGATATATTTTCATTTTTTGATGGCCTTATTTTTATTTTAGTATGAATTTTTTAGCAGTCATGTGAGTCTTATTTGCACCTAATAGCAGACTATTGTCCTGTTGCTCATCATATTGTGAATATTTTATTCTATTGACAGCTTTCTGATGGACAACTGTCTGTTGTCTCATTTTACAAATTTTTGAGGTACTGATTGTTTTGCTTGATTCAGATTCACATTTGCATTGAAACATATTTGGTATACCTGTGTATGGTTCACATGTGTTGTTGTGCTATTATGATAAGACTTAGAGCACGTGGAACTAGTATCTAAAGAAATTTGTTTAGTCTGATAACAATCCGTTTTCTTGCTATTGCCAAGAGAATTGACAATTGTACTTATTCATGCTCATATGTGCAGTGGAGGAAGCAAGCATGGCTTGAGCAGCAGCATTGACATGGAGACCCTGTCAAAGAAAATTGAGAATGGGGCAGTAACCTTTCTATTTGATTCCTGTTTTATATTCAATTAATGTGCAACTTAATCCTCTGTTCTGCCCCTGTTCAGTACTTGGTTATATTTGTCTGAAACCTTGACTATTGATTGTGATTCAGAATCATTGTATGAATGTGCCTGTAATTATAAATCTGCTACTACTACACAACTAGTAAACTATAAATGGAGCCACAGTCTGTAAGCATTCTTTGCTTACAGTCTTGATTAAGCTAATTTACAAATATGACTGTTTGTGTAACCATAAGTATATGAATGGTAATGGAAACTTGTGCTCTCCAATTTACACATCATCACCTAAATTTACAATTTACAGGATTGCTGATTGTACTTCTATTATGTACATGTATTGTATTGAAGAACAATTATTGTGTTCAGCTCTGTTTTCTGCATGAGCAGGAGCTCACTATGTCCTCTCTGGTCTCTGTCTTTGTCGAGCTGCTTCTGTGTATTAGCTTCCTCGTTTTTCTTTGATAGCAGCTAAGCCACATTTGCTTCTTGGTTCTAACAGAGCAGCTAGAGTATCTCTACAGCAGCATCAGTTCAGTTGTATCGTTTTATTCAGAGCGTCAGTTCAGTGTTTCTCCAGTAGCAAGTCTCCAACGAGTGTTGTAGCAGTGTAGTTCAGTGTGTTGCTTATTTTCAGGTTTGCACTGTGCAATTTGATTGAGAGCAGCAGCTTGGCATGCAATGTTTTTATTTTGTGAAATGTCATTTTCTTGCTACAGCAGCATCAACTTTAATTACTCCAATGCTGAACATTTTGGTTCTTTGGCTCCTGATCTTTGGTGCTAGGAATTTATTAGCTTGATTCTTTGCGAAGCACTCTATCCCTGTTTCAGCAGCTACACATGATGTCCTTAACTAGCATATGCATGCTCTTGTTGCTTAAACGATGTGGCTACCTAGAGGTAACAATTGAAATATACAGAGAGCACTTCTCATCTTTGCACAGTATTTATTTACTAGTTTTGCTATATTGTCTTTACTTAACTTACGTGCTTGAGCTAGTCATTCATGAATGTACAATAATCTTCATTGTGCTTGTTATCTAGCTGTTTATTGTAGCTTAAATGGCTATTTTGTTGTAACTTATGTACAGTAAGGTTGATTTGTGCTGTGTTTTGTTGTAGGGTGGCAGATCAAATGGAATTATAGTGCAGTTTGGAGGATGAACAAAGGCTGTTCTTGCAGCAAAGCAGCTGCTTCTAGCTCAAGCTCTCAAGCGAACACCCCCGTAATGTAGTGGAAGATGATTGAACATAAATGTTATATATTGTGTCAACCAATTCTTGTAATTTGACCTGTTGGATGAAACTTTAATGTGATCTATTATTGGGTGAAAATCTGACTCTCTATTTGATTATTAGATAAAAACTTGATTTATTGCATGTGAGTTGGGTTATGTCATTATGAGATTTCAAAAAATTGTCTAGAGTCCACATCAACACTGACATTAGTGTCCACATCAGTGCTGATGTCAGCGTCCATGTCATTGCTGGCTCAACGTCCACATCAGCATCTATGTCAGTGTAATGATGAGGTGACTGTTTAATTCGTGACGTTTATATTTCGTCACAGGAAATGGGCTTGGGCTGGGCTAACTAGGCTTTGGGCTCTACCATGACGGTTTAAGATCGTCACCGATTCTGTCAGTCCGTGACGATTTTTGGTAAACCGTCATGAGAGTCAATTCATGACGCTCAATCCATGACGATATCTGAAACCGTCACAGATGCTGCATAGTGACGGTTTTTTGCTAATTCGTGACGAAAATTTTTCGTCATAGATTAACAAGTTTCTTGTAGTAAGATCTTTTTACTACATCAAGCATTTTTTCATTAGTTTCCTTTAAGAAGGGTGCATATGTGTGTCATGCTTAAAACTTTTGCAACATTATTTTGCAGGGCCAAGGTGAAATTGATATCAATCAGAGTGTCTCCAACAATGCCACTGATGTGCATGGCTATATTGATGTGGATGTGTCATCTGAAGAAGTTTACGATGAAGAAGAAGATGTGTGTTCACAGCCTGTTGTGCCATTTGTCGGGATGGAATTTAACAGTGTTGAAGAAACAAGGAGAATTTACAATGCTTATGCATTCAAAATGGGTTTCAGTATCCGGGTTGCATCATCAAGGAACAATACTGTTACTAAGGAGCTTATTAGGAAGGAATTTGAGTGCACACATGCCAGAAGGCCAGATAGTGAGCATGAGGACAACACTTCAACTAGCACAACGACCAATGATGTATCAAAAGCTAACGCCTCAAAGAGGAAGAGCTCAGCCAAAGATGTAGCACAAGCTAAGGCCTCAAAGAAGAAGAGTTCTTCGGCTGTACTGACCACGGCATCAAAGAAGTACAGCACTGTCAAGAAATACGACTGCAAGGCACATATGGCAGTTGGTCTGCGGGACGGTAAATGGAGAGTGGTTGTGATGAAAGCAGAACACACACATCCCTTGGTGAAGCAGATTGGAAGAAGGAAACAGCTAAGGTCCCATCGACGCATTTCGTTTGCAGATTATGAGCTTCTGAAGACACTCCACCATAGGAACATTAGCACCATGCAAATCATGGCTGTGCTTTCTGATTTCCATGGTGGGATTGGGAACTTGTACAACAGTAAGGATGTTTCAAACTTGAGGAGTCACATGAGGAATGGAGTTCATTTAAGAGATATGGAGGCAACATTGGAGTATTTCCAGAAGCAGCAGTCTGAGAGTCTAACCTTTTTTATGCGGTGAAGATTGATAGTGACAATGTTGTTAGGGGGCTGTTTTGGGTGGATGGAAGGACAAAGGAGATGTACAAGACTTTCAGGGGTGTTAATAGGTATAACATGCCATTTGCGTCCATAGTTGGTGTGAACAACCAGAGCATATTGCTTGGCTATGCCTTGCTATCGGACGAAACGATTGAATCATTTGTCTAGGTATTCTGAACCTTAAAAGAAGCAATGGGTGGGCTTGAACCAAGGAATATAATGACAGACCAGGATAAGGCCATGAAGGCTGCAATAGCGCTGGTGTTCCCTGATGCTGTACATAGATGCTGCGAATTTCATGTAGTGAGCAAGGCTTGTGAGAAACTTGGTTGGCTAATCAACTCTAGTGAAGAATTTGCTAATGAGTTCGATTCTTGCATTAATCATATGAGATGCTGGAAGAATTTGAGCTCATGTGGCATAGCTTGGAGGAGAAGTACAACCTGCATAAGAATGAGGCATTTTAGAACATGTCAGTTGCTAGGACAATGTGGGCGCCAGTATACTTCAGGAAATCATTCTTCCCTTTCACAAGCACTACAAGCACTACAAAGAAGGTCGGAAAGTATGAATTCACTCTTCAAGAAGCTAGTGCATCGACAAGATTCGGTGCTGCAATTTGTAACATAATATGAGTACATCATGGACACAAGGATTGAGAAAGAGAATCTTGAAGGCTGCAAGAGTGAGATTTTAGAACCACCGCTTTGGGGGAGATATGCATTTGAGAAGCAAGCTGCTCACTTCTACACTAGGAGTGTTTTCTTCAGATTCCAGGAGCTGTTATGTGACTCAACATCATGCAAGAAGGGGCAGGTCACTGTAGCGGGTGAAGGTGTTTCCATAGAGATATTGAAACAAGTGCACAGATGCGGTCAGCTAACATGGAAAATCTACAACGTTTCATTCCAAGATAATGCAACAACATATTCATGCACCTGCAATATGTTTGAGCAAGATGAACTTTTATGTCTCCACATTCTGAAAGTATTCACCAGCTACGATGTAGAACGAATTCCAGATAAATACTTGCTTAGAAGATGGTTAGAGGAAGCAACCATAAAGACCAGTGAAAACCTCTTATCACCTGAAACTTGTTTTGGTGTTCCTGCAACCAACAAGCTCAGATATAATGCATTGTTCAGAAAAATGAGTGGGCTAGCAGCAGATGCTTGTTTTGCTCCTGACAAGTATAAAATTGCTACACAAGGGATAGACAAGGTTTGGGAAGATGTTAAGGTAGCCGAAAGTGCAACAAGTATGGAAGTAAATGAATGCCAGGAACAAAGGACGGTCAACACAACCATGGTGAACAACCCTCCCACCAATGATCCAAAAGGAAGGCCAAAGGATAAAGTAGAAAGAAAGAAGAGCATTGTGCAGTAAGTGAGGGAGAAAGCTATAAAGATAAGTAAATCAAAGAAGAAGAAGGGAAGTAAGAAACCTTCCCCATGCTCCTATTGCCATGAAGACAGGCATAGTGTTCAAATATACAAATACATGCAAATAGCACAAGAGATACTGAAAGCAATGAAAGAAACGGGGTTGAAGCTCTAGTTTGAGTTCTTGTTCATAATTAGGTCATAGCACTAGATCATTTTTAATTTAATTTATAGCATTTTGCAATACAATTAATTGCTACTCTTGCAAGTGGTGTTCAAAAATGTGATGTATCAAAGTTTGAGTGGATGTACCCTAAAGACTACCCGCAGCAAAAGACAGCTGCATGTGGTGAAGTATGGCAAAAAGCATATTGGTGTTCTGTTATGCCATTTTCTGAGACTGTAATCGATCATGTTGAATTGGTAGTAGCGGTCTCTTGCAAGTACCTGAATCATATGTTGCAAGTACATGAATCATATGTTACATCTGAAAAATATGGTCATGAAACAACATAATTTCACTACTGTTACATCTGAAATGCTCGAATGAAACAACCGAATCTCACTACTGTTACATCTGAAAAATGTGGTCATGAAAATAGCAAAAATTCACTACTCTTACATCTAAAATGCTCTAATGAAACAGCCGAGTCTCATTACTGTTACATCTGAAATCCTCTAATAAAACAGCATAAATTCACTACTGTTACATCTGAAATGCTCTAATAAAACAACTGAGTCTCACTGTTGTTACATCTGAAAAATGTGGCCATGCAACAGCAAAGATTGACTATTGTTACATCTGAAATACTGTAATGAAACAGCCAAGTCACTACTATTACATATGAAATTGTGGCTATGCAAAGGCAAAGGTTGACTATCAGACCGTGCATATGGTCAATATTGTTGCAAAAGTGGACAAACATTGACAAGCATGGACCAATAGAAAAAGAATTGTTGCAACACAAGCTAAAGAACTTACCAACATTTTTAGAAAGATGTTCACAGTACACAATATTGCAACACTAGCAGACTTTAGTTGCTACCAAAAGTAGATCAACATCATGCCAGGATGTTTCCAGGGTATGATGACTTAAGATTACAAGCATTCACATATTGCCACATAGCATAACAAGACTCCATATTACAAGAATTCTAGTGTTTCAATGCACATCGTTCTCCTGACACCTCCTAAGGTATATAGTATCAACTTGATCAGGTCTTCTTGGCATCATACTTCTTCATAAATTCATCTAGCTTAACCACATTGCGTTCTGATAGAAGGAGTATTGCAGCAGCGTGCTTCCTGTACTCTAGCACCGATCCCTGGGCAGAGAGATAATGAAAAAAAAGAAAAGGAGAGCAAAACTGAGCAAGCATATTTAGAGATAAGAAATAGGAGTTGCAAAAGTAAGAAAATTTTAGAATGGAAACATATACTTTCTCAAGTGATGAAACTACAATCTTCCTGCCATCCCATGCGTCCATATAATCCATTGTGTACAGCCCGCAGTCAAACCTTTTAAGAAAAAGGAACAATAAAAAATGTGAACATCCAATCATTAGGCGATAATGACAAGGAGGGACATGCTAAATTGGAAACATACAAATTCTTTTGTTTAGGATATCCTATAGGGTAGATCCAGTTAAAATGAGACACGTCAGTTTTGAGGACCCCATGTTTTAGTGTTGTGGCTGCAAAATTCTGAATCTAAAAAACAATGAAACAATTCAGGAATACACATGCAACACATAATCAAGAGCTACTTCAACAACTGAAAAACAAATGTGCAACATGTACAGGAGGCAGTGACAAATTAGAAAACACTAGGTGACACTAGATTTTCAGTATCCTCTTATTTGGTATTTTTTAGCTTGCTAACTAAATTATATGCACATCATATGTCATCACATGTGTTGAAATTTACACCAAGAACCACAAATATGTTGCAACAGGTAATCAAGAGCTATTTCAACAAAGGTGGAATGAATGTGCAACAACTAAATGTAAAAGCTACTTGAAACACCCAAGAAACACAGGATACAGCAAGGAAGCCACTTACCAAGTGCTGGGCACGCTTCAAACATGCTCTCCTTGGAGGCACTCAAAGAGTCAAAGAAAGCAATTTGCTTCATGAACATACTAACACAAAGAAGCACCAAGTGGTTCTCAAATACTATCAGAAAGAACATTTGCATAGTATGGTTATGTAAAATTAAATAAATTAATGTGGCACCTTTGACAACATTGTTAATCGTATTTCATTGAAACCAAACAATGTATATACAGGTCACGTACCAAATCCATCTTGGCGATAGTCTATTTTTCGTTTATCTTGGTGTAAATGTTCTTGCAAGTCCCATCATGTTTGAAAGAAGCTAGATCCACACTCATGAAGTCCTGTCTAGCACACATAAAAAGAAAAAAAGCTAAATAAAAGATGAGTTCCAGGAATTCAGTTTGAAATGGAAAGTCATAGGTATTGTATCATTATCGTGGCCAACTTGGGGAAAGCAAATTTTACATCCCTTGTTTTTTTCTTTTCATATAATTGAAGGTGGTCAAGATTGAACTGGTAATTCCACAAGGCCATTACATTGTTACCAACCAATCCTCTTGGCTTGAAGGAGTCATAGAACTCATCGTACGTAACGTGGAAGCCATCGATCTCAATGAAAGGTGGCCTTGTAGAAAAGAAAAGGCGATATAATTACCACAACCGATGTAAAATAAACAATGAACACATAATCAAAACCTACTAGAAGAAAGATGAGCGAAGTGCTAAACCAATAGAAGCTTGTTTCAACAGTTGAAAAATACACGTGCAACAATTAAATAAAGCTATGGCTACAAATACTTGAACACATATGAATGAAGTAGAGCCAATTTTTATTTTTAGTTTACAAAAAATGAAGACTACAGAGGTGGCAAATAAGCAAAAGCTAACTGATCACTTAATGCAACAGGTATGAATGAAGTATGGAAACAAAAAATAGAGCTAGTTTCAACACATGAATAATACATTCACAATAACTAAGCAAGCCTAATGCAACAGCTATTGACAGCACATTAAACAGGGCATAAGTGTAGGACAGGTCAAAGTGGAAAAAGGTAGGGGGAGTTGGGAGTGGGTCAACTCACGGTTGGCTTTCACCTGCTCTCTTGAATCCCTGATGAAAAGCTCTTTTAGCCAAAAACTTGTTCCAAATTTCTTTGGTATCATCATCATCACCCTTGGGTCTTTTTTGCTTCAGCCCAAGGCCAACATAAATTCTTTTCCTCTTCTTTCTATTCCTTTTTTCGATTGTGCTTGAGCCTGTTTGTCTGTCCATGGAAGTCTCAATGGTGGTGTCTCCTAGACAAAAAATCTAAAGTATATGGAAACATATGTACTGAAATATATATATATAGCTACTACAATACATGAGGTATTACCGATGAAACAGTAGAAAAATCAGGGCTGAAGTATATGGAAACATATGTACTGAAACATATATGAATAGCTACTGCAACACATAAGGTAGTACCAATGAAACAGTAGAAAATCAGGGCTGAAGTATATGAAAACATATGTACTGAAACATATATAGATAGCTACTGCAACACATGAGGTGGCGCCAATGAAATGGATTAGCAAAGTTATTGTAATGGGACTACAAAAGAATATAAGACAAAAAAGGATGTGTCAAATAAAAAAGCCACATTTGAACACATAAAATGAGATGGATGAAAAAATCAGAGTGTTTACCAGTAGGCGTAGGGCTTCTGGATCTTTCTCCACAGATATCTTTAGAACTTTGGTTCATCAAGTTTGAATAAGTCAAATGAAGGGATATCATGTACATATGAAGGGACTGATGGCTTGCAAGGAACTAGACCTCTTTAACTCTCCTCTGGTGGGATTGGTGGAGAGGAAGCAATTGGACCTTTTGTACTCTCCTCTAGTGGGATTGGTGCAGTGGAAGGAACTGGACCTTTTGTACTCTCCTCTGGTGGGATTGGTGCAGGGGAAGGAATTGGACCTTTTGTACTCTCCTCTGATCGGATTGGTGGAGGGGATGGAGTTGGTTCATCTGTTCTATCCTCTGGTGGGATTGGTGCACTAGAAGTACTTGCATGTCCTGTACTCTCTAGTGGGCTGGATGGTTTTTTGGGTGAATCAACAGGTAAATCTGTTGGATCTGGTAGCGGATGCACGTTGGCATTGTCATTGGAAGGTTTCTTCAGCCGGCTCATCTTACTTGCCAAATCAGCAACATCATTCAGATGTTTGTTCAGATGGATCAACTTAGAAGCCAACTCAGCACCACGCTTTGCCATGATCACCTTTCCTTGCTCTTTCATTGCCTGCGCAAGCTCATAAAAATCTTTCTCCACCAAAGAATTATGCTGAGCCAATAGGACTTGGTATTCTTTAGGAAGGGACTGCAATAAAATAATATATGCAATACCAAATATAGGAAATTGCAAACATGTATATACATATATTTGCGCAATATAAAATAGGGTCACTGACACATGTAGGAAATGACACTGCAACATATGAAGTGGAGTAAATGAAACATGGGGGAAATTACACTGCAACATATGAATGCACATTGTGCAACATGTATGGAAATTACGAGAAGGTTTTGACAAAATCACCTCAATGGCAACCGCAGGAGTATTAACTAGACAGCGGCTGGAAATGCGTGGGCAATCCGGCCAGTCCTTAAGACTTGGCTGCACGGGCTCTTCTTCTTAAGGCATTGGCGGCGGGGGTGGACCCATGGCCTCTTCTTCAGACTTTGGCGGCAGGGGTGGAATGTAACCAGTCATGGGCACCGGGGTAGGGTAGGGGCTAGTCGTTTGGAACTAACAATGAATGAAGATATATTATGTCAAGAAATAATATAATGACTAAAAGAAATGACCAAAGATGAATGAAGGTTAAAAAAGCATCAAACTCACAGGTTGCTGCCCATATGCATTAAGCTGCAGCCTACTCCTGTCAACACTTTCAACGAATTTAAAGTCGTTGTTGGTGACATGGCAAATGCGTGGGACAGAATAATTGATCTTGTGAATAGCCCGGTCAACCGATATGTCAAGGTGGTCCATGTACACAATCTACATACAACCAAAAAAAATGAAAGCCCCACATTTAGGAAATCAGGGTTCTAGTATATGGAAAGCACATGTAATGAAACATGTATAGATAGCTACTACAACACATGAGGTAGTAGCAATGAAACAGTAGAAAATCAGGGCTGAAGTATATGGAAGCACATGTACTAAAACATACATAGATAGCTACTGCAACACATGAGGTAGTAGCAGTGAAACAGTAGAAAATTAGGGCTCAAGTATATGGAAACATATGTACTGAAATATATATAGATAGCTACTGCAACACATGAGGTAGTAGCAATGAAACAGTAGAAAATTAGGGCTGAAGTATATGAAAACATATGTACTGAAACAAATATAGATAGCTACTGCAACACATGAGGTAGTACCAATGAAACAGTAGAAAAATCAGGGCTGAAGAATATGGAAACATATGTACTGAAACAAATATAGATAGCTACTGCAATACATGAGGTAGTACCAATGAAATAGTAGAAAATCAGGGCTGAAGTATATGGAAACTTATGTACTGAAACATATATAGATAGCTACTGAAACACATGAGGTGGTACCAATGAAACAGACTAGCAAAGTTATTGCAATGGGACTATAGAAAAAGAATATAAGACAAAAGGGAAAAATGAACATACCGCCAAAACAGCAAGACAGGAACCAACGTAGGGGCTTGCGGCAGCACCTTCAGTTTCAGGACCAAGGGTCTGGTACTTTCGGACTTGATTCATCAACTCATCAAGGATGTGCCTAGCCCTGTCAAATGATTTGATTTTAGAGACATCCTGTAAGTTGTACAAGTACCGTGGGGTGGTTGCATTATCTGTTCCTGGGTAGAGTACAAACCCCAAGGCAAGCAACATGAATGCCCTCATAAAGAGTCTTTGTCCTTAGGTTTAGTCAACACCTCCATGCACTTGGGCCACTTCCCTTTGAATCCATCCATAAAAGGCTCCCGAATCTTCTGGAATGCTTCATATTGATCGCGGTGGAAGTAATCTTAACAGGCTCTTCTCCACTAGGCACACCAAGAATGTTGCAAACAAGCTGCTTGTCAAATACAATGACTTTATGTTTGAGCCTAAACTCTCTCAAATCAACATAATGTGCTTCATGATCCATGCAACAAGCTTCATAGGGATGGAAAACTTAGACATGGCAAGTAAAGCACCAAAACCAGCCTCTTCAATCCACCCTATCTAATCTTGACTGAACTTGTGGTCACGGATCCTGTGGACTGAAAATCTTGTTGTGAAGGGGTCTCCATTGCCTTTGCCTTTGGTTTTAGGAGCATTAATTCCTGCATAAAAAAGACAAAGAAATAGCATATTAAAGTAAAATCCAAAAATTGGGGTACACAGTTCATAATAACGCAAAAAAAAGTAGACACAAGATGCTACATGTTCCAACACGCAAGTGCACAACATAGATGCGCTGATAACACATCACATTTAAAAAAATGAAACATGCCAATATATAGACGCCCTATGGCTGATTGTTGCAAAAAAAATATATGAAGAAGGCATGAAACACTGGACATATCATGGTGAAACAACACAGGACAACATAATGAAACATGTTCAAAGTTTTTATCCAACACTAACCCTAGTAGGAATCAGCATACATGTTCAAAGTTGCTATCCAACAGTAGCCCCAGCAGGAATCAACATACATTTGATCATATGTGATAAATAGAAAATCCATTGGAGATGCAGTAAAGATTAATGGCATGTCTGATCTCAAGATTTCAATTATATTCCTTCAATATCTGCGGTCATTGCACATATGCATCAACTGCCTAGTAAGCACCATCAACATACATTGAACACACTATCATCCTGTGTATTGCATTTACGGATTCTGAAAATGTGCATATGAGATGCTTCAGGTACCCATGTCGATGCCATACCTTCCTGGTTCGGGACCTTCTTCATTGGAGATTTCTTCATAGAGATGTTGCTTCGTCCTTTGCTCGAAGATGCTTGTCCTGCCTTGCTGTTGGGGACCTTGCTCCCTGTCAGACCCCCTCGTGCCCTGCTGTTGGGGACCTTCCTCACTGCCAGACGCCCGCAACCACGTCCTCGCCCAACATCTGCCTCCTCGTTGGTGCTGCTGGGCGAGTCGCCCCTGACGGGCGACACATACCGGCCTAATCTTGTATGCATCACTCGGAACCGGTGTTTGGTCGCGATGGAGAAGGAGGAGCGGGCGGGAGGCAGGCAACTAACATCATACCTGCACCGCTAGGGTTGGGGTGACAGGCAACCGCCGCAATCCCTGTGAAGGCGGGCTGCGCGATGTAGGTAGTCATGGCGGGACAATGGGATGGTGGAGGCGATCAGTGAAGGTCGGGGTGGAGTGGAGCGGCACAGTGGACCGGGTGCGGCAGGCAGACGCCGCGGTGGGGGCGTACGGTGAGTAGGAAAGGCGGACGGCGTGGTGGAGGAGGGCGGCGCAATGGAGGCGGGTGGCGCGGTGAAGGGCGCCGCGGCAAGTGGATGGCGCGGTGGAGGCGCCACGCCGCGCGGTGGAGTTCGCGGACGGCGAGGTGGATAAGGCTGCGACCACGATCTGGTAAGGTGCCAATTCAGAGCGAGTGAGGAGTGGGGAAAACGGTTCCCTGGGTGCCTGGGCCGCCCGTCCGCAGGCCTAGCAGGGAGGCCGTAGGCCCAGCGAGGATGCGTCCGGACGCGTGCGGATCGGCCGGACGCCCTACACCGAGCATTTCCACAAAAATATCGATCCTGGGAGAGATCGAACCGTGCCCCCTGCATCTGGCCGTAGTAAGACCAAAGTTTTAAATGGAGCTATAGCCGGCTATAGTTGCTGGGCAAGACTACAGCTAAGATATACCACTTTTAGCGCTAAGAAAAGTTAGAGGCTAATAGCCGGAGATAACCAGAGATTGCCACTAAATGCACCATACTGCAGCTAAACTGTTGTTGGGCCAGCAAATCGACCACGCGGCCCAGTAAAGCATCCCTCACCCAATCCATCCGTCCAACGTAACCCTATTGGCACTCAGGTTGTCACGCACTCAGCTCGTTGCTCTTGTCTCTCTCTACGACGGCGGCGGCAGTTGCTTCGGACTTCAGAGATGGCAGCAACTACTTCTAGGGACGGCGGCACGGCGTCCGACTCCTCTCCCCAAGTGGCATGGCACCAAAGTCCTCTTTCTCTCCCCCTGAGTGGCGGCGGCCGCTGCTTCTGATGCTTGGAGCCTCGATGGCGGCGGCGGACCAAAGACGGTGGCGTGGCCGCATCCCATGCCTCCTCCTCTCCCCCACACGGCGCGACACCACAGTCCTCTTCCTCTCTCCCAAGCGGCGACGTCGGCTGGAAAGCACAAGTGGCAGTGGAGTCAGCACGAGCGGCTGCGGCCTGCGGCTGGAGCAGAGTAGCAGACTAGATCAACCAAGTAAATTTCTTCTTTGCTAAGCTGCTCATTTGAAATTAGTATTACTGGTTGTTCACATAATTTAAAGATCAGTTGTACATTGTAGGATCTATGCTTGATTGCTTGTTCAAGCAAATAATTAAATATTTATAACATGATTCTGTGTATTTTTTTTCAATTTTTTTTGCAAAAACAGCTAGGCCCTGTTTAGATGCTTCAAACTTCCAAAAATTTTACTAGATTTCCCGTCACATCGAATTTTTGGACGTATGCATGGAGCATTAAATATAGGTAAAAAAATAACTAATTACATAGTTTGGTTGTAAATCACGAGACGAATCTTTTGAACCTGATTAGCCCATGATTGAACACTAATTGCCAAATAAAAACGAAAGAGTTACTATGCTTGTAAAAATTTTACACCACCATCTAAACACAGCCTAAATGTCTTTGTTTCCTCCTCCTAAACTTTAGCGCTGTCCCATTGGATGTTTGACACATGTACAAAGTATTAAATATAGACTAATTACGAAACTAAGGACGCGTTTGGTTGCCTTCCCAGCTCAGCCAGCACCGCGCCAGCGAGCCAGGCCCGTAGCAGCCATGCTAGACGCGTGCAAGGAGTCCATGTTTGGTTGTTTGTTTGCGTTGGTCCTGGCTAACTAGAATCTCTGTTTGGTTGCCCAGATGTAC
This sequence comes from Saccharum spontaneum, assembly GCA_022457205.1. Classification (NCBI taxonomy): domain Eukaryota; kingdom Viridiplantae; phylum Streptophyta; class Magnoliopsida; order Poales; family Poaceae; genus Saccharum; species Saccharum spontaneum. The sequence continues at coordinate 47,815,340 of CM039583.1, forward strand.
AAGCGCGCAAGGCATTTTCTAGCTCGCATAAGACGCGCGATGCACCGGCGGAACCAGGCCCGCTGGAAACGAAGATTTCTTACGTATCCAGCGAGCCAGGCTCGACCGTCCCTTTTGCACCCGCGCGGCCAGGCCCGACCCCTCGTCCAATCAACCAATCAGGCGGAAGTTGCATCCGCTCAACCTGGACGGGGTACAGGCAGGGAACCAAACGCGCCCTAAGTGCACAGATTGAGACTGTTTTGCGAGACGATTTTTTTAAGCCTAATTAGTCGATTTGACAATGTGCTATTACAGTAAACATATGCTAACAACAGATTAATTAGGCTTAATAAGTTCGTCTTGTGGATTATTGACGGATTATGTAATTTATTTTTTTATTAGTATCCGAACACCCCATGCGACATCCCATATGACATCTCCTAAACTTTAGTCTTTAGATCCAAACACCTCCTTAGCCGCAGCTATAGCCGGCTATAGCTGTCCTTAGCTGTTGGCGAGGACAGCAACCAAGAGGCTTAGCCGGCTATTTAAAACCTTGAGAAAGACTACCACCCAAGCTACAGCTACAAACGTTTGGTGTATGGGTGATAGTCACAATCATATTTAATAAAGGCAGATATGGAGAAATACGTCGTAATTAATCACTCCTTGTATGCTAAATCATGTCAAAACGAACTTATTTCTAGGGTGGAGGGAGTAGTTGTTTTTTTAAAGTATACAGCTTGTTCGTTTGGCCTGATCTGGCTAGCTGAAAGTACTGCTGGCTGATTTTTTGTGAATGAAAAACACTACTGGCTGACTGGTTAATTTGGCTGATAATCTCAAGCGAACATGCAGATAGATATTTGGGAATAAATAAAGCAGAGAATACTGGGCTAACTAATCCCAAACACATCGCTTTCCCGCGTTGTCTTTGGTGATATATATGCTTTGGTTGGTACTCGCTGCACGCCACTCTTTTGTAGCACGTACTGGTTTTTCTTTGGTCCTAGGAGTATATGCTAGCTAGCAGTGTTTTTAGTTAGAGAGATCGAGTTACTCTTTTCCACTCTGCGTTCACACGAACTGAAAATACCTGGCCTAGCATGGCCGATCGAGCAGGTACGGTATATATGAAACTTCGGCTGTGTTCAGTTCCCCGAAAAGGGGTAAAAAAAAGTACTGTAGCACGTTTTAGCTTTATTTGGTAAATAGTGTTCAACCATTGACTAATTAGGTTTAAAACATTCATCTCGCAAAGTACAACCAAGCTGTATAATTAGTTTTTGATTTTATCTACATTTAGTACTTCATGCATGTATCACAAATTTGATGTGACGGGGAATCTTTTTTCTGTATAGTGTTTTTTTCTGGAACTGAACACAGCCTTCAGCGAAATTATTTATGACTAGCCAGCCGCAATTTGCCTCCTTTTTTTCCTAGGATTTACACTTGGAAATTTCCTCTCCATTCTCATCATCAGCTCCGTCGTACTTACGTGCTCCCTGCAACAAATTCAGATGTTCATTCAGAAAGTGCGCCCATAGAGGACAGAATCATGTTTTGTTTGGTGTGGAAACACATGTACTAAGGCAGAGCTATGACGGTCGTATTAAAAGTTGTTTCTGAATTCTGATGCCACTTTGTACAAAAAGCTTTGCCTGACCTGATATGATCCATGTTAGAGATCTTATTAAATCTTGCAGGAGCTGTCATGCGCTGGAATCAGTGGTGGTTGCCTAGCTGCCAGCTGACACAGTCCTGCTGCTTACGAATTGAGTAACAGCTAGAGAGTTATAGTACTACTAGCACTAGAGAGTTATAGTTATACTGATGCCACGTAAAAGGAATGGAGCTTAATTTCTTCCTTCCTTCCTTAATTTGACCATGCATGAATATATTACTGTTTTATTTTACTACCTGTCAAAATAATGTTTGGAGATGAAAAATCATTGTAGCCCGTCGATCGTCTGTAATGCAAACACAACGTAGCGTATCATGATTCATGAACCTGCTAGCTTCTGCCTTAAGCACAGGAGGAAGGCATCAATCAACATCAACCAAGATATGTTAAGCCCCTCACACATGGACGGACGGCACACATCCCCCCAATGAATCTGGGAGTGGTTATATGCCAGTTGCCCACTGTGATGATGATGACCGGTTCAATCTGCCCTTTGCACGCCTCAGAAGTCAGAAAGCCACAATACATCAGACAGCATCATTAGCAATTTGTTGCACATGCATTGCATCGATCCAGCATGCAGATCCACGATTATATATAGTACAAGCTAGTATGGAAACAGTAGCTGAAGATACAATAACATACTGTACTCGAATTCGAATGACAGGTGTTTGTTTAGTGACAGAGATATACACTACCATATAGGAGTACTATATATAAGTATATACACTGGCAACTAGCGCTTTAAATCATCATGTCATGTGCTGCGGGTATCAGAAAGCATCTCTTTATCGGCCGTTATACGAGTCATTGGGACATGTACTTCAGGTCCGAGATGCCGTTATATAAGAAACTATACACGAGAACCGAGACGCGAAGAGATATGTTAGCACTGCTCACCATCCGACACAAGAAGGGTACCAGGTGCCTGAAGATGTGTCCGTATCCAGGTCCACTCAAGAGCGCAGGCCCAACCCGCAAGTTGCCGGCCCACAATAGGTATGAAGCGTAGCTCATAGTACTTAAGCTGGAGGGAATAGAGGAGAAGGGGGAGGAACCATTGTAACGAATTGCTAGTTGAATTCTATCAAGCACTCATCATGAAACTTGTTGATTGCATGTATTTCCATTCGTTTCCTTCTTGTGCAAGTAGATGCTAACAATCTGTATCAGACTCCACCTGGAGTTCGCCGTCCACGCCTCACGCTGTACTCTGGCCCAGAGTTCGCCGTCCACCTTCTCCGCCGTGCGCTGCCCTGGAGGTTGCCGTCCCCGACCACCCACACTACACCCGTCGTTAGCGTGCGCGCGGCGTCATGGACCCCAATTTGAAGATCGTCATCGACAAGCTCGACGGCCTCACCAAGCGGTTGCTTCTGATTGTGGTTACGCCGCCTTCTTCTTGTCCTGACCTACTTGGATTCTTCAAATACATAGTTAGGGTCAGTAAAGTAAAGACGTACCTTCTCAGAGGGGAAGTGCATGTGGACTTCTCCAGTTCCAATGTAGATGATTGCTTTGACAGTACTAAGGAATGGTCTTCCAAGGATGATGGGTGGATCATATTCATCTTCTCCCATGTCAATAACCTGAAAGTCTGTATGGACAAAGTGATCGTCTATCTTGACAGGGACGTTAGTTACTGTACCTTCGACCTGTCGGAATGTCTGATCTGCCATCTGGAGCTGAATATATGTTGGGTTTAAGGGCATGGTTCCGAACAGAAGTTCATAGGTGACCTTGGCCATTATGTTGACGCCCGACCCAGTGTCGCAAAGTGTCTTGTAGAAGTGGGACCCATTAATGGAGCAATAAATGCTTGGCATACCTGGGTCGTCCTTCTTAGGCAAGAACGGTGACTTGAGTTGGCGATCTTGACCTTTGTGCACGACAGTGACCATCTTAGCTGTCTCGGTCCATACTTGCTTCTTGCTCTTGTTCCTCCTGTTGGTCCTCTTCCTTGGTTCATATTGGGGTTGCTCTGGGATTTGTGCGGTCTTGTTCTTGAAGGAAAACGTTTCCTTCCTCCCCTTGATATAGAAACTGATCTTGGCAGCACTAGCATAGATGACAGCTCCCGCGGTGTTCAGGAATGGTCTCCCTAGGATGACGGGAGTCCTCTCATCAGAACCGGTCTCTATCACTACGAAGTCTGCTGGAGCGTACGAGGAACCCACTCGGACACAGATGTTCTTTAATATTCCTCTCGGGAAACTCAGTGTCCTATCTACAAGCCTGGGCATGATGTTGACGCTGGAGCCAAAGTCACAGAGTGCTTCTGGGAAGTCTCGCATGCCGATGGAGATCGGGATGACGGGGCGTCCTGGATCGCCTCTCTTGACCGGCAGACGGTCAGTACTTACTTCCACGATAGGGTTACTCCAGTAATCTCCTGCATCAAACATGTCTACAAGATTTGCAGATTCTAGTCCTTCCGGTTGTGATGGTATACCGGGGTTAGTAGCAGGAACAGCAGCAGCTATTTGATTCAACTGAGATTCAATCATTTTATTAAAGCTAATCTGGTTCTTGATGGCAGTAGAGAAATTATCCATTCTATTATTTATATTTTCTAGTATTTTATCATTAGATGCCAATTTCTTAGACAGGTTATCCATTAGCTTTCCTTGGTTGGACACTAACTCTCTCAAAGGTGGATAATTATTATTATTATTGAAAGAATTGTTACCTTGGTAATTACCTGAGTAGTTAGGCCTCTGTTGATTCCAACCTTGATTCTGCTGAGGACGGTTGTAGTAGTTGTTGTTGTTATTGTTGATGTAGTTCACGTCCTCCAGCAACTCAGGACAGTGATTGCCCGAGTGTCCAGTACCTCCACACTCCTCACAAGTCATGTGGGAGTCGTAGACGTGCATGACTTCTTTCTTTTCTCCAGCTCGATCATCGAGCTTCTTCATGAGTAGGTCTAGCTTGGCAGACAGCATGTCTACCTCCTTGAGCTGGTGCATACCTCCACCTCTCTTGCGTGTCTGAGTTCTTTCTTCATTCCAACCTTGGTTGGATGCCATCTTCTCCACAAGAGCTGTGGCTTGAGGTATGGTGAGTGATAGGAATGCTCCTCCAGCTGCAGCATCCATGGTTTCACGGGCACTGTTAATGAGCCCATGATAAAATGTCTACATCAACAGCCAGCTTTCCATTCCATGATGGGGACATTCTAGGATGTAGTCTTGGAAGCGCTCCCATGCTTCTAGAACGGATTCATCATGTTGTTGCTGAAAACTTGTAATCTTCCCACGGAGAGCATTGGTCTTGCCCATGAGAAAGAATTTGGCCAGAAAGTTCGTGGAGTAGAGTGCCCACGTAGTGTTCTTCTCCTTTGTAGCGTAGAACCACTGCTTCGCTCTCCCCAACAGTGAGAATGGGAAAAGGCGAAGTAGTATGACGTCTCTGGGGACTTCAGCCATGGTGAAAGTGTTGCAGATCTCCAGGAAGTGTTGAAGATGAGCACTAGCGTCTTCATGTGGCTTCCCACAGAACTGGTTAGCTTGCACCATGTTGATGAGCCCAGGCTTGAGCTCGAAGTTGCGGTCGATCTCCCCAGCAGGTCCAGTGCGGATGTTGTCCGTAGTGGGAGCTGAGAACTCGCGGATCGACTTGTTCGCCATGGCTTCGAATTCAGTCGACAAATTCCGGATGAAACTTCGGCGATCTTCGGATTTGGATGAAGCTTTGTGCTGAAGTGTTGACGATGTCTTCTTGAGCTTGGCTCTTGTTTTTCTGAATAAGGCTTCGGGATCGTCAACAAAGTTGTCTGGAAGATGTCTTCTATTCATGCATCACCCTGCAATAAATAATCAAAATGGAAAATACAGGGGTAAAACTGTATAAGAGAATTGATAAGCTCGATCAGATTAGTGATGCAAATGATGACTCAAAGTTCCATATTCATTCCTACTTAGTAATCAACCTTCCCCGGCAACGGCGCCAAAAATGCTTGTTGGGCATTCTTAACGTCACTACCAAAAGTAGATTTAGTTTTCTAATTTTGATAACGGCGCCAAAAATGCCAAACCTATCCCTCATGCCACTTAAGCCAAGTTGTCATCCCCAGCATGACATGAGAGACGCGGTATTGAAATATGCATTTGCTCATCAAGATAAATAATAAAAGGGATCTGCAAGCGCACAGATTAATACCGATGTAGCATTTTAACCGGGAAGTATTCCAGGTATCGTTATTTATATTTTTACCACTGGGAAGGGACTTCTAAGTATCATGGTTGATAATGGAATGAGAATATGAAACTGAGTACACATCATTGCATGTATAACCGAGAGTATTTATCAATCTCTTTATACAGGTATAAATGTCACATTAAGTAAAGGTAAAGTGATAATGGTGACAAAGATAATTAATCTGATCAGCTAGCCACATATAATAATGATAAGCACCACAACAGATATTCTAGCAAGTCATTAGCATGGAATTAGGATGAACTACAAAGATATTCCCTAAGTTATTATTAACTATAAAGTCTAGCATATCATAGTTAGTGCAATTATACTTGGCAATCATGGTGAGAAAAGACTATATCCATGCATAGTGAATATTAGCAAGGAAGATGAAGAACATAGCAATCACTCCCCTATAATAGTGTTGCTCTACCTGCCCTATACACGAGAGGGGGACTATATAAGAATCAACGAAGCTGTCACTATCGCGAACTACCCCACAATCCGGCATATAGGGTGCAATCGCAGATAAATACGGTATAGACACCACGTCTACACAATAGTTATCATTCACCCACTGTACACATGGATAAACGCTATACGATCCTAGGCATGTATATAATTCCAATCTAACTAAGCCAAGCATATAACTATGATAAACTAAGAACAATATAATTGCAAATATAATCAAGTAGAGCAAAGTCATAACCAATATATTGAAATAGAACAAAGTCATATTCATAATATTGAAGAACAAAGATGAACAATTGAAGAACAATAGAGGAATTACCAAGAATCCTCTTGACAGATCCGGGAACCAATCGAAGATTGACTCCTTCTAGTTCTAATCCTATGTAGCTATGCTAACTAGAGATCTAGTTGATGTGGTGGCTCTAGGGCTTGATCAGAGGCTCTCCTCCTGAATTAGGGTTTGAAGTATGAGACGAGGGCCCCTCCTCCAGGGTCAGGGGCCTTGCTTATATAGCCCTTTCGGATGAATCTGGGCCGTTGGATCAAACCGACATTGATCGTGCGGTTTTCCTTGATCCTCTAGGTCGGTGGAGCATAATCCTCGAGGCGGAGCCTGATTGGCTGAGCCAGCAAGGCGGGCGCCCTAGGGACTAGGGCGGGCGCCCTGTCCCCGGCTCTGTTACGCCTCCCGTTCGTTCTCGTGGCTTCTGGACTCTTCTAGATGTAAGATAATTACGTGTTCGGTTAATATCCCGTCATTAATCCGACATGTGGGCCTTTCTTCCGTATTTCCTGATAACCCCTGTAGAAATAGATAAACAGCAAAACTCGTGGAATTCTGTCAGATAAAACCCTAAGTCTAGGTGTTGGTTTCATTTGGATCATTTTCTCTATTTATTTGATAGTTATAATTGATACTTAAGGACCGTCAACAAAACACTACCGGAATCCGCTTCTTTGCCGAGCTGCGGAGGCTTTTGCCCAAGGTTTTTTTGGGCGCTCGGCAAAGAAGGCTTTGCCGAGAGCCAAATAAAAAACACTCGGCAAAGCCTCTGCACTCGGCAAAGAAGGCTTTGCCGAGTGTCAAATAAAAAACACTCAGCAAAGAAGTTTCTTTGCCGAGTGTAAAAAAAACACTCGGCAAAGGCTTCTTTGCCGAGTGCCAAAATAAAACACTCGGTAAAGCAATTTTTTAAACCACGTTTTGGTACCCTAAACGAATTCAAATAAAAAAGTTTTCAACTACAAAGTTTCATAACTTCTCATGATCTACAAACTTTATATTGGTCATTTCTTCATTCGACAAAGTAATAATTACGTTGTTCATAAAATCTATATGTCTCTCATGTAGTTTCATGAAACTACAAGAGAGATATATAAGATTTGTGAACAATATTATCACCACAATTTCGGATGGAAAAACTTCCTAAATGAAGTTTGTAGATCTCGAAAGGTTACGAAACATTGTAGTTGACCACTTTTTAATTTGAATTCATCTTGTCATGCAAAACTAAGTTTGAAATTCAAAATTTTAAAATTTTAAAATTTAAATTTTTCAAAAGACCTCGGATGGAAAAACTTACTAAATGAAGTTTGTAGATCTCGAAAAGTTATGAAACATTATAGTTGATCACTTTTTCATTTGAATTCATCTTGTCATACAAAACTACGTTTGAAATTCAAAATTTTAAAATTTGAATTTTTCAAAAGACTTCGGATGGAAAAACTTCCTCAATGAAGTTTGTAGATCTCAGAAAAGTTATGAAACATTGTAGTTGACCACTTTTTCATTTGAATTAATCTTGTCATGCAAAACTACGTTTGAAATTCAAAATTTTAAAATTTGAATTTTTCAAAAGACCTCGGATGGAAAAACTTTCTATATGAAAAATGTAGAGCTCGAAAAGTTATGAAACTTTGTAGTTGATAACTTTTGATTTGATTTCGTTTAGGGCCTCAAACAATCAATTTTCACTTGGTTTAGTATAATATTTGAGTAACCGAAACGGCATATAGACGCATGCGGGTGTGTAGTGCAGGTGGTAGAGGAGGTAACGCGTGAGGGAGTGGTCACGAGTTCGAATCCCGCCGACCGCGTAGCCGTGAATTTTGCGTGAAAAATGCGGAGATGGGTGGGCGCTGGCCAGTGGGCCCCTCCCCCGATTAAAATTTTTTTCAGGTTTTTTTCGCATTTTTGTATTTCGCGCTTTGCCGAGCGTCGGGCACTCGGCTTTCGGCAAAGAAGCCTTTGCTGATCGAATTTTCGCCGAGGGCGCTTTTTCCGAGTGCTGCGCTCAGCTAAGGCTTTGCCGAGAGCCTTAGAGGCTTTGCCGAGAGCCTGGGCCCTCGGCAAAGCAGCTGGCTCCGGTAGTGAAAGGAAAAATAAATAAATAAATATGAACGAAAAAATGTATACATCACCCTTTGCAGAAAATATATTAATAAGTTTATGATAACTGGATTGTCTATTATGTTAAAAAATAAATAAATATACAATTTAATATAAGTAATTCTTTATTAGTCATATGTGTTAAACAATAACTAATTCTTTTATATCTCCTAAACTTATATCCCGTGCGCAGGTGGATGGACTACTAGTATTAACACTTATGTCTTTAAATAAGTTTATTATGAATATATAATTAATGTAATGGTATTTATTTTGTATTATAAATGTTAATATTTTTTTTTGTATAACTTCAGTCGAATTTTAAATCATTTGACTCTTCGAAAAACGAGCATTATATTCTTTTTGGACAGACAGAGTTTCTTGGAAGATTTCACAAAACTCGCATGTTTAGATTAATTGGCATCCCTATTACGAAATTGTTTACTTTAATTGCAAGATTCGTCGCTCCCTCCTTGTACTCAGATCAGGCGAAGAAGCTTGAGACGTCGATGTCGAGGTCGTCGAGAAACCCGTCGGGTCTGTCGAGCACTGACATGACTTCCTCGAACCCGAACTGCACATCGTCGCCGCAGCTGCTGCTCCGGTACAAGGCGACCTCGAAAGGCGGGAAAGAGACGACGCGGTTGGAGTCCGAGGTCGCCGGGGACACGCCCCAGTTGTCGGACGTCGACGGCGCGGAGAAGGGGCTGTGCTCCGGTACATGGCACCCGCTCGCCGTCGCCGGCGTGGAGGAGAAGCAGAAGGGCGCGGGCGCGTCCCAGCCCAGCAGCAGCTGCTCTGGCTCCACGGCCGGCTCCTCCGTCTTCACCGTCAGGCTGGAGCTCAGGCTCTGCAGGAGACTCCTGGCGCCCGGGCTGTCGCTGTGCTCTTGCGCCTGCGCGTCTGCGGCAGCCTGACCCATCGCCGCCGCAGCCACAGCCATCTGAACGCAGGTGTGGTCACCGAGGTAGACGACGTCAAAGAAGGTCGGGTCCTCGTCGATGCGCTGCACTTGCTTCGTCGCCGCACATCCCTGAGAGTGCCGGTGCGTGCAGCGGTAGTAGGCCCTGGAAATTTTGCATTTTGCTCCTGTAATTTTCTTTTGGGAAAAAGAAGAAAAAGAGAATTTGATTGTGCATCCAGAACAAGTTTAACTAGCATCACCAATCCAATTTGGAAATTGCAATATGAATCACTGTTGCCCTGAACATCTGACAAGTAATAAGTGGAGGCCAAACACATGCAAACAAATAGAGGCAGCAACATTTTCAGCAAGACAAGAGTGCAGCCCCGCCCCCGCCATCCAAACTCTAAAGCAGATATATATAAGAAAATTCCACTTTGCGAAAAGAACACGTGCAGATGAGATTGGGCTATGGAGTCTTGAAAAGAAAAGAAGAATAGAAAAATCTTTTTATAGGAGGAAGTGTAAGTCAAGTGGCCACCTTGGGTGCTTGGCTCCAAGGATCTCCTTCTGGCCGTACTTCCTCCAGCTGTGGCCGTCGTCGGCCGGGTGATCGGCGCCACCTCCGGCCGAGCTCATCCTCACCTCATGTCTCTTCTTGCCCATCGTCTTCCTACACCAGTTGAGAAAGAAAAAAAAAACTCAGCAAACAGAGACCAATTAGGAGGGTTTATGTTTGTTTGTTAATCGGGAAGCTCCAACGATGGATACCTTTTCTTGGTAGCCTTTACGAAGGGCGCATCGGAGGCGTCGCTAAGCGGGCTGGCGTCGGCGGAGCACTTCCGGCGGGCACCGTGGAGGCTGGAGGTGGTGATGAGCAGGCTGATGGAGCGCTCGGTGATGGAGGAGATCTGCGAGGCGAGGTGCTTGCAGAGGTCGGGGGAGGAGCCGCCGAGGTGCACCTCCAGCTGCGTCACCAACTCCTTGATGTGGCCCAGCTCCGTCACCACCAGCCCGCCGCCGCCTCCATTGCCGTCGACGCTGGCCATCGCTCGACCTCTTTTGTCTGTTGCTGTCGCGCAGGCTAGAGCAGGTTCGGATGGCAGGGCCGCCGGGTGGTGATGGATATTTGGCGATGGCAATGGTGCTGCGAAACTGGAGGCACCCCAGGACTGTGTCGCTGCTGCTGCTGCTGGGTTGTGACTTGTGAGGGAGTGATCGATGAGGTGAATGGCGCCGGGAGCTGCCCTCTTTATTTATAACGACGACGACGACGAGTCGACGACGGAAAAAAAAACAAGGGGAGGGAAGCGCGTTCCGTCTTGGGGAGGGGAGGGGATGACTGTTGCAAGTGCAGCAGGATTGTTTGGGTTTTGGACTAGAGACACTGGGTGGGGCTATGATTGGCCATGTCGGATTCGGATCGGGCCGCCCCCGTAACACGTCTTCATGCATGCTGCCGATCGAGTGCCAAACGTCCAAGAAATAAAGGGGTCCCTACCCCTACGCTGCGCGGTGGAGAAAGCAGCAGCAGCAGCTTCCTCGGATGCCTTGTTGCTCTTTATTTTACGCACGCAGTGGCCACTGAGAGATAGTTTGCTGAATCTAGTTATTAGGGGTTTGAACACTGGATGATGCTGCTTCCCGCTGGTAGGCTTTGCTGAATCTAGTATTCAAATCCCTGAACATATATATATGATGCTGAATCTTGTTCATATTTATTCATTGGGAATAAAAAATAAAGCAGCGAGCACTCGGCTAACTAATGCCAAATACATATCGCTTTCCCGCGTCTCTGATGCTGAGATACTATATGCTTTGGTTGGTAGGTAGTACTCGCTGCACACACCACTCTTTTGTTGCTTTTCTTTCCATCTAGAATTATATGCGAGCTAGCTAGCTAGTGTTTTCAGTGTAGTACGACGTTAGAGCTACTCTTTTCATTCCACTCTGCGTGCATTCACACCTACTTTGGAAGCCGAAGGCGCCGCCCAAAGTCAAATTCTTTTTCTGGCTTGCTCTGCACCAAAGGCTCTGGACGGCTGAGCGACGGAAGCGGCACGGTCTGCAGGAATCGGACGAGTGTGTCATGTGCAATCAGGGGCCTGAATCTGCTGATCATCTGTTCCTTGACTGTGTCATCGCTAGGCAGCTTTGGCACAGACTATTGGCGCCGGTTGGCCTCGCAGCGCTCGTGCCGGAGGTGGACGAACATTTGCCCGCTTGGTGGCTACGGCAAAGACGCAGAGTTCATGACGATGCAGGGTGCCCGTTCGATGCCATGGTGCTGCTCGTTGCATGGTCCATCTGAAAGGAAAGAAACAACAGAACCTTTCAAAGAGTCACGGCGGGGACTGTAGCTATGGCCTTGGCGATCCTTCAGGAAGCAGGCGACTGGGTTCAGGCAGGCTTCTCTGGTCTTGCCTCCTGGTGTCACATTTGGTCGCAAAACTCTGTGCATATGTAATCGTGTACTTTGTATCCAGTAGCTAGGCTCTGGGGGTGTTCAGTCGTGATGGCCTCTCGCCACCTGCGCTGTATGCCTGCTTCTTTGTTGCTTCGGCAAACTCCTTTCCCTCTTAATGAAATACGGGCCTTATGGTCCGATCGAGAAAAAAAATATATGGAAATTCAGCGAAATCATGACTAGACAGCCGCAATTTGCCTCTTTTTTTCCCCTAGGATTTACACTTTGGAAATTTCCTCTTCAATATCATTATATCATTAGCTTAGCTCCGTCTTGTCGCCTGAGACAAATTGAGATGTTCATTCAGAAGGTGAGCGCATAGAGGACAATACCATGGCTGTGTTTAGTTGAGAAAATTTGGGTGAAAAGTTACTGTAGCACTTTTCGTTGTTATTTGGTAAAATTTGTCCAACCATGGATTAATTAGACTCAAAAGATTCGTCTCGAACTTTACAGACAAACTATGCAATTAGTTATTTTTTTACCTATATTTAATGCTTCATGCATGCATCTAAAGATTCGATGTGATGGATGGAAGAGGAAATATTTTGGGTATGCATGGCAAGTGAACGCGGCCCATGTTTACTTTGGCCTTGTTTAGATACCCAAATTCACCCCCAAATTCCACTATGCAAAAAGAAGATTCTCCATCACATCAAAATGTCGGCATATATATGGAGTACTAAATGTAGATGAAATCAAAAACTAATTGCACAGTTTTGTTGTACTTTGCGAGACGAATATTTTAAGCCTAATTAATCAATATTTGGACAATTATTACCAAATAAAAACAAAATTGCTACAGTGTAACGGGACACTTACTATGCAGATTTTGGTTGCCAAATTTAGCATCTAAACAAGGCCTTTGGTGGAAACACATGTAAGGACGAGGACGGTCGTATTAAAAATTTGTCTCTGAGTTCTGATTCCACCTTGTACAAAAAGCTTTGCCTGATCCCTGTTTGACATTAAATATTGCATGCAGTAGCTGTCGTCACATATCGGAATCAGCAGCTAGCGGTTATCTACCAGCTGAGAGCTGACACAGTCCTGATGCTGTTTACGAGTTGAGTAACAGATACGGAGTACTAGCTATTATTAGTAGTCACCAAACCTTTTCACATCCAACATAAATAGTACTAGAGATCGAATTATAGTTAAACCGAATGCCACGAGAAAGGAATGGAGCTTTATATTTCTTCATTTCTTATTAATGTGACCATCCATGAATAATTATGCCATCTTTTAATATATTACTGTTTTACTACCTGTCAAAATAATGTCTGGGAATGAAAAATCTATCCCTTTAGCCCATCGATCATCTGTCATTGAAACACACAGCCAGAGGTAGCGTATCTTGATGAACCTGATGCTGAACCAAGCCTAGCATACTAATACTAATATTAAGCTTCTGCATTGAGCACAGGAAAGGCATCACCCAGCAACAACCAAGATATCTTAATAAGCCACTCGATCACACACATGGATCGACGGGGACGGCATGCATCCCCCCAATTTTTTTCTTTTTGCTAAATACTTATTTTCAAAACAGTTTCATAGGTGAACCTATTTTTTTCCTCCTCCTCTCACAAACACATGAGCTAGGATAAAGCTGAAAATAATAGCTTATCCTAGCTCTCTCCCTCATAAGCTGTCGGTGAAGCTACTTTGCCTGACACTTTTGTCCGAAACAACTTAGTTCCACTAAAAAAACTCTTGTGAATCTGTTTTCTAAAAAACAACTTTACTGGTGAAGCTGAGCTGTGTCAAACAGGTCCGAAGTTCGTTCTCTAATAACATAAAATTATTATTAGCAGCGCAATTGTTAGTCGTACGTACGTGCCACGTTCTGTTGAGTCACTGGGAGGAGAGCTGGATCGGATAAGATCAAAGTGCTTGACACAGACTACATGTATGTGAAGGAAATTAACTACTAGTTACAGCACAAAACAAAGGTAAAACTGGATCTAATCTACATGCGGCTTCGCCGGTCGCGCGTGATGACAGTGACAGAGCAACGGGTTTCGGCCACTGGGTGGGTGGAGTGGAATATGTGTAACTACCACGCACGCACGCACGCACACACACAGATGACACAATTTATGTGTACTCCTTTGCACTGCTTTTCGTCACCGCTGAAAGGTACTCCTAATAAGTACACTTTTGTTATACTATATTATTACTTCACATCAACGCGTCTTTCTGACCAGCTGAGGATAGTTTTAATTCTTGCCTCGTTGTTTTCTTAGGCTATCCGCACTCATGGATCTCTATATTCATCCTCTATATGTCCTACTCAACAAGATTCTCTCATCTATACTCAATTCTTCTGCACTCATCCATCCTCTATATCATCCTCTATCCACTCTATCCACTGTGGGACCCACTTGTCACTTTATCTAAATATATCCACGTGTGATCTAGTTTTGAAGGATTTATTGAGATGAATTTAATGGTGCAATCGAAATTTAATTTGGATTTTTGGTTTGTAAGTTATAGCATTTTTTTCTTTGTTTAGCTAGTTGGGCCCGCCACTGCCCACTATAGAGTAAGCGCTGTACCACTCTAAATATAGAGTGAGAGAAATGATAGAGTATCGTTTTAAAGTACCCAGTACAACAATTTTTACTCTATATTCATACTCTAAAACTTTAGAGCATGATTTTAGAGTACCACTGCGGGTAGTCTTACCCTCCTACTCCGGCCTGTATATACGAGAAAGTATCACTTGTGTTGCCCACGCGGAAAAAATCTGCCGCCTAGGCGCGTAGTACGTTGAGCGTTAGAGGTAGACAAATCGTACGTGTTTGTCCCATTAGAGAGATCGATTTTCATTTTTCAATGATCGTTTCTACTTCTACTACTACTATGCCGTGACGGCTGTGCTGGATATATTTATAGCCGGAGAAGCAGCAGGTGTACGTCCAACTAAAAAATGACAGGAATCTCGAACATGCATGTATGGAATTGGATGGTTGTGAAGGGTTAGTTTGTTACCTCACCAGTAGCCATCTCGATCGCGCTAGGCTTTCAACAGGCTACGTACACTGAACCAACCTCATGCATGCATACAGTAAATATATATAATCCATTACGTAGTACTACCTCTCTGTGTGTGAAAGAATACAATTCTAACACAGTGTTACGTTTTAGTATCTTAAGTTTTGACTAATTATAAACAAAAAAAATATCCATATTTATGACAACAAATAAATATCATCAGATTAGTTACAAAAGGTATTTTCATAATAAATTAATTTAAAGATATAACTGTGAATATTATTCACTAAAAACTTGATTAAACGTGAACCACTTTTTGTGGCACGCAACTAATTAGTTGCATTTTTTTTAAGGACGGAGGTAAAACTTCTTATTTGTCTATTTTACTGGTCCATTGAGCAACTCTTTGTGCATGTGGAGCCCGAATTAGCTGTATGTATCTTATCCACAAGTGGTTGGAAGGGATGGCATGTGTATTGCAGTTCTTTTTTATCAAAAAAAAAAAGAACTGCAATACTCGTGATAGATATACATCCCCGTCATCGATCTAGGCCATCCATGCTCATAGTAAAATGAGACGGATCTAAATAAACTAAGTAAAGCGTTGCGCACACATGCAGCTGCTTCGGGCCTGTTTGGATTGTTCCCTCAGTTTTACCACACCTTAGTTTGCGGCGAGCCAAAAGTTTTGGTCACCAGAGATTTGGGAGAGATTACGGCCGCTGATCGAAGCTGAAGCAAAATTTGCGGCAAGCTGTGGAAGCCATCCAAACTGAGATCGATCTACGTTTTTATGGCAAACTTTGGAGGCAGTCCAAACATGCCCTTAGAGCCCCTGTTTGTTTCCGCATGATTTGATCTTTATCTGCCGTCAGCCAAAGACCGTGTGTCAGGCCAACCGAAACTCGGGTTTCGATCAGAAACAAACGCGTCCTAAATACACATCCTTTTCTTTGCCTTGAATCCTTGATGCATGCATGCTATCAGTGGAGCAGATAATGCCACTTGTCCTAGTAGTCTCTCGTGTATAATAGTATAATATATAAGCTCATGCATGCATGCATGATGCTGGACTGGAGTAGTCCCTGTACAGGAATTTAAACTAGCGGTCGGTTGAACTGGTCGTCCATCACATCCAAAAGGTGTGTAGTCCCAGGGATCACCCCAGCGCCTCGTCGATGGCGTACGTGATGGATCAAATGGTCTGCAGACTGCAGGCAAGTGGATCGATATTGGCTCTGCCTGCCGGAGCAACTTGCCTACCGACGGTTACTCCGTCCTAAAACCTAACTATTGATTGCGTGCTATGAAAAATAATTCATCTTTGACTAAGTTTTCAGTGAATGATATTTACAGTTATACCTTTAAATTAATTTATTATAAAAATATATTTTCTAATTAATCTGGTGTTGTTTATTTATTATCATAAACATGGATACTTTTTTATTTATAATTAGTTAAACTAAGGTATAAAATGTAATACTATGTAATTGTATTCTTTTAGAGACAGAGGCCGCAGGCAACTGGTTGCCGCCGGAGCCCTGGACCCCGGACCCCCCCTCGCCCCCCCACCCCCCTCCCCCCAAATTTTTTTTCAAAGAAGAAAGGACGGACACATTTTTTTTGAACGTAAAAGGGACGGACACATGCCTTGCATTGCATGCAGTACCGGTACTATTGATGATTGAGCGAGCTTAACGAATTCGATTGACCATCGTGGGCTCCTGTACGTGTAAAAACCAGGCTGAATTGGCGTACATAGGTCCGGCCGCGCCCCAGGTTTTGGGCTACGCTACTGTCTGCTGCACAGCCGCCGCCCCGGATACATGCGCCTCCTCGATCATGCGAGTTTCAGAGCCTGATCGAGGAGTGAGGACGAAGCGGCCGTCGACCGGGTAAAAAAAAATAATTACACAGTCGGATAGGAAATCACGAGACGAATTTTTTGAGTCTAATTAGTCAATAATTAGACACTAATTAACAAATACAAACGAAAGTGCTATAGTAGCCAAAACCAAAAAGTTTCGTGAACTAAACACACCCTTGGCTGCCTACCGGAGCAACTTGCCTACGGACAGAGTAGCTACTATTACCTCCGTCCAATGCAACTATGTATTACATGCCATGAAAAGTGATTCATGTTTGACTAAATTTTTAGTAAATAATATTCATAGTTATATCTTTAAATTAATTTATTATAAAAATACATTTCATAATTAATCTGATGGTGTTTATTTAGTATCATAAATATGGATATTTTTTTATCTATAATTAGTCAAACTTATAAAGTACTAAAACATAACACTATGCTATAATTGTATTCTTTCGGCAACCGAGACAGTAGTTGCCTGCAAATGCAATGCATACCCCCGGGCAGGCCGCAGGCAACTGGTTGCCGGCCGTGCCCCGGACCCCTCAATTTTTTTTCCAAAGAAGAAAGGACGGACATATTTTTTTTTTGAACGTAAAAGGGACGGACACATGCCTTGCATTGCTTGCAGTACCGGTATTAGTGATGATTGAGCGAGCTTTAATGAATTCGATTGACCATCGAGGGCTCCTGTACGTGTAAAAACCAGGCTGAATTGGCGTACGTAGGTCCGGCCGCGCCCGAGGTTTTGGGCTACGCTACTGTCTGCCGCACAGCCGCCGCCCCGGATACGTGCGCCTCCTCGATCATGCGAGGAGTTTCAGAGCCTGATCGAGGAGTGAGGACGAAGCGGCCGTCGACCGGGTAAAATGCAAATCAAAGCATCATGCATCAGCGAGACAGAGACAGCCACGTAGGGGAGGCTGCCAAACTTGCTACTGCTAGCTGGCACTCTCTCCGTTTAGAAAAGAATGTAATTATGAAAACTGTGCCAGTCAAACTAGCTCAAATTTAACCAAATTTATCATAAGTAGTATTGGCATTTATGTCTCCAAATAAAATTGTTATGAAAACATATTCTATAACTAATCTAATGATATTTATTTTGTCCTATGAGTATTATTAGTTTTTTATATTGTATAATTTTTTTTAGTTAAATGTCAAATTGTTTGACTCCTCGAAACGTGAAAATTGCATTTTTCTGTGAATGGAGGGAGTATGCCTGTTTGTTTGAAATTATCAGCCGTATCGTCTCAGCGAAATAACAGTATTTTTCTCTCGTAACAGATGAGCATTAGCATCAACTATTTTTTAACCAGTCCAACAGGGCGTATTAGCTTCGACACCGTGTGGCGTCCGGCATCCTGTCCTGTCGCGCGCAAAGGGCAGTTTGCATCGCTCCATCGCGTACGCTCAACTTGCATTGTTAGGAGTTTTTCGTCGCATGGGTGGGGCAGCACGCGAAAAATAGTCGAACTCATATGTGGCTCTGATCCATCCATGTAAACTTTCGTGGGATGTGCATGCATGCATGTATGCCGCCGGAAAGGTGGATCCGTCGGCCGGGTGGACCGGCGAAATTAAATCATGTAGTACTACTGGCTCGGGTCGGTCTCTTTCTTTTCGAGAACGTGTCCGTTGCTCGCTGGGCTGGCCGGGGACAGGACTCAGGTCTCTTGATATGGGCCCGTTTAGATGCCAAAATTTCTTCCAAATTCTACTATGTAAAAAGAAGATTCCCTATCACATTAAAATATCGGCACATGCATGGAGTGCTAAATGTATAAGAAATAAAAAACTAATTGCACAGTTTAGTGGTACTTTGTGAGACGAATCTTTTGAGCCTAATTAATCCATGTTTGACAAAAAATCACAAATACAAACGAAATGCTACAGTAGCGAATATGTTACTGTGCAGATTTTGAACTGCCTAAATCGAACCAACTAAACACGGCCATAGAGGATTGACCGACACCTCTGGTACGGCCTGTATGACATATTTGTCCGTTCCCGCCTCCGGCGACCCAGCCACACGGCATTCATTCCTTCCTGGTCTACCTGTAAAAGTGCGCATCGAATCTTCTGACGTCTAAATTTAGGGCCTGTTTAGTTAGAAAAAAAATGCTAAAAAAGTTTGCACAGTATCCGTTACATCGAATGTTTGGACGCATACGTTGAGTATTAAATGTAGGTAAAAAAATAACTAATTGCACAGTTTATCTGTAAATGTCGAGACGAATCTTTTAAGCATAGTTAGTCTATGATTAGATAATTTTTACCAAATAACAACGAAAAGTGCCACATGAATTTACCCAAAAAATTTCGCCATCTAAACAGGAGGCTTACTCCAACAGAACCATCGTAGTTAATGTTAAGCTTTTAAACTATTGTATATTTAAACAATACAAAGGTAACATGCAAAGAAAAAATAAACATGAATAAAAAAATATAGATCAGTCACTTGCAAAAAAATATTAATAAGTATCTTATAACTGGATATAGACTAAGAATGTCTATATGTTTAAAAATAAACAAATGTACAATTTAGTATAAGTAATTATTTATTATATGTATTAAACAGTAACGGATACTTATATCACCTAAAATTCTATCCCGTGTGAGAGCATGGGTTGATGGACCAGTAGTACTAACATTTTTGCTCTAAATAAGTTTACTATGAAAATACATTTTACAATTAATCTAATAGTACTTATTTTGTATTATAAGTGTTAGTATTTTTTATATAACTTTGATCAAATTTTAAATCATTTGATTCTTAAAAAACAAGGATTGCATTTATTTTGGGACCGAGGAAGTATGTTTGAAGGTTTCATAAAAAACTCACATGTTTATATTAATTGACACCCCTATTACAAAATTGCTTACTTTGCAGCCCTCGACCCAAAAAAGAGAAATAAGGGGCATTCACTATTCAAATATCCTAAGAGAGCAACTCCAACATATATACATGCTCTTCCTTGAGCCCTCAAAATCAAATTTAAGGGCCATAGCAAAATAAAAAATTGTAGTAGGGCTCCTACTAGAGCCCTAAAAAATGAGCCCCCCTCAAATCTTCGCTTCAGCTCTCACTCCTGGGGGTCTAGAGGGAGAGCCCCTACTTTATAATTGGGTCACTAACAGTCCACACCCTTCTCTCAGTCTCTCTATCTGATATCGGCATCACCGTCGCCGCCATGCCTCTACCCAGCGAGCATCATCCTCTTTCCCTGGCTCCCTCCCTTCCCGGCGAGCGTTGCCCTCCGCCCGCAGTCTTCCCCCTCCTCGGCTAGTGTCGCCCTCCATCCCACGGCATCCGCCCTCCTCCATCCTACTCCTTCCCTGTAACACCCCGGGTGTTATAGTTGCTAATTAATCTGCCATGTCATCATATTACATCGCAAAGCATCCATGATTAGGTCAACCATGTTATGCATTAACTAAAATGAGTTTACCTTTCTAGGTTGGATGTGCTTCTCAGTGGTGTGATTCAAACCGAAAACCCTAATTTCGAATGTCACCGCAAATCTTAGTCCATGCCCTGCGTAATTTGAGGTGTGTGACTGTGTTACACACTAGTGTCAAGTGTAGGGTACGAACTCAAGTACAACATGTAAAAGGAAGCTCCAAGTTTGAGTTTGAATTGGAATCCAAAAACTTGTCGCGAGTTTTTCGATTCGAATTTAGATTCAAATTTGGGGAAATATTAAAAGATTTTTAAAAGCTAAATTGGTCAACCAAGAGTGGCATTTGGTCAACTATGTGATAATTAACTCAATGGTGCCCTTGGATGATGGTTTGATCATTAAGTAATCACCAATTAAGGTAGCAACAAATTTCAATTGAAAATTCCTCCGAAAACCCTAAAATCCAAAACCCTGTTTTACCCGTTTTGAAATAATTCAAAATCTAAGCAAAATTTGGGAAAAAGTTTAAAACCAAGTTTGTAGAATTTTTCAAGGGCTACAACTTTGGGGTTTTGAGTTTTCAAAGTTTTAGTGTAAAATGTGGAGCAATTTTGAAAAGAAGCAAATTTCAAATTGGACCCATTTTTGTCCCCAAACTCAAATTTCAAAATGGAAGCAGAATTTGAAAAAGCTTTGAATAGCAAAGTTGTAGGTATTGGCTAGATGTACAACTTTGGTGTTTGGAGTTTTTGAAGTTTCAATATAAAATCCAAAGTAATTTCTAAATTACCAAATTTCCAAAAAGTGTCCCCATTTGAATTTAAACACAAATTTCAAAATCCAGTTCGAATTTGAAAAAATGTTCAATACAAAACTTGTAGAGCTTCAAATTCTGAAGATTTCATATCTTCGGATTTTTTCAAGTTATTACATGAATTTGAGAGTAATTTGAGAAAACAATTTAAATTTTCAAAGTTGGGGGGAGCTACAGTAGCCGACCAATGGCCGCCGGGCACCGCACGGCATGGGCGCCGGCGAGCCGCCGGGCCGCTTCCAGGCTGTTCCCGCGAATGCTTGACTGCCACCTCGACCAAGTACGCACCTTCTAGCGCCGTTGGTGACCCCTATATAACGCCGAGCAAGCCGTCGTTCGTTTTCCTTTTCTTCTCTGTTTTCGGCCGTCGCCACCGCTTAGCTCCGCCGCTCGCCGCTGCCGCCGCTGAGCCACCACCAGCCATGCAAATCACCTCAACATGTTTGCCTCATCCTTGCACATCTAGTGGTCCAACTGCTCTAGTCTTTTTCCCGCTCAGATCGCCGCACCACCATTTCCTGTGCCCAACTCCGGCGACCGAGCCGCCCTCACGTGTCCAGCATCCTCCACCGCCTCCCAGCGCCTCCTTGTGGCTTCACTGCGACCGCTGTAAGCTCCTGTTGCTCCCCGTGCTTTCGCTTTAGGTGGTACCGTAGTGGATCGCCAGGACGCCGGTCATCGTGACCGCCGGTCCGCGTCGGGAAGGTCTTCCCGGAGCTGTAGCGTAGCCGTTTGGTGTTAAAATGGATTCACCGTGAAGTGTTGATGCCGTTGAGCAGCTTGGTTGGGCGACCGACGCTGTGATTGACGGCCGGCCACCATGCGGGCATGGCCAGGTCACGGGAGAGAAGGCGAGGGCGGGAGGAGGGGGATGACAGGCGGGGCCGCTTGTCAGCGAGAGAGAAAAAGGGGTACGGGCGCGAGCGCGGCTGGGCTGGCTTGCTGGGCCGCGCGCGTTGCTGGGCTATGCGGGCGAGTGCGGGCGCGAGCGCGCGAGTGGACCGTTCGGCTGGGCCGAGCCGGAGGGAGGAAGGGAAGTCAACCCGATGAGATTTTGTTTTTCTTTTTCCAAAATGTGAATAGTATTGGTAATTGTTTATTTCATTAAAAATTCTATGGAGCTCGAAAAATAATGAAAATTTTTGTGTAAGCTTTTCAAGGTGTAAACTACTTTGGAAAAATATCAAATGCCAATTTTGATTACTTTTTGCAAGTTTTTTAATTAGTTCAATTAAATATTAAATGCAACTTCCATGAATTTTAGTAATTAAAATATTAATCCAAAATTCATGAAATTTATTTTGACACTGTTTTAGGCCATGATTAATCTATAGAAAAAGTTTAAGCTTATTTAGATGAAATTTGATCAAATATTAATTATGCCCTAATTAATTAAATGTTAAATAAATGTTAAATTGATAACTTTAAGTGTTGTGTGCCCTTTTGATTGAGTGATGTCCTTGGGTCACTAATTCTTGGTGATCTTTGGCACCTTAATTTCATGATTGAGCTTGTTAGTAACATGTTTGGTAAGAAACGTTAGTGTCGCTTATGTTACCGCTATTAGTTAGTAGGTTTTACTGTTTTGCGACTGTACCGCGAAGAAAAGTTGTACTCAAGTCGTAAACCATGGCATATCATCATCAAGCATCATGTTTATCACCGCATAATGTTGAAACATGTATATACTCGTGTAGTTCCCGCTTTCGAAGAAGTTGAAGTTGGCGAGCAAGCCTCCGGAGAAGAGTTGTCGTCGGTGGGTTCTGGACCGGAAGTCGGAGTCCTTGAGTCCGAGTCAGTCGTCGCATCAGAGCAAGGCAAGCCCCGGTTTATTTAAACCCTTCCTTGAGTTTTACAAATCTTTATCACTGGTATTATGGTTTATTGCATTAAGTAATTAGGAGTTGAATGATAACCCAATTGCTGCATTATCATCCTTGATTATTGCGATATCACCCTTGATACCTGTTTTACTGAAAATGCATAGTATGCTTTGCCATGCTTACTGAACTAAGCTTTTTAAATGAGTGTTTATATGGCCATGATGGCATACTTAATGAATATTGAATTATGAGATTGAATTAGAAGATCGAGCGGGTGGTTTGGCCACTGTTAACATGCATTGGGAAAGGAGTCTCAATGAAGTGTTTCCGCCTTGTTAGTTAAGGACCGTACGTTGCAGCCCTATTTGTGTTTCGAGACTTTGCAACTAGCCTCATGCCTTGGGTAAGCCCAAGATGTTGGTGATTCCATTTCGAGAACGACTAACCTCGCACTGGGAGTGAAGAGATGGCGGGAGTAGCGTGTACCCTCGGGGCTAGAATTGGGCCGGGTTCGAGGAGACTGTACTCTCGGGTGGTGATGGACACGTTCTGGTTTTGGGAGATCTAAATGAGGGTTGTCATATGCAAGATTTGGTTCTACATATGTCGTGAGGTTAGAGATCCCCAGCTGGGTATAATTGGTTCGAATCGTCGTTTGCTCCTTGGTTATGGAGACTCGATCACCTGTCCTGCATCGTAGTTAAGAACTAGAATTGAAAGAGAATGAGAAAGGTCTTGATGAGAATTACTTTGATCTAGATTAGGATCACTTAGAATTAGTTAATAAACCATCAATGGTAAAAGTAAAATATTGAAGGTAAGGACTTATGTTAGTAAGCTGTTCTGCAAAAGAAATTTTGATTCTTGAATACCCGTACCTTGATTCCCTAACGCTAGCATGCCCTTGGAGTCTTTTTCTTAGTCGGGTAAGTCTTGTTGAGTACTTTTGTACTCAGGGTTTGTTAAACCCCTTGTTGCAGGTGCGGTTCATGAACAAGTCTGCTTTGAGCCTTGTTGCATGACCGTTGTGGCTGAAGAAAGTGACGACGAGTAGACTGTGTGGCCTCTGGGCAAGGCATCCCGTTTGTGTGATTATAATAAAGTTACTATTGATACTTCTCTACTACCGGTTTGTAATAATGCTACATAAGATTTGAGGTTTGGAAACTGTGGTTTGTAAAATTAAGTTATTGTAAGACTTCCGCTACTTTACTCTGTTGATATTTTGAATAAACTGTTATAATATTGCAATACTCCTGTGATTGGATCCTGTTCGGAGGAAAGCAGGCCTTTTAAGTTATGAGGAACATAAGTATGGCTGTCAGAGGTCATTATGACAATGACACGTACATGTAGGCCATCATAATTAGGAGGTTCTGTGACAGCTGGTACCAGAGCATAATTACTAGAGTTATTGTAGTATTACTTTGCAAAACTTCAAAATGATTTGGTTCGAACAAAACTTAATATTGATATTTTGGTCCAAATTGCTTTTGACTTATCCCAATCTATTCTCTGTAGTTTTCTTAGATCATATTTGAAAGCTTTGTAGTGAAGTATCATGCTATATTGCCCTATGTTACAAATGTTATTGCATGTGTTACTTAAACCTTTCTGTTAGTTCGTAAGTACGATGCATGCATCATGTTTAATTAACCTACTTAAGTTACCTTCCCTTTTAAAGTGGTTTGGGTTAAGTAAGGTGCAATCCTGTTCATGCTAACCTTTAGATCCCTCCCATCTGTCCTCGTCCTACTAATTATGTCTTGCTTCAGGATGGCACGTGTGAAGACGACTCCTCATAAGAAAACTAGTCTGCAAGGAGTGCCACGTCATCAGTTGGCAACTAGAGGTGATGGAGCGAGCAGTAGTCGCAATTCGAACCCAGATTCATAAACAGAGGTCGCAAGGCTTACATTAAAGATAGAGCGACTGAAGCGCAACATGCATTTTTGGAAGCAGTGCCAGAACGAGTCTCTGGAAAAGGAGACAGAAGCCAGGGCTCGTGTTTGAGAGTTGGAACTTTATGTGACACACCTGGAACAGTACAATACAATTCTGTATGAGAAAGTCCATAGGCTACATGATCTGATGAATCCCAATCATCAGCCCCAGGCGGTAGAAGATGACGTCAGTGCCGTGGTCGTTCCTGGTGGAGAGGATAATGAGGAAGAGGATCCGGAAGAAAATGAACCCATGATAGAAAGTGGGGATGAGGCAAGTCATGTCACTGGTGCAAGTGCTCCGGAGAGTGAGGATGGAGGATTGTGATCAGTGATGATGATGAGGAGTGAAGTGTCGAAATGGATGGTTATGTAATATAGTAGTCTTTCTAGTTTTCTAAGAACCTTAGTGGGGTTGGTTTGCTTGCTTATGAGCAAGTTTGTAATAAAAATAATGTAAGATAAGTTTGATGTGTGTACTAGTATTGTACTAACTGCTTTTTGATTCAATAAAGCAATGTAAATAAACATGGTTTGTGTACAATAGATGGACGGTACTGGAACTTCTCAGGCTAGGGACAATGCTCCAAATCCCCCACCATTCCCACCTACTCTGGCAGAAGCTATTGCAGCACTGGTCAATGCCACTACTCTGTTGGCCTAGAATCATAACGGAAATCAGGGTTGTCTAGGTCGAAACAATGGAGGAGAAACCACTTATGTGGATTTCACCGATACCCGTCCACCGGTGTTTTCAAAGGCCGATGAGCCGCTAGAGGCGGATGACTGGCTCTGAATAATGGAGCAAAAGTTTGAACTTATCCAGTGCATAAAATACCAGAAACCCGTGTTTGCAGCACAGCAACTCAGGGGTGCCGTAGGGGCGTGGTGGGCGAATCTGGTCGCCGCACAGCCCGCTGGCCATCGTATCACTTGGCAAGAGTTTCATGATGCTTTCAGAGCACACTACATCCCAGATGGTGTCATGGCCATGAAGTTAAAAGAGTTTCTCTCTCTGAAACAGGTAAACCAAACAGTTCTTCAGTATGTTGGCAAATTCAATCATCTGTCACAGTATGCAGCCGAGTATGTGAATACTGATGCAAAGAAGAGTTGTTTCATGAGGGATTTTGATGAGGACATCGCCACACTGGACACACTGACGCTATAGTCTTCCCCAAGTTGCAATTCGTCTCCAACTCAGCTACCACGTCACCCTCGGATTCAGCAGATATGTCATCACTGTTTCGGTCATAACTCTCTCATAGGACATCGAAACAGGGCGTTCTTGGATGTGTTGGAAAGGGGACGACGACGCCGTCATTTTCGATCTGGTCCCAGCTCCAGAAGGTCCGTGGATCATTCTGTGTGACCACGGCAAGGTGCTACGTCACCTATTTGGGCCAACTTGGCCATGTATCGTGTCGGGCCTTAAGCCCAAGTTGTGGGCACCCAACCCCTGGCCGTCCTCAACCCTAGGTTGAGTCTTAGACTATAAAAACAGCCGCCGCCACTGCTAGACAATTGGGTTTTGTTTAGAGTTTAGTTTTCCATCGAGAAACTAAATCGTTCATTGTAACTGTGGTGACAAATCCTTTTACAGTGATCCAGGGCCCATGTTCTTGATCTCCTCCACTGTGTCGATTAGTCCTTTAGAACCAAGTTCTTGAACCCTCAATTGATATTCGCATCATTCATATTTGTAATTTCAGATTGTGTGTTTTACCTTCTTGCTTGTGTTCTTCGATTCGCTTGCAGGAAAAGCCTTCTTGGCGAGGTCAATCAAGTTGTGCTTGGTTGATAACCAACGGAGCAGTGGTGTAATGGTTGCAGGGTTCGAATCATGTCTGATTTGAAGCCAGATCGCCAACGTCGAGATCTCCACAAGTCGAACTTACCGGTTACCTCTCGGAAGATCGGGCCTGTATCTCATCAATTGGTATCAGAGATTTTAGGTTTACCGCGAGGTATATTCTTGTTTGCCTTAGATTCATATTTGTTCATTACTTAGAGTCCACAAAAAGCCCAAAAAGATTTCAATTTCCGCTGTCCTATCACCTTTTGTGCCTTTGCAATTTCGTTTCAGATTCGCGTTGTTGAGTTTGTGTCCGTGGTCGAGTCTTGTCGCTGGTTTAGGATTGTGTTCGTGGTCGTAGTTCAATCGCCCGTTGCTGTGATTTTTGTTTTCCACCGCTATCCCATCCATCGTTCCCAAACAACAAGTCGAAGCCACCACATTACTCGACTTGCCCCCGCTAGCTGCCTTGTGTAACTTCTCGCCGCCACGCAAACCCTAGATAGGTTGCAAACCGCTCTTATTTTGCCTGCATCGCAGCCCTCCTTACATCATCAGGCGAATATCTACTGTCGCTGTTGGAGTCACAGGGACGATCTTGGGATCGGTGTTAGAGTTTAGGGACGCTTTGCCGTAACTGCCGCTGCCGTGTTGTGCCTTCCGGAAAACATAACTTGAGATACCTTCGGTAAAACAGGCATAACTTTTCGCTCGTTTATCAGAAAAATCTGAAATTTTTACAGCAGTTTCTTGACACCATTTGGAGCTGACCCAAACTTTTGGTTTCATCAAAATTACCAAAAAAATTCAGAAAAATAAAGAAAAAAAAATTGTCAAAGTTTTTGCATGCTTTTCAGAGAACGTGCTATATTTCTGTAGACCACATCTCACCTCAGTTGTAGGTGTCAATTTTTGTGGTTGCATGTTTTTAGATCCTTGTTCAGAGGAAAATATAAAAAATAGTTTAAAAATAAAAAAGTTTAATTCCTACTAGTGCCTTTTGGAAAAATCAGGAAAAAATTTAGGAAAAATGAAAAATCCAGTTATTTGCTTGTTCTGTGCGTTCTTTCCATCGTCTTTTGTTTCACGTTGTTGCGCTACGTCTCGACACATCTTAGCCAGCAGCTGTGATTTGTACTTTGGATCTGGATTGAACAATCGCTAATCTGTATTCGTTAATTGCTAATCCTTGCTGTCATATTGTGCCTACTCATAGCTCCACAAATTCTTCTGTTAGCACAGGTTCATCTTGCAACTGTTATTCACGCTCAACAACAGATTTCTTCGCCACATTGGTTTTGCCCTTGTTTGGCGTTGGTAAGAATATAGGCAAGACGGTAGTAAGCCGCTTGTGATTTTGTATTCCACTTTCACCACCACCACCACTTGTTTCCTTTTAGTTGATATGGATAATACTTTGGTGTTGACTTTTTCTATTTTCTAACCATGGCAGGATCTCCGACGGACTTCAATGAGTGCGTGTCCAAGGGCGAGCTTACAACGTTCATGACTGAACAACGTAATCTTATGACCGAGCTGACGCGCAATGTGAACAATCTGGTCACCCACATTGAACAACTTGAGCAACGTCCTCCACCTCATCGTGCTGCTGATGACGATGCGGATGATTTTGGTGATGAAGATGCGGATGCGAATGTTGACGGTTATGCCTGTCGCCGCCTCAACTTCAACCGTCGCGGTATGGGAGGTAATAATCATGGTAATAATGATCCTTTTGCTGAAATTAAATTTAGCCTTCCTCCTTTTGCTGGTAATGTTGATCCAGAGGCTTATTTAGATTGGGAACTTGCTGTTCAACAAAAATTTGATTCTCATAATGTTTCTGCTGAGCATAGAGTTAGACTTGCTACTAGTGAGTTTACTAATTTTACTTTGTTCTGGTGGAGTGATCTTTGCAATGCTAATAATGCCGCTGTTGTGCCTCAAACTTGGAATGCTTTAAAGCAATGTATGAAATCTCGTTTTGTTCCTCCTTATTACCAACGTGATTTACGTTTGAAACTACAAACTTTAAAACAAGGTGATAAAGGAGTAGAAGCTTACTATCAAGAATTGCTTATTGGTTTAGCCCGTTGTGGTATAAATGAAGATGATAATGATGCTAGTGCTAGATTTTTTGGTGGTCTAAATCATGATATACAGAACATACCTGATTACAAAGAATGGCGCAATTTTTCCCAATTGTATCATCTTGCTATTAAGGCAGAACATGAAGTACAAGGACGCAAACAACACCAGCCTTTTAGGTCTAACAATAGAAGGAATTTTCAGCAGCGTTCAACGCCGGATATGCCTAAGATTCCTGTTGCATCACAGCCATCTACACCTCCATTGTCTTCCGGGGTAAGTCAATTGTCTAATGTGCAGAAGAAAGGTGCCACTCCAGGTGCTTCTACTAGCTCCTCCTCGTCCAGCGCTAAAATCATTTGCCACCGATGCAAAGGCATGGGACATGTCATGAAGGATTGCCCTAGTCGTCGTGCTTTCATTGCTACCAAGGATGGATATGTAAGTACTAGTGATGTTGAAGATGATTTAGCCCTTGCTGCTAACATTGATGCAGATTTCACCGAGGGCGATCAAAACAAGGAGGCCATCATCATTGACTCTGTGGCTGCTGCCGCGGACTACTGTAGCCTTCTTGTGTAGCGTGTGTTGAGTACATGAGTGGGACATGAAGAAGAGATGAAGATCCAATAAAACAATTTGTTCCACATGTATTTCATTGTGCAGGGTTGTCGTGTTCTCACTATCATTGATAGCGGGAGTTGCAATAACTTGGTGAGTTCAGATTTTGTTGAGAAGCTTAGCTTGACCACACGACAACATTCGTATCCATATAAACTTCAATGGTTCAATAATAGTGGTAAGACTAAGGTAACTAAATCAGCACGCATTAGTTTTCTCATAGGTTCTTATCATGATACTGCTGATTTTGATGTTGTTCCTATGCAAGCTTGTTCCATTTTGTTAGGTCGTCCATGGGAATTTGATAATGATGCTTTACACCATGGTAGAACTAATACATACACTATCATACATAAGGACAAGAAAATTACATTGCTGCCTTTGTCTCCTATGGAAATTATTAAACATGCTAAAGAGATTAAAAATAAACCTCCAACTGACATTGCTAAAAATAATGGGATTAAGTTAAAATTAGGTACTTTTCTTGCTACAACTTCTGCTACTGCTGAGTTATGTGATAATCCTGATGCCCCATGTTATACTATGTTTTGCCAACCTATTATGTCTGGTGCATTGCCTGCTGTCACTAACCTTTTGCAGGAGTTCGCTGATGATGGGATGAAGTCGAGGATGACTTCAATTCTAGAAGGAGGGGATGATGAGGACATCGCCAAGATGGAGTCGAGGACGACTCCAATTCAAGAAGGGGAGGATGATGAGGACATCGCCACACTAGACACACCGACGCTATGGTCTTCCCCAAGTTGCAATTCGTCTCCAACTTAGCTGCCACATCACCCTCGGATTCAGCAGACATGTCGTCACTGTTTTGGTCATAACTCTCTCATACGACATTGAAACGGGGCGTTCTTGGATGTGTTGGAAAGGGGACGACGACGCCGTCATTTTGGATCTGGTCCTAGCTCCAGAAGGTCCGTGGGTCATTCTGTGTGACCATGGCAAGGTGCTGTGTCACCTATTTGGGCCAACTTGGCCATGTATCGTGTCGGGCCTTAAGCCTAAGTTGTGGGTGCCCAACCCCTGGCCGTCCTCAACCCTAGGTCGAGTCTTAGACTATAAAAATAGCCACCGCCGCTGCTAGACAATTGGGTTTTGTTTAGAGTTTAGTTTTCCATCGAGAAACTGAATCGTTCATTGTAACTATGGTGACAAATCCTTTTACAGTGATCCAGGGCCCCTGTTCTTGATCTTCTCCACTGTGTCGATTAGTCCTTTGGAACCGAGTTCTTGAACCCTCAATTGATATTCGTATCATTCATATTTGCAATTTCAGATTGCGTGTTTTACCTTCTTGCTTGTGTTCTTCGATTCGCTTGCAGGAAAAGCCTTCTTGGCGAGGTCAATCAAGTTGTGCTTGGTTGATAACCAATGGAGCAGTGGTGTAACGGTTGCAGGGTTCAAATCGTGTCTGATTTGAAGCCGGATCGCCAACATCGAGATCTCTACAAGTCGAACTTACCGGTTACCTCTCGGAAGATCGGGCCTGTATCTCATCAGGTTTGAATACCAAGATCCAGGCAACATTGGTCACATGCTATAATGCCACATATCATGAAGTAGTCAATGTCGCTATCGCTTCAGAGGAGAAGTCCCGCATTCACAAGGAGTCAAAGAAGAAGAAGCAAGTGTTGTCTAGCTTGTCAGGCGGTATTAAAAAGCGCCAAAAGTTTATCTACCACCCTCAGAATCATTTCCGCCCTCCTTATCGTCCACCGCAATACCATGCTCGGCCGCAGACGTTTATCCGTCCTGCCGCAACCCAGCAATATCCATAACAGCCGAATGCCCCTGGTATTCGAAATCAGAGTCCAATAACCCATAACTTTCCCTGCTATAACTGTGGAAAGCCAGGCCACTTCTCAATGGACTGCCCATATCTAAGGCAGTACAACCCCAATTATCCAAGAGCTCCCGTACTGCAATAACCACAGCCTCAGAGTAAGAACAATAATCTGAATGTCCAAAAGGGTGAGGGTGAAAAGAAGAAGACGGGACGTGTATTCTACACCCAAGCAAGTGTAATTCCAGAGGGAGAACCTGTTATGATGGGTATGTTCCCTGTTGCTAATCATCTAGCAGTACTGTTATTTGATTCTGGTGCATCGCATACATTCATAAATCACACCTTTGTTACAAAGCATGACATTCCAATTATGGGAACACAAGAGGATTTCTTTATTCAGTCGTCCAGGGGACGACTGTGTACTAAGGAAATGGTACATGACGTACCTATAGAGTTGGGTGGGCATATATTCCCTACCTCCATGATAATATTACAGAAGCAGGATATAGATGTAATCATGGGTATGAATTGGATGTATCAACGAGGAGCTATTATAGATACACTGCATAGAACTATAAGGTTGAACTTACCAGATAATAAATCTCATCTTCTTACCCAACTTCCTATTCTAAAGAGAACAGTTGAGAGGATATGTGCAACCTCAGTGAAAGAAATTTGTGATATACCGGTAGTCTGTGAATTTCCAGATGTGTTTCCAGATGATCTACCTGGTTTGCCACCGGACAGAGAAGTAGAATTTGTAATTGAGTTAAAACCTGGTACTGCCCCAATATCTAGGAGAGCTTACAGAATGCCACCAAATGAATTGGCCGAACTCAAGGATCAATTGCAAGAGTTACGTGACAAAGGTTTCATCAGACCCAGTTTATCACCGTGGGGATGTCCGGCTCTTTTTGTCAAGAAGAAGGATCAGACTTTAAGGATGTGTGTTGACTATCGACCGCTGAATGAAGTAACCATTAAGAACAAGTACCCGTTGCCTCGCATTGATATACTTTTTGATCAACTTGCGGGGGGCAAAGGTATTTTCAAAGATCGATCTTCAATCGGGGTACCATCAAATCAAGATTCGACTAGAAGATATCCCAAAGACTGCATTCACTACCAGATATGAATTGTATGAGTATCTAGTTGTCTTTTGGCCTCACTAATGCACCAGCACATTTCATGTATCTAATGAACTCAGTTTTCATACCGGAGCTTGACAAGTTTGTGGTTGTCTTTATTGATGATATTTTAGTATACTCCAAAAGTGAAGAAGAGCATGTTGAGCACCTCAGAGTTGTTCTGACTCGTCTAAGAGATCATCAACTGTATGCCAAGTTCAGTAAATGTGAGTTTTGGTTAAAGGAAGTACAATTCTTAGGACATGTGTTGTCAGCCGAAGGAGTAGCAGTAGATCCTGGTAAGGTGAAAGATATTTTGAATTGGAAACCACCAATCTCAGTTCATGAAGTCCGAAGTTTTCTGGGAATGGTGGGTTATTACCATCGATTCATCCCTGACTTTTCAAAGGTAGCCAAGCCAATCACGGAATTGTTGAAGAATCAAACCAAGTTCATCTGGTCCCCAGAATGTGAGAAGGCTTTTATAATTCTAAAAAAGTCACTGACAACTGCTCCAGTTTTAGCACAGCCAGATATAGAGAAGCCATTTGATATATACTGTGATGCCTCTGGTATTGGCATTGGTTGTGTATTAATGCAAGAAGGCAGAGTCATTACTTATGCCTCAAGACAATTGAAGCGTCATGAAGAGCATTATCCAACTCATGATCTTTAATTAGCAGCTGTGGTTCATGCATTGAAAATCTAGCGTCATTGCTTGTTGGGTAATACTTGCCACATTTATACAGATCACAAAAGCTTGAAGTATATATTTACCCAGTCAGAATTGAATATGAGGCAAATAAGGTGGCTTGAGTTAATAAAATATTATGATCTAGAAGTGCACTATCACCCTGGGAAAGCAAATGTTGTTGCTGATGCACTCAGTAGAAAGAATCATTGCAATTGTATGACTGTAAAGCCAATGAATTATAGTTTATGTTACGAATTGGAAAAGTTGAATATTGAAATAGTCCAGCAAGGTCAGTTGACTAATGTCACTGTGGAATCAATAATTAAAGATCAGATTATATCTGCTCAGAGAAATAATTCCAGAATAGCTCACATCAAAGAAAAAGTTAGAACAAATCAACAAACAGATTTCAATATTGATGATACAGATGTGTTGTAGTTCAAGAACCGGTTAGTGGTCCCAAAAGTTCCAGAGTTACGTCAGCTCATTCTTGATGAAGCACATAATACAAGATTTTCTATTCATCCAGGGAGTAATAAGATGTATCAGGATTTGAAACAGAGATTCTGGTGGACTAAAATAAAAATTGAGATCGTTAAGTATGTTGCCAGATGTGACACTTGTCATAAAGTAAGGCTATACGTCTGAAGTCAACAGGGAGGTTACAACCATTGCCTATCCCATCTTGGAAGTGGGATGATATCGGCATGGATTTTATTACTGGATTACCCACAACATCAAGAAAGTTTGATTCAATCTGGGTCATTATAGATCGACTTACCAAGTTAGCACATTTGCTTCCAGTAAAAATAAAATATTCTATAGTAAAGCTTGCAAGGATATATCTTGAAAGAATACTGAGTCTACATGGGGTACCAAAGACTATTATTTCTGATAGAGGCCCACAGTTTGTCTCCAAATTCTGGATGGAGTACCAATGTTATACATAGCTCAGCTTATCATCCTCAGACTTCAGGACAGACTGAAAGAGTGAATCAAATTCTTGAAGATATGTTAAGATCTTGTGCTCTCACTTATTAGGACCAATGGGATGAATGTTTACCGGTAGCAGAATTCTCCTATAATAATAGCTATCAGGAAAGTATCAAAATGGCACCGTTTGAAGCATTATATGGCCGTAGATGCAGAACTCCGTTGAACTGGTCAGAACTGGGAGAAAGATGGTTTTATGGAGTTGATCTGGTGAAAGAAACTGAAGAAAAAGTCAGGCAAATTTAGAATAATTTGAAAGTGGCTCAGTCCTGACAAAAGAGTTATGCTGACAAAAGGCATAGACCCTTGATGTGTAAAGTGGGACATTATGTTTATCTGAAAGTGTCACCCATTAAAGGAGTTACTCGATTTGGAGTCAAGGGCAAACTCGCACCATGTTATATTGGCCCATTCCAAATCATGCAAAAATGTGGAAAGGTGGCATATAGATTAAAGTTGCCTAAACAACTGTCAGCCGTGCATAATGTATTTCATGTATCGCAATTGAAGAAGTGTCTTCAAGTGCCGGATCAAGTTGTTGATGTTGATGGAGTTGAACTTAAGCCTGATTTGACATATTCGGAATATCCTATTCGAGTTTTGGATCAAAAGGATCGTGTTACCCGAAGTAAAACAATCAAATGGTATAGGATACAATTGAATCAACATTCAGAAGAGGAAGCCATATGGGAATTGGAAGATTACCTGTCGGAGAATTTCCCCGAGTTCTTTGCTTCTATCTAGGTTGCAATTTCTTCTTTAAATTGTAACCTGTCCTTTTCAAATTTTTGTAATGTAGAAAACCCCCTACCTATTTTGAAGACAAGTTCTGAACGTGTTTGCTTGACACGTTTCCTTTTCCATTACTTAACTCAAGGCTTTAAATCTCAGGACGAAATTTCTTTAAGGGGGAAGGGCTGTAACACCCCAGGTGTTGTAGTTGCTAATTAATCTGCCATGTCATCATATTGCATCGCAAAGCATCCATGATTAGGTCAACCCTGTTATGCATTAACTAAAATGAGTTTACCTTTCTAGGTTGGATGTGCTTCTGAGTGGTGTGATTCAAACAGAAAACCCTAATTTCGAATGTCACCGCAAATACTTAGTCCATGCCCTGCGTAATTTGAGGTGTGTGACTGTGTTACACACTAGTCTCAAGTGTAGGGTATGAACTCAAGTACAACATGTAAAAGGAAGCTCCAAGTTTGAGTTTGAATTGGAATCCAAAAACTTGTCGCGAGTTTTCCGGTTCGAATTTAAATTCAAATTTTGGGGAAATATTAAAAGATTTTCAAAAGCTAAATTGGTCAACCAAGAGGGGCATTTGGTCAACTATGTGATAATTGACTCAATGGTGCCCTTGGATGATGGTTTGATCATTAAGTAATCACCAATTAAGGTAGCAACAAATTTCAATTGAAAATTTCTCCGAAAACCCTAAAATACAAAACCCTATTTTACCCCCTTTTGAAATAATTCAAAATCTAAGCAAAATTTGGGAAAACGTTTAAAACCAAGTTTGTAGAATTTTTCAAGGGCTACAACTTTGGTGTTTTGATTTTTCAAAGTTTTAGTGTAAAATGTGGAGCAATTTTGAAAAGAAGCAAATTTGAAATTTGACCCCTTTTTGTCCCCAAACTCAAATTTCAAAATGGAGGCAGAATTTGAAAATGCTTTGAATAGCAAAGTTGTTGGTCTTGGCTAGATGTAAAACTTTAGTGTTTGGAGTTTTTGAAGTTTCAATATAAAATCCAAAGTAATTTCTAAATTACCAAATTTTCGAAAAGTGTCCCCTTTTGAATTTAAACTCAAATTTCAAAATCCATTTCGAATTTGGAAAAATGTTCAATACAAAACTTGTAGAGCTTCAAATTCTGAAGATTTCATATCTTGGGAATTTTTCAAGTTATTACATGAATTTAAGAGTAATTTGAGAAAACAGTTTGAATATTCAAAGTTGGGGGGAGCTACAGTAGTCGACCAATGGCCGCCGGGCACCGCACGGCATGGGCGCCGGCGAGCCACCGGGCCGCTTCCAGGCCGTTCCCGCGAACGCTCGACCACCACCTCGACCAAGTACGTACCTTCTAGCGCCGTTGGTGACCCCTATATAACGCCGAGCAAGCCGCCGTTCGTTTTCCTTTTCTTCTCTGTTTTCGGCCGTCGCCACCGTTTAGCTCCGCGCTGAGCCGCCACCAGCCACGCAAATCACCTCAACATGTTCGCCTCGTCCTCACGCATCTAGTGGTCCAACTGCTCTAGTGTTTTTCATGCTCAAATCGCCACACCACCATTTTCCCGTGCCCAACTCCGGCGACCGAGCTGCCCTCACGTGGCCAGCATCCTCCACCGCCTCCCAGCGCCTCCTTGTGGCTTTACTGCGACCGCTGTAAGCTCCTATTGCTCCCCGTGCTTTCACTTTAGGTGTTACCATAGTGGATCGCCGGGACGCCGGTCATCGTGACCGCCGGTCCGCCATGGCCGTCGGGAGGGTCTTCCCGGAGCTGTAGCGTAGCTGTTAGGTGTTAAAATGGATTCGCCGTGAAGTGTTGATGCCATTGAGCAGCTTGGTTGGGCACCGACGCTATGATCGCCGGCCGGCCACCGTGCGGGCATGGCTGGGTCGCGGGAGAGAAGGTGAGGGCGAGAGAAGGGGGATGACAGGCGGGGCCGCTTGTCAGCGAGAGAGAGGAAGGGGGCGCTGCTGGGCTGGCTTGCTGGGCCGCGCGCGTTGCTGGGCTGCGCGGGCGCAACCGGGTCGTTCGGCTGGGCCGAGCCGGAGGGAGGAAGGGAAGTCGGCCTGAAGAGATTTTGTTTTTCTTTTTCCAAAATATGAATAGCATTGGTATTTGTTTATTTCATTAAAAATTCTGTGGAGCTCCAAAAATAATGAAAATTTTTGTGTAAGCTTTTCAAGGTGTAAACTACTTAGGAAAAATATCAAATGCCAATTTTGGTTACTTTTTGCAAGTTGTTTAATTAGTTCAATTAAATATTAAATGCAACTTCCATGAATTTTAGTAATTAAAATATTAATCCAAAATTCATGAAATTTATTTTGACACTGTTTTAGGCCATGATTAATCCATAGAAAAGTTTAAGCTTATTTAGATGAAATTTTATCAAATATTAATTATGCCCTAATTAATTAAATGTTAAATAAATGTTAAATTGATAACTTTAAGTGTTGTGTGCCCTTTTGATTGAGTGATGTCCTTGGGTCACTAATTCTTGGTGATCCTTGGCACCTTAATTTCATGATTGAGCTCGTTAGTAACATGTTTGGTAAGAAACGTTAGTGTCGCTTAAGTTACCGCTATTAGTTAGTAGGTTTTATTGTTTTGCGACTGTACCACGAAGGAAAGTTGTACTCAAGTCGTAAACCATGGCATATCATCATCAAGCATCATGTTTATCACCGCATCATGTTGAAACATGTATATACTCGTGTAGTTCCCGCTTTCGAAGAAGTTGAAGTTGGCGAGCAAGCCTCCGGAGAAGAGTTGTCGTCGGTGGGTTCTGGACCGAAAGTCGAAGTCCTCGAGTCCGAGTCAGTCGTCGTGTCAGAGTAAGGCAAGCCCCGGTGCATTTAAACCCTTCTTTGAGTTTCATAAATCTTTATCACTGGTATTATGGTTTATTGCATTAAGTAATTAGGAGTTGAGTGATAACCCAATTGCTGCATTATCATCCATGATTATTACGATATCACCCTTGATACCTGTTTTACTGAAAATGCGTAGTATGTTTTGCCATGCTTACTGAATTAAGCTTTTTAAATGAGTGTTTATATGGCCATGATGGCATACTTAATGAATATTGAATTATGAGAATGAATTAGAAGATCGGGCGGGTG
Organism: Saccharum spontaneum; assembly: GCA_022457205.1. Taxonomy (NCBI): domain Eukaryota; kingdom Viridiplantae; phylum Streptophyta; class Magnoliopsida; order Poales; family Poaceae; genus Saccharum; species Saccharum spontaneum. Next base: position 47,853,269 of record CM039583.1, read on the forward strand.
GTTTGGCCACTTTTAACATGCATTAGGAAAGGAGTCTCAATGAAGTGTTTCCGCCTTGTTAGTTAAGGACCGTACGTTGCAGTCCTGTTTGTGTTTCGAGACTTTGCAACTAGCCTCATGCCTTGGGTAAGCCCAAGATGTTGGTGATTGCATTTCGAGAACGTCTAACCTCGCACTGGGAGTGGAGAGATGGCGAGAGTAGCGTGTACCCTCGGGGCTAGAATTGGGCTGGGTTCGAGGAGTACTGTACTCTCGGGTGGCGATGGATACGTTCTGGTTTTGGGAGGTCTAGATGAGGGTTGTCATATGCAAGATTTGGTTCTACGTATGTCGTGAGGTTAGAGATCGCCAGCTGGGTATAATCGGTTCGAGTCGTCGTTTGCTCCTCGGTTATGGAGACTCGATCACCTGTCCTGCATCGTAGTTAAGAACTGGAATTGAAAGAGAATGAGAAAGGTCTTAATGAGAATTACTTTGATCTAGATTAGGATCACTTAGAATTGGTTAATGAATCATCAATGGTAAAAGTAAAATATTGAAGGTAAGGACTTACGTTAGTAAGCTGTTCTGCAAAAGAAATTTTGATTCTTGAATACCCGTACCTTGATTCCCTAAAGCTAGCATGCCCTTGGAGTCTTTTTCTTAGTCGCGTAAGTCTTGTTGAGTACTTTTGTACTCAGTGTTTGTTAAACCCCTTGTTGCAGGTGCGGTTCATGAACAAGTCTGTTTTGAGCCTTGTTGCATGACCGTTGTGGCTGTAGAAAGTGACGACGAGTAGACTGTATGGGCTCTGGGCAAGGCATCCAATTTGTGTGATTGTAATAAAGTTATTATTGATACTTCTCTACTACCGGTTTGTAATAATGCTACATAAGGTTTGAGGTTTGGAAACTGTGGTTTGTAAAATTAAGTTATTGTAAGACTTCCGCTACTTTACTCTGTTGATATTTTGAATAAACTATTATAATATTGCAATACTCCTGTGATTGGATCCTGTTCGGAGAAAAGCAGGCCTTTTAAGTTATGAGGAACATAAGTACGGCTGTCAGAGGTCATTATGACAATGACAGGTACATGTGGGCCACCATAATTAGGAGGTTCTGTAACATTCCCTCTGCCCCTGGTCTACAGCATAGTCAGTCTCTCCCACGGCATCCGCCCTCCTCCATGCCGCTCCTCTTCTCCTGCCCCAGTATGCAGCGCTGCCGGTGTCTACCACGACGTCCGCCCCTTCTTAATTCGTCAATGGGCGCCGCTACGTGCCTCCTCTCGGCGGGGAGCAGGCGGGCAGGCAGCTCTGCCTCCGTGAATCTAGATGTGATGAGATTGAGGACGGAAAGAACAGAGAATAACAAGCGGGTCACTTATGTCAATGTCTATTAAAAAGTATCTGACAGCTCTGATTTGATCATTTGAGGGCTTTTGGTGGAGCAGATGTAAAAAATTAAACCATAAAAAATAGGACCTCAAGTAAAAAATAGGGGTCCTCATTTGATAGACCTTGCTACAGTTGCTTGAAGAGTACTGCCACTAACCGAGAGAGAACATGATTCATCTCACCTCTGCCCGTGGACAAACACTACTACAGAGCAACCTAAGCCTGGTTTAGTTCCAAAATATTTTGCGAAATAATAGTAGATTTTCTGTCACATCGAATCTTTAGATACATACATAGAGCATTAAATATAGATAAAAAATAAAACTAATTACACCGTTTAGACGAAATTCACGAGACGAATCTTTTAAGCCTGATTAGACCATGATTGGATACTAATTACTAAATAACAACGAAAAGTGCTATAGTAACATTTCGCAAAATATTTTGGGAACTAAATAGGCCCCTAGTGGAGACCACATGCATCGCACAGCTGCCTGCCTCGGATTCCATATTGTTCATCAGCTGCATTAGCAAGATTCGTAGCTCCCTCCTTGCACTCAGATCACGCGAAGAAGCTTGAGACGTCGATGTCGAGGTCGTCGAGAAACCCGTCGTGGCCGCAGCTGCTGCTCTGGTACATGGTGACCTCGAAAGGCGGGAAGGAGACGACGTGGTTGGAGTCCAAGGTCGCTGGGGACACGCCCCAGTTATCGGACGTCGACGGCGCCGAGAAGGGGCTGCGTTCTGGTAGAAGGCACCCACTCGCCATCGCCGGCGTGGAGGAGAAGCAGAAGCAGAAGGGCGTGGGTGTGTCCCAGCCCCGTAGCTGCTGCTCTGTCTCCACGGCCTGCCCCTCGGTCTTCACCATCAGTCTGGAGCTCAGGCTCCGTAGGAGGCTGCTGGCGCCTAGGTTGGCGTTGTACTCCGGCGCCTGCGCGTCCGCGGCAGCCTGACCCGCCGCCCTCTGAACGCAGGTGTGGTCGCCGAGGTAGACGACGTCAAATAAGGTCGGGTCCTCATCGGTGCGCTGCACTTGCTTCGTCGCCGCACATCCCTGTGAGTGCCGGTGCGTGCAGCGGTAGTAGCCCCTGAAAATTTTGCATTTTGCTCGTGAGCTCCTGAATCTTTTTTTCTTTTGGGAAAAGAAGAAGAAGAAGAAAAGGAGATTTTGCTTCTGCATTCATAACAAGATTAACTAGCATCACCAAGATACCAATACGATTTGGAAATTGCACTATGAATCACTGTTCCCCCTGAACATCGGACAAATTATAAGTGGAGGCCAAACACTTGCAAAGAACGAAAACAAACAGAGGCACTTTTTCAGCACGACAAGAGTGCAGCCCTGCTGCCCCCGCCATCCAAACTCTAAAGCATATATATATATATATATATATATATATATATATATATATATATATATATATATATATATATATATATATATATATAGAAAGCATAAGGAAATGATTTCGATTCCACTTGCGAAAAGAACACGTGCAGATGAGATTAGGGCCATGTTTAGTTTGCAAAATTATTTTGAAAAAGTATCGTAGCACTTTTTGTTTGTATTTGACAAACTTTGTCCAATCATAGATTAACTAGGCTCAAAAGATTCGTCTCGACATTAACAGACAAACTGTGCAATTAGTTTTTTTTACCTACATTTAATGCTCTATACATGTGCTGACATATGTGATGTGACGGGGAATATCTTAAAAACTTTTTGCATTTTGAAGGGATCTAAACATCGCCTAGGCTATGGAGTATGGAAAAGAAAATAATCTTTTGATAGGAGGATGTGTCAAGTGAAGTGGCCACCTTGGGTGCTTGGCTCCAAGGATCTCCTTCTGGCCGTACTTCCTCCAGCTGTGGCCGTCGTCGGCCGGGTGATCGGTGCCGCCTCCGGCCGAGCTCACCCTGACCTCATGCCTCTTCTTGTCCATCGTCTTCCTGCAAGTTAATATATAAAAAAAAACAGTTGAGGAAAAAAACTCAGCAAACAGAGACCAATCAGGAGGGTTTATGTTTGTTTGTTAATGGGGAAGCTCCAACGATGGATACCTTTTCTTGGTGGCCTTGACGAAGGGCGCGTCGGAGGTGTCGCTGGGCGGGCTGGCAACGGCGGAGCGCTTCCTAGTGGTGCCGTCGATGGTGGAGGTGGTGATGAGCAGGCTGATGGAGCGCTCGGTGATGGAGGAAATCTGCGAGGCGAGGTGCTTGCAGAGGTCGGGCGAGGAGCCGCCGAGGTGCACCTCCAGCTGCGTCACCAACTCCTTGATGTGGCCCAGCTCGGTCACCACCAGCCCGCCGCAGCCTCCATTGCCGACGACGACGCCGCTGGCCATCGCTCGATCGACCTCTTAGTTAAGGCTGTTAGTTGTTGCCACGCAGCGCAGGCTAGGGAGAGCAGGTTCGGATGGCAGGGCAAGAGGCCGGGCCGCCGGGTGATGGATTGCAATTGTGCTGCGAAAGTGGAGGCACCGCAGGACTATGTCGCTGCTTCTGGGAGAAGAGACAAGTGGGGAGGTGGGCGGTGAGGGAGTGAGGCGAATGCCGGAGCGAGCTGCCCTCTTTTATTTATAAAAAAAAACGAAGACGACGAAAAGAAAACATGGGGAGCCAAGCTCGTTTCGGGCCCGTTTGGTGCGAATTTGGCAGCTCCGGCTCTCACCGCTTTTTTCACTGTAGCAACACTGTACAATACTGTTCATCAAAGCTGATTTCCTCTCCCTCTCCTCCCTCCCTCTCCATCACACAGCGACACCGGGAGCCACCTGATATTATGCATTCGTTACTGTCCATCTTTTGAAGCTCTGCTCCCGAAAGAAAGGGATACTTTTTTTGGTTTGGTGGGCGTTGGTGTTTCCAACGAAAAACAAATTCGAACTTCCATGACAAAACAAAATGCTAGTTGCCTACAGTGTGGCAACTGCTAATTCAAATAATTTAGAATGTCTATAAAGTAGTGACTAGCGTGGCCATGAACGACCAGATCAAGATAGATCTGATTTAATGTCAGAATCTGCTCCTCTATAGAGTCCCCAGGAAAAACCATATTTTTAATTATGAGGTGGCTCCCGGTGTCGCTGTGAGAGGAAGAGGGAGGAGAGAGGAAGTATGCTCTGATGAACAGTGGCGCTTCAGTGAAAACGCAGTGGGAGCCGAAGCTGCCGAATCCACACCAAACGGGCCCTTCGTCTTGTGGAGGGAGTGCTTGCAATTGCAGGTGCAACAGCCAACAGCATTTGGGTTTTGGACTAGCGACCGGGGCTATGATTGGCCACGAGCAATGTCATGTCGGATTCGGATCGGGCCGCCCGTAACACGTCTTCGTCATGTTGCCGAGTGCAAAACGTCCAAGAAAGAGGCCGGTCCCTCTACCCGGCTACCCCTACCTTGCGCGATCGAGAAAGCAACTGCAGCAGCAACTTCCTAAGTCAGACAAGTCGGCTATAAGCCGGCTAACTATTATACGAGTGGGCTGATAGATTGGTTGTAGGTTTTCATACAAGTAAACATGGAAGTGGATTAAGATCCACATCCATTAAAACCAATCCAAAAGAGATCCACGTCGAGGAAAGCACCTGTCCAGTCCAAACCAAATGCATTTTCGAAACATCCAACCCAATCCAGTCCACCACCGAGTGAATCCAGTCCAATCCATTCATCCAGCAGCTTGCATGCAACGTCCAGCTGGCCAATTGAATCCATAGAGGAGAGAGAGGCAGGGAGGAAGCCGCACGGTGCCATTGTCCTGGCTGTGCACGGCGCACGGCGGCAGATGACTATCGAAGCTTGCAGCAGGTTTTGCATCTCGTCGAGGCCACGGGTTGCCGTCAGCAGGACAGGTGTATGCGTATACGTGCTGCCGGCGACAGAGATGGATTCGCAGAGCCCACGAGGGATGCACGGAGGACTTCATCAGGATGGTTGTCATGGCGACGGTCGCGAGCCTTCTGGCCGTGCCGAGATGCTTCAAGGGGAGATGGCGACGCTCTGACCGGACGCATCAAGAGAAGATGGCGTCGCTCTGATCGGACGCATGGAGAGGAGCCTCTTGGCGCTGGCTTGGTACGCGATGTTCGTGTGGAGATGCCCACGGATTTTTGGATATGCAGGTCTATGTATCCAATCCAATCCGATTGGTTTGGGTCCTATGGCAGCGGATATCCGCATCTAGACATCATGCATCCAGTTTAATCTGAAATGGGTTAAGTCCGTTTATATTGTGGACGATCCAAATCCGCTTCTAGGTATATAAACAGCTAGTAGCCGGCTGTATTATTAGCCTTGCTCTTATGAGTCACCCATTACTGTTGCCCTTAGGGACTGGGATACTGGATGTGTATCTAATACTAGTACTTCATCCTACATATAGATAGTATCGGAAGGAAAATATCATACACCTAAAAGGAGCCTGCTCTATGCAGGTAAGCAACGCATGCATGTTTAGTAAATGGATCATATACATGATGTCATAGCTAGTATTTGTCTGAGCCCATCAGGGCACACTTCTGATGAAGTTAAAATTGGTATATTCTCGGTTAAAACGCTGCGACCACGTTGTCTACTCCATACTTATTTGGGAATAAATAAAGCAGAGAGTACTGGGCTAACTAATCCCAAACATATGGCTTTCCTGCGTTGTGTCTGGTGATGTATATGCTTTGGTTGGTACTCGCAACTCGCTACACACCACTCTTTTGTAGTACTACGTACTCCCTCCATGTTGGTAAAAGAAGTCGTTTTGGACAAGGTTTGGGTCAAACATTGGGAATATAAATCATGAATAACTTTTAAGTTGTTGAGTTTGGAAATGTGAAAATAATATGAATAGATTTGTCTTGAAATATACTTTCATAAAAGTATACATATATCACTTTTGAATAAATATTTTTATAGAAAAATAAAGTCAAAGTTATGCTTTGGAGACTGTGTCATTGTCTAAAACGACTTCTTTTACCAACATGGAGGGAGTACTAGTTTTTCTTTCTTTGGTTCTAGGAGTATATGCTAGCTAGGCTGTGATCACTTCCGAAATATTTGGGGAAAATATTCCTGTAGCATTTTCGTTGTTATTTGGCAAAATTTATCCTACCATGAATTAATTAGGCTTAAAAGATTCATCTCGAACTTTACAGACAAACTGTACAATTAGTTATTTTTTTATCTATATTTAATGCTCTATGCATGCATCTAAAGATTCGATGTGATAGGTGACAGAGGAAATATTTTGGGAAGTGAACTGGACCCTAGTGTTTTTAGTTACAGAGATCGAGTTTAGGCCTTGTTTAGATTCCAAAGTTTGCCTCCTAAATTCACTATGCAGAATTTCTATTCCCCGTCACATCAAAATGCCGGCACATATATGGAGTACTAAATATAGATGAAATCAAAAACCAATTACACAGTTTTATTGTACTTTGCGGGACGAACATTTTAAGTCTAATTAATCAATATTTGGACAATTATTATCAAATAAAAACAAAATTACTACGGTGTAACAGGACACTTACTATGCAAACTTTGCCTCCAAAGTTTGCCATCTAAACGAGGCCTTACTCTTTTCCACTCTGCGTTCACACCTACTGAAAGTACCTGGCCAAGCTAGTGGCCGATCGAGCGGGTACGGTACGGCATATATGAAAATTCGGCGAATCATGAGGCAGCCGCAATTTGCTGCCTCCTTTTTTCCTAGGATTTACACTTGGAAATTTTCTCTCCATTATCATCAGCTCCGTCGTACGTACGTGCTCCCTGCAACAAGTTCATATGTCCATTCAGAAGAAGGTGCGCCCATAGAGGACAGAATCATGTCTTCTTTGGCCCTTGTTTAGATTGGGAAAAAATTTCAAACCGATGAATAGTACCACTTTCGTCTTATTTAACAAATATTGTCCAATCGTGGAGCAACTAGGTTCAAAAGATTCATCTCGTAATTTACAACTAAACTGTGTAATTAGTTATTTTTTTACCTACATTTAATACTCCATACAAACAGTTAAAAATTGATGTGATAGAGAGAGTGAAAAAACTTGGAATTTTGATGTCATCTAAACAAGGGCTTGGTGTGGAAACACATGTAAGGCAGAGCTATGACGGTCGTATTAAAAGTTGTTTGAGTTCTCATGCCACTTTGTACGAAAAGCTTTGCCTGGGCCTTGTTTAGCTGAGGTGAAAAGTTAAAAACTTTTTAAGATTTTTTATCACATTAAATCTTTGTACGTATACATGAAATATTAAATGTAGATATAAAAAATAATTAATTGTACAATTTATCTATAATTTAGGAGACAAATTTTTTGAGCCTACTTAGACCATGGTGGGACAATAATTACCAAATCTATACCTAATAATAAAGAGGTAAAATTTCAGGCTCTTTTTTTCCGTCTATCCATTTGTTTGTCTGTCTCCCTTCGGATAATGGAAAGTTTCTTTCATCAGAACTTATATATACAATCCGTGCTTTTACGAGTTAGAATACTAATCTAAATAGACCTGATCATGTTTGATATTGAATCCTGATCCTAATCTAAATAGAAAAGGAAAGTAAGAGTAAAAATTAGGCAAATATACAACCTTTAGTCCTCACGTTATGTCCTGTTGCAACGCACGGGCACGTTTGCTTAAAACTAAAGAGGCAAAATTTTTGCTCACAAAAAGATTTCGTTCAACTCTTCTGTATTTATTTCCACATCTGTTTTTGTTTCAATCGCTGCTCTGCTCGTTTCTAACGTACGGGAGCTATCCTTGTTGCCTGGTTCAATCCGTTTCCTTTTACGTGTGTGTTTCCGGTCTATGCGGTGCACCCACCCCAATCTCGTGCTGCGCTGCGCGGGGCGTCCACAGCCGCGACCCATCCACCTCGCTGGGCGTGGCCATGGCGTGCAAAGCGCCACCACCACCCCAACGTGACCAGGAGCTCGCTGCCCGTTGCTCTCGACTTCCCCTTAAACCTAAGTTTGCTAAAAAAACATAGAAACAAATCATAAAAGCGGCAACGAGTGTGTACTACTTGTCATCCATAAAACAACAAGATCGAGTTAAAACATGCCATATGGAACTCCGAACAACACGCAGTGGCCATAGTAATCATAAAATAAATTATTTTAAATTTTATAAAAATGATAAAACATAATTAACAAATATATAACATTTATATTATTGTTTGCCACATGTTTAGTAGTTTTTTTCTTCCGTTGCAACGCACGGGTATATTTGTTACCATATTAGATATAATAAAGAGGCAAAATTTCTCGCCCCTGACTTTGGTTTGTTCCGGCTCCTTCTTTTTGCCAAGTCTTAGTCCGACGTCGATACGCCTATACATGCACGCATATGTACAGGCCGCATCTGCCGCAATCCTGCCAAGCCGTCTTAGTCCGACATCAATACGCCTATACATGCACACATATGTACAGGCCGCATCACGGCGCCGCAATCCTGGCCGCCCTGTCTGGCTTGTACGTGCATGCACGGCGGCGTCAAACCTTCACGCCCGCGTACGGCAACCGCGTACAGCAGCCGTCGGTATCTGGTTTTGATGATCTCGGGCTTGGCCTGCCAGTTGGATCAGTAGCAGATATATGTCGATCGATAATTGAGAAAAGCCAGTGACGCAAATTAGTGTCTATAATTAAATATCTAAAAAAAAGGTCATTATGCCGGATTCTTTAAAATCCAAATAAAAGGGCTATTTTTTGCCATCCAAACAAGGGCCTGATATATATATATATATATATATATATATATATATATATATATATATATATATATATATATATATATATATATATATATGAGATCCATGTTACTACTAGTACATCTTTATTAAATCTTGCATTAGCTGTCAGCGTCCGAATCAGCGATGGTTGCCTACCAGCTGACACAGTCCTGCTGCTTACGAATTGAGTAACAGCTAGTAAGACTGACTGCAGTGCCGACGGTAAACGATCCTGTATGTGCATTTAGCGTACTAGATTCGCTGCAGCGTAGTCCGGTATATGATCCGCAACGAACGTCGGTCTGCTACATTCAGAGGAATACCGTGCGTCCGGTAAAGAACGCTGGCCCACGCACAGCAGCGACACACCACGAGCGCGCATGCACGAGAGGAATCTTAGCTGCTGGCCCCAGTGTTTCAACTAGCTAAAAAATGTTATAACTCATAAACTAAAGAACTAAATTAAATTCCGATTTCACCATTAAATTTGTTTCAATAAATTCTTCAAAATAAGATCTCACATGGATATATTTAGATAAAGTGATAAGTGGGTCCTACAGTGGATAGAGGATGATATAGAGGATGGATGAGTGCGGAAGAATTGAGTATAGAGAAGAGAATCTCGATGACCAGACCTTATAGAGGATGAATTTAGAGTACCACAAGTGCGAATAGCCTAAGCTATTAGTACTCACCAAACCTTTTCACATCCAACATAGTACTACTAGTACTAGAGAGTTATAGTTATACTGATGCCACGTAAAAGGAATGGAGCTTAATTTCTTCCTTCCTTTATTCGACCATGCATGATATATTATATTACTGTTTATACTACCTGTCAAAATAATGTTTGGAGATGAAAAATCCTTGTAGCCCGTCGATCATCTGTAATGCAAACACACACAACGTAGCGTATCGTGCATGATTCAAGAACTGCTGCTGAACGAAGCCTAGGATACTAATACTAATGTTAAGCTTGTGCCTTGAGCACAGGAAGGCATCAACCAAGATATGTTAATCCACTCACACATGGACACGGCACACATCCCCCCCCCCCCCCCCCCACCGGTTCAATCTGCCCTTTGCACGCCTCACAAGTCACAATACATCAGGAACAACATCATTAGTAATTTGTTGCACATGCAAGCATCGATCCAGCATGCAGATCCACGATTGTATGTAATAGAAGTACGGAAACAATAGCTAAAGATACAATAACATACTCGAATTCGAATGACAGTTGTCGTTTAGTGACAGATATATACACTACCATATAGGAGTACTATACCATATATAAGTATTACTGGCAGCAAGCTAGGTTTAATTTGCTCAATCATGTCATGTGCTATCAGAAAGCATCTCTTCCCGTTATATGGGACATTGAGACATGTACTGATCGATACATGCATGTGTTGTGCTTTAACTAATTTCCATCAGTATATACTCCTAGCTAGATTAGGCCTCATCAGTATAATATTGTGTTTGACTGAATTATAAAAGATGCTAAAACTGGCCCATTTCTGGTAGTATACCTTGCATCATATCGATCTGGCTAAGCTACTCTTAGACTCTGTTTGGTTATAGCATCAGTAATGCAAAATGGAATGGACTTAAAGCTGTGGACGTTAACGCAAGACATACAATTCGAAGTAATTTAATTTCCGTTTGCGTCACTGTAGCACGAACCAAACAGCACGTTAGTGGAATCAGACAATCATTATATTTATTACTGCCGTTTTTTCTTCGATATATAGGAGTGGTGCATGGAATCTACTCGGATGACATGTACAGTATGAGTAAATTTTCATCAGGGGTACGTATATGCCGTCATGGTCATGCGTGGCATCCCTTTTAATCGCCATTGTTAAATTACGGAATTGCCATCGTGCAAAACGGAAAAGGTACGTAGCCGCCATCTCTCGCGCAGCGACAGAAGCCGTTGTGCAGCACACAAGCCGTTTGTATCAAGCCTACTGTCCTAGTACTGGTAGAGGGTAGCTAGGGGATCCGTCGATATGAGCGATGAGGAAAAGGTAAAGTCAGAGCGGTTATTATTTCCCATTGGCACAGAGCACAGACGAAGCAACGTGGAAAGCGTTCGCCAGCTGGTCAAGTGACAGGAGCAGGGAGAGGAGGACGAAGTTGAAAAAAGTTTGGGTAAAATTCGTGTAGCACTTTTCATTGTTATTTGACAAAATTTATTTAATTATAGACTAACTAGGCTTAAAAGATTTATTTCGACATTTACAAACAAACTGTGTAATTAGTTTTTTATCTACATTTAATGTTCCATACATACCTCCAAAGATTCGATGTGACAGTTACTATATAAACTTTTTTTGGCACTTTTTGCCAACTTCACGGGGCGGTCGGGGAGAGAAATACTAGTACCAAACACTACTGGACGCTGGGACTTCGCCGAGTGTTTTTACACTAGGCAAAGAGCCATTTGCACTCGGCAAAGACTTTGCCGAGCGTAGCACTCGGCAAAGTCCGCTCGGCAATTTTTTTTACGGCAAAAATACTTTGCCGAGTGCTTTTTATCGGGGCGCTCGGCAAAATATTTAAAAATTTTGCCGAGTGTTTGTAAAGGCACTCGGCAAAGTTTTATTGCCGTTACGGCACTCGGCAAAGAGTTTTTTTATTTTTTATTAAAATAAACTTTGCCGAGTGCCCCACTTTGGCACTCGGCAAAATATTTTTATTTTTTTTATTTTAGTTCCAAATTTTTTTGTGTAGCTTTGTGATAGTATTTAAAACTCTACTTTAAAGTTTGGGGCAATTTTGACTTTTTTTGTATATTTTATTAATTTATTTCGTTTCCTCAAATTTTTCCGGATATTTTAAATTTGAACTACAGGTACATGGAATAATGGAATTCAGTCATCCCAAAATTAATATTCATGATATTTAGCGTATGTTGAGGCCGTATCCAAGAGGTTAAATGAAATATTGAGCACCTCGTTGACGTAACATATCGAAGTACTTGCGGGGGAAAGTGATTTAAAATTATATAAAATCCAAATGAAGTCCGAAAATCACGAAACTTAGCGAGACATTGTGTTATCGCATGTGGAGGGTGTGGTAAAAATTTAAGATTGTTTCGAGGAAGTTGGGACGTTGGATGCCAAAAACGCACACATCTCCACATACAATAACCATCTCAAATTTTTGGAGATGTGTGGTTTTTTGGCATTCGACGTCCCAACTTCCTCGAAACCATCTCAAATTTTTACCAGACCCTCCACATGCGATAACACGACGCCTCGCCAAGTTTCATGATTTTCGGACTTCGTTTGGATTTTATATAATTTTAAATCACTTTCCCCGCAAGTACTTTGACATGTTACGTCAACGAGGTGCTTAATATTTTATTTAACCTCTTGGATACGGCCTCAACATACGCTAAATATCATGAATATTAATTTTGGGATGACCGAATTCCATTATTCCATGTACCTGTAGTTCAAATTTGAAATATCCGGAAAAATTTGAGGAAACGAAATAAATTAATAAAATATACAAAAAAGTCAAAATTGTCCCAAACTTTAAAGTAGAGTTTTAAATACTGTCACAAAGCTACACAAAAAAATTTGGAACTAAAATAAAAAAATAAAAATATTTTGCCGAGTGCCAAAGTGGGGCACTCGGCAAAATATTCTTTGCCGAGTGCCAGGCCCAGGGGGCACTCGGCAAAATACATTTAAAAAATTAAAAAAAATTTGCCGAGTGCCAGCCGTTAGGCACTCGGCAAAATATCGCTGCAGGTGGTGGCCGCCACGGGTCGGGCGCTATTTGCCGAGTGTCTTACTTTGCCGAGTGTCTGACACTCGGCAAAGTCTTCTTTGCCGAGTGCTATATTTTGCCGAGTGTTTTTTATCAGAGCACTCGGCAAAATATATATTTACCGAGTGTTACGATAAAAAACACTCGGCAAAGTTTCAGACACTCGGCAAAGTCTCAGTTTCCAGTAGTGAAAGGTACCACTACAGGAAACTGGCTCTTTGCCGACTGCAATTTTCTTTGCCAACTGTTTTTTTTCGACACTCGGCAAAGAGGTCCCTTTGCCAACTGGAATTTCCTGCAGTCGGCAAAACAGGATTTGCCGACTGCCTGGCTTTGCCGACTGCCAGGCAGTTGGCAAAGCCATGGCTTTGCCAACTGCCAGGCAGTTGGCAAAGAATTGCAGTCGGCAAAGGCAGGCCATGGATGACGCCATCCACACCGTCACCTTTGCCGACTGCCACTCCGTCAGCAGTCGGCAAAGTTGCAGGCTTTGCCGACTGCCATCCTCCCTGGCAGTCGGCAAAGGCTCTTTGCCAACTGCCACTGATGGCAGTCGGCAAAGAATTAATTTTTTTTTTCGATTTTCAATCCCAGTTTTTTTGTGTTGCCTTGCTACAGTAAGTACATGATATATTCCAAGTTTGGGGTCATTTTGATTTATTTTGCTATATTCCATTGATTTTTGCTGTTTCTTTGATTTTTTCCGGCAGCTCTAGATTTGAACTGCAGGTACATGAAATAATGGAATCCGACGATTTAGAAAATGATATTCATGATGTTTGGAGCATGTTGAGGCCGTGTGCGGGGCCTCGCGTGAAATTTCGACCGTGTTGGTGTCGGAACACGCCGAGGCACGCGCGTGAAAAGTGTTTTTAAATTTTATAAAATTGAAACGGAGTCCGAAAATGACGAAACTTGACGACGTGTCTTGCCATAGCATGCGGAGGCTGTGGTAAAAATTTGAGAAAGTTTCGAGCAAGTGGCAACGTCGAGTGGCTAAAACCTGGACTAACGTCGGGTGGCTAACTTGTTATCACATGTGGAGATGTCCAGGTTTTAGCCACCCGACGTCGCCACTTGCTCGAAACTTTCTCAAATTTTTACCACAGCCTCCGCATGTGATGGCAAGACACGTCGTCAAGTTTCGTCATTTTCGGACTCCGTTTCGATTTTATAAAATTTAAAAACACTTTTCACGCGCGTGCCTCGGCGTGTTCCGACACCAACACGGTCGAAATTTCACGCGAGGCCCCGCACACGGCCTCAACATGCTCCAAACATCACGAATATCATTTTCTGAATCGCCGGATTCCATTATTACATGTACCTGCAGTTCAAATCTGGAGCTGCCGGAAAAAATCAAAGAAACATCAAAAATCAATGGAATATAGCAAAATAAATCAAAATGACCCCAAACTTAGAATATATCATGTACTTACTGTAGCAAGACAACACAAAAAATCTGGGATCGAAAATCGAAAAAAAAATTAATTCTTTGCCGACTGCCATCAGCGGCAGTTGGCAAAGAGCCTTTGCCGACTGCCAGGGAGGATGGCAGTCGGCAAAGAATTTCTGAGAAAAAAATCAAAAATAACCTTTGCCGACTGCCAGGGAGCAGAGCAGTCGGCAAAGTTTTTTTTAAAAAAATAAAAAAAATAATTTTTTGAAAAACTAAAAATAAAGAACCGAACCGAGCCGAAATATCGGTTTTTTCGATTTTTGGTTTCGGTTTCGGTTTTTAGAGCTGAGAAGTTCGGGTATCGGCTTCGGCTTCGGTTTTCCGGTCCCAGCTAACCGAGCAACCGAGGAAACCGAATATACAGCGATGAGATGAGAGGCAAGCAGTCGAGCACCAAGTACATCAGTACATCATCAGGTTGCCAGCGGCCCAATAGCCCAGCAAAGGCCCAAGCCCAAGCATCACCTCATATATAACTAGCACATCACTCTTGTTCGTAACCCTATCTCCACGAATCCTCCACAAAAGCACAACGCGGTGGCAGCGGCGGCGCATCCTGGTCAGTGGTCACGGCTCAGCTTAGAGCTCACGCAGCCCTACGCGGCAGTAGCGGGGCCGAGGACAGGGCGGCGTAGTTGCCAGCAGCACGGGCGCGGCGCCGCAGTCCAGAGCGGTGGCCCATCGTGGTGCGCAGGCTGCGGCGGCGGCGGCAGCCGATGGGCCGAGGCTGGTCGGGCGGCGGCGCATCCAGCAAGTCGACGAGACGGCGAATCAACCTGACGAACCAACGAAGGCTCAGCGTCCGCCGTGCGGCATCTCAGCATATCTGCATATGTCGATTGATTTTTTTTCTTTTTCTTCCTTGTTTGTAATCTGGGATTCTGATTCTGAGTACTTGGATCTGAAGCACAACCTTCTTTTTTTCCCTGCTGATGTAGGCTTCGGTTTGTTCGGTGGAAGGCTGCAGATATAGCTAGAGCGCTTGGGAAGGCTGCAGATATGGCTAGCTCAAATAAATTAAGGAAGGTATCACGCATAAGCAAGCCTGTTACATTTCAGAATTTTCCATTTCTTCTAGCTTGCTCAAAATTTCTCTCTGTTTTTAATTGAACCACTTATACCTTGCTCATGGAAATAGAAATTGGTAGTCTGACACATGTTTTTGTGAAACTGAGGTAGTGATGTGTCCCTGGTCAAATTAGTTATCAATCAACATGCTCTACGCTGCCTGTGTTTATCTGCTTATCTGGGTTATGCCTTTGAATTAGGAATGGATGTTCAGTGTATACTGTCTGCTACTGTCTATGACACAGCAAAGATTCCTGTTAATTTTCAAATAGTAGTTTTTTAAAATGCAAATGAGTGTCAAACATTAGTACGGTTTACGTTACCTATTTACTTTTTACACACTCAAGTGCACGCTTCCCTTGCCGTTCATACATTTTTGCCATTTAGTTCTGTTTGTCGCAATTTTATTTTCCTCATTGCAAATGATCTCATGTTCTTTCCTCCTCCAGGTGTAGTGCCCAGTTGGTGTTTAATAGTGAATCAGCCAACAAATGTGACTTTTACAAGCCATTGCCTCTGGGTAAGTACATTGCTTTCTCCCTTTTTCTTTACCTTCCAGTTCATGAATCAGCCAACAAATGTGACTTCTAGCGATCCTGTTTTCCTTATTAACAACATTTTATCGTCTTTGCCTACAAACTAATTTATGGTATGTTTCAGTTGTCACCACATGTCCCACCTCTTACAAATATGACTCACATAAATCTGTCTCATATGCCCTGCTTATGGTGCGTGACTGAACTGCTTATTTCCTCTTCTATGGTTTGTTCAAGGGAGTTGATGAATCTCAATTTACAAAAAAATAAGGCTTCTCTCCATGTTTTCATCTTCCAGATTATTTCACTTTTGCCTGTACAGTTATAAGATTTAGGATCATATTCTTTTATATATGTGTACGATGACTTTTCATTCCACCAGCCATCTTGCAACAAACAGTTGTTACACAGGTGAACTCCCTACCTGATAATTTCATATGAGATGATTAGATTTCCATATTTGTTATACAATATTACATGGCCTGTTGTTTGTTTACCCTTTTTGAGAGTGGCTAACCTTCCAGCTCAATGACATTGACATTTCAGGAATTTACTCAAATATGTGGTGCAGCCAAGGTATTTTGTATTATTTTACAAAAGATTCAGTGTACTTCAGCCATCATTACTTCTATAAATTATCCCATTGATGCCTTTGCCTCTCAGTTTATTCCTTCCGATCAAAAAAAAAAGTGCAAGAGGTACATGATTTACATAAAAATTTGCGAGTCCATTCAGTACACTAAACATGGCATGCTTACCCTGATGTTTATGAAAAACAAATGCTCAAAGTTTCCTGATAGTAAGCACGCTGGAATGCCTGATAGTAAACAGCACACCATGCTTGCTAAATTTACCTTCGCATTTTTCTTCCTCATGCAGTCATTCAGTTGCAAAATGTATATCTTCCAATCTTTTCCTAGGCTGGTTGTTTTCCACCCGCCTTTTGACGCCATCACGTAGGTTATAGATTCAAATATTCCCCATATTGGCACATTCTCAGCAAATATCAGATATTCAAACAAAGAGTGCAGTGCTCCATCAGAAATTTTTTTTGCCTGCCTGTTATAGTCAAAATGAGTCCAAATGAAACACTGAGCTGTGCCTCTTCCATTCAACATGTTTCCTTCACACTTACTGCAGCAAGCTCTAATTATAGTCAAAATTGTTCCAAATCAGGCACTGCGTTACCTTTGAAACTTAGCCCTATCCAATTGACCAAATACCTTTTAATGTTATCTCACACAGTTTGTGTGTGCTGATTGCAAGCAACCCCCCTGAATATCAATAGCTCGCGCACAATGTTGTGTATAGTTAATTTTTTATGACATATCGAATCATTTTTATCAGTCAACATCTACCTGCTGTTAGTTGTTCTGTCACACAACTCTTGCTATTTCAGGTTTCACCAAAGGATTGCATAGCCTATATGCTCTTTTCAGGTAACTGTTACTACTACATGATCCACGCCTACAGCGCGACTCCTTCCATGCTAGGTACTAGTTCTCCCATCTATGCTTGCTTCATAATATCGACCGCACCATTTAGCAATACAAGACTCTGTTTGTTAGTTCCCCTCAACTTTTTGAACAACACAGAACCAGTTCCTAAACCTTTTGGTAAATACGTATATAATTTTAGTAATCCCTTACCATTGCCATTTGTCGTTGCCTTCCTCATAGTAAAGGCTACATAGGTTACGACAACGTGACCTCACCGGTGATCTTTTTGGTATACAGCCATAAAGTTAATAGTTAGATCATGATGTTTCACCGAGCAAAAAAAGAAAAAAAAATCAGCTGTATTTGCTAATCTCTCTTACTTCTACTATCAGGTTTTAAACCTCCTTTGCAACCAGTACAGATGTATCAATTGCTTCAAACGGATAGAGCGTAGATTTCTTCACTTTCTGTTCAACACATATGCAAGATCAGCGTCTCCCCACCATCAACAGTTGCCCATCGAAGCACCAAAACTTCTTTTTTTTTTGGTCCTATTCTTTCTGTATAAAATATGCCATTATGTTAAACCTGTTTATACATGGTACAAAACTAAATGTTAAATTCATGTTCCCACCAATATTTTGGGGGTTCTTAGTCTGTGTTCCCTGCAATATATATGCATGTGCCACCTTTGCCAAATAGCACTTTCAGCTCTTGCACCCAGCTGTTGCCCGCGCGAAGCGCGGGGTTACCTGCTAGTTCATAGGCACCTTTGCTATTTATCTTGCTCTGTTTTATTAGTACAGACCTATAGCTAGCATCTGTTAGTTTTATTAGTACTGACCTATAGCTAGCATCTGCCAAATGTAATAAAAAACTATTTCTAGGATATGCCCCTCGATTCATAAATGGTATGTGTTTTAACTTTCAAGCCATATACGCTTCCTGCTTTATTTCTACCGAACTTCAGCTAGCTCTATTTCCTGCTAAAGATTGTGCATGGGTATGTTGTTTTGCAGGTAATAAGGTGATGATATCATCCTTCAGATTCAGTTAAAATATTAGGTAGAACATTACATGCCTTCTTGCTTTATTTTTCATTTATGCTGATGAAACTGCTAAGAGGTATATTTTGAGGCTATAAAGGGACAGTTCTTATCACTTTACAGATTTGGAAAATGCCATAAGACTGTATGCAGGACACTTTTATAACTTCCTGCATGAGATATCTGTATAATTTCAGGAAACTTGTATAACTTTCTGCATGAGATATCTGTATAAATTCATTTAATCTAATTACTTTATTGTACTGAACAAATTAACCATTTTATTTATGCTCATTACTGTACTGAAGCATTATCTTTCAGCTTGTGTGCTTGCAATGCAAAGCTACTGTATTAAAAGATTAGACTATGCAAAAAAAAATTCCAGCTTTGCCGACTGCAGTCGGCAAAGCTGGGCAAAAAACCCAGGACAGAGTCTTTGCCGACTGCAATGGGAGGCAGTCGGCAAAGAGGTCAAACCTTTGCCGACTGCAACTTCGAAAGCAGTCGGCAAAGAACATTTCAAAAAAAAAATATTTTCTTTCTTTGCCGACTGCCGAGCTGGCGGGCAGTCGGCAAAGAATTTTTGAAAAAAAATTCTTTGCCGACTGCCGAGAAACTAGCAGTCGGCAAAGCCTGCCGTCAGGGCTGACGGCGCCACGTGGCTATGCCGACTGCTGGCGTGGCAGTCGGCAAAGGCTTTGCCGACTGTGTGCCACGTGGCAGTCGGCAAATCCGCCTTTGCCGACCCAGGCTTTGCCGACTGCTCTTTGCCGACTGCCACGTGGCTTTGCGGTCGGCAAAGCCTTTGCCGACTGGGTTTATGCCTTTGCCGACCGGGGCAAGCAGTCGGCAAAGAGGCGTTTTCCTGTAGTGTACAAAAGAAATTAACAGATGATCCAAAGGAGCGTGCTGCCAAGTGCCAGTAGTTTCGCTGCAGGACCTGTGGTGTGCTACTGGTATGACTCAGATAGAGCGTGTGGCCACCAACCGAAGAAGCATCAAAGCATGCAGCACCAGCACCCTCGGTTGATGACCGGGCCCTTGTCATTAAATACTGTGGCGAGTTCATTCATCTATAATAATAAAGACGTCTTATCTCTTCGCCGAATTGAAGATGACAGTGTCCACGCCGGCCAGCCGGTCGTCCCCAACCAATGCGAAACCCAAACACAGAGGGTGGTATACAGTACTCCTAGATACTAGTGCATATTTGTATCGTATAAATGGCTGCAGGGTTCAGCACTGAGCTCATCATGCTTATTAGAAACAGAAAGCTACTTCAATTCTAGAAAACATGCTCGCTCGCTCGTACGTAACTTGTTCGTATTTTCGACAGCGTTCCAGGGCTCGACATACGTGTCGATCGATGCTAGCTTTCCGAAGCTGTATGACCTGAAGCTCGATCGATCTCAAGCAACAAGCATAACATTATTTACATGCTAGTACATATATTACATGAATGTGTAAAAACATGAGCTTTTAATTAGGGTTTTCTCTTACCAATGGGAAAACTACATTGGCGGGGTGCAACTGTTGTAGTAACCCATTACCTGTAGCATGTACGTAGTAGGATTATATAGGAAGAAAAACAAAGAACACGTAACGTCGTCGTCGCCGTGCCACCTTCTCCAGAGAACGAAGCAGAAGATCACTAGCTAGGAGGGGAGGTCGTACCTCGTACGGTATAGGATAATAAGATCAAAGTGCTCGACGCAGACCGCGCATCCACATGCATGTGGAGGAACATACACTACACATCCCCGGCCCGCACCAGACGTTGTATGGCGCATGCCAAAACAAACAGCGCTAAAGCTGGATCTAATCAAAATCTAATACATCGCGATGACAGTGACAGAGCAGAGCATCGGGTCGTTGGGTGGGCGGAGTGGAGTACTCTAACTACCAACACGCACGCGCACACACACAGGTGACACAATATTGTTGACGTCGGATGTGGTCCGAATCACACATCAGAAAAGGCATTGAACGTTCGGGCCGCTACGGACCGAAGAACGCAGCGAGGATATCACTCTTACGTGGTGAAGCACGGAGAGGTATACAAGCAAACCACCAAAGAATAACCAACGTGCTTGCGTGACGAAGAACCGGCTAGTTTTCAGACAAACTAGCAAAGGAATCGTCGAAGCTCTCGCCCGGGAGGGACCCCGTCAGGGCAAGGACGTCGCCGGGTTGCCCTAGGTCGGCCGGCGAGCCTAGGGCGCCATCCTTGGTCGTGGATCAAGGGATGAACAGCATAGAGGTTAAAGGAGAGGAGAAAATGGGTAAAATGAGTTGATTAATTTGTTTGTATGTCGATTGGATAGATGAGAACTTAATCGGCCATGGTCCTCTCATATATATAGAGGGGGTGGTCTTATCCCGGTAGAAAACCTCTCCAAAGCTTATTTTCCAAGTTTCTCACGTCCAAAAACTGATCTAGAAACAAATCGGTTCGAGATCTGAAAATTAGATTCGGAATAAACACCTACCGGAAGTTCCGGTCAGGCTTCACAGGAAGTTCCGGTCTCGGACCGGAAGTACTGGTAGTTCATTTTCGCACAAAACTGCGCCTTCCTCCGCATCCCACCGGAAGTTCCGGTCTCGGACCGGAAATACAGACCGGAGTTCCGGTCCCCAAACAAATATTTTCTCGGAGGCATAACTCCCTCATCCGGATCCAAAATTGGACATTTCATATATGTTTTTCGACCATCTCAACGAGAGGAACACAATGGTGAAGTCCGTTACACATTTTGACAACTTCACAAAATGAACATTTTTGGTTGTCAACATATGTCCCCCAGTTTTAAGATTTATGATGCATGAATCTAAAAACACTTGACCAAACAAACATAATTAAACCAAACAGCAACGATACCCATCTCATCGGCTGCATGGTGACTAAGGACGATGTATACATCAGCTATTTGTTCTAAGGGCGATACATGTATCAGCCATTGTTTGGAGAGCACTTAGACTTCTTGCCAAACACTTGGAAAATACTTTTCAAGTATCTCCCGTTGAATGCTACTTTGAGACGTTCACCTTGCAAAGTCTCTAGCAAATAGGAATTATCGTATATGACTTTGATCACTTTGTAAGGACCCTCCCAGTTAGGTGACCATTTGCCAAACTGATTGCTCTTCGATCCAATAGGTAGTATAGTTTTCCACACTAATTCTCCTACTTGGAAAGATTTGCTCTTGACTTTTTTATTGTATGCTCTGGGGCTTTGTCTTTCTCTATCTCCTTGAGAGCTTTTGATCTTACATCAGTTACCTCATCGATGTTATCCATCATCAAATCATGATACACAATGGCTGATAGATAATTTTGTTTAGCAAGCCTGTATGCATCCAAATTTACCTCGATAGGCAACACGGCCTCTTGACCATATACTAGCTCAAAAGGAGTAACTTTTGTAGCACCACGCCTTGAAATGCGATGTGCCCATAGAGCTTCAGACAATACTTCATGCCACCTTCTTGGATTCTCCTCAATTTTTTTCTTGATAAGCTTGATCAAAGTCTTATTACTAGACTCAGCTTGGCCATTAGCTTGAGCATAATATGGAGATAATTTGAGCAACTTGATCTTATATAATTCGGCAAAGTCCCTCACTTCCTTAGATATAAATGGTGTCCCTTGATCTGTAGTTAATGTTTGGGGTATGCCGAACCTATGAATGATATGCTCGGTGATGAACTCAATAACCTCCTTATGTGTCATATTCTTCAAAGGAACAGTTTCGGTCCACTTAGTGAAATAATCTATAGCAACCAACACAAAGCGATGTCCCTTGGAAGATGGGGGTGAATTTGGCCAATGAAGTCTAGCCCCTAACCACGAAAAGGCCATGGCTTGATAATAGGATGAAACATAGCAGCAGTCATCAGCTGAATATTCTCAAACTTTTGGCACTCTTCGCAATCTTTGTAGTATCAAAAACAATCGGCCATCATAGTAGGCCAATAGAAATCAGCTCTACGCAATAACCACTTCATCTTTGGGGCCGATTGATGTGTACCACAAATATCTTCATGGACTTATCCCATAGCCACTCTTGCTTGATCAGATCCCAAGCACTATAGCAGCAAGTCTTCGGTGATTCTTCGGTAAAGCTCATCATTGTACAACACATATTTGAAAGCATTTCGCCAAACACTTTATCAACTTTGGCACTTGGATCTCGTAGATATGCCAATAAGGTAGTCCTCCAATCATGTAAATTGGCCCCAACATCACTAGAAGTTTTTGCTGGGCCGATTCGAAAGTTTGTCATGTACATTGGTTGGGCTAGCCATAGGGGAGTCGGCTAGGCCGACCAGTAAAGTCGACCAAGCCGACTGTCTTGCTAGAGAAGAGGGGTTGGTTACTGACTCATCTATACCTGCACAGCAAAAATGTAAATTTTTATGCATCGGCTGTTCTTGAATATGAAAATTACACCCACCGACGTCATAGCCAGATGCTTGTTGAGCTAACATGTTGGCCTTTTGATTTTCATGCCTCAGAACATGCCGAATTTGAAATTCGGCAAACGAACCAATGATGTCAATGCAAGTATCAAGACAAGCTCTTAGTGATCTTTCTAAACATTAAAACATACCAACAACTTGTTGCACCACTAGTAGAGAATCACCATAGGTTTCAACATGTCATACTTCATGAATTGCAATATGGCCAAGCCGAATAAGAAAAATTCACATTCGGCTTGAAATTTGGTGCAAATGTAATTTTAATCGGCTTGATGCCTCAAACGACATCATTGTGAGAAATAATGATCATGCCAACACCTTGGCCTTATTTGCAAGCCGATTAATCATATTGTCACATCCATGAAGTAAATCAAAATACATATATCATGCCCCCCGGGCCTGAAAACCATCAAAGTAAATTTCATGGGAGCTTTCTAATAGCACGATGGTCACAAGCACTCATCGGCTATATTTTTACACTAAGGGCGATATCAAAATATCGGCCATATGAATTCATCCATAAGAGCATGCATAACCGAAATAAATATTTCGGCTCTTGATCATTGATAAGCAAAATAATTTGGCAACCCTCTAAAACATACAGATCCATACCAAGGATCAAAATAAGGAGCTGAGGGATAACCATGCATACTAGGGGATGAATTCCATATAGGCATAGGCAGAGAGTATGGATGATGCCATGACCAATGATTTTGATGATTTGGTGCAAACCTCCAACTTGGCAATTGTTTCTTGAACCTTCTTCTCTCCTTTGCCTTTGTTGTAACACTTGCTTGAGCATCATCCTTCTGAGCTTGAATTCTTCGTTTAGGAACCCATGCTAAGCCCTTTTCTTTTAGCTTCTCTGCACTAAGCTTCTACAACTTCTTTTCTTGCCACTTTGGTAAACCGATTGAGCATGTCGGTTTCGCTTCTATTTTGGATAGCGGCAATTCTTTCTTGATTTTAGGCACTTTCATCTTCTTTTGTTCAAATTTGGCACCTACAACATCAATAGATGATTTCTCTACTTCTTTGCCATCATTAGCCGAATTTTTCAACAACGTAATCAGATTTTCAGTAGTTGAATTTAGGTCTGAACTTTTATCTTTTCGGCCATCATACTTCACGTGGTGAACTTGTTTTACCACTTTCTTCTTTGCTTGAGCCCCGGACCGATTTTGATCAAATCGGTCTTTATAAGAAGATGATTTCTCTGAATATCTAGGAGCTGCATACTCTATGAACAAGGATTTACATGTTGCATGTTGCTAGTAGCATCAAAACTCAAAGAATTCATAGTTGACATCGACTCTTGACCATGATATCCATAATTATTATGTGTATGATGAGGAACATTATCAAAAGTATCAGCCGATGCAACATATCTAGTATCATTACAGCTAGCAACACCAATATGAGAGCTTATATGACTTGTAAAATAACCATTAGGATCATAAGATGTATTTGCAAGTTGTACCTTGGGGTAATTGTAGTAGTTTTGTGATGAACCACCTCGGTACTCCATGATTTAGAACTTGACCGCCTTGCTGAATTTTCTAATGTCAAACGCAACACGTTGCAAAATTGCAAGCAAGATCACACGGGGTCAAAACTAGATGCGATCGGCCTTTTGGGCCAGATGCAACGGTAATGGCGAGCTCAAAAAGATAGATCAGCGAGGAATAAGGCTAGGATAAGAAGAATCGGCTACAAAGTAGAGCCTAAGCAAATTCTACCCAAGCGGAGTCGCCAAAAAGTGTGTTGACGTCGGATGTGGTCCGAATCACACACCAGAAAGGGTATTGGACGCCCGGGCCGCCACAGACCGAATAACGCAGCGAGGATATCACTCTTACGTGGTGAAGCACGGAGAGGTTTACAAGCAAACCACCAAAGGATAACCAACGTGCTTGCGTGACGAAGAACCGGCTAGTTTTCAGGCAAACTAGCAAGGACGTCGCCGGGTTGCCCTAGGTCGGCCGGCGAGCCTAGGGAGCCATCCTTGGTCGTGGATCAAGGGATGAACAGCATAGAGGTTGAAGGAGAGGAGAAAATGGGTAAAAGGAGTAGATTGATTTGTTTGTATGTCGATTGGATAGATGGGAACTCAATCGGCCATGATCCTCTCATATATATAGAGGGGGTGGTCTTATCCCGGTAGGAAACCTCTCCAAATCTTATTTTCTAAGTTTCCCACGTCCAAAAACCGATCTAGAAACAAATCGGTTTGAGATCTGAAAATTAGATTCGGAATAAACACCTACCGAAAGTTCCGGTCAGGCTTCACCGGAAGTTCCGGTCTCGGACCGAAAGTACCGGTAGTTCATTTTCGCGCAAAACTGCGCCTTCCTCCGCCAACCACCGGAAGTTCCGGTCTCGGACCGGAAGTACATACCGGAAGTTCCGGTCCCCAAACAGATATTTTCTCGGAGGCATAACTTTCTCATCCGGACTTCAAATTGGACGTTCCATATATGTTTTTCGACCATCTCGACGAGAGGAACACAATGGTGAAGTTCGTTACATATTTTGACAACTTCACAAAATGAACATTTTTGGTTATCAACAAATATATATTGTATTTTGCACTGCTTTTCGTCGTCACCGCTGAAAGGCAAGTAGTGCCACTTTCACTTTTTGTTATACTTACTACACATCCACGCGTCTTTCTGACCAACTGAGGATACTTTCATGGCCATCGACTAGCCATAGTATATGTTTCATTCACTACTTTGTTGTTCTGTGTTATACTAAATTTATTTTAAATTATAGTTCGTTTGATTTTTTAACCCTTTATTTGACCACTCGTTTTATTCAGAAATTTACAACATCACTTGTCTGCACAAGAAGCTGCGGGTTATATACGCATAGGGAGGGAGTACGTACGAAATTGCAGTGTCACTTGTCTGCACAACAAGCTGCGGGTTATATACGCGTACGTACGTTCTACGTTGAGCGTCAGTGCGAGACAAATCGTATTGTCCCATCAGAGAGATCGATTTTCAATGATCGACCTTTTCTACCACTATGCCGTGACGGCTGTGCTGGATAGCCGGAGAAGCAACTGGTGTGCAACTCAAAAATGACAACATGCATTGGATGTCAAGGGTTTTATTATATTATTACCTCACCAGTAGCCATCCATCCATATCTATAGATTTTATTTCCACATGCTGCACGTAGTTTGTGCACTGAATGTAATCTTAACTTTAAACACGCACCAAACATATAATCCAATACGTATACTTGTAATTCGTGTATATTTAACTAGTCCTGGTATTTGCTACTCTATTGAACAACTATTTGTGGATCTGGGGGCCAAGTATATATATCTTAATTATCGACAAGTGGTGGGAAGGGCTGGTATTATATCTCCACAAGTGGTGGGAAGAAGGGGACATCATTTTTTCTCCCCTGTGGCATGCAATTAATCAATCCACGTTAAGAGCTACTACTCCAGAAGAATAGTATACCATGCATGCAGCATCCCCTCATAGATAAGGCCATCCATGCTCCCTGTTCAGCTGTGCTCATAAGCCGGTTGAAAAACACTGTTGACTGATTTGTTGTGAGAGAAAAATATTGTTTCGGCTGAAAAAATAAGCTGACAAGTACGGATTATAAGACAGATCTAAATCTAAACTAATTAAAGCTGTGCACATTATGGAGTGTAGGGGTGTGCATGCAGGTGCAGCCGAGCCAATCCAGGGGCGCGTTTGTTTTCGCTCTCCTAAGATTCTTAATCAAGCGTTCAAGCTACGTATATCCATGCAGCCGCGGTCACCCATCACCGGGCGCCGATTTGTCCTCCGCAGGAAATGATCGAAGCGTATGTGTGTGCTCGGCCAAACACTATGCGGCGGCAGCTTACCAACCCACCAGATTACGTTAATAATCTGAAACAAATTAACATGGTCCGAAGTCACGATTACTAGTAATAAGCTCGTGCATAGAGTAGTCCCGGGAATTAAACTAGCGGTTGAATTCGTAGTAGTCCCTCACATCCGAAAGGTACAGGTACAGTCCCTAACGCCGCGCTCGCTATCTCTCGCGAGTCGCAAATTAATGGTCTGCAGGCAAGTGGTTATGTATTGGTTCGCTCTGACCGCCGGGGCACCTTGGCAACTAGCTGGTTGGCCCGTGCGTGGCCCCCCTTCATTTCATCATTTGTTTGTCAAAGATGGAGGCACGTACACACATGCAAGACGCTGTACTACTGATGATGGAGATGCATGGAGCTACCGTGCTTCCCTTTAACAAATCGGCTTAGACGAGCGAGGGCTCCTGTGTGCCTAAAAACCTTTCAGCTCCCGCGTGAGCCTGACGAGTGACGACCACGACGACGCGGCCGGCGACCGGGCAATGAGGCCCAGTTCGGCTCATGTTGATTTATTGTGAGAGAAAAATACTGTTATTGTGCTGTAAAAGTACGGCTGACAGCAACATCTGTTAGGTTGGACACCGTGTGGCGTCCGGCATCCTGTTCCTGTGCTGCGCTGTCGCGCGCAAGGGGGCATGCCATGGTGGTTGCTCCATCGCGTACGCTCAACTTGTTGGAAGTTTTCATCAGTGGCTCCGATCCCATCCCATCCATGTAAATTTCGTGGATGTGCCGCCGGCCGGAAAGGTGGATCCATCGGTAGTTTGCTCGGGCCAGTCTCCATATGGATTGGCCGGCGCCAGGCTGGGCCGCAGGACTTGCATTGGTCTCTGGATATGGATTGACGGTACCCCCTGGTACGGCGTTTAGGACCACACAGCAGGCAGGACGAATGAAATCTTAGGACGGCGTTGGTTCCTGTTCTACCTGTCAAATGAAAGTGCGCGTCGAACCTTCTTCTGCCGTCTAAAGTCTACTCTACGTAGCATGCCGTGCCCCCTGACTCTGATCGATCCATATCAACCAACACATCATACATAAGGAGCAGTATGATGATGTTGTAGTTTACCTACAATTACTACCTCTCTGTTCGAAAGAATGCAATTCTGAAACAGGTCACGTATTAAGTATATCAATTTTTACTAATTATAGATAAAAAAACTATAAATATTTATAATATAAAATAAATATATTAAATTAATTACAAAATGTATTTTCAAATAAATTAATTTAGAGTCGTAAATGTGAATACTACTCCCTCCGTCCCAAAAAACATGTAATCTCGGTTTCCGAGGAGTCAAAGAATTTTTAAGTTTGATTCAAGTGTATAGATAATATTATCGACATTTTAATCTCTAATTAGGTTTATTATGAAACTATATTTCGTAACTAATCAATTATACTCATTACAATTATAAATATTATATTTTTTATTTGTATTTAGTCAATGTTAAGAATCTTTGACTCCTCGGGAAGCGAGGGTTACGTTCTTTCTAGGACAGAGGTAGTATTACTAGAAACTTGTCAAACATAAACACTTTACGTGGCACGTAACATATAGTTGCATTCTTCGTGGACGGTGCCTACTACTAGTAGATACAACAGTCAACCTTTTTGTCTCCACTGCTTCAAATCCTGCTGCGGGCTTTGGTGGACCTTACAGCCAATTAGGCCTTGCATTTGAATTAGTACCCTTCTTTATCCTAATCTCAGCTCTAAAACTGTGTGCGATTATTGTACCTTTACTTTGCCAACTTTGTGATTTTACTGCATCTATTTTTCTCCCCTTTTTCTATCCATCGGTTGCCTGAATTTGTGCTTTGTTCAGGTGACGTGTTATTCGTCCATATCACTATGTTTTTTGCGTCTTCAGGATGTTTGCTCATATGATGCCTCGTACCTATCTTCTGGATGAAATATAGCAGGACCCATTTTTCTTTAAACTAAAGGGTTGTACTCGTAGACATTCCATTGTGTTAAGGGCACTTAACACAGTAATGGCCTATTGGGTCCCAGAAACCAATATATATGCACAACGAGCTTCATATTTTTATTTATAAGATTACTTTCGATTTCTCTAAATTCCTAGGAACCAAACCTGACCTTAAAAAAGCATCTTACCCATGTTCTTCGATTTACGTTGTGAATTAGGTTTCTCCTTTTGGCCGGGCCATATCTGGCCCGCCCCAGCGAGGTTTTTCATTGCCACTGGTGACGACGGTCTCGTCGTCCACGCGTGAAGTCCAAATTAAAGCGTGCGACAACTTCACCATATGGGCCGTGACACCTGCATGGGCCATGGACACCCATTAGCCAAATCAAAGTCCCATGCTGTAGCGACCGATGACAATCCTGTAGCAGAATGACACTACGAGCTTGCTAACATGCTCGATACTTAACTCTTGCGGGTCCTTAAAGGCTAGCTTTTGATACGCCATACGCGCCCGACGCGAGCAGGCGCGACCGGTCATGCAGCGCCACGAATTCGTGAACGGCTGAGCGGCTGTACCATTTTACGGTGAACGGAACCGCACAAACTAACTAGCGTGCTGAACTCCATCTATATCTACCTAACCTACAAAGAATTCTCCGTGTTATAAACATGTTGCTAGCGGTTAAGATAAAAGTAGACGAACAAATAGACACAAGATAGGGAGACTATTCTTGTTCCTCTGAATATTGATGATTACAACATAGAGCTACCACGTATATATAGTCCTGCCAAGGTCTAAGAGTTTGGTAAGAGACCACATACAAATAGACTAGGACTTAGAATTCCTTCATCTCCTTTCCTTCTAGGACAGAGTCCGTATGTTTTATAACACTCTCCCTTGGGTGATTACTATGATATGCACATGCCTTATTAAAACTACATCCGAAAACCCATTGGAAAAAATGGTTCTAGGAGAAAAGAGGTACATCACATTCATTAATTGCATTGCACATGTTGTCCCATTAAAAGCCTTGTGTGATAAACCTTCAAGTAAAACTCACATAGGGAAAAAGAGTACAACATTTAACCTTCTTGGTTATATATTCTTCAAGATAATGCTATTCTTCGTGAATAGATATTGATCTTCATGATCTATGCATACATTTTAGTGTTTTAGCAAATATGATCTATTTGATCTTTGTAATTCTAGTGGTTCACCTTCAAGGTAGATTCAATAAAATATGCTCCCCCTCATGAAGCCAGATTTTGAACTTCTTGTTCAAACCACACTTTTCACAAATGTGTTGTCGGTGTCTAGAAAAATGGGGTCTAGACAGAGCAACGAGTGAATTTATATCTGCGCGTCTAGGCTCGTATGTGTGCAGAGCGGACACAAAGGTATATACTGGCTCGGGTAAGAACGGTCCTACGTCCAGCGGGTTCTACTGCTGCTCGTGTTGCCTTGCACCGGAGTGCTCGTAGTAGGGGTTACAAGCTTTCGAGAGAGGGAACAGATCCCAGGTCTCTTCGGGGGGGATTTGTGTGTGAGGTCTATTTTCGTTGTGTCTGCGAGGTGTGGCTCCTGCCTCCCTTTTATAGTTTTCAAGGGGAGGGCTCGAGTTACATTTGCGGTAAAAAGGTGAAATTAGAAAAAGATGAAAGAGGAAAAACAAAAAAGGTGTCCTCGAGTGCGGCCATCTTCCTCATTCGGTGGGAGCAGTTGTCCCTATAGCACAGAGATGCAATGAGCGTTGATCTTTTGGCCTCTCCATTCGCTGGTGGCAACATACTGTGGCCATGCTTCGTCCTGTGTGCTTCTGTGCCGTCAAGGATGGCGGTACAGGTGCCCAGATTTACGTAGGTGGTACAGTTGCCGTTACCCCATTGCACGACCAACGAGCTCCGACCACATCCATCGAGCTCCGATCACGTGAAAGCCCAAGTTGGTTTTGGTAATTAATGACACCACTGGCTAATGCCATGTGTTAAGTGTTTTGTGTTAGGCATAAGCAACGCATGTGATAAAGGTGTACGTGGCAAGGAGTGGTGGCCACAAGATCACAAAGAAATGGTGCATGGACATGAAATGACGATCATGTGGAGATGCACATAATACAATGGACATGATGATCAAGTGGAGGAGAAGAATCTAAGAGCGCAAGGCAAAGGTATAACCATAGAGTTTTCCTTTTGCCGGTCCAAGTTGAGTAGAGAAGTGATTGATCGGGTTTAGGATACATAGCGGACTATCAAGAGGGGCAATCACGGTTGGCTCGGGAATCAAGTGCTACTAGATCAATATCTTGAGCATATGCATAATGATCTAGTAGAGAGCTAACATAACGCCTTGAAAAAATGTTTATGAAATGCTAACACACTTGCACATGGTGGTGTACACTTGGTGGTGTTAGCACCTTTGCGAAGGCGGTGGAGTTTGAGCGGTAGAGAGGGGTTTGGGTTCCTCTCTCCCTTCCGCTGAGCTTGCGAGGCAGGATTCAGCGCTTTTTAGGGAAGTGAAACGCTTATTTTCTACTACGCCGAAAGTTGGAAAAGAAACGGAGGCGAACGGCGATCACTGTGGTGACCAGACGCTGCACCGGACGCGGTCCTGGTTTGACCAGACGCGTCCGGTTAGTTCAACGCAGCACACTTAGGGTTTGTGACCGGACGCTGGTCTGGCCTGACCAGCGCGTCCGATCAGTTCACCTAGGTGCAGAAGAAGGGCGCGTAACCGGCGTGTCCGGTCCCTCACGGAATCGGAGCGTCCGGTCAAGCGTCCAGAGGAGCAGAGTGCAACAGAGTGCTGATCGGACGCGCGGCGCGTCCGGTCACGTGCGATCGAACGCGTCCGGTTGCGGTGGGAGCTTACTGGACTCCGACCGGACGCCAGGTGCAGCACGTCCGGTCAAACGCTAGAGCGCGTCCGGTCATAGCAATGGTAACTTCTGACGCGCACTGTTCACGCTTGTCCTGTAGTGACCGGACGCGTCCGGTCACCCTGACCGGAGCGTCCAGTCAGCGTATTTGAACTGCGTCGTCCGGTAACGGCTAGCTGCGTACCCCTTCGCTATAAATAGAAGTTGGCAAGGTTTGAGGGCAATTCTTGCACATTTTAAGATATAGAGACATCCTTTGAGCTAGAGAACAACCCCTCCACTCATCTCTTTGCATAGTTACACATCTTGAGTAAGATTGAGTGAGATTCAAGTGCATTGCTTGAGAGTTGCATTCTAGAGGCACTTGATATTCGAGTTGCTGCAGATTTCTTGTTACTCTTCCGTGTTTCCCGACACGGTAGATGGCTTGGAGCAGCGGAGGTGATTGAGCTCGCAATTAGAGATTGTTGGAGCCCTCACCGAGTGTTGTAAGGGGTTCTTGATTCTTCCCCACGGGAGTTCGCAAATTGGATACTCTAGTGGAGCTCGTGGCTTGGAGGATCCCCATCTTGTGTGCGGTTGTGCGGCGCCCGCCGAGGGCTCGACTCTTGATAGTCGATTAGCTCGTGAACTAACAAGTGGGTGCATCGCCACAACGAGGAGTAGCTTGCCGGGAAGCAAGTGAACCTCGGTAAAAATCTTGTGTCATCCCTTTGCCAAGGATTTCTCTTGTGGTTGATCATTATGATTGATTCATCGAGTGAATTACTTCTCTACATTGTTGGTATAAGAATCAAGTCCTTGCTCTTTACTCTCTTGTAATAATCCTAGTGTAGTTTGCTTAGTGTAGCTTTTATCACATAGGAGTAAGTAGCTTAGTGACTTAGTCTTGTTGGTGTGTATTAGAGATCATAACCTTGCTTCACTAGAATTGTATAGGTGGCTTGCATAGTGTAGTTGAGCTAGTGCTAGAATTAGCTTAGCCATCTTTTATACTAACGTGGTTGTTTAGTGAAGCTTGTAGAGTTTTAAATAGGCTATTCACCCCCCCTCTAGCCATTTGGACCTTACATCATGTCCATCCGAGCTCCGACCATGTCCGTACGACTCCAACTCCGCCGAGCTCCGACCACGTCCGTTCGAGCTGCCAAGCGAGCTGCTCGAACTCCGACCACCTGCCGCGTCGCAATGATGATCATCGCAAAGAACGGCGCTACAACAACCGCGACCACCATCATCATGACTGGTCGGAAAGCTCGAGGGCTAGGCAATTTCATCGCCACCGACCAGTTTTCTGTCCAAAGATAAGTACACTTCCAATATTCGTATTTAATACAATTTCTTCTAACCACTCTAATGTGCTTACCTGAAGATTACTTTCTATTAATATTTTATAAAAGATCAGTTGACAGAGAACCATCCTTTATCGAGTTTTCGAATCCAGCCCCGTCTCCGACTTCTCCCTACGCGTGCACGGGACCCACTCTCTACGCTTTGGGTGGTCAGCAGGCGCTCCCTGGTCCGACCTGTGCACTATTACATGCGAACAGGCTCCGCGCCTCACACTTGGACCACAGATCCAGCTGGGGCCGTACGGATTCTACAAGATGACGCGTCTACCAACTGATACAACTAAAACAAAATACTTATGCGTTCTAACTTAGTTATCCTCCACATAATATACAAGCTTTAAACATTTTTTTCCATAAAAACACAAACAAGATTACATTGTCACAATAGTACATTATTACAAACTTGCCTAATGAGGCACAAGTTTACAATAAACTAAACTGTTCTATATATTTATATTGCAGGAGCTTGGTTCAGTTAATGAGCCAAGCTGGGGACTGATCGCCGAGCTCTCGCTGCTCATCGCCGAGCTCTCACCGCTCATCGCCGAGCTCTCATCGCTCATCACTGCTCATCGCCGAGCTCTCGCTGCTCGTCGCTGCTCCTCCCCGAGCTCTCGCTGCTCGTCGCCAAGCTCTCGCCGAGCTCTCGTTGCTCCTCGTCGAGCTCTCGTCGCTCATAAATCTCACCGCTCGAACCACGTCTCCAGCCATGCTCGGGGACTGGTCTGGCAAACACAGCTTGTCTTAGACCATTGAGCACGTTATACTCCTCGACCATGCTCAGGGACTTATCGACCACACCTCACGCTGTGCTCGGGGACTGCTTCGACAACTCTCTGACCACAGCTCGTTGACTGATTTCCTCAGCTATATGTGAAATTGGACTCACATACAGTTGAGCAATCACTACTTTTTAGACCTTACTACAAGGTTCATACTTCGCCTTCCAGCAAGCTCAGAGACTACATCGATATGATGCACCGTGCATCTCAGTATCAAGTTTTCATGGAGTTTCATTTAAGATCCTGGCACCACGTGCCTACGTCACCTACTACCAGGCTCGGGGACTAAGTAGGCACACTTCACCTTGCGGTGAATGTGTTTGTTTTTCGACCCCTACACCTCTGATGATCAACGACGCTACGCTCCAAGACATGCTTACGTTTCTTCACATAAACACAAGTGGGAACACTTACTAGGAAGGAGAAATCTTTTTCTTTTCTCAAGAGCACCATACATTCTTCGGACAACCTACTTCTCTGGCAACAACGCTTGCAACAACTGCTCGGATGACGCTTTGATTGGTCGAAGACATCAAGAACTCAAGCCTCACTGTTTGGAGAAGTTTCAGCTGGCGTTTGTCACATCAGAATACATGGCGCTCGGGGACTAGCTGTGAGGGTATAAACCCCCGGTACCACAAGATGGTACATGGGCCGCACCATCTGAGGTGGCCCAGCTCGTAAGATCAAGGCGTATATCACAATATTATAGGCTGCAGTAGATATTGTAATAGTACCAAATAGGCTATTCTGCTTGTAACCCTCCTCCTCTAGAGTATATTAGGAGAGGCAGGGGTCCCCTAGAGGACAGGTTATACACCACATAACTCAATACGATATAACAGAGCACAGGATGTAGGGTTTTATGTCATGCTGACGGCCTGAACCTGTATAAATCTTGTGTCTTGTGTCCTGTTACCATCCGGTTCATGTCTTGCACACCTGTCTATCGAAAAATCACTACCTTGGGCATACCCCTTGGTAGACTGCCGACCACGTTTCGTCGACAGACGCCATTATTGGGAATGAGTTTTATACCTATTCTTAGTAACGACGTTAAGAAGTGTCAACAAATAACAGACAACACTTTGTTTATGATGAAATCTCTAATCACATCTCTTGTGATTGAAGTTATGGGCTTGATAACTTGGGCTCCACCAACATGGTTGCGACTTTCTCTTTTAGCTTGTTCATAAGTAACAAGTGAAAAACCAAACAGATAAAAACATAATCCTAGGGATGTATATAATTCTTGTTCTTGCAAGTGCGATTAGGTTCATCTTCCTCGGATAGCAAGTAGTATTTCTCAGATTTTTAAGAGAGGTTGAAACAGCTCAAAGTATTTACTTTTCACTTTTCCCTCTACCGTGTTTCTGCATTTTTGCCCTTGTTTAGTTCCAAAAACTTTCCCAAAAAGTGCTACAACCGTCACATCGTCTTTACACGCATACATAGAGCATTAAATATAGGTAAAAAATAATTAATTGTACAATTTGTTTGTAAATGTCAAGACGAATCTTTGTCGTTGAACCAAATAACAACAAAAGTGGTAGGGAATTTTCTAAAAAAATTTCGCCCTTTTTTTCCCTCTTGCATTCCAAACAGGTCTACAGGCCCTAAATGGAAAGCTGGGTGGACTGCCTCGGGTTCCATGGCCGGGATTAGTTAATGCCCGCGAGTAGTCTAGTCTAGTCGAAGTTGTAGGCAGCTGTCGCCGGTGGGGACTCGCGAAAGCTCCCGCACCACGCCTCGCCCGGCCCGCCCTTCCCTCTCCACTCCTCCTGGCTGCTTCCCTCTCTAGGCTAGTGCTGGGCTGCTGCCGCCGCTGCTGCTAGTGATAGGGGTCACGGAGCCCGGCGAGCATATGGTGGGCATTGCGCGTGGGAAGGAGGAGGAAGAGGAGGAGCGGCTCTAGATTTGGGGGCGCCGAGGCAAAGGCAGAAGCGTTAGGCAGGGATGGGGGGCAAGTACTCCGGGGCGAGGACGAAGAGATGGAGGGGGCTGGCAGCAGCCACGTGGGTGCTAATCGCGGTGGTTGGCGCCGCGGTGATGCACTGGACCCAGCGCCGGCAGAGCATGCACCGCACCGAGGAGCGCCTCGTCAGCATGTGCGAGGAGAGGGCCAGGATGCTGCAGGAGCAGTTTGAGATCACCGTCAACCACGTCCGCGAGATCCCCATTCTCATCGCCACCTTCAACTACGAGAAGTCTCCTCCAGCCATCGACGTGGTGCGTAACCATTCGACCCCTCTTCTCCGCCATTGCTCTTGTAGATTTGCAATGCCGCGGCTTCAATTGACAGTTGGTTTATATAGCATATTGCTGCTCAGTGTTTTTATTTTGTCTTAATAAACAATGCATACTACAGGACACTTTTGCAAAATACACGGCAAGGACATCATTTGAGCGACCCCTGCTGAATGGGGTGGCATACGCACAGCGTTTCTTCCATCATGAAAGGGAAATGTTTGAAAGCCAACAGGGATGGATTATGAATACGATGCAGCAGGAGCCTGCACCTCCCCGGGATGAATACGCCCCAGTGATTTTCTCTCAGGATACAGTTTCCTACCTTGCACGCATTGACATGATGTCTGGGGAGGTACGGTTACTTCTATTTGATTGTTCTTTGTATATTCATTGGTGTGTTTATGACCTTTGATGTCGGGAACTGCTAGCGCCCGGACGCCCGGCTCCAGGGAGCGTCCGGACGCTCCCCAACCCCGCCAGCGCCTCCCGCCCGTCCCGCCCCGCACGCAACAGCCTGCCCTGCCCCGCCCCCACGAAAATGAAAACGAAAAATGCGACCCCCGCCCCGCTCCCGTACGGGAACCCGCGAACCCCCTTCCCGCCCCTGCACGGAGCCCCGCCACCAGCTCACCACCATGCTCCACCCTCCCATGTGCAGCAGAGGTATAATGCTATTGCAACAAAGAAGGACTCCTAATAAAATAAACAGAAGAGAACTGGTGAAACAAACGAAAAAACTGTTGAAACGTCGGGAAAACACATAATGAAACAAGTAGAAAAAATTGGTGAAACAAAACCAAAAATAAATGTTGAAACATCGAAAAACAACTAATGGAACAAGGAGAAGTTGCTGCAATAAGGAGAAGAAAGCTTCTGCAACAAAAGGAGAAGAACCTACTGCAACAAGGAGAAGAACCTACTGCAACAAAGGAGAAGAAGCTATTGCAACAAAAAGGAGAAGAAAGCTGCTGCAAATAAGGAGAATAAGCTACTGCAACGAAGAGAAGAATCTACTGCAACAAAGGAGAAGAAGCTACTGCAACATCAGAAGCGATACTAATGAAACGTCGGGAAACATGGGGGATGATGCTGCAAACAAGGGGAAAAACTATTGAAACATCTCAAAAAGAACTGCAACATCAGAGAATCGTGCAAACATTTCACATCATCTGTTGCATGTAGCTTAGATCTGACTCGCCACAAACCCTAGCCGCCATCAAAACCTTAGATCCAGAGGGGGGAGGAGGAGGAGGAGGAGGTGGAGGGGGAGGAGGAGGAGGAGGGAGGGGGAAAATCTTAGATCCGGATCCAGAGAGAGGAAGGGAGGAGAGGAGATCCAGATCAAGAGAGAGGAAGGAAGGAGAGAAGATCCAGATCAAGAGAGAGGAAGGGAGGAGAGGAGGCTCCAGATCTAGATCTCTCCGCCACCTACCTCGTCGGAGCTACCACCGTCACCCTCATCTCCGGTGAGGTGCTAGAGCCGGGTCGCAGAGGAAACGGAGGTGTGTGGGAGGGCGCGGTGTGAGTGAGGGGAGAAGGGGGGAGGAAGCACGACGCGTCGTGGGCGCGCAGCGAGCTCGCTGGGGCACGGCGCGTGGTGCGGGCCATCCCAACGATGGCGCGGGAGCGCGAGCAGTGAGGGGGCGGAGGTGCGAGAGGCGAGCGGGAGTGGAGAGGCGTGGCGAGCGAGGAAGAAGTGAAGAGACGGGAGTCATACGAACGAGCGAGTGGGTGGGGAGCGTCTGACCGAGCGAGCGAGTGGGTGGGAGCGTCGGACGCGGTCGGACGCCCGTGATATATCATTACCGTTTGATGTCTCTTTAGTGAAAGCAATCTATTTATTTCCAATATAGGAGGACTATGGAAACATTTTGCGGGCGAGGACTACTGGCAAAGCTGTGTTAACAAACCCATTTCGTTTGCTTGGATCAAATCACTTGGGAGTAGTTCTCACTTTTGCTGTGTACCGCCCTGATCTCCCTGATGATGCATCAGTTGAGCAACGTGTGGAAGCAACTATTGGGTGAGATGTTCTAACTCATGTCCTTCTTTTTTTTTGAACCAAATAGTGTGGGACATCCATTCCTCGGTAAAATGTGGGCATGAATAAAATCACACGCAGGATTGTTTGACCATGTAATATCTTGTCATTGTGTAACATACCACATACTAACACTAAATTTGTGTTGACTACGATGACTTTGACATGTCTAGCAACAGGTGATATTAGGAACAATGTGTTTCTTTTTAACAAAAGGCATAGTGTGCTGATGACAGACACATTTAGTGATATATAAGATTATGCAGGTTACATTATCTTTGTAACTTGCCTCAATTTGATCAAAATTATACACTGCTTATCTAATTTTAAAAAGAATAATTTGCTGTGTTTTGTACATAATTATGCATCTGTTGACTAATGTGGTCAAATCTAATCAAGTTCCCTACTAACAGATATCTTGGTGGAGGATTTGATGTGGAGTCACTTGTGGAGAATTTGCTGAGCAAACTTGCTGGCAATCAGGATATTGTGGTGAATGTCTATGATGTCACAAATGCTTCAGAGCCTATGGCATTTTATGGACCTTCAATTTTGGATGAACAAGTGCCTTTGCATGTTAGCATGTTGGATTTTGGAGATCCATTTAGGAGGCATGAAATGAGGTGCAGGTTGGTAGTCCTTATCGGTAAATCTTAACTTTGGTTGGCTGCTTTTGTTTTCCACTAATGTTGTCAGCCTGCAGGTATAGACAAAAGCCGCCTATACCGTGGTCTGCCATAACCAATCCTTTGGGCTCATTTGTCATATGGATGCTTCTGGCGTATATCATTGCCACTGCATATTCTAGATATGACAAAGTTACCGAAGATTGTAGAGAGATGGAAGAGCTAAAAACTCAGGCAGAAGCTGCTGATGTTGCAAAGTCTCAGGTTTGACCTGTAGTTCAGCACTCTCTTTTGCTAGGCATTCTAGCTTATGCATCATGTATGGCTTATCTATGTTTGTCTCTCTCTTGCAGTTCCTGGCAACTGTGTCACATGAGATCAGAACACCTATGAATGGCGTCCTTGGTACTTATGCATTTATTTTGATCCTACTTAATCTTCAGTTTCATTGGCCAGGCAATCTAAAACTTCTTCCTTCTGTTGTAGGAATGCTGGATATGCTTTTAGGAACAGATCTAACTATGACACAGAAGGATTATGCTCAAACTGCTCAAATGTGTGGCAGAGCATTGATAACACTGATAAATGATGTCCTTGATCGAGCAAAGATTGAAGCTGGAAAGTTAGAGCTTGAAGGGGTGCCTTTTGCCCCGCTTTCTCTTATGGATGATATTATTTCCTTGTTTTCTTCAAAGTCACGGGAGAAGTGCATTGAGGTATCTTAGTTAACGCTTAAAGTAGGAAATGATGTTGCCTGTTCCATCACTTGAATGGGTATCGATTGCTTTTTAGTCGTAGTTTTTGGCTGAGTGATTGACAAATAATGCAATTCTGCCTGAACCAGTCTGTCACTATACTTCATTGTGGCACATACTTTTCCTGATCTTTTTCCTTCATGCTGCAGCTTGCGGTATTTGCATGTGATGATGTTCCGAAGGTTGTTCTTGGAGATCCTTGTAGGTTTCGACAGATACTGATAAATTTGGTCGGCAATGCAGTCAAAGTAAGCAGCCAAATTTGGCATCCAGCACATTTTAGATTCTCGGAAAATAAGGATTAATTTGACACACTTGCTCATATAGGTTGGGTATGTGTTTACTTATCATTGTTTATAGCTTGTTGTTACTTGTTTATAACTGTTTTCTTTGGCTATGAATTGTCTGAATTGATGCACATGTTTGTTTGTGTTTATCATGGTTGTAGCTATGCATGTTGAGGTTGAGGTGTTTGCTTTTGCTTAACTTTCCTTGATGTTTATGTTGTTTATCATTGCTATTGTTAATTCTGAGTCAAGTGCACATTTTATAGGCTTCGTTTAATAATCTTTATTTGATGTTGCAATATGTTGTATATGTTTAAATATGATCTAATCTGTATTAGTTATCCTTACAAGTATATACTTGTCTAGTTTTTTCACCATGATGTTTGTTCATAGATGTACCTTTAAAGTGTTGTAGTTTGTAGTTCTTGAGTAGTGATGATGGTGAAATGTTCTATATGTTTTTGTTCATAGCAAAAGATTTAAAACATGTAGATTGGCTAGAGTGCAGATGAGCGGAGTGGAGGGCCCCAGAGGGCCCCTGCAATGCTTTTTCTGCACTACTATGTGAGGATTGCGTGAGAGATAGGTTGTTACCCAACTATCCATATTCCAAGAAAATAGTGGAGTGATGGGTATGGGTGGATTGGCCCCCATGCCATGCACTCTAGTTATTCTCTCTCGACATATTGATTGGTGGATCATTGTGCGACTTGTCCTATATGTTGGTCTTGTGATGTTTAAGCCTAAGCCTACGATGGTGTAGGAATTTTTCCCCTTAGAGTGTGAGGCAACTTCGTGCCAATCATAGAGGGTGTTGAGAGGAGTACCTAAGTATAGTTCCAAGCGGGTTTGAGGATTTGATGTAGTTATGTGCTTTGTGTGTAGAACAATCTTGATGTTTAATACATATTGTCCAAGCTTGAGAATTTGCTTGTTGAAATGTTCGGGTGTTTGCAGATTTCGGGTTGTCACAGTTATGTTCTTTTAGAGAGAATGTTATTTAATTCCTAGTATCCAGCCATGTGCGAGCTTGTGCTTCAATATGTTTGGGGTGAAATGTTTGCTTGAAGGCATGTCTTTATTGTACTTTATGGAATGATGATTTTGTTATAATTTTCCTTAAGTATGTGTATTGGTTTTGAGTATATTCTTGGTTCGCTAAGTGGAGTAGTCCATGAGCTCTAGAAGTCATGTTGTTTGCAAGTGCAGAGACTTGGAGGAGTGGGTTGATTTAAGTTTCATGTTTTTTGAGTCTATCATGGTTAACATGATGTTTAAGTTCTTCTAAGATGCGAAGTTGTCTCATCAGATCCTTTAGTTGTGGGTGTGGTTTGATTGAACTAATCTCCTTCTTTGCATATGTGTGATTGATTTATTTCCAACTATGTTCTTTGGATAAATAAGTCCCCACTGGATTCATGTGTTTGCTCAAAAATTAAATTGTGTGGTACTTATCCTCCTAGCTCATTGGCAATGCAGTCAAAGTAAGCAGCCAATTTTGGCTTCCTCACACGACAACTTCGAATGATGTTGGTTAAATGGACTAATATATTCAGAAAATGCACTAATATATCTATTGCCTGTTCCAGTTCACAGAACGAGGTCATGTATTTGTGCGGGTCTGTTTGGCTGAGAACTCAAATATGGAAGCCAATCAGGTCCTACATGGAACCATGAATGGGAAAGATGGTAAAGTTGAGTCAACAACTAATGGTGCCTTCAATATTTTGAGTGGGTTTGAAGCTGTCTCTAATCAGGAGTGGCTTTTGGATGATCTTGAGGGTGAAAATTCTAATCAAAGTGATTCAGACCATGTCACACTAGTGATAAGTATTGAGGACACAGGTGCTGGGATACCATTGCAAGCACAGGATCGTGTTTTTACACCTTTTATGCAGGCTGATAGTTCAACTTCAAGGAATTATGGTGGTACT
The DNA here is from genome assembly GCA_022457205.1 of Saccharum spontaneum. Classification (NCBI taxonomy): domain Eukaryota; kingdom Viridiplantae; phylum Streptophyta; class Magnoliopsida; order Poales; family Poaceae; genus Saccharum; species Saccharum spontaneum. The sequence goes on from CM039583.1 coordinate 47,894,904, forward strand.
GGCATTGATTTAAGCATCAGCAAGTGTTTAGCTGAACTTATGGGTGGGCAGATAAGTTTCACCAGCCGTCCTTTCGTTGGAAGCACATTCACGTTCTCAGCCACACTAAAGCGCTCATACCAAGATATTTCAGCTGATTCAAGTAGGAGCTTGTCAGAGGCACTACCAACTGCATTTAAGGGAATGAAAACCATCTTGATAGATGGGAGACCTGTACGTAGTGCTGTTACAAGATATCACCTCAAGAGGTTGGGAATAATTGTTCAAGTTGTGAACAATATGAGTGCAGTAGTAAAAGCTTTCCCTGGACAAAATGGAGCGACTGTTTCTAGGTGAGTGTTCTTAAGTTATATTTTTAAATGCCGGAGATACGTGGAGGCTCCCTCAACCTCAAGCCTTAGATGTGGAATGGGAGTAGGATACATTTCTTTTATTAAATTGTGTGACTAAAGATTCAAACTCAAGACCTGGCCTTGCTACCATGTAGAGCTGCATGCACTGACGGCCTTAACAAAACCCCTAAGCTGGTGGGAAAGGTAGATATCATAGATATACCGTCTATGTAATCAGCCCGTCCTGAATAAGAGCTTTATTGAAAAAGCATATAGGACCCTAAAATCCCTGGCTGGGCTGTTATTGGCAAATTGTTTTCGAGAATAACATAAAACATTCTTAAAGCGCCATAATCTGCACTTTGTACTTGTTTGTATGACCTTTGAAATCATCATATTTATTTTCTTGTAGGGAAAAGGCAACCATGCTTTTTATTGAGAGTGACTTCTGGAGGCCTGAAACAGATGTACAATTATTGAACCATCTACGCGAGCACAAGAATGGTCTGTTGTCTGATGCACCTAAGGTAGTTCTTTTGGTCACCTCTGAAGCTGACAAGGACAATTATGGATCTATATTTGATATTGTGATGTGTAAGCCTATAAGGGCAAGCACAATTGCTTCATCAATTCAACAACTGCTCAAAGTAGAGATGCCCGAAAGAAAAGAAAATCAAAATCGGCCGTCGTTTCTTCGTAGCTTGCTGGTTGGGAAGAACATATTGGTCGTAGATGATAATAAAATCAACCTCAGAGTTGCTGCAGCTGCACTCAAGAAGTACGGTGCTGATGTTAGCTGTGTTGAAAGTGGCAAGGATGCGATCAGCCTACTTCAACCCCCACATTCCTTTGATGCATGTTTTATGGATGTTCAGATGCCAGAGATGGATGGGTATGAATTGAATAAATAAACTCATTTGCCAGTTCCATCCTACAGTTTGAACTTGTTTGCTAGTTGAAGTATAAATCTTCTGACTGATCATCACTTCTCAATTATTACTTTTTGTAGGTTTGAGGCAACCAAACAAATAAGGCAAATGGAGATGAAAGCTAATGAGGAAAGGAAGAACAAGTTGGCTTTGAGTGAAGGCTTGACGTCTGTTGAGGACCATTTGCCTGTTCTGGCAATGACAGCCGATGTTATCAAGGCAACTCATGAAGAGTGTATAAAATCAGGAATGGATGGATATGTATCTAAACCGTTCGACGAGGAGCAGCTATACCAAGCAGTCTCCAGATTAGTAGTGGGAACGACGGATTAAGCTGTTAATGTTCAAAATGCAATGGATCTGACTTCTCATTCATCAAAGTGAAGCATCACCATCTTTGCTTCTGTCCAGCTGACTCTTATCCCTTAACAATGGTCTGACATGGCATCTCACAACACTAGATGAAAAAGATGAAAGTGCGGTGAGCTAAGCTATGCATCACACATCAAGTTTCTGCGGCAGCCCAGAGGAGTGTAGGTAGATCACCCTGTGACTCTCTTCTTTGATGTTTATAGGCTGTTGTATCTTCTGACAATTCATTGAAAATATCACATCTCGTTGCAATCCCTAGTTTGAGAACTGCCATGCCCTGTTGTCTCCGCATGATGCATAAAACTGAAAAATTGTAAATTTGCTGTAGGACTGTAGGACTTTCTTCAAAATTGGTATTTGCTAATGGATACTGTTGGCGCGCTAAATTGATCCATGCAACAATCTCTACCCCTATAATTATAGTTTAAATTATTCTAAGTCAACCCAACATTTCCTACCTTGACCTCAATATGCACGCAGCCATTCTCTCTTCTTATTCAACAATATCCTATGGTCACCGTTCAATGGATTTGCACTTGCCGTGGTTCCGCCCCTGGCTCCCACGCCAACGGCTCGCAACCGGGGTTCGATCCCCTCGTGCCGTCACACGGTTGTTTTTTTTCCGAAAAGAAAAAAACAAAGCATCATCCTCTCCCCTCCCCGTTCGGATCCATCTCTCTTCTAGACATCGCGATGGCGGCGGGGACAAAGCAGTGCAGCCTCGAAGGGGTGACACGGCGCTGTGGCCCCCGTTGACCAGAGCGTGTCCTGGGAGACGCTCACCACCCGTCGTCCGTGACGAGGTGGAAGACGAGCGCGACGTCGGTCCTTCTCGACACGGCAGGCGGTGTCAGGGGCAGTGTGCGGCCTGCCGGTGTAGCTTGCTGCCATGGGATCCACAACAAGGAGGAACATTCGGAGATCCTTTCCCTTTTTCTCTAGGGTTAAGTACATTTTTCAACCTCAACTGGCATGGAAGTTCAATTTTCAACCATCCACTATACACTATAAAACCAGCTAACAGACATCATTTGGTCCTCCGCTCGTTTTGCAAGCGGTTTTCTATTTTCTAATAATAATAAAATCCGGTTGGATCTCTAGAAGTTCGTAGTTTATTTACTCAGGAGGTGGACTACAAAGGACTCAACAGGACTGTCACTCCCGCGATCTACCATACGATCCGGAATATAGGGTGCAATCGCAGGTAAATACGGTATAGGCACCATGCCTACACAATGTTTACCACTCACCCATAATATCAATGTGCAAGCGCTATACGATCCTATACTTAAATATAATTCTGATCGAACTATGCCAAGCATATAATCAAAGTAGACTAAGAACAATATAATTGAAAACATAATCAAATAGAGCAAAGTCATATCCAATATGATAGAATAGACTAAAGTCATATTCATACAAATGATGAACTAGATGAATAATATAAGAACAAATACAAAAGTAGGAGAGAATTATCGAGTACTCTCTTGACAGATTCGGAAATCAAACAATGTTTGGCTCCTTCTAGTTCTAATCCTATGTAGCTATGCTAAACTAGAGATCTAATTGAGATGGTGGCTCTAGGGCTTTTCTGAATGGAATGAGATGAATGAATTGAATAATGAATTAGGGTTTCTCCTGGGGTCAGGGGCCTTGCTTATATAGCCATCTAGGAAGCACCATAGCACTTAGATCAAACCGACCTTGATGAATGATTATTATTGATCCTCAAAGGCGGTGAATGCATGATCCACGAGATCGCACCCGATTGGCCACTTGGGTGGGGCGGCGCCTAGGCCAGAGGGCGGCCGCCCCACCTGCCTGGCCTGTGGGCCCTCCCCTCCAGGGGAATATCTTCTTGAGTCTTCTAGAGTATTCTTTTTCATAGTATGGTCAATTTCTCTCTATGTAAATCTGACATGTGGACCTCTCTTGGTTCTTTCCTGATAACCCCCTACAGAAATAGATATTCACCAAAACTAGTGGAATTCTATCAGTGTAACCCCTATATCTAGATAGTATTTGTATTTAGATCATTTCTCATGCTATGTTGACGGTTAAAAATTATACTTATTTACCGTCAACAGTTATTTCAGGTGGTTTTGTCACAAGTGGTATCAGAGCCAGGTTGAGCCTACGAGCTTAAGAACCTTTTCAAAAACTTAAAAATTTAACCAACAAAAGCTTTGTGAAAGCTAGGATGTGATAAGTTTACGTAAATAAGTATAAGCCCTAGCAATATGGTCTATCTAGGGTAGTGGCACTGGTTTTATCTAATTATTTTCTGCAGGTACACTAACTTGTGCTGCGTATAAATCGTTTAGTATGCGGGAAGTGAGTGTAGGATGTGCCAAAAAAATTTATGCGAGTGTCGCTATATTCCGGCTTGAGTGAATGAATAGGTCGATTCATGCATCATGAAAAGAAAATTGAATAAACTAAAACCCCTTCACGAATAATTCTAGATAGATATCATGATAGGATAATAATAAAAGAAGTGCTTTAACTTTAAATAAAAAGGTCTTATCATGAAATATCTTACCAGGCCTTATCATCTCTTTAGCCTTTGTTCCTAATCTGGTGGCCTTGTTCCTAATGGTGGGTTCTTATCTGATTTCAGATGAACCTGAGGTCCAGCCGTGGGAGTATGAGTGACGAGAGCGGTCGTGACAACAACAATGGCAATCCCAATGGGGAGGGCATTGAGGCTCCACTTTTGGATCCTCCTCAGCCGCCACCTCTGATGACCCATGCAGAGATGATGGCTAAGATGTTGGCTGCTCGTCGCGAGTCAGCCCGTGCCATGGAGATACTGGCACAGGTTGTTGGTTGCCTCGCTCATGGAGGTAACAGTGGGAACGGGGGTGGTGCTCGCTGTAACACCCTCGGTGTTACCGCGCGTAACAACACACCAAAGCATGTCATGAGCATCATACTTATGTGTTTTAGCATGGGTCGAAGTTCGTAGAATCATTTTAGTAATCCTAAATAGCTAATGAAAATGTTAATTGGAAGTTGCCGCAATAGCCCTCGATATCACTTAAGGTTGAAAAAATTAATTTTTGTGGGCAAAAATTCTACGGAACTTAAATGTGGCACCTAAACGAAATGCGAAGTGCATAGGGTGTAGATGGTAGTGCAACTTTCGTTGTCGAGTTTTGCAATCACTAGCTAACATTTCCAGTAGCTTGGAAATGCAACTCAGCTTTCTTTCCAACTTAACTTCAAGTCTGGGACTGCTTGGCATTGCCATGTTGGGCACCTTCGTTTATGAATTCGAGTTAAGAAGTGTTGTTGTGTGTTAGCTCGGGTTGGTAGCCTCATAGATCATCCCGGGTTTGGCGAGGTTGGTTTGAGGTTGGATCTCACCGATTAGGCGATTTTGAATCTTTAAAATTCGTGCACACGCGTAGACATCACCTGTTGCCTCTCTGAGTGCGGTCACCAACCGTGGTCGTCCCGCACAGCGCGTCAGGGTGGCTCTGTCCACGCCGCGACTGCTGCCCCCTCCCGTTGACACACTGCTGTGGTTGAATCCCCCGGTCGCTTGCGTGTGAAGTTGGCTCTACTGCCCGCTGCCCCCCTCTCTCCCTCCCTGCCATGCTCAGTGACATGTTGCCGTCTGGGTTAGCGGGCGTCGCATCCGTGTCGGCCCTGCACCGCCTGGCCGGTTGGGGCTGCACGCGCACACCGCTTAGATTCACCATCTGCTCATGCACGCCCCGGCGACCCCAGCTCTACCGTGGATGGGACTCGGGCGCTGACCGTTTTCTTCCCCTCCCTTCCCTTGTCCGCCTAGTCGTTGGGGCCGCTGCTGGCAAGCCGATCAGGTGAGACCACCATCGGCCAATCGTCCACGCCAACGGTTTCACCACCTAGTGACCTTACCAAGCGACCTAACCTCACTTCCAATTTGGCCCCATCGTGCTCCAATTGGAGGTTGCCATTCCGTCATGCTCTTAAGGTCGAGCTCGGCTGTGCACCACATTAGCTTACCTATTCGCCTCGTAACCCAAATTGGATGCACCGCTAGCCTCGCCACATCACCCGCTCCATCCTATGCACCACCCTCGGAGCCCTTTTGCCACCTAGCCATCGTTGGCGAGGCTGCGCCGTCGCAGTGTGCTGCCTGGTCACTCGGGCGCACGTGGCTAGCTCGTTTTGGGCAGGCTCGGGCCAAGCCACCACTTCGGTCGAGTTCGCGGTAGGTCACTGGAGCTCTCACACCACTGCTACCGCCTTCCTAGTGCCTTAGCTCACTGTAATGGGGCTGCCACCGATGCAGGTTGCCGCCGTCGTGGGGAGGCAACGCTACCCCATCTTCGGCCTCCGTACCGCCACCTCGTGCCTTGCGCCTTCACTGTGGTGAGCATCACCCCCCTCGTGTGTGCTGTTGAGACCCCTCGATGGCCGGTGTAACCGGCCAGTGCTGATCACCGCCGCTTCGGCGTGCGGAGGTGCGTCGAGCACTTCCCCGATGTAAAGATAGCTTTAGGAAAGGGTATTCTTGCATAACTGCCGTCTACAGGAATAGTGAAGATCGTAGCCATGCAAATAGTAGTTAGCTCGGGGGCTAAATCGTGTTTTCGCCAGCATGTCTGCGATCTTCCCCGCCTGGGCTGCGTTCGCGCATGGGCCACGCGTCATGGGCCGCTTCGCTCAGTTGGGCCACGAGTGCAGGCGCGCGCTGCGCGTGGCCGGGCCACGAGTGCACGCCGGGCCGAGGGATTGGTTTCCCTTTTTTTAGGGATTTAAGAATTGCTTCTAGAATCGTTTCGAACCAAACATTGACGAATTATAGCAACTTGTGTAGGTGTCCAAAAATGATAAGACCACTTTCATTGAGTCCCTAAGGTCATGCTCTATCAGTTAATGAAATCATTTCATATATATATATAGCGATACTAAGTCTATTAAATTAATGCAAAAACGACTCTTATTGAGATATTAAATTTTGTAGAAATTGTTGTGGCAAAATCGTGATGCTTTTGACTCTAAAATTTTTACAGTAGCTTAATGGCAATATTATATGCTTACTGTAATTTTTGTACCATTTTAATAGCTTGCTAGATGTGGTAGCTAAGTCCTCCTAATCAAGTTATATGTTAAGTCGATAATAAAGAAGATGATGCGATTTCTTTGGTAGAAAACAATTAGTCGGTTAGCTTTTTGCTCAATAGTAGTAGTGGATGGCTTGGCATGTTAGCCATTAGAGTTAGCTAAATAGTTTAGTGGTTGTTGTTATTTTAAGAGTTACTGTTGTCACGTATTAAGTGCTGCTTTATCATTTCATGCATGTAGATCATGAGGTAGTCGAGTACGTGGCCGTGAAGGAGCAGGACTACAAGGAAGTCATCGAGGAGTACGAGGAGGAGATCTTTGTGCCAGAGGAGTTCTAGGAGCCACCCATGACTGACACCTCTGACCTTGCACCTGCCCAAGGCAAGCCCCGGTGCATAACCCTTATTTTGCAAATCGTCATATATATGTTTAAATGTTGTGCATTTACGTTGCAGGAATTTTATGATACCCACATGCATATATATATCTACCATGAGTCTTACTAGTACAGGATCGCGTAGTTGCCTTGCTTAGGTTTACTGGTAGCGTGGGTAACCTGTCGTTACTCACAATAGATGGTTATTAATATCATTATTACAACCTTGATAAAATGGTGGAAAGGAAATGGTGATTGGACAGGGATTGGGTATGGGTATTGGTGAGTGTAACAAGTTGTGTCCTGCAGCCACGGGGCATAACTGGGTTGCACTGTTTCCCTGTCCATGTCAATTAAGGACTGTTAGTTTCATGGACCCTGGTCAAGTCACAGACTTATTATCCCGAGCACATACTTGCTTATGGGAGCGAGAAAGCTTGTTACTCTTTGTCATGGGCACCGGCTCTTTTCGGACCGACTGATTGGAGGCGGGGATAGGTGGAGGTCTAAGCACCGCATTGAGGCCGGGTCTCAAGTGTGGGGGCTTAGAGTCCGAGTTTGGACAGGGACCTGAAAACCCGTGACAGGAGTGGAACGGGTTGGTCTCGCTTGTGCCTGGGGTGTAAGCGAGGCGTGTGTTTTTCGAGGTACCCAGCTGGGCACGTTGATTCGCGAATCACCATTTCTACATGATGATATGGCTTGACTATGTTCTGGCACCATAGTAAGAACTGGCAGTTGAAAGATGCGGAAATGGTTCTGATGGCTCGACCATGCTTGATTATAGACTAGGTGCTTACATAGAATGTTGGATAATAAATAAAATATGGCTACCAAAAGTTTAAGGAATTAAGGACGCACTCTTAGTGCTATTTTTCGTAAACACTAAACCCACATGCCATAAAGCCTATCATAATCCTTGAGGGTCGGAAAATATATCCCCCGTCAGGTAAGTCTTGCGAGTACATTGTGTACTTAGGGTTTATTTTACCCCTGTTGCAGGTGCACCTTGAGTAGATAGGCCTTGTGTGGAGGATTCTTCTGGTGGGCACAAACGCATTCTCATTTCACTCCGCTAGATGTTTATTTTATTTCTATTATTTAATTTATCGCACTCTGAACCCTCATATTGTAATAAATGATTTCTGAGACTCTAGGTTGTATGAAATGGACTAAATATTGTAAGCTTGTACTCATTATTGGATTCTGGGTGTAAAATATGGACCGTTCGAGTTCTCCTGTTGGGTGTGCTCAACGGAATTGTCGGGTTTAGCTCACTTTCAAGGCACTAAGTGTCTAGTGAAAGACAAGTGCCCCTGAAGGCATGTTAAATCGGGTGATTCTGCCACACTCGCGCTCCTGAGGGGCCCTATTCTTACCAGGACTTCTTGGGGACACACCCACCCATGTTCACCCTGACTACTGAGCCTATGGACATGGAGCACTAGCTTCGTATCTTGGAGCATAAGTTCCTACTACTCAATGTTACTGATGAGCAGAAGGTGCGCTTTGCCACACATCAGCTTTAGGGGTCTGCTAGTGCATGGTGGGATACATTCAATGCCATGCAGCCCGTGGACCATCGTGTGACTTGGTGGGAGTTTTCTACAGCTTTCCGTCAACACTATATTCCTGCTAGTTTGATGAAGAGGAAGTTGACTGAGTTTTTGGATTTGAAGCAAGGGAACATGACAGTGATGGAGTATGTCAATAGATTTAACCATCTTTCTCAGTATGCTGGTCACCATGTGGATTCAAATGAAAAGAAGATGGAATGTTTCAGTCATGGACTTTCTTTTGCCCTTCAAGAGGAGTTGTATACGGGAGGCTATCAAACCTTTACCTCATTGATAAATGCTGCTATTGCTATGGAGGGACTGCAGCGTGATGTTCAAGCTGAGTGGAAGCGCAAGAGGGGGATTATTGGGTCTTCCAGTCACCCCTAGGCTCAGAAGGTTCAGGTTGTGATGAAGATGGCTTATCACTCTCCAGGTAGACAGCCATGCAAGCAAACTCACCAGTCTCACCAGGCACAGTCACCTAGTAATGTGCACCCACTCAATAGGTGCAGTAGTCTCAGAGACAGCAGGTTCCACCTCATCAGGGGCTACCAGTTAAGCCCAACGCTTGTTTTAGGTGTGGCAAGGAGGGCCACTATGCTCGGGAGTGTCCCGAGAATCGTCTTGCTCAGTCTTACCAGCCTTCAACTATCTAGTCAAGAGGACTATCATCAATAAGAAGGTGCTAGTGAGCCGATCTGGGCAAGTTAGCTACACCGAGGCTGAGGAGATTCCACAGGGAGAGCCTGTGATGGCTGGTATGTTTACCATCGATTCCCACCTAGCATATGTGTTATTTGATTCTAGTGCATCACATTCATTCATGAGCATGGGGTTTGCACAGAGGCACAATATATCTACTATGGCTATACCTATTGCCTATAGAATCAGAGCTCCTGGTGCACAGTTGTGCATTAAGACTCAGACGGATACAGTCAGTTTAGTGCTAGCCACTCATTCCTATCGTCTCTAGTTCATGGTGTTGCCAGGGCAGGGTATAGATGTAATTCTGGGAATGAACTAGTTGAGAACTTATGGGGTAGTAATGAACCTTAAGTAGAGAATTGTTGAGCTAAGGCTTCCTTTTTCTAAGGACAGAATGTCTCTCCTTATGTCTTTGTTGGGCATTCTTAACGTCATTACCAAAAGTAGACTTAGTTTTCTAATTCTGATAACGGCGCCAAAAATGCCGAACCTATCCCTCATGCCACTTAAGCCAAGTTGTCATTCCCAGCATGACATGAGAGACGCGGTATTGAAATATGCAACTGCTCTTCTAAATAAATAATAAATAAGATCTGCAAGCGCACAGATTAATACCGATGTAGCATTTTAACTGGGAAGTATTCCAGGTATCGTTATTTATATTTTTACCACTAGGAAGGGATTACTAACATCAATGATTGATTATGGAATGGAATATAGGAATGAGTATCAATCATTGCATGTATAAGTGAGAGCATTCATCTATCTCTTGCATACAGGGGTAAGTGTCACATAAAATATAGATAAAGTATGAATGGTGACAAAGATAATTAATCTGATCAGCTAGCCACATATAATAATGATAAGCACCTCAACAGATATTCTAGCAAGTCATTAGCATGGTATTAGGACGAACTACAAGGATATTTCCTAAGTTATTCTTAACTATAAAGTCTAGCATATCATAGTTAGTGCAAGTACACTTGGCAATCATTGCGAGAAAGGACTACGCCCATGCATAGTGATATTATCAAGGAAGATGAGAAACATAGCAATCACTCCGTAATAATGTTGCTCTGCCTGCCTTACACACGGGAGGGGGACTATATAAGAACCAATGAAGCTGTCACCAACGCGGACCACCCCACGATCCGGCATATAAGGTGCAATCGCAGATAAATATGGTCTAAGCACCACGCCTACACAATATTTATCATTTACCCATGGATCCGATGGATAAACGCTATACGATCCTAAACATGTATATAATTCCAATCTAACTAAGCCAAGCGTATAACTACGATAAACTAAGAACAATATAATCACAAACATAAACAAGTAGAGCATAGTCATAATCAATATATTGAAATAGAACAAAGTTGTATTCATAATATTGAAGAACAAAGATGAACAATGAAGAACAGTAAAGGAATTACCAAGAATCCTCTTGACAGATCCGGAAACCAATCGAAGATTGACTCCTTCTAGTTCTAATCCTATGTAGCTATGCTATACTAGAGATCTAGTTGATGTGGTGGCTCTAGGGCTTGATCAGAGACTCTCCTCCTGAGATTAGGGTTTGAGGAATTGAGAATGAGGGAGTGCCTCCTCCAGGGGCCAGGGGTCTGTTGACACTTACTAACACCACTTAAATACTAGGTTGTCATCCCCAGCATGGTGCCAGAGTGTACATAGGTATTTATAAATGTAAAGGGCTCTTTAGAAGATAATCTATTCTATCCGCAAGCGCATAGATAAAATACCTCATTGTAGCATTTCACCAGGAAAAGTATTCCGGGTATCGTTATTTATATTTTTCTTAAGAGAACGGTGAAAGCAGGTGTAGAATGACATAGACTAGAGATCAACTTTGCTAAACATGATTACTAATGAGAAACTCGTCACACAGTCACTTGCTTTGGCAGGGGGTAAGCCATAAATAAAGATAATGAATTATAAGCTCATGGGTAAATAACACAGCGATTAGAAATAGACTACTCCATATTGATATAAGGTGACGTCGGATTAGCTAGAGAATGGATTCTAAGTATCTACTATCTACTAAGTCACAATCTACTCTAAACATTCTACAAGATCATATATAGCATAAAAGACTCTTTATTTATGTATAAGGAACATTGCTAAAGTAAATCAGAACATAGTAAGACTTACTCCGCAATACAAATTCTGCCTGTCCTATCAACGGAGGGTGGACTATATAAGAATCAACGAAGCTGTCACTATCGCGAACTACCACACAACCCGGCCAATAGGATACATTTGCAGGTAAATAATATCTAAGCACCACGCCCACATATGATCTACCACTTAACTCCCTCGAGGTAAGAGCTAAGCGCTTTGCAAACTCATACATAAACTCATTATCAATCATAACTATATCAATTATAGAACTAGAGTAAACTAAGAACATAATAAACAGAGACATAATGCAATTAGAATAAAGTAGTAGAGAATGATATGAAATAATACCAATCTTTATTGATGAAGATCCGAAATCCAGAGCTTGAATGCTCTACTTCTCTAATTCTATCTAATCAAACCTATAAGACTTGAAGAACAATGGAGTAGATACTTCTAATTCTCTGCGGGAGAGAACTTCCTAAACCCTAACTTTTCTGGCTTCCTCTGATAATGATTTCTCCTCTCCCCTGGGGTGGTGGTGCCTTGCTTATATAGCCCTTTCAAATGAATCTGGACCGTCGGATCAAACCGACTTAGAACGGACGGTTTTCCTTGATCTAGAGAGGCGGTGGAGCATAATCCGCGAGGCAGAAGCTGATTGGCCCGAGGGGCAGGGCGGGCGCCCTAGGGCACAGGGCGGGCGCCCTGTGTCCTGGCCCGTTACGGCTCCCGTTCGTTCCCATGGCTTCTGGAGCCTTCTAGATGTAAGATAATTGCGTGCCAAGTAATTTTCCCGTCATTAACCCGACATGTGGACCTCTTTTCCATATTATCTGATAACTCCCTGCAGAAATAGATAAACACCGAAACTCGTGGAATTCTGTCAGATAAAACCCTAATTCTAGATGTTTGGTGCATATTGATCTTTTTCCATGTTTAGTTGACAATTATATTTGATACTTTAAGGACCGTCAACAAACTCCCCCAAGCTTAACCTTTGCTCGTCCCTGAGCAAACAGACAAACTCAGATGGATGAGGAGTTGCTTCGATGTTTACTTTTCTGTCAGGCACACATACTTTCATATAAAATTCTCCCAGATTAGAGTGAAGTGTTCATGGGGCTTAGTACCTGCACTTAAATCTTGAGTAATCGAAAAGACAAAGTAATTAAGTCAAGCACTATTCCTCCTATCTATACTTCACCTTATTCTGGAGTTTTGCATAAGTTTTCAAAAAAAATAAAGCTCAGAGTTCCTAGACATGATTCTCTCAAGTCTCTCTATATGTGGTATTTGTGGATCCTTACCAAAGAGATCACTTTCTTATGACTGATGAAATATTTATGTGGAGCTCATAAGAGTGAAAAATGGTTCATATATTGTCTAATCGAGCCATGGATCCAAAGGAACTCAGCATATAATTAAATCAAGATGTGCATGTGTGGTGGAATAAATGATAATGACGGTGATAATGTATAAATAATAAACTTACTTCTCATTGCTCCTCATATTGCTATCTCTCCTCCTTCTTGATCTTTGCTTTTAAGAACATGGGCTATCTTCTTTTTTTTCCTTAGGTGGGTATCTTTGTACCCCTAATTCTACTATCGGACACTTGTCCATTTTTACCTCTCGTCTCACGCTTTTTCTTTTTCTTTCGAGGTTCCGAGCACTTGCTCCTTTTTATTTCCTCGTTTTTTTCTGAGGTTCCGGGCACTTGCCCCTTTTTATTTCCTCATATATAAATTTTTGCATAACCCATGCCTCTTCTGCATCGAATCTTTTTGAAGAGAGAAAATAACAATACTTGGGACAACAAGTAGTAACAATATTTTTAACAGGTTTTTGATGAATGGTGATGAATGGTGTAATAGATGTGTGCAAGTGAATATCTTGATTTAACCACATGAAAAGCTCCTAAGGGTCTACACAGCTCGATCAAACTCAATGTGGCGAATGAGTAGTAAAAGATATAGCAATTATAGCAAGTATGGCTGTGGTAGGAATTTTTTCCAATCATGCTAGGAACTCATCATGTGATTTTGTAAATTTTCAAAAATAAATCTCCAGAACTTAGTGTAGTAGAAACAAGATAAACAGCAGCTCAAAACTTTATATCATGTCTTTCTTTTACCTAGACTTTAGTTTTAGGTTCATGCTTCCCACAGAATAAAGATTTATTAGTTTTAGCAATTCATGGGAGAACTTAATATGAAAGTTAGGTACTTGAAAGTAAGCAAACAGAGCAACTATTCATCATTTCCATCAAACATCTTTTTGGTCTTTTTATTTTTCTAGAGATGAAAACTTAGCAGATAAATTAAAGCACACTTATCTACACACTCTTTTTATTTTGTTTTCATGTTTTATGGAAAGCAGTAAATTAAATTAAAGCAAGAAAAAAAGTATTTATAGAGATTTTTTAATATGAAATACTAAAGCAGAAAATAAATAACAAAAACAACTAACAACTTGGTAAAATGGGGAGGAAACTCCCCCAAGCTAGATGTTGGCGACGTCTTTATTCAATGTTGAAGAAACTCATCATGCTGGCAATGTTATTTTCTATCGTAGCCGTATCCTCCCTTAGGCCTTGTATCTGGGCAGCTTGCTCTTGGTTCCACTTCTCTTGGGCTTCCCAGCGGCGCATTTGTTCCGCTTGTTGATTCTTTTAACTGCTGGTAGATGTCTTTCTCTCTACGGCTCTTGAGATCAAGGTCTCCTGGCTTGAGGAGCACTTTGATCCTAGGAGCGGAGGAGGATGATGGAGCTTGCTGGGGTGCCGGATCGACGCTCATTTCCGAGTGGCGGGAGGAGTGTCGGGACGAACTCCTTGTCCCGATATTCTTGATGGCCTTGTTAGCCTTCTTGATCTTCCTCAACATCCTGTAAAAAGAAAGAGTAGACACCAACACAACTAGTGGAGAATATGTTAGAAAAATGTCAGCGGTTAGCCGTCCAAAAGTCAGTCGTCCGGGGGTTAATCGTTCAAGACAAGTTTTAATTTTAACAGGGCCTCCCCCTAACAACTTTTAGTTCCGCTGGACAGTGGGATTACTGCTGACTAAGTGACCTAGCTCTCTTACTCAAAAGAGCTCTTAACCTTCTCACACTCTCTTCCCCTTCTTCACTCTCTCTTCTCTTCTCTACTAGAACTATGCTTTGGAAACTGAGAACTATGAGGTTGCAGGGTTTTCTGAAATGAGTGTGTGAAGAGAAGGAGAACTGGAGGTGGCTTTTTATAGAAGGAGCAGGGGACAGGGCGGGCGCCCTGGGTAGGTGGGCGGGCGCCCACCCCTGGTGCCCATCCTGGCTGCCTCTTCTCCACTTGGTCCTTTGCTTTGATCTCATGCAGAAAAAGGATGTTTTGATAGTGGTTGGACGGTGGAAAGATGTCTGGTGAGTGGAAACATATTGGTGGATGAAATTATGTGATGGGATGTATGTGAGGTGAAGTGTATGACATGTGGGGACCCAAGGGTGTGGGTCATGCTTCTAGAAGGTTGAAAATGATAAATATAATGTAGGAGAAAAACTAAAGAAATTCAAAACAATTTGAAATGATCATGGAAAAATATTTTTTATGCCACCACTATAATTAATAAATATGGGTTGTTACACACCATATGTATTATTTATATGGGGCTTCTCTCTTTTTTTTTATGATGCTATGCATGAATATAACTAATGCAAGAATTAAATATGCAATGGATAAATACCGATTTACCTCCCAGCGAGGGTTTGGGAATTTTAGGTCCCCCAAGCTGGACCTCCAAATCTTTCAATCTTCTAATTTACCTTCCTCCGGAGATGGTGCCTCCAGTGGTTCTTCTTCATGAACTTCCTTCACTGTGGAGTCTCTCTCTGGTCTGGGTTTGAATGTGAAGTGTTCTTCTTGTCCGTTTATGTTGAACTTGATTTCTCCCTTTCCGACATCAATGTGGGTGTTGGCGGTACTCAGAAATGGCCTCCCAAGGATAATGGACACTTTTGAGTCGGGACTCATGTCCAGTACCACAAAGTCTACTGGTATAATGAAGTCTCTTATCTTGACTGGGATGTTTTCAGCGATGCCCATCGGGTGTCGAATTGATTGATTTGCTAGTTGTAGACACATTGATGTTGGTTCAAGGGTTGTATGCTTGAGCTTCTTGTAGACTGATGCTGGCATCACGCTGACGCTTGCTCCGAGATCACAAAGTGCATTGTTGAAGTGTTGGTCTCCGATCGAGCAATCAATGGTGGGACATCCTAGATCTTTCTTCTTTCTTAATGGTATGTTGAGGATGGCCTCACTACACTCTTCTGTCAGCTTGATCACCTTAGTGGTGGGCAGTGGCCTCTTCTTGTTAAGAATATCTCTAATGTACTTTGCATATGTGGGTACCTGTATGACATCAAGTAGAGGTATGTTGACATATAATTTTCTGAATTACCTCCACAAAACTTACCAAACTGCTCATCCGACTGTGGTCCTCTGTTTCTTCTAGGGAATGGCAAATAGTTGGTGTCGTAAAAATCTTTCATCATTTCTCCAGTTCTTGGTGATCGTAGCAGCTCTTCTGCTTCAACAGGGTTTTCTTCTATCACTGCTGGTTGCACTGATGCTGGTTTTCTTTGCCTCTCTTTTGGGAAAGGAGGATCCTTAGTGGCCTTCCCTCCTCTGGTAATTATGTTCTTTACCTGCTCAAGGTTAGTAGCAACAGGCAGTGCAGCAGCTAGCTTTGCTAATTTAAGTTCTACCCTTTAGTAGCAACAGGCAGTGCAGCAGCTAGCTTTGCTAATTTAAGTTCTACCCTTTTATTAATAGTGTTTCTGCTCATCAAAGGCAGCTGATAGAAAATCTATTTTATTATGTATATCTGTTAGAGATGATTCCATTTGTATCTAGCCTTTGTTTAACTTTATCATTAATTTTGGTTTGTTGAGCTATTATTTCCTTAAGTGGCTTGAAGGAATTACCTAAGTTAATACCTTTACTATTGGGTTGACTTACAGTGGGTTTATGTGCTGTTTCAATGACTCTTTGATCTTCTTTGAACTTGGCCCTCTGATCAATCCAATGGAGCAAATTCTCCATCTTGGTTGATATTGCATGTACTTCTTCTGGTATTTCTTCAGTTTGATGACATTGTTGAGCTTTGTCTTGGAACCAGCCTTGATTTTCTGATATCTTCTCCAAAAGTGTCTCAGCTTGTCAAATTGTAAGCTCCAAGAATGATCCTTTAGCAGATGCATCTAGGCACTCACGAGCCTTCTGAGTTAATCCATGGTTGAAGGTCTGCATAAGTAACCATCTAGCCATTCCATGGTGAGGACAATCTGATATGTATCCTTGAAAACGCTCCCATGCTTCTGAAATGGCTTCTATCTTCTGCTGCTGGAAATTGACAATATTTCCTCTTAAGGCAGCTGTTTTGCCTATAGGGAAAAACTTTGCTAGAAAGGCATCTGACAAGTCCGTCCAGTTATTGATGTTGTCTTTATGAGTGTAAAACCACTTCCTCGCTTTTCCTTCTAATGAGAATGGAAAGAGGCGAAGTAGTATGATGTCCTTGTGAACACCGTTGATGCGGATTGTGCTTCCAATCTCTAGGAAATTCTGCAGATGTGCATTTGCATCTTCGTGTACCTTTCCAGTGAATTGTGTAGCTTGCACCAAATTGATGAGGCTTGACTTGAGCTCAAACTCGGGTGCTTCTTCTTCTTCTTCTGCTTCAATTCTTGGACCAGTTGGAATGTTCTCAAGAGTTGGAGCAGAGAATTCTTGTAACGTCTTTTGTGCCATAGCTTCAACAAATGATGGCTAGCTTCTTCTTTTTGATTGCTTTGGTTTGAATCCTGCCAAAGTAGAGGTGCCTTGTTATGATTTCTCACTTAGTAGCTGTTTTTGCAATTTTTCTCAATAGTCTAGTTTAAAAAATTTTATGTGAATAACCTTGATGACTTCCTGACTTTCATTACCGATCCCCGGCAACGGCGCCAGAAATGCTTGTTGACACTTACTAACACCACTTAAATACTAGGTTGTCATCCCCAGCATGGTGCCAGAGTGTACATAGGTATTTATAAATGTAAAGGGCTCTTTAGAAGATAATCTATTCTATCCGCAAGCGCACAGATAAAATACCTCATTGTAGCATTTCACTAGGAAAAGTATTCCGGGTATCGTTATTTATATTTTGCTTAAGAGAACGGTGAAAGCAGGTGTAGAATGACATAGACTAGAGATCAACTTTGCTAAACATGATTACTAATGAGAAACTCGTCACACAGTCACTTGCTTTGGCAGGGGGTAAGCCATAAATAAATATAATAAATTATAAGCTCATGGGTAAATAACACAGCGATTAGAAATAGACTACTCCATATTGATATAAGGTGACGTCGGATTAGCTAGAGAATGGATTCTAAGTATCTACTATCTACTAAGTCACAATCAACTCTAAACATTCTACAAGATCATATATAGCATAAAAGACTCTTTATTTATGTATAAGGAACATTGCTAAAGTAAATCAGAACATAGTAAGACTTACTCCGCAATACAAACTCTGCCTGTCCTATCAACGGAGGGTGGACTATATAAGAATCAACGAAGCTGTCACTATCGCGAACTACCACACAACCCGGCCAATAGGATACATTTGCAGGTAAATAATATCTAAGCACCACGCCCACATATGATCTACCACTTAACTCCCTCGAGGTAAGAGCTAAGCAAACTCATACATAAACTCATTATCAATCATAACTATATCAATTATAGAACTAGAGTAAACTAAGAACATAATAAACAGAGACATAATGCAATTAGAATAAAGTAGTAGAGAATGATATGAAATAATACCAATCTTTATTGATGAAGATCCGAAATCCAGAGCTTGAATGCTCTACTTCTCTAATTCTATCTAATCAAACCTATAAGACTTGAAGAACAATGGAGTAGCTACTTCTAATTCTCTGCGGGAGAGAACTTCCTAAACCCTAACTTTTCTGGCTTCCTCTGATAATGATTTCTCCTCTCCCCTGGGGTGGTGGTGCCTTGCTTATATAGCCCTTTCAAATGAATCTGGACCGTCGGATCAAACCGACTTAGAACGGACGGTTTTCCTTGATCTAGAGAGGCGGTGGAGCATAATCCGCGAGGCAGAAGCTGATTGGCCCGAGGGGCAGGGCGGGCGCCCTAGGGCACAGGGCGGGCGCCCTGTGTCCTGGCCCGTTACGGCTCCCGTTCGTTCCCGTGGCTTCTGGAGTCTTCTAGATGTAAGATAATTGCGTGCCAAGTAATTTTCCCGTCATTAACCCGACATGTGGACCTCTTTTCCATATTATCTGATAACTCCCTGCAGAAATAGATAAACACCAAAACTCGTGGAATTCTGTCAGATAAAACCCTAATTCTAGATGTTTGGTGCATATTGATCCTTTTCCATGTTTAGTTGACAATTATATTTGATACTTTAAGGACCGTCAACAGGGTCCTGCTTATATAGCCCCCTCAAGTGAACGTGGGCCGTCGGATCAAACCGACATTAATCGCACGGTTTTCCTTGATCCCTTAGGTCGGTGGAGCATAATCCGCGAGACGGAGCCTGATTGGCTCTCAGGCCAGGACGGTTTTCCCGTTCGATCTCGTGGCTTCTGGAGTCTTCTAGATGATAGAAAATCGGTGAATACGTTATTATCTCTATGTAAACCCGACGTGTGGGCCTTTCCTCCGTATTTTCTGATAACCCCCTGCAGAAACAGACAAACACCAAAACTCATGGAATTCTGTCAGATAAAACCCTAAGTCTAGGTTTTGGTTGCATTTGGATCCTTTTCTTTATTTATTTGATAACTATATTTGGTACTTAAGGACCATCAACAGTCTTCAAATTTCCCTTATCAGTTGTTGCTCATGCTGAAGCTTCTCCTAATCTTGCCTCTATTCCTGTGGTCTGTGAGTTTCCTGATATCTTTCCTGAAGATCTACCTAGGTTACCACCGGATAGAGATGTGGAGTTCATGATCGAGTTAGAGCCTGGTATTGCTCCTATTTCTCGGCGTCCTTACCGCATGGCCCCACAAGAGTTAGCAAAAATGAAGAAACAATTAGAGGAATTATTGGAGAAAGGATTCATCCATCCTAGCACTTCACCATGGGGATGTCCTGCTATTTTTGTGAAGAAAAAAGATGGTACTCTTCGGATGTGTGTGGATTATCGCCCCCTCAATGTGGTAACCATCAAGAACAAGTATCCCTTGCCACGGATTGATACTTTGTTTGATCATTTGGCTGGTGCAAAGGTGTTCTCTAAGATTGATCTTCATTCTGGGTACCACCAAATTAAGATCCGACCACAAGATATACCAAAGACAGCTTTTGCTACTAGGTATGAGTTGTATGAGTACCTAATCATGTCTTTTCGTCTCACCAATGGTCCTGCATTCTTCATGTACCTCATGAACTCAGTCTTCATGCCGGAGTTGGACAGGTTTGTGGTGGTGTTCATTGATGATATTTTGATATACTCCAAGAATAAGGAAGAGCATGCACAACATCTTCGCATAGTCGCAAACACAAGTTGTATGCTAAGTTCAGCAAGTGTGAGTTTTGGTTGGACCGAGTGCAATTTTTGGGACATGTCATAACTCCTGAAGGTGTCTCTTTAGATCCTAGCAAAGTGCAAGATGTGTTAAATTGGAAATCTCTAAAATCAGTGCAATTTTTGCTGGTTATTATTGGTGCTTCATTCTTGATTTCTCCATGATAGCTCAGCCAATGACCAAGTTGTTTTAGAAGGATGTAAAGTTTGTATGGAGTCCAGCTTGTGAAGAAGCTTTCCAAGCTTTGAAGAAATTCCTTACCTCTGCTCCTGTTCTGGCTCAACCGGATATTGAGAGACCATTTGATGTATATTGTGATGCCTCTAAGACTGAACTTGGTTGTGTGTTGATGCAAGATGGACGGTGATAGCTTATGTTTTGCGTCAGCTAAAGAAACATGAGATGAATTATCCCGCCCATGATTTAGAGCTAGCTGCAGTTGTGCATGCTCTAAAAATTTGGAGACATTATTTGTTGGGGAATAAAGTGCATATTTATACGGATCACAAGAGCCTAAAATATATTCACTCAATCTGAGTTGAATATGAGGCAAAGGAGGTGGCTTGAGTTAACTAAGGATTATAGTTTGGAAGTTCATTATCATCCTAGAAAGGCTAATGTGATAGCTGATGCTTTGAGTCGAAAGTCACATCAAGCTGATGATGACTCCGTTTCTCTCAACCATTCTGATGTTTTAGCACATATTGCTCTAGTCTCAGATTTGCTTGAGCAGATTATTATAGAGCAAAGGCAAGATACTGTAGAAATACCTCATATCAAGAAGTTGATGGCTGAAGGGCGTGGTCCCCATTTCAGCACTGATGAGCTAGGTGTGGTGAAGTTCAAGAATCAATTGGTAGTTCCAGCAAGTGATGAGCTTAGGTGAAAAATTTTGGATGAAGCTCATGATTCCATGTTGTCCATTCACCCTTGCAGTAACAAGATGTATCATGATTTGTGTTAGTTGTATTGGTGGCCCAATATGAAGCAAGACATCACCCAATACATTGCAGAGTGTGACATTTGTGGAAGAGTGAAGGCGGATCATTTGCGCACGCCTAGTTTCCTGCAACCTTTACCTATTCCTATTTGGAAATGGGAGGATATTTCCATGGATTGTATTGTGGGTTTTCCCGCACAGCCAGAGGGTATGATTCTATTTGGGTCATTGTGGATCGTCTCATAAAGTCTGCTCATTTCTTTCTAGTGGACTCTAGGTATTCAACCAATAAGTATGCCAAGCTGTATTTTGATCGGATTGTAACTCAACATGGAGTTTCTCTCACCATTTTTTTTGATCGAGGGTTAGTTTTCATGTCACGTTTTTGGGAGACGTTACAGAAATCTCTTGGTTCTCGTCTTCTCAGAAGTACATCTTATCATCCGTAAACTAATGGTCAAACAGAAAGGGTCAACCAAGTACTTAAAGATATGTTGAGAGCTTGTGTTATTTCTTTTCCTAAAAAGTGGGATGAATGCTTGAAACTGGCTGAGTTTTCTTATAACAATAGCTATCAAGAAAGCATTTGGATGGCACCATTTGAGGCTTTGTATGGCAAGAAGTGTAGAACACCACCTAACTGGGTTGAAGTGGGAGACCATGGTTAGTTTGGTCCTGACTTTATCAAAGAAGCAAGAGAGCAAGTCAGTGTTATTCAAAGTCATTTGAAAGCAGCTCAGAACCGACAAAAAATTTATGCAAACAAGAGAAGAAGGCCTTTGGAGTTTGAAATTGGTGACCATGTGTATCTCAAGGTGTCTCCCATGAGAGGTGTGCATCGGTTTGGAGTTCGTGGAAAGTTAGCCCCTAGCTATGTTGGACCTTACAAGATGTTGGCACAGTGTGGTCCTGTTGCTTATCGAGTTCAACTCCCAGATATCTTGTCAGCGGTCCATAATGTTTTCCATGTGTCTGAAAAAGTGTTTGCGAGTTCCTAGTGAAGCAATAGAAATTGAAGGGCTTCCTCTCCAACTGATCTTTCTTATATTGAGCATCCTATAAAAATCTTGGATGAGAAAGAAAGAGTGACTAGAAACAACGTGGTGAAATTTTACAAAGTCCAATGGCAAAATCATTCCGAAGATGAAGCAACTTGGGAACAAGAAAGTTATATTATGAAGCATTACCCCATCTCATTTCTAGTTCTCAAAGGTAATTATTAAATCAAAATTTATCCCTCATCTTTTCCCACACTAGGCACAAGAAATCTCGGGACGAGATTTTGTTTTAGGGGGGTAGAGCTATAACACCCTCGGTGTTACCCATAAACAACACACTAAACCATGGCATGAGCATCATGTTTATGTGTCATTGCATGTGATAAACTGTAACACCCTAAAAATTTGAAAAGAAGAAAAATAGGAAAAATATGATTTTTGTATATTTTGTGAGCATGCAAATTTAGAATAAGAATAATTTTTATAAATTTAAAATCAAATATAAGTGTAGAAACATGATTGAGCATTCATGCTGCTGCATTTGAAGTTTTGTATTGAGTGGTTTAAATCAAATTCAAATTTGATTTGAAAATCTTTTGAAAATTTGCTTTGAAAAAAATTTGGAAAAAGAAAAAAAAAGAAGAGAAACTCAGTTCATCTGGTTTTCGGCCCGTCTCGGCCTGCCTTGGCCGCGGCCCATTCCCGCGCCCGCCTTCTCCCGCGTGGGCCGAGCCCAGCAACCGCGGCCTGCTAAGCCAGCAGCGCGCGCACAGTCGCACCGAGTCGCCGACACGTGGGACCCACCTGTCAGCGTCTCTTCTCCCTTTCCTTTCTTCTTCCTCCAGCTCCTTCCAACCGCGAGCACGCCTTCCTCTCTCTCTGATTCGGTGAATCGAATCCTCGGCTCAATCTCCCTCCCTTCCTTATTTACCGATGCTTCCGGGCTATAAAACGGAGCCCCCACACCCTTCCGCCCTTATTCCAACCTTTTGGAGCTGCCAAAGCCATCTAGCCTCGCCACCGTCGAAGCACCGCCACCACCGTCCGCCCCTCCGAGCCGCACGCGTTCCTCGCTTCATCCTCGCCTACGGTTTTACCCTAGGTGAGTTCGTGTTCGAGTTGTCTACCCGCAGGTGCTCTCCGTTCGCGTTTTCGTGCACCGTAGAGCAAGATGGCGTTTCCCGGCCATGGCGCCGCCGCGGAGAGTCGCCGTCAGGCCGGAATCCGGCCGGAGCGCCGCCGGATCTTCCCCGATCCAATCTGGACCGTCCGATTTGAATCCAACGGATGTAAATAGAAGTTACCGGTTCGCGTGAACTTTTGTAAAAGAGACCCTGAACTTTTGTGTTTTCGAACCCGCGGTCCAAAGCGTAAACTGGAAAATACGTTTTGATTAATTGAAAACGTAATTCGTTTCGAAAAAAGAAAAATACGCTTTCTGATATTTACAGTTTTGCCATTCAATTTGTTTTAGTCGTAGAATCTCCGTTTTAACTCCGATTTGGTCCATTCAAATTGCGTTAGATTCATATTTGCGAGCTCTATGTAACTATACAACAGTACAGTAGCTTTGGATTAATTTATTTTCGAGTTTTAATTAAAGTATTTATTTTTCTATAGGAAATCTTTGGAAATTCGTAACTTTGTCGTTTTAGCTCCGTTTTTCGTGATCTTCGCGTCTGTGTGATCCTAGCGAGTTGTAGATTCGTTTTAAAGACTTTTTATCTTATTTTCTTACTGTTGGTGTATTGTTCTAATTATAGTCTTGTTTGTCTATGCATGATTGTCTCTGGATGTGTGTTGTTGCTATTGGTTGATCGAGTATAGATGGTGAGCAATTCGTTGGAGATCAAGAGCCTTACTACGAGCAAGATCTTCAGGACCAGTTTGAGCAAGGCAAGTATAGCATGGGATTATCCTTGTTGTCCTATTCACCTTATGCAATTAATATCATTATGCATTTATTCCTTGTTAAGGATGACTTAGTGATTGATCCTACACCTTGGTACCTATTGCGATGCATTGAGTAGTATGGCTAGTGCTTAAACATGGACTATGATCATGTAAATTGATTAGAGGCATATGTGTCACACCCAAAATTTTCTATTTTTGGGTTGTGCGGGAAAAACGCTAAATAAAATAAATTATTTCAATATTTGAATAAATTTATTAGATAAGTTAAGTTGTTGCTAATTAAATATAGAAAATTGTGGTTTTAAACTTTTTCATATTAATTTAATAATGTGGTGTTTGTGTGATGCTTGTCTTTGGTGTTGGTGAGTGCTATTATTTTCAAAATACCGTAGGACGACGTTTACTTCTCATCGGAAAACTTTTTGGTATTTTCTGGATCCAAAATTCCAATTTCCGTGAGCTTAATCTTTTTCCTTGATCTCTTCATCCATCTTTTCATAAGCTCCAAATACTTTATTTGGGTTCCTCATGTTCCATAATGTCTCTAGAAAATTTCCTCGAATTTTCGGAGTTTTCGGAGTATTTTTCGCGGCTTAAATAATAATTCTGGACTTTTCTAGAATTATTTTATCCACGAAATTAATTAATTCCGAAAATAATAAATATCTCATTTTCCACCAAAGCTTGTGTGCAATAATCTTAAATGTCCATTCATTTATTTACTAATGGGCTTTAATAATTAATTAGGCCTATTAGTAAAGATGGAGGGTGCAACGTCAATTAGCACCATATCGCTAGTTGACGTGAAGGTGGAGAGTCTTCCTCCCAATATATATGTCCGGCCTGCCTGCTAGCCCTGTTTTCCAAGCCCTATGCTACCGCCGCTATTGCCGCTGCCGCCGCTGTTGTCGCCGCCGCCGCTATTGCCGCCGCCGCTGTTGCCGCCCGCCGCCGCTGTTGCCGTTTGCCGCCGCTGTCGTCCGCCTGATCGAGCTAGATCGCTGCCAGGGTCACAAGGACAAATTCTGCATCCACTCAATTGCCGTCAAGACGGCTCTCAAATGCGCTGCTCTGTCAGCGAGGCTGCCCAATGTTGATGCGTTCCTCACCGGCTCGGCTGCGCTAGTGTCTCACCTGTCACCTCACCCAAATTGTGTCCACAGAATGCCGCCGCCGCATCTCTGTTCAAGACGTGGCCAAGATGTCTGGATTGCTGGGAGAAACCACTCAGGATGAAGAAGTCCAAGGATCATATGGATCTTGCTGCTCCCATGCCGATACAATTTGCAGCTGAGGCACACGTTCACACTTTCGATCCCGAGCCTGAGCAAGCAGTCATCCCCATCGTCATCTGTCCATTAGCACGAAAAGATATTGTTTTCCTTCCCCATGATATTGGAGTCAAACGTCATGCATACATGGAGATTAGCTGAAGCTTTCGTCAACGTGCCGCTGGCCACCGCGTCCAATCGTCGCGCCACCGTGTCGAGTTCTCGCGCCGCTGACTCTGCACATTAATATGAACAGACGAGCTAACAGTTGATCCGGCGCGGATCGAGCGCTGCCGACTACCCCTACCCAGCACCGATGGTCACGCACAGCGAGGGGCTGGACGCTGCAGAGAGATTGAAGACTGGGTTCCGGACGTTTAAAAAGAACGTCTACAATCAGAACCCAATGTTGTTCGGCCAGCTCAAGTCTGCCCAGTCGCCGAAGTACATGGTGTTTACATGCTCTGACTCGCGTGTTTGTCCATCAGTGACCCTTGACCTAAAGCCAGGAGAAGCCTTTACTGTCCGTGATATTGCCAGCCTGGTCCCAGCCTACAAGCAGAATGTGCACTGCAATATCGGTTCAGCCATCGAGCCCTAGCTCCGTCCGATGCCGTGGCGACCCTCCGCTTGAAGTTTATCCGATCTCGCCGAGCAGAGCCATCTATCACCAGCATGCAAGCAAATGACCACGTCCATGATCAATGGTCAGCCCAGCTTCCTTGCCCCATTATTATCTTTGTTGTAAATACTGTTAACGTCATGCTTGCATTGTTTAGACGTAATCCACGGCGTAGCGTAGCAGCAGCAAATATCACGACACATGTTTAATTATTTTCTTTGCACAGATAAAGTTTAACTTGCTTAATATATAAATTATGTGACAATACTTTATCAAATAAAATATGATTAGCTTTAACTCAATTAATATTACTGGTTGTTGATTATAATTTGTTTAGTTTAAATGTAAAACATGAGATGGTTTGATTAGTGCTTGTATATGTGTCAGATTATATAAATTATAAATATTTGATTAGAATAATTAATGTTTATGCCATGTTCCTTTAAATTTAAAATAACATAGGTTCATGCGTCGGCATTTTCTTGAAATGTTAACTCGATTAATATTCACATTAATATGTTTTTATTTATAAATTGTTCAGTAGATGCAAGTTGTGGTCATCCAATAATAGAACCGCCCGTCCATCTGGTTGCCCAGTTTTGCTTAACTAGCTTGTTGACATCATCATTATGTCACACTCACTTTATTGCCGTTTTCCTTTAGAAAAACAAATCCCGAAATACAATAGAAATATGTATACACATACAATCCTGTTTAGGCTATATCTTTCACGTTTTAACTCCGATTTGACCTGTTCAAGTTGCGTTAGGTTCGTATTTGCGAGCTCTACATGTTAGTATAGCTGTACAGTAGGTTTGAGAAATTTAATTTTCGAGTTTATATTAAAGTAATTATTTATCTATAGGAAATCTTAGAAAATTCATAACTTTCACGTTTTAAATCCGAATTTCGTGATCTTTACGTCTGTGTGATCGTAGTAATGTGTAGAATAGTTTTGTAAGCTTTCCTAAATGTGTTTTCTACTGTTGGTGTACTGTTCTAATTGTATCTTTTGTTTGCTTCGTGTATGTTTGCTCGGAATGTTTGTATGTTGATGCTTGGTGATCGAATTTAGACGGTGAGCAGTACTACGACGATTAGGAGTATTATTTTGAGCCAGACCAGCAGTATCTATCGGAGAACTTTAATCAAGGCAAGTATAACATGGGACCATCCTTGTTACCTATTCACTGAAATTATCATACATATGCATGTGTTTTCCTTGGCAACCATAGAGATTATAACTTAGCTATTGATATCTTGATTCCTTGTCACCTATGGGTTGTGCATTTGGGTAGCTATTGCTAGTGCTTAATTATGAACAATGATCTTGTAATTTGATTAATGGATTAAGCAACCAACCATTAA
Source organism: Saccharum spontaneum (assembly GCA_022457205.1). NCBI lineage: Eukaryota > Viridiplantae > Streptophyta > Magnoliopsida > Poales > Poaceae > Saccharum > Saccharum spontaneum. Next base: position 47,922,085 of record CM039583.1, read on the forward strand.
GATGATTTTATTACTGTTGAAAGGGGGCTAGAGCAAGGGGTTATATTGTTGCTCTGGTTTCTCTCCATAAGGACTTACCTGTAAGTGATAACCGGGATATACAGTACAGCTGTGAGGGCTATATGGCTCTGGCTCTAGTTGTTCAAGAGACCTTTTCTAGCTTGTTAGTGGTTACCTTAAATGGCGTAAGAATGGCTTGACACGTTGGGTGTAGTGCGAGCCCCTGGCCTAGTGTGTATAGGCTGCGGTTGTTGTGCCACAGGGAAGGGGGGTTCTACATCTGCCTGCCGAGTGAATCTAATGGCCCTAACTTGTTAGACGAACTTTTGAATGGCTTTATATAATTTCCGGTGTTTTGGGGAGTCGCGAACCCATGCATTTGGAAGTTATGACTTACAGTGAAAGTGTACACCTCTGCGCAGAGTTAAAAACTGGTATACTAGCCGTGCTCACGGATACGAGCGGCCTTGGGGATTCTTACAGAATAGTTGATCACCATTGTTATATCATGTTTAATTAATTTTGTTACTATTATGCTCATGTTAATGCTATTCATTATCCTTATTACAATTGATCATTGGTTCATTAATAGGAATTGGAATACCTTGATGCTACTCAATTGCTAATTATATGATGACTAAAAGCTAAACGCAGTCAAACAGTGTCTAGCCTTTTTGAGCCTCATGAACCCTGTGTTATACTTGTTGAGTTCGACATGGACTCACTCTTGCTATTTCCCCCACACTCCAGTGTGTAGTAAGATGCTACTCGGACGAAGGACAAAGGTGTAGTGGAGTTTCCAAAAGACTAGTAGAAGTGCTAGGCATATGTTACCCCCAGTCAGCCGTCCCTGAGAAGAATGGAGCCTGAAGTTTAGTCACCGTTCCGCGATACTCTGATGTAAGTGTTAATTTAGCTATGTATACGTTATATAATAACATTGTTTCTGATACTTTTTCATTCTGGCATATGTGTGGACTTCCTGGGCACACATATGATTAGCCTGGTTTTGTTCTTTAGAAAACCGGGTGTGACAGAGTGGTATCAGAGCGGTGTTGACTGTAGGACGTATGCCAAGTAGCACTGGACGTATTCTAAAACTTATTTTACTATAAAACTATTTTGTCATCCCTTGACTCATTGATTTTGACTATTTTCTCTTCCTTGTCCTGTTGTATCCCCTCCTTGATAGCTTCCTTTGAGCTATTATTTCTTACTCCCTTGGATTTTGTTTTATATTGTTTTTACTAAAAGTTTTCTGATCTTACCTGGTTCAAAGATTCGATGGTTTTTCATCATCTATAATCTGCCATTTAGGATGACCACCATTGTTGAAGAAGCACGTGTAGTACCGATGATGTGATGTGTGCTTGTTTTGCTTGATGTGTTGCTTGTGTGTTGTCCTTGTTCTCGTGTTTTGAAAATGGCTCGGAAGGTATAAGTCTTGAGGAGTAGCTCGATCCATGATAAGTGGGGTAGGTTTTACGTAATACTCCACATGCTGATTTCTACAGTAGTCTGCAATGTTTCTATTATATATTAAGATATGGACATGAGAAATTTATGAAATTTTACTGGGAATAACTAGACTTCTGTATCTTTCCAAACCCACTGGACTTACCTTATTATCTATTATGAGCTAAGAGATATACCTGTTCTAAGTTGGGGTCACTGTGCAGTCTGGAATCCTGAAACAATTTCGGTTAAGTTCAGTTTTTGACTGACTTATTGACAGAATCTGGAAAAGTGTTGTGAATAAAAGTCGTAGATAATTTCATAAGCTTTCCAACCATTTAAAGATCACTTCATTTGGATCTCTGTAGCTCGAGTTATGCCAGATTTACTGAACTGCTAAAATTGGAATTCGGCCAGAAATTTTCTGTATTACTTCCTTATCTTGTATAAGTGAATATATCGTTGGATATCTTTGAATCTCATTGATTTGCCTTGGAATCTTACATTAGAGATGATTATGGTTGTCTAGTATAAAAGGAGATGCAAGTTACTTTGGTGTCCCCTAGTTTCTTTTTCTTAAGGGGGTAGCAAAGTTGTGAGTGTTGCAAGATGAAGGTTTCGTATGTCCTAGTGCTTCACTTGGAAGAAGTGGTTATCTCTATGATTGGAAGTCTACTCATGTGCTAGTGTTGTTTGCTTGGGATCAGTGCTTTGTTGGATCGTCTACAAGAAGCTCGGGTATTCGTCAGGACTGGTCTTCACTTCAAGCTATCATCAGTTGGGAGTTCAACATTCAATTCAACATACTCTATACAAGTTAGCATGGACGACATAGGAAGGAGATGTTGGAAGCCTATAGTTAGTTTCATGAAAACTTAGATGACATCACCCCCATATCAAGTATGTTTAGTAAGTTTTAAGTGAAGGACTTATCATTAGCAGCAAGCCTTAGAGAAAGTGTTGCCTTCAATGACATTGCCAGGTGAACCAAAATCATTGTTAAGTGGGGTAGCATCTGTTGTCAATAACATCAAGTCCTGAATATCTCAAGCGACGAGGCATGAAGAACTAAAGATCAAACTTTATCTTTCTTGTCATCTTTTGGCTATACTCAATCCATGTCTTATATCTCATCAACACGAATCAAAGAAGCAAGAAGACTTGAAGATTAGTGTCATCTATCTCTCTAGTCTCTCTGAATCTCGTTTCTGTCTTATCCTGTCTTTTCAGAACAGTATGTCTTCCTTATTTTATATCTCTATTTTTGGAGGCCCAAAAATCATGGATAAATTCTGGACAATAGTAGACTTCAATATCTTTCTCTGACCGTAAGAACCACCCTGATAGCTATTATGGTTTGGGAATTATGAAAATCACAAGGCGATGCATCTGTGCTGTCAGCAACCTGGAATAGTTTCTGTTGTGTACAGTTTTCGACCACCTTAACTGCAGAATCTGGAGAAGTGTTCTATACGAAAGTTGTAGTAAATTTGATAAGCTTTCCAACGGTATAAGCTACAATATCATCGGATTCACAGAACTCGAGTTATAACTGGATTTCCGCACTGCTATTTTTCTTCTCGCGAGGAAGTGCATGTTACTTGATCTTGGATATGCTCATGAGTCTCTTTGAGATGATAGAAAGACATGATGGTAGTTATCACTCAGAAACATGCAATCTAACATTGGTGTTCTCCAATTGATCTCTTCTTAAGATGGCTTGTTGAATTAAAGACGATACAAGATGGAGGTTTATATGTTCTATTCCGTCACTTGGAAGCATCAGCTATCTACATGGTTGCAAAGTCACTATCAAGCGTCGGTATCTTTTCTTAGGGTTGGTAACCTGTTAGAATATCTACAAGAATCGTAAGGGTCTAAAGGTGATATTTACAAAGTTGGATTTGAGCTTATGGCATCATCATCATTAGATAAGAATTGATCAGAGAAGAGTGAAGACTTGCAGATCAATTTTATCCTTCTCCCTAGTCTCTTCAAATCTCGGGACGAGATTCCTGTTAAGTGGGGTAGAATTGTCACACCCAAAATTTTCTATTTTTGGGTTGTGCGGGAAAAACGCTAAATAAAATAAATTATTTTAATATTTGAATAAATTTATTAGATAAGTTAAGTTGTTGCTAATTAAATATAGAAAATTGTGGTTTTAAACTTTTTCATATTAATTTAATAATGTGGTGTTTGTGTGATGCTTGTCTTTGGTGTTGGTGAGTGCTATTATTTTCAAAATACCGTAGGACGACGTTTACTTCTCATCGGAAAACTTTTTGGTATTTTCTGGATCCAAAATTCCAATTTCCGTGAGCTTAATCTTTTTCCTTGATCTCTTCATCCATCTTTTCATAAGCTCCAAATACTTTATTTGGGTTCCTCATGTTCCATAATGTCTCTAGAAAATTTCCTCGAATTTTCGGAGTTTTCGGAGTATTTTTCGCGGCTTAAATAATAATTCTGGACTTTTCTAGAATTATTTTATCCACGAAATTAATTAATTCCGAAAATAATAAATATCTCATTTTCCACCAAAGCTTGTGTGCAATAATCTTAAATGTCCATTCATTTATTTACTAATGGGCTTTAATAATTAATTAGGCCTATTAGTAAAGATGGAGGGTGCAACGTCAATTAGCACCATATCGCTAGTTGACGTGAAGGTGGAGAGTCTTCCTCCCAATATATATGTCCGGCCTGCCTGCTAGCCCTGTTTTCCAAGCCCTATGCTACCGCCGCTATTGCCGCTGCCGCCGCTGTTGTCGCCGCCGCCGCTATTGCCGCCGCCGCTGTTGCCGCCCGCCGCCGCTGTTGCCGTTTGCCGCCGCTGTCGTCCGCCTGATCGAGCTAGATCGCTGCCAGGGTCACAAGGACAAATTCTGCATCCACTCAATTGCCGTCAAGACGGCTCTCAAATGCGCTGCTCTGTCAGCGAGGCTGCCCAATGTTGATGCGTTCCTCACCGGCTCGGCTGCGCTAGTGTCTCACCTGTCACCTCACCCAAATTGTGTCCACAGAATGCCGCCGCCGCATCTCTGTTCAAGACGTGGCCAAGATGTCTGGATTGCTGGGAGAAACCACTCAGGATGAAGAAGTCCAAGGATCATATGGATCTTGCTGCTCCCATGCCGATACAATTTGCAGCTGAGGCACACGTTCACACTTTCGATCCCGAGCCTGAGCAAGCAGTCATCCCCATCGTCATCTGTCCATTAGCACGAAAAGATATTGTTTTCCTTCCCCATGATATTGGAGTCAAACGTCATGCATACATGGAGATTAGCTGAAGCTTTCGTCAACGTGCCGCTGGCCACCGCGTCCAATCGTCGCGCCACCGTGTCGAGTTCTCGCGCCGCTGACTCTGCACATTAATATGAACAGACGAGCTAACAGTTGATCCGGCGCGGATCGAGCGCTGCCGACTACCCCTACCCAGCACCGATGGTCACGCACAGCGAGGGGCTGGACGCTGCAGAGAGATTGAAGACTGGGTTCCGGACGTTTAAAAAGAACGTCTACAATCAGAACCCAATGTTGTTCGGCCAGCTCAAGTCTGCCCAGTCGCCGAAGTACATGGTGTTTACATGCTCTGACTCGCGTGTTTGTCCATCAGTGACCCTTGACCTAAAGCCAGGAGAAGCCTTTACTGTCCGTGATATTGCCAGCCTGGTCCCAGCCTACAAGCAGAATGTGCACTGCAATATCGGTTCAGCCATCGAGCCCTAGCTCCGTCCGATGCCGTGGCGACCCTCCGCTTGAAGTTTATCCGATCTCGCCGAGCAGAGCCATCTATCACCAGCATGCAAGCAAATGACCACGTCCATGATCAATGGTCAGCCCAGCTTCCTTGCCCCATTATTATCTTTGTTGTAAATACTGTTAACGTCATGCTTGCATTGTTTAGACGTAATCCACGGCGTAGCGTAGCAGCAGCAAATATCACGACACATGTTTAATTATTTTCTTTGCACAGATAAAGTTTAACTTGCTTAATATATAAATTACGTGACAATACTTTATCAAATAAAATATGATTAGCTTTAACTCAATTAATATTACTGGTTGTTGATTATAATTTGTTTAGTTTAAATGTAAAACATGAGATGGTTTGATTAGTGCTTGTATATGTGTCAGATTATATAAATTATAAATATTTGATTAGAATAATTAATGTTTATGCCATGTTCCTTTAAATTTAAAATAACATAGGTTCATGCGTCGGCATTTTCTTGAAATGTTAACTCGATTAATATTCACATTAATATGTTTTTATTTATAAATTGTTCAGTAGATGCAAGTTGTGGTCATCCAATAATAGAACCGCCCGTCCATCTGGTTGCCCAGTTTTGCTTAACTAGCTTGTTGACATCATCATTATGTCACACTCACTTTATTGCCGTTTTCCTTTAGAAAAACAAATCCCGAAATACAATAGAAATATGTATACACATACAATCCTGTTTAGGCTATATCTTTCACGTTTTAACTCCGATTTGACCTGTTCAAGTTGCGTTAGGTTCGTATTTGCGAGCTCTACATGTTAGTATAGCTGTACAGTAGGTTTGAGAAATTTAATTTTCGAGTTTATATTAAAGTAATTATTTATCTATAGGAAATCTTAGAAAATTCATAACTTTCACGTTTTAAATCCGAATTTCGTGATCTTTACGTCTGTGTGATCGTAGTAACGTGTAGAATAGTTTTGTAAGCTTTCCTAAATGTGTTTTCTACTGTTGGTGTACTGTTCTAATTGTATCTTTTGTTTGCTTCGTGTATGTTTGCTCGGAATGTTTGTATGTTGATGCTTGGTGATCGAATTTAGACGGTGAGCAGTACTACGACGATTAGGAGTATTATTTTGAGCCAGACCAGCAGTATCTATTGGAGAACTTTAATCAAGGCAAGTATAACATGGGACCATCCTTGTTACCTATTCACTGAAATTATCATACATATGCATGTGTTTTCCTTGGCAACCATAGAGATTATAACTTAGCTATTGATATCTTGATTCCTTGTCACCTATGGGTTGTGCATTTGGGTAGCTATTGCTAGTGCTTAATTATGAACAATGATCTTGTAATTTGATTAATGGATTAAGCAACCAACCATTAAGATGATTTTATTACTGTTGAAAGGGGGCTAGAGCAAGGGGTTATATTGTTGCTCTGGTTTCTCTCCATAAGGACTTACCTGTAAGTGATAACCGGGATATACAGTACAGCTGTGAGGGCTATATGGCTCTGGCTCTAGTTGTTCAAGAGACCTTTTCTAGCTTGTTAGTGGTTACCTTAAATGGCGTAAGAATGGCTTGACACGTTGGGTGTAGTGCGAGCCCCTGGCCTAGTGTGTATAGGCTGCGGTTGTTGTGCCACAGGGAAGGGGGGTTCTACATCTGCCTGCCGAGTGAATCTAATGGCCCTAACTTGTTAGACGAACTTTTGAATGGCTTTATATAATTTCCGGTGTTTTGGGGAGTCGCGAACCCATGCATTTGGAAGTTATGACTTACAGTGAAAGTGTACACCTCTGCGCAGAGTTAAAAACTGGTATACTAGACGTGCTCACGGATACGAGCGGCCTTGGGGATTCTTACAGAATAGTTGATCACCATTGTTATATCATGTTTAATTAATTTTGTTACTATTATGCTCATGTTAATGCTATTCATTATCCTTATTACAATTGATCATTGGTTCATTAATAGGAATTGGAATACCTTGATGCTACTCAATTGCTAATTATATGATGACTAAAAGCTAAACGCAGTCAAACAGTGTCTAGCCTTTTTGAGCCTCATGAACCCTGTGTTATACTTGTTGAGTTCGACATGGACTCACTCTTGCTATTTCCCCCACACTCCAGTGTGTAGTAAGATGCTACTCGGACGAAGGACAAAGGTGTAGTGGAGTTTCCAAAAGACTAGTAGAAGTGCTAGGCATATGTTACCCCCAGTCAGCCGTCCCTGAGAAGAATGGAGCCTGAAGTTTAGTCACCGTTCCGCGATACTCTGATGTAAGTGTTAATTTAGCTATGTATACGTTATATAATAACATTGTTTCTGATACTTTTTCATTCTGGCATATGTGTGGACTTCCTGGGCACACATATGATTAGCCTGGTTTTGTTCTTTAGAAAACCGGGTGTGACAATATGCAACAAACATTAAAAGATGGTTTTGATTAATGTTTAAAGGGGATTAGAGTATGGGGGTTACTTTTGATGCTCTAATTGCTCTCCATAAGGACTCATCTATAAGCGATAATCCGGGATTTACAGTACAACTATGGGGGCTATATGGCTCTGGCTTTAGTCATATAGAAGGACCTTTTCTAGCTTGTTAGAGGTAACCTTTTTGGCGTAAGAACGGCTTGACGAATCGGGTATAGTGCGGCCTCTGTCCTTATGTGTATAGGCTGCGGGTTATTGTGCCATTTGGAAGGGGGGCTCTACATCTGTTTGCCAAGTGAATCTAATAGCCCTAACTTGTTAGACGAACCTTCGAAAGACTTCATAGTGTTTACCCTGCCTGCTCACCTTGGTAGTGTTTTGGGAGTAATTAACCCGGGCATTTGGGTAACACAACTCACAGTAAAAGTGTACAACCTCTGCAGAGTGTAGAACTGTTATAACAGCCGTGCTCACGGTCACGAGTGGCCTTGGACCCTTATGGAATAGTTGAATAATTGTTAATGGTTATGTTTTTGCTATTCATTAATCATTTCACATGGATCATATGTTTATTGTTTACATTGAGACATTTTGATGCTATTAATATGTTAAAATCATGCTAATTAAAAGCTACATGCTGTTAAACAAATGTTATGCCTTTTTGAGCCTCATGAACCCCATGTTACACTTGTTGAGTATGAGATGTACTTACGCTTGTTTATTTTTCTTACTTGGATAAAAATCCCGGATGAGTAATAGATGGAGGTAATAGTGACTACTACGCCTACTTCCCTGAAGATTACTAGTCTTGCTGTCAACCAGTCAATGTACCTGTGACTGGAGCTACCACGAGAGTTATTTATTTATACTTCCGCTACATTTGTGTTAAGACTATGTTTTAAATATTGTGATGTAATAACATTTGTGATGATACTTCCGTTATAATTTGTGAACTTATGTGTGATTGATCTCTGGGCACACATAAGGGTATGCACTCCATTTGGTCGTTAAATGGGTGTGACATAAACTGTGTAGAACAATTTTTGCAACCCAAAAATAATTAACAATAATGTTGAATGAAAGTTAAGGCAATAACTATGTTGTATCACTTAGGGTTCTAAACCAATTTTTATCCTTCTTGCCTCAAGTGGCAGCTCCGGCGCCGGAGGTGGAGATGAGTCGCGGGATTGATGACTGGTATACAACTCTCCCCTATTAGCTTATATCTAGGTAGATTTACCATGTACCCTTGTTCAGTGGCGGCTGCGGCGGCTTCATCTTGGTCTCTGATGACCTCCGGTGTGGTTCCTCGTATGGACAAGATGAGGTACGTGGTGTTGGTCCCGGTGGCCTTCTATTGTCGGCTGGTTCTTTTGCCCCTACAGGAGGTTTCTGGAGACAGTGGAGACGTTGAAGCCTTCTCTAGAGATGGTTCTGTGTGATTTGTCTTTTCCTTGCTCGAGAAATCGGGTTGGTTGCCTTCCCCTAGGGTTGCTTTTGTCGCTGGGTGTTTCAGGGTCACCGGTGGTGCTTGTGGCGTCCAATCCCGTACTCTTGGCGAGGATATGGCCACTGGCCATCATTTGCTCGGGCGTTCAGCGTTTAAGGTGCAAATCTTGTTATGTGCCGATTGATGCAGCTTCAAAACCTGTATGTTGCTTCTTTGGAAGCTTCTTTGATGAGGTGGGATTCAGCTTCAAGCTGCAAGCTCGGCATTCGTTTCAACGTCGAGTGGTGGCTTCGTTCTCTAGCGACAAAGGCAACTGGGAGATCTATGCAAGGACCAGGATGTAATTTTTATTTTATTCAGGGGTGTCTTTGTAAGGATGTATGTGTAATATTTCATATCAATCAATAAAATGCAACTCGGTTTTCTCAAAAAAAAAATACTTGGTCCAGGCTCCACGATGACTTCTCCATGGAATAGATAGTTAGTCCGGCCAACGTCTAAGATTTTCAACTTCTCATTTTTTGATACTAACTTATCTCAATAATACGAAAAACAATTTAGCAATTAAGTTAGCATTTTCACAAATACTTTTAAGGTCTTTCTCATCCATCTCACCACGTCATTGAGTGCTAATATATATGCAAATGAGACTCATACTTAGTGGCACTAGATAACCGTTGCAACTAAAAGATTTCCCCTCTTTATAGTACAGCTATCCTAAATCCAGTCAAGCACTTCTCTACTCAACTTAAACCGGTGAATTGAAAAGCCCTATAGGTTATACCTTTGTCTTGCGCATTCCATTCCAATTCCTCCAAGTGTCGATGCAACGCATACATTGACACGATCAACAATGATATGATCCACTCCATATCACCACGTGATCGCATTAGTTCATCGATCTTGACTCCACTTGCTCTTCATCGTTGCCTCGGTCCATGGGCGCTCATCGATCTTGACTCCACTTGCTCTTCATCGTTGCCTCGGTCCATGGGCGCCAAGCTACCACAACTTGCCCTTCACGCTTGCAGCCGGTCCATCAAGCCAAGTCATGTCTTGATCTTCACCATCTTAATCACATGACTCAATGTCACGTCTCATGTACAATGAGCTCCATCAACACAATCACCCGTGGACTAATCTCCTGTGTATCTCACATAACCAGTCCAGCTAATATTGTCACTCAATTACCAAAACCCTTCCACCGGCCCTCCTCGACAAGCTCCTCCAGTCCTTTGATGATGTCAACACACAACAAGACGGAGGCTCTCCACCCCGTCGGCCTACTCGAGCCTCTTGATGTGCCATTGCAGTTGTGGACAGACATCTCAAGGAGTTCGAGGCCCGCTTCCCTAACTTCTAGCTCGAGGACGAGTTGTAAGGTTTACCAGAGGCGTGGTAGGGCTAGTGGCTCCGGCAGTACGCGGGTACGCGGTCACCGCCCCTTGCCCGCGCCTAGTCGCGGCTCCATAGCGCAGTTAGGCGCTCCTAGCTTTCAGGGATATTTCCTATTATTATTCATTAGATTTGTTAAAGATATTATTTGCTTAAGGTTAGTTGAGTTTGTTAGGATTATGGGTATAAGTTTGGAACACTGAGATCTTAATAGATTAAGCTTGGGATTAGACTTTATCTCCGTTCCCATCTACTCGAAGGCGCTGAGCACGGCGCCTGTAGGTGGCAAGCGCGGCTAATACAAGCTGCGCCCTCCAACCTTCCGCCCGTCTCAGGTCCGGAGGTCCTAATAACAATAGCCATACCGATAACCTGTTTGATACACAACTTTATCAATCCTCAAACAAAGATGTAGGAGGGGTGCCAGAGGCCCTTCGATGTGCCAAAATGTCTCTCAGAGCAAAGCTGAGATGGCCAAGTCCTCCCAGCCAGAACATAGTGGCACTTCGAGCACCGGATGATTTGCCAGTCAACGGCATGGAACTTTCACTCAGCTTAGCGTTCAAAAAAAAAACTTTCACTCAGCAGGTCAACCCCTCTCAGTCAGGAAATATTGGCACTACCAACACCAGCGGACTACCGTAACAGGGTCTTACCACATGATGATGTGAAAGTACCAGTAGGTCCTGCTGGTTTCTTTCGTTTGCCGACAGATTCGTTTCCAAGAAATGAGATGGCCTCAAGGGACGGCTATGGTTCAAGGTTCAGTTTGACCTCCATGAGTCCACCCTACGTATGGTCAAGCTACCGTGCTGATCATATTATGCCAGCTCTGTCCTTTTCTCACTATGGTTCTGGGTAGTCACTGGATCCATACTATGATCCTCCAAGTTCCATGTTGCTATCCATGCCCACTGCTGGTGGGCGTAGCGTTCCTGTGTCAGATTTCAGAATTCAGAATAGGGGATGGTTCCTTCCTCCGAGAAGTTCCACGGCCTGGCAACTTGCGACTATTAGGGTGATGCCTTCTGGAGACACAACTACACACTCCCAGTATGGTCATGGTTAGGGGAACTCTCAGAAAGGTCAAATGTATCTGTTCAAGCTTTGAAAAAACTATCAAAATGTTCAAATGTACCTGTTCATGCTTCGAATCTCACGTCAGTGTTGGTATTAGATGCCATTTTGTTGCATCGATTTTGCCTAAGGTTTGGTAGTGATGTATACCATGTAGTGTGGAAACTAAGAACAAGTTCTGTTTGTAAGCAGTATTGGTGTTTGAAATATTATTCCGTCTGTCCGATGTGAGTTATGATAAGGTACTAGGTTGGCAACGTCCTATTCCTATGAACAAACATTTGCAGAGAGAAATATGCAAGAAACGGGCAAAGACACTGCTCTGAAGTGTGCAATCTTCTGAATCCTTTTTCTTTGGTTGTACACATCCATCCTCTTTTCATGGTATTTAAGGGTTCTGATCTGTTTTTTTTTCTGTCATATATCCCTGTATTTTAGGTGGCAAACTTGAGTTTTCAGTGATGGCAAAGGCTCTCTTGCTTCTGAAGCTATCTTTGTTTCCCTGCTCATTATAACACTACTTTTTTTAGGCATGTTTGGTATCATCATCATTACCATCATAACCCTCCCAACACTCTGGGTGATCTTCATAATGATTCCACCAAAAGTCACTAAACCATTGTACTGATAACAGGAATATAAAAGTATGTAAAAAAAATTCTGGCACGCTGTTCAAATGTTCAAATGAAATGTCGATAAGGTTTTTGTCTCTGAAAGGATTGCAATGACACATTACACTGATTAATAGCTAAACTATTAGTTCTTCCTTATGCTTCATTAGTCCTCACGTCTCAGAATTTCAGAATTAACAGTCTCGGACTCCATCCATGGTTTATGTTCCCTAAAGAATGGCAGGTCGAGAGCTATTGATATCATATCACAATAAACACGATGTTCATTAAAACTTATCTTTGTTGATTAGAGTACTTGCTCAGTTGCTGCCGTCTTGCGGGCGTTTGGCCTTGCTACAACATGCAAATGAGGGCACAGAGGCCTTGGTGCCCTAGTCTCCATGTCGAATCCTCGCACACAGACATATCCTGCGTAAGACAGCCACAGTTTACTTGTTTGGTTCAGAAATTCATTGTGGAGTTGAAGCCTAGAAACTGTTTCCGTTCATGACCTTTGTGTGTATGAAAAGTAAGTTTATGAGTAAGCATACACATCAATTCCTTTGTCTCTGCATTCATATTGGCAGTTTTTGTTCTCTAGCATTATCATTCCACTATTACAAGATGCCGCTACTATCCTCAGGTTATCTTAAAAAACTTAGATGACTACAGATCAATCATGTAGCTGACTATGAACGGTTTCCTTCATCACTGAATAGTCACCATGTGACAATCATGAGAATCTTGTATAACTAGTGAAACACTGTAAACTGAGATTGAATACACTATGGTCCAGAATACTGGTCTATCACAGGATCTGCATTCTGCAGAACTGTGTGATGACAATTGTCAAGATGTTTCCTAGGAATAGAATGTCATGACAGAACAAAAGAAATTATTTTCATACCCCTCCAGAAGCATTGTTGTATTTCTTCTGTAGTTAGACCTACATAACCAAAACAACTGTAGTTAGTACCAATACAAATATAATTTCAATGAATTGTTTATGCAAGGGAGACAACCTCTGAATATGGTAGGAACTGAAGTCCCAAAGAAGACCATGCGCCTTTGCAAGTTCCATAGCTGCACCCTTTCCACATGGATTGGGTTGTGGCTAGTTCTGTGGTCAGCAAATACCTGTATGGACAGATACAGAGTCACAAGTGTCGGAATATAAGTGAATTGTCCACCTCTCCCCATCAGTTTAATCTTTTGGATTGAACTGGTTGAGGTCTTGAGTTCTGGTCGGTGCATGCAACTCAATAACAAGAAGTGTGTCCATTGAGACACGAGGCTTAGGAGCAGTACTAGTAAGACACTAGATGTCATTCTGTTTACCTCATTGACTTGAAAGTAAGTGCCATTAAGTGGGAAACTACCCCTCATAGCTGTTCGACAAGGAACCTATTCATGTTCCAGTAATTTATCATCAGATGAAACATGCATGGAATTTCTGTAACAATAGGCATTAGCTATACTATGAGCTGTCCATATTATCTAGCCAAAAAATGCATGTTTAGCTCAACATGTCAAAATATATGTTGCTCTTCTTTTTGGAAGTGAATATTATGAACTAATTGATCATACTCTGAGGTCTAAACTAAACTGTAGGTATATATATATATATACAGCAAAAAGGGACAATTTGCTAGGTACAATTAAAGGATGAGCTTGGGCCACGTATGCACAGAATATCAATTTTATTTCATGATTCCCATGATCTTTGTTGTGCTACATAGCAACTAGGGCAAAAATAAACAGTTACTTCAGCTAAATCATATTCAGATCGGTTATTGCTAGGTTATAGGATTCTGTTACCAGAATTGTGCCTCTAACATATCCAGATTGGTTTTCTTTCTCTGCAGTACAATTGTGGCACATTTCATTATTGCATAAATCGCCTCCCATTTGAGGGTCACAGCATGGTTTTAGTGTCTTGGTTATTTCCTTTATTCCATCTGCAAAGTAGTCATAAATTAGTGAAAATGAACTTGAGTGTGTACCCCATGCACTCAAAGAGAAATAAGCTTGCCTGGTGTCAAGATGGCCAATAAGTACGGGGTAGGATCATCAGGTTCCCGTTGGTCAAGTCCTAGCTGTTAATCAATTGCTGGATCAGGAACTATAGTTTGAAATGCTTAAAAAAGAAACGGCACCATCTCACCTTTTGTAAAAATGGATGTGCATCTGGAAGCTCATACCTGCAAGCACATAAATTGCAGGTAAAGAATAAATCTTCCAGATGCATGGTATTATTTACCACAATCAATAACAATGTTAAGTCTAAAGTGGTGCATGTCAAAGCTAAGCAAAAGTGCACTATAACTATGAAAAGGCCATATTGGTAAAAATTAAGGGTGAAAGCTTGAAAAATTAAGGAATGCTCTATATCCTCTAGAAAATGTCAAAGTTTATTTGATCGGATTTGAGAGGTGCAGAAGACACCAATGTTTTCAAACCGTCTAGTTGGACCCGGTCGACCTGGGACCGACCAGGACGATTAATCACAATTAATCGCGATTAATCGGACGACTTGTATAGGTCGACAGTACCCCTGATCGGTCACCTGAGACCGACCAGGACGATTAATCGCGATTAATCGGACGACTTGAAAACATTGGAAGACACCAATATTTAGTCTTGCCTTTTCACTACATATGATAAATCATGTGTAAACAATGTCTAAGAGTTCCAAAGCTGAATTTTTATCGCAGATGTGTAGTCTCCCGCACAGTTCTTTGTAAAAAAAGAGAAGTTCTACCTTGAAACTTCATTCATAGAGGACACTCTCTACCCAATTTTATTGTACATTTTAGAGATTTTCCTGGAATACGTTAACTCTGATTTTTCATGCGTTTTCACCTGATATATGCCCAAACAGAACTAATTCACCACTTACACATAGTGTTCTGTTCGAAGCCTATGCACATTCTTTAGTTTCGGTACTGGAATCAAAGCTGCTTCAGTGTTAATAGCAACCAATGCTTTCGCAATATCATCAGACTGGACTTCGTTATTGCTTTCTTTAATGCAATTCTCCAAGTTCTGTGCAAAAGCTTCCATGTTAAGCTTTATTGCTTGGATTTCACCGTCTTCATAAAAATCTTCAATATCATTTTCTATGGTTTCTGGTGGTCCTTCCTCTTTTGGACTTGCAGGCTCCTCAATTATTGGCTCTGAGTTATTAGGAAGAAACTCCCTTGCATGGATACTCCCCTCAAGGCGAGGCAGGTGAGTCGAATTCATAGTGTGCATGCTGCTATTCCGGAAAGCAAATTGATTGCTGAACTGCACTAAGCTTTTCTCCTGAGGAGCAGGAAGTGCAAGCCTTGCACTTCATTCCAAATACAATAAAAGAAAACAACAAATAGTCAATATTCAGTTAAACAAAAGTAAAACTCCTGAGCAAGATCAACTGAAGTAGCTAATATGCTTGAGATGCATACAAAATAGATACAGTTGTGTAGTCTGTGCATAAGGACCTATCGATTCACAACTCCAAGTGTCACATGGAATCAAATTGACCCTGAGGGGTGCGGGCACAGTGCTCTTTTCACCCTGAGCTAGTAGGATATATTGTCATATTGTTTTAGTGGAGGTAATTCCAGTATCTCTCAGCCAATGGAAGTGGGGCACCCATGACCCATCACAAGGCTTTTGTGTGCACACTGTGAAAGCTAACTATGCAGGCCAGTTGGTGGGTCTTTAAGTTCAGCAATTGCCCCCACAAAGCTCTTTCCTATGAGTGTAAGCTACTGTGGCAGTATGGTTGAAGGTGTACAGAAAGTGTAACAGTACCTTGCAAAAGCACTTGCAAAATGCTTGCACTCACTCCTCATTGGGCATGCATTGCAATTTGGCTTGCTTTTGGTACAAAAGACCTGCATGGTTGATTGGAAAAAGGTCTTTATATATATACATATAAAAGCCTCTTATTTTGGGATTCAACATTCAAGTCTGAGCTGAGGCAATAAGAGAAAAATAGAAATATCTACAAATCTTGTAGATTAAGACCTTAAAGTTCTATAACAAATATAATTACATATTAATCGTAGGAATTATGGTCTTATAGTAAGCACAATTTTATTTTAAGGCATTACAGTTATATAATGAATACACAACTGTGAAGTCATATTTGGTTGTACAAATGCACAACCTATTCAGCTAGTTTCAGAAGACAGATGCTCATTAAGTACCTTTCCAAATGTAATCATCTGATAATGTAGCTCATACCTGTGAAAATTTGATAATATTGGTAATTATTACTTGTGGAACTTGTGTGTGTGTGTGTGTAAAAATTAAGGGTGAAAGCTTAAAAAGTTAAGGAATGCTCTATATCCTCTAGAAAATGTCGAAGTTTATTTGATCGCATTTGAGAGGTGCAGAAGACACAAATATTTAGTCTTGCCTTTTCACTACATATGATAAATCATGTGTAAACAATGTCTAGAAGTTCCAAAGTTGAACTTCTATCACAAATGTGATAGTCTCCCCCACAGTTCTTCGTAAAAAAGGAGCTATAAGTTCTACCTTGAAACTTCTTCATTCATAGAGGACACTCTCTACCCAATTTTTTTTGTACATTTTAGAGATTTTACTGGAATACTTAACTCTGATTTTTCATGCGTTTTCACCTGACATATGCCCAAACAGAGAACTAAATCACCACTTACACATAGTGTTCTGTTCGAAGCCAATGCACATTCTTTAGTTTCGGTACTGGAATCGAAGCTGCTTCAGTGCTAATAGCAACCAATACTTTTGCAATATCATCAGACTGAGTTCGTTATTAAGTTCGTTATTGCTTTCTTTAATGCAATTCTCCGAGTTCTGTGCAAAAGCTTCCATGTTAATGTCACACCCATTTAACGACCAAATTGAGTGCATACCCTAATGTGCGCCCAGAGATCAATCACACATAAGTTCACAAATTATAACGGAAGTATCATCACAAATGTTATTACATCACGATATTTAAAACATAGTCTTAACACAAATGTAGCGGAAGTATAAATAAATATCTCTCATGGTAGCTCCAGTCACAGGTACATTGACTGGTTGACAGCAAGACTAGTAATCTTCAGGGAAGTAGGCGTAGTAGTCACTATTACCTCCATCTGTTATCCATCTGGGATTTTTATCCAAGTAAGAAAAATAAACAAGCGTAAGTACATCTCGTACTCAACAAGTGTAACATGGGGTTCATGTGGCTCAAAAAGGCATAACATTGGTTTATCAGCATGTAGCTTTTAGTTAACATGATTTTAGCATAACAATAGCATCAAATTGTCTCAATGTAAACAATAAACATATGATCCATGTGAAATGATTAATGAATAGCAAAAACATAACCATAAACAATTATTCAACTATTCCATAAGGGTCCAAGGCCACTCGTGACCGTGAGCACGGCTGTTATAACAGTTTTACACTCTGCAGAGGTTGTACACTTTCACTGTGAGTCGTGTTACCCAAATGCCCGGGTTAATTACTCCCAAAACACTACCAAGGTGAGCAGGCAGGGTAAACACTATGAAGTCTTTCGAAGGTTCGTCTAACAAGTTAGGGCCATTAGATTCACTCGGCAAACAGATGTAGAGCCCCCCTTCCAAATGGCACAATAACCCGCAGCCTATACACATAAGGACAGAGGCCGCACTATACCCGATTCGTCAAGCCGTTCTTACGCCAAAAAGGTTACCTCTAACAAGCTAGAAAAGGTCCTTCTATATGACTAAAGCCAGAGCCATATAGCCCCCACAGTTGTACTGTAAATCCCGGATTGTCGCTTATAGATGAGTCCTTATGGAGAGCAATTAGAGCATCAAAAGTAACCCCCATGCTCTAATCCCCTTTAAACATTAATCAAAACCATCTTTTAATGTTTGTTGCATATTCCTATAATCAATTTACATGATCATAGTCCATGTTTAAGCACTAGCCATACTACTCAATGCATCACAATAGGTACCAAAGTATAGGATCAATCACTAAGTCATCCTTAACAAGGAATAAATGCATAATGATATTAATTGCATAAGGTGAATAGGACAACAAGGATAATCCCATGCTATACTTGCCTTGCTCAAACTAGTCCTGAAGATCTTGCTCGTAGTAAGGCTCTTGATCTCCAACGAATTGCTCACCGTCTATACTCGATCAACCAAAAGCATCAACACACATCCATAGGCAATCATGCATAGACAAATAAGACTATAATTAGAACAGTACACCATCAGTAAGAAAATAAGATAAAAAGTCTTTAAAACGAATCTACAACTCGCTAGGATCACACAGACGCGAAGATCACGAAAAACGGAGCTAAAACGATAAAGTTATGAATTTCCAAAGATTTCCTATAGAAAAATAAATACTTTAATAAAAACTTGAAAATAAATTAATCCAAACCTACTGTACAGTTGTATAGTTACATAGAGCTCGCAAATATAAATCTAACGCAATTTGAATGGATCAAATCGGAGTTAAAACGAAGATTCTACGACTAAAACAAATTGAATGGCAAAACTGTAAATATCAGAAAGTGTATTTTTCTTTTTCTGAAACAAATTACGTTTTCAATTAATCAAAACGTATTTTCCAGTTTACGCTTTGGACCGCAGGTTCGATAACACAAAAGTTCAGGGTCTCTTTTACAAAAGTTCACACGAACCGGTAACTTCTATTTACATCCGTTGGATTCAAATTGGACGGTCCAGATTGGATCGGGGAAGATCCGGCGGCGCTCCGGCCGGATTCCGGCCCGACGGCGACTCCCCGCGGCGGCGCCATGGCCGGGAAACGCCATCTTGCTCTACGGTGCACGAAAACTCGAACGGAGAGCACCTGCGGGTAGACAACTCGAACGCGAACTCACCTAGGGTAAAACCGTAGGCGAGGATGAAGTGAAGAACGCGTGCGGCTCGGAGGGGCGGACGGTGGAGGCGGTGGTGCTTGCGGTGGCGGCGCTAGACGGCTACGGCTGCTCCAAAAGGGATGAGATGGGGCAGAACAATGCGGGGGTCTCGTTTTATAGCCCGGAGGCATCGGTAAATAAGGAAAGAACGAAGATGCGCGGTGGATTTGATTCACCGAATCGGAGAAGAAAGAGAGAAGACGGTGCGGAGCCGGAGGAAGAAGAAAGGAAGGTGGAAGGAGACACTGACAAGCGGGCCCCTCGTGTCAGCGACTTAGAGCGGGGAACGGCCGCGCGCGCGAAGACGGGCCGGCTGGCCGCGACCGGTTGCTGGGCTCGGCCCGTGAAGAAGAAGGCGGCGCGGGAGTAAGCGGGCCGTCGCGGTGGGCTGAGGCGATGGGCTGCAGAAGGAAAGCGGCCCGAGAGCAGAAAGAGAAGAAAAATTCCTTTTCTTTTCTTTTTCTAATTTTTCAAATTCATTTTTCAAAAGATTTTCAAATCAAATTTGAATTTGATTTAAACCACTCAATACAAAACTTCAAATGCAGCAGCATGAATGCTCAATCATGTTTCTACACTTATATTTGATTTTAAATTTATAAAAATTATTCTTATTCTAAATTTGCATGCTCACAAAAATATAAAAATCGTATTTTTCCTATTTTTCTTCTTTTCAAATTTTTAGGGTGTTACAATTCTACCCCCTTAAAATGAATCTCATCCCGAGATTCGACCGATGCTTACTCAAACAGTTGCGGGTAGGTTTTTCTCAGATCCTCTTCTCGTTCCCAAGTAGCCTCTTCTGCTGTGTACTGATTCCACTGTACTTTACACATTTTGATTGTTCTACTTCTTGTGACTCTGTCCGCAGTCTCCAAAATTTTAACCGGAAACTCTTCATATGTAAGATCCTCCTTAACAGTGAGCTCCTCTAATGGAATCTGTTTCTCTGGTACTCGTAAACATTTCTTCAATTGAGACACATGGAACACATCATGTACACCTGCCAAACTTTCGGGTAATTTCAACTGATATGCCACTTCACCACGTCTCTCAATGATCTTAAAAGGTCCAATATATCTTGGTGCCAATTTACCCTTCATGTTGAACCTCTTCACACTCCTCATGGGTGACACTTTCAAGTAGACATAATCCCCTACCTCAAAAGTCAACTCCCTTCTGCGAGTATCAGCATAGCTTTTCTGTCGGGACTGTGCTATTTTTAGATTATCTCTAATCATTCTCACTTTCTTTTCAGCATCCTTTAATACATCAGGCCCAAACACTTGACTCTCCCCTGTCTGATTCCAGAACAACGGGGTCCTACACTTTCGTCCATACAGAGCCTCAAACGGTGCCATTTGAAGACTCTTCTGATAACTATTGTTATAAGAGAACTCTGCGTAAGGCAAACTCTTATCCCAGCTAGTACCATATTGCAAAGCACAAGCTCTCAACATATCTTCCAATATCTGATTAATTCTCTCTGTTTGACCATCTGTCTGGGGATGATAAGCTGTACTAAAATTCAGTTTGGTCCCCAACGATTCATGTATCTTTTGCCAATAATGAGATGTAAACTGAGTACCTCGATCAGACACAATCTTCTTAGGTACTCCATGTAGACTCACTATTCTTTCCATATACAACTCTGCCAACTTCGCACTGCTATATGTAGTCTTCACAGGCAGAAAATGAGCAACCTTAGTTAGATGATCCACTATCACCCAAATTGAATCATATCCTCGTTGAGTCCGTGGCAACCCAACTATAAAGTCCATACCAACCTCTTCCCATTTCCACTCGGGTATCTGCATAGGCTGTAACAATTCTGCAGGTCTCTGATGTTCAGCTTTCACCCTTTGACAAGTGTCACACAAAGCAACATACTCAGCAACGTCTCTCTTTAAACCATACCACCAATATTTCTCTTTCAGATCCAAGTACATCTTAGTACTCCCCGGATGTATGGAATAAGCTGACTCATGAGCTTCACACAGAATTGCTCTTCTAACATCCTTATCTTCAGGCACACACAACCTTTTTCCAAACCATAGCGTACCATTATCATCCTTACGGAATCCTAGAGATTTACCTTTCGCTATGTTTTCAGCTATCTCTCTCAACTTTTCATCCTTCTGCTGACCTTTACGGATTTCTTGCTCCAAAGTAGGCTCTAATACTAATTGCACTGCATTGATAGTAAATCCTAAGTTCAGATGCTTGCACTCGGCACACAATTCTTTTGGCATAGGCATTACTTGTATTTCATTTGCATAACTTTCCTACTAAGAGCATCAGCAACAACGTTGGCCTTTCCTGGATGATAATGCACCTCTAGATCATAGTCTTTTATCAACTCCAACCATCTACGCTGCCTCAAGTTCAGATCCGTTTGAGTGAAGATATACCTTAGACTCTTGTGATCAGTGTATATATCACTCTTGTGTCCAATCAAATAGTGTCTCCATATTTTTAATGCATGAACTACTGCAGCTAATTCCAAATCATGAGTAGGGTAATTTAACTCATGCTTCCTCAACTGCCTCGATGCATATGCCACAACTCTACCTTCTTGCATAAGAACACATCCCAAACCCAATCGAGATGCATCACAATAGATAGAGAAAGGTTTATTCAGATCTGGCAAAACTAAGACGGGTGTTGTAGTCAATCTTTTCTTTAATTCCTCAAAATTAGCCTGACACTTCTCGGACCACACAAACTTGGCATTCTTCTCCAACAATGCAGTCATTGGTTTTGCAAGCTTTGAAAACCCCTCTATAAACCTCCTATAATAACCAGCCAATCCCAAGAAGCTACGGATCTCACTCACATTGATGGGTGGTTTCCAGTTCAATACATCTTTCACCTTGCCAGGATCTACTGATATTCCTCCATTTGAGACAATGTGACCCAGATAAGAAACTTCCTTCAACCAAAACTCACATTTACTCTGTTTTGCATATAGTTGATGTTCTCTGAGCTTCTGCAAGACCAACCTCAAATGTTCAGCATGTTCTTCCTCAGTCTTGGAAAATACTAGAATATCATCAATGAATACCACTACAAACTTGTCCAGATATTCCATGAACACCTTATTCATTAAATGCATGAAGTATGCAGGAGCATTAGTCAAACCAAAGGACATCACTATATACTCATACAACCCATACCGTGTGGTAAAAGCTGTCTTGGGTATATCCCTGACACGAATCTTCAATTGATGATATCCCGAGCGAAGATCAATCTTGGAGAATACACAAGCTCCTCTCAACTGATCAAATAGATCATCTATTCTAGGCAATGGGTACTTATTCTTGATAGTAACCTCATTAAGAGACCGATAATCTACACACATCCTCTGAGTTCCATCTTTCTTATCCACAAAAATCACTGGTGCTCCCCATGTTGAAGAACTAGGACGAATAAAACCCTTATCCTGCAACTCCTTAATTTGTTTCTTAAGTTCTTCTAATTCATTTACTCCCATTCTATATGGACGCTTAGCTATAGGTGCAGTTCTAGGTAATAATTCAATAATAAATTCAATGTCACGGTCTGGTGGCATACCTGGCAATTCCTCCGGAAACACATCTGAGAATTCCTCCACAACTGGATCTTCCTGGTTGGCACCATCATTGAGCTGGTTCACTGTAGCGGTCTCTTGTTTCTGCACTTTTACCTCAACCTTGATTCTATCGCCCTTTGGTGTTGTCAGTACAACTGATTTATCCTTACACTGAATCTTTGCTTGTTGTTGCATCATCCAATCCATTCCCAATATAAGATCAATCCCAGCTGTTCTCAAAACTATAGGGCTAACTGTAAACTCTACCCCCTTAAGTTGAGACTAATCGGAAGACAGCGATAAGATGCTGGCATGCTTCCACTAGGTGAGTTTACTAAGATAGGGTTCTTCATGGCACACAAATGGATTCTATGTATTCTAATAAATGATTGTGATATGAAAGAATGTGATGCTCCAGAATCAAAAAGAACAGTGGCGGGAGTAGAGTGGACATCGAACGTACCAAGCATAACTTCTGGCTCCTCCACTGCAGTTTCTTGGGACAAGTGATTCACCCTTCCCGAGTTAGGTGCGGGCTTCTGGTGGCTGCTCTATCTCTGGAGAGTCTGCTGGTGGAGCTTCTCCGGGCAATTATAGGACAAGTGACCTTCTTTTCCATATCGGAAACACCTGTTGGGAGTACTGGGAGCACTAGTCTTCATGGGAGTGTTGTTGGAAGGACCCTGACGCTGTGCTTGATTCCCATTCTGCTGCGGAGGACGTTGGTTGCTATTCTGTGGCTGGAATGGGGGACGTTGCGGGAACTGTCCACGGAATGGGGCCTGACCACGATTCCACTGTCCAGAAGAAGGCCTCTGCTGATTATTCTGTTGAAAGCCAGTACGCGGACGGGTGTTGCTATTGGAGGCTTGTCCCTGTAACCTCTTCCTCTTTGCATCCATTTCCTTGCGCTTGTTATCCACCACGATAGCGCGGTTCACAAGCGTCTGAAAGTTAGGGTAGGTATTGGACATCAACTGCAACTGTAGTCCATCATATAATCCCTTCAAGAAGCGGCGCTGCTTATCATTGTCATTGGCCACCTCATGTGGAGCATATTGTGACAATTGAGTAAACTTGTCACGGTACTCAGCTACAATCATTGACCCTTGGGTCAGGTTCCTGAATTCCTTCGCCTTCAACTCTATCATTCCTTCAGGTATATGGTAGGCCCTGAAGTTCTCTCTAAACTCCTGCCAGGTGACTGCAGGAGCATTGGCAGGACGACCATACTCATATGACTCCCACCAATCCTGAGCTTCTCCCTGAAGTTGCCCAGAAGCGAACAACACCTTCTGTCGGTCATCACATTGTGCAATAGTGAGTTGTTTCTCCACAGCACGAAGCCAATCATCGGCCTCCAAAGGATCAGCAGCATGTGTGAACACTGGGGGACGACCCTTCAAAAATTCACCACGCTTATCACGTGGTTGAGCCCCAGCAACTGGCTGATTTTGCTGATTCTGCACTAGTTGTTGCATCAACTGCGTCTGTACTGCCAACAGTTGCTCGATAGTTGGTGGCGGTGGTGGTGGTGGATTTGGGGGAATGTTTCCACGACCCCTGCCTCTTCCTCTTCCGGCCATCTGCCACCCATAAACATGCAAACTTTAAGAATTCCATGTTATCAACCACTTATAAGATTAAGAATGAGATCTGAAAGTTTTCTGGACGAGTAGCAATATTGACAGTTCAGTATTTCAATCATATCTCGAGCTACAGAAGTCCAAAAGAGGCGTGCTTTATATGGTTGGAAAGCTTATGAAATTATCCACAATTTCTATTCAGACCTCAAGATCAGATTCTGTCGTTAAGTCTATGAAAAATAAGGCGTAACAGAAACTGTTCCACATTCCAGACTGTGTAGAAACTTTAACTTGTGAAAATTATATCTCTCGAACCAGATCAGATAAAAAGGTGATTCCAGTGGCATTTGAAATATGCTTGGGTCTAGTTTCTCTCATAAAAATTTCATAAATGTTGCACAAACCGTTTTTAAACTATAGCAGAAACATTGAAGACTGCTCCAGAAAACAGCAAGGACAGAAACGTGATAATATCAAACCCAACTATTATTCCCTTGACTATTAAACTTATTATTCTTAAGAATGGAACTTGTAGACATGCCTACAAGTCCCGACACTCAAACAAAGATCCAACTCACACATAAGCATAATAATAAAGCAACTAGCACACCAAGGTTCAAACCACACGACAGACTCGACTGACTCAACTGACGTTACTAAGAACGTTCTTATTACATAAAGGACTCCTACTTCCTAAGGAAGTGGCTCATGCTCTAATGTCTCATAAATCTTGGGCAGGTCTTGGTTTGCTCGGAGCTCATCAATGGTTGCCTGGCACCTCTTGATAGTCTTCCCTTGTGCCTTCACCATCTCTTCTAGCTGCAGCTTCCTATCCATCATATCATAGACAAGGTTCACCATCACCCGAGGTAGTGGCTCTAGCTGCACTGGATCTATCATAGCCCATCCAAGGTCGGGGTGTGCACGAGGAAAGAAGCGATGGATGTCATGCTTCATAAGGTTAAAGCGAAGATAGCGGAGACCCATACATGCTTCAAAAGCAGCATCTTCAATGCTATCCTCTATAGTAGCTCGATGTCCCACGTGAGAGAACATCCTATCCAGCTGATATGCCCCCTTGTCTTGCTTATGTGCAAAGATGCTTGCCCTTGCCTTCCAGTACGTGTCCTCCAGTGGATGAGTGTACTCCCAGCAGACGTACTCCACAGCTGGATGCCAATCAGCGAAGTAAGCAGTGAGCATCCCCACTAGGCGAAGATGAGAGACAGCATTCCCTCCATTCCTGTGGTAGATCCTCACAGTCCACCCCATTGGAGGAGGTGGCATATCTTCAGGAGCTTCATGTGGTGGAGACGGGGGTTGTACTCCTCCACTAGCTTCCTCTTCACCATCTTCAATCTCGATGATTTCTGGATCTTCTTCAGGCTCAAGCTCTTCCTGGAGAGGTGCTGGTGCTTGGACTGGTGCTACAGGAACCTTCTCCTGTTCCTGAGGTTCTGGCTCTTGTGGCTCTTCAGTTGCAAGCAGGGCACGAGGTGGGTAGTATCCTCCAGAGCTGATGCGGGCAGTCTTACGGTCACGGGCCATCTACAGAATTTTTAGATGAAGTTAGAATAGAGGCAAAATTTCGTAATAGAATGAGACATAAGAAGCATAAAAATTTATCAAATAACAAGAGCAAGATAGTGAGCATAAAAATAGTGTAAAGATCATACTAAATCGACCATTTCTAGCTAGGCTTGCGTCGTACAGTCAACAAGAGCTTTGATACCAATTTGTCACACCTATTTAACGACCAAATGGAGTGCATACCCTTATGAGTGCCCAGAGATCAATCACACATAAGTTCACAAATTATAACGGAAGTATCATCACAAATGTTATTACATCACGATATTTAAAACATAGTCTTAACACAAATGTAGCGGAAGTATAAATAAATATCTCTCGTGGTAGCTCCAGTCACAGGTACATTGATTGGTTGACAGCAAGACTAGTAATCTTCAGGGAAGTAGGCGTAGTAGTCACTATTACCTCCATCTGTTACCCATCCAGGATTTTTATCCAAGTAAGAAAAATAAACAAGCGTAAGTACATCTCGTACTCAACAAGTGTAACATGGGGTTCATGAGGCTCAAAAAGGCATAACTTTGGTTTATCAGCATGTAGCTTTTAGTTAACATGATTTTAGCATAACAATAGCATCAAATTGTCTCAATGTAAACAATAAACATATGATCCATGTGAAATGATTAATGAATAGCAAAAACATAACCATAAACAATTATTCAACTATTTCATAAGGGTCCAAGGCCACTCGTGACCGTGAGCACGGCTGTTATAACAGTTTTACACTCTGCAGAGGTTGTACACTTTCACTGTGAGTCGTGTTACCCAAATGCCCGGGTTAATTACTCCCAAAACACTACCAAGGTGAGCAGGCAGGGTAAACACTATGAAGTCTTTCGAAGGTTCGTCTAACAAGTTAGGGCCATTAGATTCACTCGGCAAACAGATGTAGAGCCCCCCTTCCAAATGGCACAATAACCCGCAGCCTATACACATAAGGACAGAGGCCGCACTATACCCGATTCGTCAAGCCATTCTTACGCCAAAAAGGTTACCTCTAACAAGCTAGAAAAGGTCCTTCTATATGACTAAAGCCAGAGCCATATAGCCCCCACAGTTGTACTGTAAATCCCGGATTGTCGCTTATAGATGAGTCCTTATGGAGAGCAATTAGAGCATCAAAAGTAACCCCCATGCTCTAATCCCCTTTAAACATTAATCAAAACCATCTTTTAATGTTTGTTGCATATTCCTATAATCAATTTACATGATCATAGTCCATGTTTAAGCACTAGCCATACTACTCAATGCATCACAATAGGTACCAAGGTATAGGATCAATCACTAAGTCATCCTTAACAAGGAATAAATGCATAATGATATTAATTGCATAAGGTGAATAGGACAACAAGGATAATCCCATGCTATACTTGCCTTGCTCAAACTGGTCCTGAAGATCTTGCTCGTAGTAAGGCTCTTGATCTCCAACGAATTGCTCACCGTCTATACTCGATCAACCAAAAGCATCAACACACATCCATAGGCAATCATGCATAGACAAACAAGACTATAATTAGAACAGTACACCATCAGTAAGAAAATAAGATAAAAAGTCTTTAAAACGAATCTACAACTCGCTATGATCACACAGACGCGAAGATCACGAAAAACGGAGCTAAAACGACAAAGTTATGAATTTCCAAAGATTTCCTATAGAAAAATAAATACTTTAATAAAAACTCGAAAATAAATTAATCCAAACCTACTGTACAGTTGTATAGTTACATAGAGCTCGCAAAGATAAATCTAACGCAATTTGAATGGACCAAATTGGAGTTAAAACAAAGATTCTACGACTAAAACAAATTGAATGGCAAAACTGTAAATATCAGAAAGCGTATTTTTCTTTTTCCAAAACAAATTACGTTTTCAATTAATCAAAACGTATTTTCCAGTTTACGCTTTGGACCACGGGTTCGATAACACAAAAGTTCAGGGTCTCTTTTACAAAAGTTCACGCGAACCGGTAACTTCTATTTACATCCGTTGGATTCGAATCGGACGGTCCAGATTGGATCGGGGAAGATCCGGCAGCGCTCCGGCCGGATTCCGGCCCGACGGCGACTCCCCGGGCGGCGCCATGGCCGGGAAACTCCATCTTGCTCTACGGTGCACGAAAACTCGAACGGAGAGCACCTACGGGTAGACAACTCGAACACGAACTCACCTAGGGTAAAACCGTAGGCGAGGATGAAGTGAAGAACACGTGCAGCTCGGAGGGGCGGACGGTGGAGGCGGTGGTGCTTGCGGTGGCGGCGCTAGACGGCTACGGCTGCTCCAAAAGGGATGAGATGGGGCGGAACAATGCGGGAGTCTCGTTTTATAGCCCGGAGGCATCGGTAAATAAGGAAAGAACGAAGATGCGCGGTGGATTTGATTCACCGAATCGGAGAAGAAAGAGAGAAGGCGGTGCGGAGCCGGAGGAAGAAGAAAGGAAGGTGGAAGGAGACACTGACAAGCGGGCCCCTCGTGTCAGCGACTCAGAGCGGGGAACGGCCGCGCGCGCGAAGACGGGCCGGCTGGCCGCGACCGGTTGCTGGGCTCGGCCCGCGAAGAAGAAGGCGGCGCGGGAGTAAGCGGGCCGTCGCGGTGGGCTGAGGTGATGGGCTGCAGAAGGAAAGCGGCCCGAGAGCAGAAAGAGAAGAAAAATTCCTTTTCTTTTCTTTTTCCAATTTTTTAAATTCATTTTTCAAAAGATTTTCAAATCAAATTTGAATTTGATTTAAACCACTCAATACAAAACTTCAAATGCAGCAGCATGAATGCTCAATCATGTTTCTACACTTATATTTGATTTTAAATTTATAAAAATTATTCTTATTCTAAATTTGCATGCTCACAAAAATATAAAAATCATATTTTTCCTATTTTTCTTCTTTTCAAATTTTTAGGGTGTTACAGTTAAGTGTGTATGCCCGCGCGGGGCGTGTAACTCACAGTGTCTGTTGATCAAGTTTACAAAGGCGAGGCCAAAGATACTTTTGTATAGTTTCTAACATAGGATATCTGTGAGAAAGCAAAAAAGAAAGTGGTGGAATCAGATTAAACCGAAATGGCAAAAATCCATAATCCATAAATGACCTAAATGGTATGGACAGTGAAGAACACTTACAGTTCCACAGATGTAACTGTAGAGATTCGGGAAGAGGTTGAATGGGCACCCATCCCAGTCTTACACATATACGACTAACATTGGTGTCAACCTGAGTTGTAAAAGCACTGCTATGTAAATATTAAATTTACTTGAGGTAAATTAAATACTCCACAAACAAGTTGGCGAAGGCTAGATATGAAACCTAACATGAGACACCACCAAAAAGGAAAACAACTTATATAAAAAATAGAAATGCATTAATAATAGTAATATTAATTAATCTAAAAGGCATTGATAAATGCCTAGTTTATGGTTCAAGTATGTGGGTTGCTGATTTCCGCACATCTATCAGAGGACAACAGAAATAAACTTACAGGGAAAGCAAGATGATGCAGTGTGAGAAGACGAACACATTCAACACTTTTAAGCCCCAGTCGAAATATACTTAGTAGGAAATCCCTGACAGCAAACCAAATATATTTTAATAAAAAAACTTGTCACTTGGTAAGTACATCAGGCTCGTAAATGCATGTAGTTTCTTAGAGAATCCTTTGCTGTTTTAGTATAAAAAAAACCCTTTTGTACACTATAAAGTTAGAATTTCACAGAACTTCAATGTTAGTGCACATTGATGAATTTTATATGCTGATTTTCAAATGCTGACATCAAAATGTTGCACCTCTTTCTCTACTTAATTTGCTCATAGATATTAATGATTCTGGTCTAGTATTCATCGTGACTAAAAAAGAAAATGAACAAAAAAACAGCACAAGAAATGTCATCACTGAGAGGTAAGTTGATGTAAACATAGGATCTTACTTCGCTAAGTCTGGGGGAACATGTCTTAGCCACTCAAGGTCAATGCTCCCATGATCTCTAACCAAGCGATTTAGAAAATTCTGTTACACCACCAGATTTACTGTTAGGAAAATTGTAAAACTTCTTATGCTGCGGTAGAAGATATTTTTTATGGTAAAGTCATATAATGATCTCCCTTATGAAAAGTGAGAGAAAAAAGAAAGGCAGAAAATCATGTAACAACACCATTTTTACTGTTAAGAAAATTATAAAACTTATTATGCTGCAGTAGAAAATATGCTTATGGTAAAGCCACCTAATGATAGAACCTTATGAAAAGAGAGACAAAGAAAGGTCTGACTTATCCTTATGTGCATATAAAACTTCAACTGTTTAAACCTAGCTTAACGAATAATTACTAAATCAATCACTCTACCCTCTGAGAGAACAAAAGGAGGGAGGGAGGGAGGGGGGGGGTGAAGATGTCAACCAGATAAAACATTTTGAGTATCTTCTTCAATGTGCCTCTTATAAATCACAGTTAATCCTAGTAACTATTGAACTATTACTTGGATTCGTTTTGCTAAAATATTATTCATCCCCCTTACTCGAATGACTTGAGATATTCTTTGTTCATCTGCACACCTTACTGCTTCCCAATCTACAGAGTCTCTTCTTTCAAAACTTCCTTTTTTCATCTGGCCTTCATTACAAGCCTGCCTTCGTAATTTATCCCAGTCAAAATTCTCTGCATTCTTTTTAGTTGTGGTTCTTGTTTTCTTTGGCTTTGATGCTTGTGCAGCAGAACCACCACAAAAAAAATTTCTAGGTATCTCAGAGCTCAAAGATAATCTTGATTGAATAGTTTCTAAAGTCAAAATCTGAGAGGATGAGATCTTCTGGATTTGGATCTGCTGCACGAGTTCTGTAGATGCAGTTAATTCTACTGACAAATCTGGTAGTTGTTCTTTATGTTCTATACCAGTCCCTTGGTGATTGCAAACACTTCCATCTGTTGATTTGTAATCAAAGGAATAGGTTTCACCTTCAATCAATACACTATCCCTAGTATTGTCCTTTGGTTCCATGTATGTCTTCTTGCAGGTCAGTGATACCTCCTCACAGCCCACTTCTAGATCAGGTCTAGCACCATTGTAGAAAAGGCCAAACACACTTTTCTCTCCTACTAGCGCACTCGTGCTGGGGGTTTGTTCATTGTCATCTGTGGTAGCATCA
The DNA here is from genome assembly GCA_022457205.1 of Saccharum spontaneum. Classification (NCBI taxonomy): domain Eukaryota; kingdom Viridiplantae; phylum Streptophyta; class Magnoliopsida; order Poales; family Poaceae; genus Saccharum; species Saccharum spontaneum. The sequence continues at coordinate 47,953,041 of CM039583.1, forward strand.
TCCTTACAATTTTTGTTGACTGACCGTGAAGGAAAACTTGCGGCAAGGGCCATATAGGCAGAGCTGTTGTTTTCAAAATAGTAATCATTAAGAGAGCTCGTACATAAGATATATTATTGAAGACATCTGTTCTGAATGTCATACCTTGAAAGATGATCACCTACATTCTGAGTGAGGAACACTCCTACTACAGAGTCGACTACAGATCCTTTCCAAGGAGAAAAACGCCTGTCCCCTCATAAACAAGTGGTTGAGAAATTAGCCACAAACTGATGCCAAGGATTCAAGTAAATTCCAAATTGTAACTCGTAGGCGTCGTTTTCTCGCACTTCGTTCCTATATAACTATATGATGTACCAACTTCTGCCATCCCGCGACGCCAAATTGGGTCCCGTCAGGATCCCGCGGCGAGCCTCGCCGCGCGCGGGGGGACGGCGCTCGTCCGTGCGCTTCCCCCAGCTACCGCCCTCGACTCTCGCCGTCGACCCCTTGCACCTGCCGCGCCTAGCTGTCGCCTCCTCTGAGCCCTCCTCCGCCGGCGCGCTGCAGCTGGTGCGGGGCACCTCTTGCCCCCGCCGCACGTCCCCGCAGCCTCCTTTGACCTCTCTTCCACCGGTACGCGGCTGCTGGTGAAGGGCATCTCCTCCTCTTCGCTCCTTTGTTTCGTGCCCATGGACCCCTCTCCTGGCCCTCTCCTCGAGCTAGAGATGGAACCTGCCCTTGCTGAGCTGGTGAGGAACTGGGATTTCTCTGCTGGTAAACTTTTTGAGGAAGAAGTTCTTCGCAGGTTTTCATCCTCGGTTCATCATCCGTCCTCTTCGCCGGATGGATCTTTCTTCTTGCTCGTGGTCTTCCGAAGATTTCTCTTTCGCCTGACTGAGGATTCAGTTGCTATGGCTCTTCATTGTTGCCTTGGTGACACCCCTGCTGGCTTTCACGTCACTTTCCTGAAAGATCATCATTTTCGGTTCTCTGTTGCCTCCAAACATGTCAGTCTCCTTGTTCGTGGCCTTCAAAGAATCATTACCGGTCATTTTTACATCTACTTCCATTTGTGGCGTGATGGTGGAGCTAATTGGGAACTAGAGTGGAGAAGATGGGAAAACGAAGAAGAAGCAAGCTGGACAACTAAAGTTAATCGAAAGGATAAACGCAAGATGTCTGCTAAAACAGTTTCCTTTCATAAGAAGATCATTCAAGACTCCCCTGTATGCAAATCTCATCCCAGGGAATTGTCTTCAGTAATCAAAATCGGTGACTTCTTCTGTCCTTTTCCAAACTCCTTGAGCTTTAAGTTTGGCCGGCCTTCTAGTTCTTCAGCTGCTCAAGGTGTTTCTGATGTCATGGGTGATCTTGATATTCATGCTGCACACGAGGACCATCAGCGACCTGCCAGCTCTCAGCCGCCTGAACATGTATTTGATGGACATCTCCCCCAAGGTGAACGTTTCAATTTCTTCCCTGATCCCGCCACCCGCTTGTGTTTCAAGTGCCTAAGCCCGAGTCACCTTGTTAAAGACTGCCGCGAAAATTTTCGTTGCTTCTACTGTTACAATTATGGCCATCGGGCTCGCTTTTGTTCCAAGAGAAAACTCGACCTGAGAAGGAAATGGGCCGCCAAGCCTATTCAGTCCACCTCGTGTAGCGAGCCCAATCAAAATGGGGGGATGGTGCTCGATCGCCCTGGTACACTAAGTGGCGCCTCGCCTTCCTCCTCCATGCTTAATGCAGAATTCACTAATGTTGAACCTGCTGAAGAAGACCCACCTGCTCACAATGGCAACCCTCACCCTTTTGAGGGACCTGTTGCGCCTGGAGAAGCTGCAAGCATAGTGCAGATGGCTGAACAAATGATGGAACACTTAATTGAGGAAAATAAAAAACAAAACCAAGAAGTCATGACGGAGGACCATGGCTCTGCTAGCATTGGGGAGATTGGTTCTTCCTCTACTGCTTCCATTCTCCAGCCTGGACAGGGTACCAACAGAGAACTCATCATTGAAAATCAAAGGGTAATTCAAAGCTCACTGGTGACTGGCCGTGCTGAAGATGCCCAGAACCACATGCAAGGCAACGAGAACCGATTTACTAGCTCTGATGTCCCAGACTTGAACATAGTTTTGGGAAGCAACACCAACAACCAGTTTGAGAGTCGGATGGTTATTGAGCGAAGGGAAGCCATCTCAAAATTCCTCGCTGATGGACTAAAGCAGTTAATCGCCGGTCAGAGCAATGCTAGAATTCCTAGGATCATGGATAGTCTCAATATTTCAAGTTCTTTAATTCATATTGACCTTGGTGCTCTTGGGATCACTTCCCTCAAAATTGTTGTCAACATTCCAGATTTGAACAACGCTTCTCTGGCTGATGCTCCTGGGGCTACCCAACTGATGATGTCAAACTCTGATGATATTCAGATCCATTCCAAGTTGCCAGCTGTGACGGAAAGATCCCATGTCAAAACTCCTCAGATCATCAAAGTCTATTACAGAAGAAGTTTCAAAAGCAAGGAAAGAAGTTTTGCCAAACAATATGCTGAAGTGGCTAACAAAAACACCACCACCAGTGTGGTTGGCAATGCCCAGAATGTTTCTGATATAGAACCCCAATATGACAGCTTGGGCAAAAGCAAAGAAATCCAAACCACAACAAAAAGGAGAAAGTGCAGTACTCCTACCACCACCATGAAACTCAGAAGGAGCCCAAGATTCATAAAGAAGTTAGATGGGCACAAACCTGTTATTGTTCCTCTCAAGAAAGCTCCACTCAGGAGCAGTAACAGGAGCAAAAAAGTCAAGCCTCAGCCTGACCTACTGGGCAACATTCTTCTCTCTCCTACTTGCCAAGCCTCTGAATTCCCTGGTCTTTCAACTATTGCTAAATTTGCTGATATGGACACTGTTTTTCCTCAAATACCCATTGCTGAGATACGGAAACTGGCCATTGATTCCTGCTGCATTCCTCCTTCGGAGGTGTCAACCGAACTGCTGCTTGCTCCCAGGTCTGAGAAGGATGCAGAAGCAGCACTGGCGCCTGAAGAGGCTTTGGTGTCCCAATGAAGTGGTGGAACTTTAGATTGATAATTGCTAGGGAATGCCCTAGCTTTCTTTGCTACATTAAACTTCTACTAAACATGATCTGTTGGTCTCAGTTCAGTTTGGTCTGCTACCTTGGGACCTTTTGTGGTCTTTCAGCTTTTACGAAGACAGATAATGTCAGCTTGCGGTCTGTTGTGCCTGTTGATGCCAGGGGCTTGTTTACTGCTCCTGTTGCTAATCTGCAATCTTCAGACATCATGACATCCTTCTTCACCATGTTGGTCTCACCTTTCTCTCTCTTTTCCCTTTGGGCTAAGGGACGACCTTCTGCTGCATATTGGTTTCCATGGATAACACCACAAATATAAATAACACAAGTGCGAGTATGAATCGAAGTTGGAACATCTTAAATTGGAACATCAGAGGTATCAATTCTGAAGATAAATGCAGTGCAGTAAAAGAAAAAATTGATGAGTGCTCTTGTGCAATTTTTTGTATTCAAGAAACCAAGAGAGAGAATTTTGATCACTCTTTCATCAAAAAACTGGCCCCCAAACGCTTCAATAAGTTTGCCTTCTCTCCCTCTGTTGGTAACTCTGGTGGTATTGTAATGGGATGGAATAATTCTATCTTCAATGGGGAGGTCATTGAGATTAGCAAGTTCTCCATCACAGTAAAGTTCTTCTCCACACACAATGGTCACACTTGGTTTCTTACCACTGTGTATGGTCCCTGTCAAGGGCCTGACAGAGATGAGTTTATCCTCTGGTTCAATAGCCTGCAAATTGATGATACTGTTAATTGGATGTTTGTCGGCGATTTTAACTTCTACAGATCCTTGACTGATAGAAACAAGAGTGGTGACAACATGAATGATATAATGATCTTCAATGAAGTTATAAGTAACCTTGGCCTCCTTGAAATCCCACTAAAAGGAAGAAAATACACTTGGAGTAATATGCAAGATGATCCCCTCCTTGAACAAATTGATTGGGTTTTCACTTCTGTCAATTGGATCTCGGACTACCCTGATACTCTTCTTCTCCCAATGGCTAGACCAATTTCTGATCATATCCCTTGCAAAATACAAATTGGCACCAACATTCCTAGAGCGCAAATTTTCAGATTTGAAAACTACTGGATTGATCACCCTGGGTTCATGGATCTGGTTAAATCTGTTTGGTCCACCAATGTCAGAACCTCAAATAGTGCCACAAGAGTTAGTTCAAAATTCAAACTTCTCAGAGCTGCTCTTAAAAAGTGGAGCAAGAAGCTGTCTAATCTCTCCAAGTTAATTAAAGTCAGCAATAATACATTAGAAGTTCTGGACACACTTGAGGAACAAAGGCCTCTCTTTCTCCAAGAGTACAACTTCAGAAGAATCCTAAAAGCTCACATTCTCAGATTACTTGGCTACAAAAAGGAGTACTGGAAAAAAAGATACACGATTAGATGGACAAAGTTGGGAGATGAAGGAACAAAATTCTTTCATGCTGCTGCCACTGAAAGATACAGAATCAACACTATTACTAGTCTGACTGCTGAGGATGGTAGATGTGTCACTGATCACAATGAAAAGGCAGCCTTATTATTGGATGATTTTAGAAAGAGAATGGGAGTTTCTTCCAGCCCTACAATGTTGTATCAGCTTGATCAATTGGTGCAGGCTAGAGATGACCTTGTTTCCCTCTCAAGGCCTTTCTCTGTGGCAGAATCACCTAATCTAATACCCTCCCAAGAGTACTCGTCTTCCATTAGACACTAAGTACCCCGGAGAGAACACTAAACTACGCGATTCCGTCGAGCACACCGTCAGGGAGAACTCGAAGATCCACATTTTTACATCAGGATCACAAATGAAAGAGCAAAGCTTACAACAACCTTGTTAATGCTTACATCAATTTTAGTACAACATCAGAGTAATTCATTATGTAGTTATAACGGCGGAATATAAAACGTTATCATAGTTCAGCGGAAATGAAACCATTCAATGACAAGTTGAACATTAACAAGAGGTAACATTTAACATGATGATATTGTAGAAGCAGGGAGTGATAACAAGTCAATAGTATTTTCCTTGTAAACTTTTGGTGAGAGTTTTAATAAATAAACTCTACTCCGCATCGCAAAGGAAATCCTCGTTGAGCCCACCAGGAGGTTTCCACACACAAATGTCAGCTTATCAGCACCTGCCACCTGCAACAGGGTAGAACAAACCCTGAGTACTCAATTATACTCCGCAAGACTTATCCGTCAAGAGGAAAGAAAAAGACTCCAAGGATCATGCAAGGCTTTCTGGCTTGTGGGTTTATTGCATTTGCAAGAAGCAGCACTAAGAGTGTGTCCTTAATTTCTTACTTTAATAGCCGTATTTTATTTCTTATCCAACCTTCTATGTAAGCACCTAGTCTATAATCAAGCAGGGTTGAGCAAACAGAAACCAATTCTTTCTCTTTTAACTGCCAGTTTTTACTACGATGCCAGAGCGTAGTCAAGCCGTACCATCACGCAGAAACGGCGATTCACGAATCAATGTGCCCAGCTGGGTGCCCCGAAAACACACGCCTCGCTTGTACCCCGGGCACAAGCAAGACCAACCCGTTCCACTCCTGTCAAGGGGTCCAGGTCCCCGTCCAAACTCGGACTCTAAGCCCCCAACACTGCAGGCCCGGCCTCAGTATGGTGCTTAGACCTCCTCAACCCAATATATATAACCACCCTAAAAAACCGGTCCGGAAAGAGCCGGAACCCACGACAGGAGAGAAACAAGTCTTCCCGCTCCCATAAGCAAGTATATGCTCGGGACAATAATCTGTGACTTGACCAGGGTCCATGCAACGAACGGTCCTTAATTGACACAGACGGAACAAATGCAACCAGAGCCCCGCTCTGTTGCCCAACCAGGTCCAAGTCCATCCAACCCGTTCCGCCTGGTCTCCAATTATCCATATACATTTATATTCCATGTGATAGTAACATGATAATAATAGTAACAATATTATAATTCCTATCTCTCGCGAGTGACAGGCAATCACTCGACTTCTACCGGAGTCCTGTAACATAGCATTCTACACGATCCTATCATACTAGTAAGACTCATGGGATCAAGATATATATGCAAGTGGGTTTCATTCAACTCCTTAAAACTTAATGCACAAGCATAAAATAAAGTGCAAAATAATAGTGGTTATGCACCGGGGCTTGCCTGGGTAAAATATAATCAAAAGTTAGCACTTCAACATGACACGATCATCAGGGCGCCATCTTTTCCGCTACTCCATGTGGCTTCCCGATCCATCATCGTCCCTATAAAGATGTATGCAGATGCAACGTAGAGACGTGAATAAACAAAGGAAAAAAAATCGCAACGCTTAAGGTACGATTTCGTTCTCTAAGCTAACGGCTAACTCTAATGGCTAACGCACTAGCCTGGTAACCCCGTCGACGAGTATAGCGTCATTTCCTGACACGCATTTTAGTTACTCGGACCCAAAACGTTGCTTTATCCATTTTATCGATTTATATATATTCAAACTAGGCTCATTAGCTATCCTAGCAAACTAAGTATTTTGGAGTTATAAAAATTACAGAGAGCAGATAATGACATTAGGAGTTTACTGTAAAATTTTTAGAGCCAACACTTGTATCATTTTCTTACAAAAATTCTCACAAGTTTATTCTTAGCAATATTAAGCATTTTAGAATAATTAGCGAACTCCTAAAAATATGATACAACTATGTGGACAAAAGCATACTAACAGTTAGAGCCTGATTTTAGGAACCTAACAAAATTGGTTTCGTAATTTTTGGACACCTACACAATTCTATACCGAATTTACAATTTGTATCCTAGAACTAAATTAGAAAAATGCACTTAGAAAACGAACAGGCCGCCAGCAACCTAATCGGCCCAGCGGCCGCTACGGCCCACGCGGGAGCAGCCGCGCCCGCACAAAACTATCTTCACCAAGGCCGGTCCCCGACGCCACCGCGCCCGATGGCGCAACTCCGGCTGGCACCTCGCACCTCCGCCCGGCCAACAGGGCGAAAAACCCGCCCAACAAACAAGCCGATGGGCACCACGGAGTCAAGACAAAACCCTAGATGGTGATCCGGGAGCGCATCGTGGATCCTATCGCCCTGCTCTCCGAAGGCGGCCAACCAACACGGCGGCGGGCACGTTCCGGCGATGGTACGGCTAGGCGGACGAGGAGAAAAGGCGGGGAAGCATCAGTGGCTCACCTAGATCCTCGCTGCGGTGAAGACTGATGTGAAGAAATGCTGGAGTGGCCCGCCCACGTGCGGTCGCACCGCATGGCGGCACTCCGAGCCCGGCACCCCCGCGTCAGCGCGTCTCCGGCCGAGCCTCCAGTGAGTCTGACGCCAGCAGGAGAACGAGGAGGTCCAGGCGATTCAGCAGAGGCCACTACTCGAAATGCTACTGAGGCATAGCCGCTTACCCCGACTTGCTCTGTTTCCGCCGGCGAGTTGCTCGACTGCACGGAAAACCCCAAATTGGCCACCGCCAGAGGACCATAGCGCTCGACGTGGGTTGGAAAGCTAGGGGGCTCCAAGGCGAGCCTCAGGTGCGAGGAGTTTTTGGGTTGGGATGATCTCGACTAGGCAAAAAGAAACGGGGGAAGGGAGGGGCGGCAGTCAGAGCAAGGCATGAACGTGGGGAAGACACACTCGTGAGCTCGGCGGGTTAAGGCGGAGCGGTCCGAAGGAACGCGGACATGAGCACGCGGTGCAGAAGACGCGACGGGGAGGGTTAAGCGCGACACACCCGGCACGAAAGGAAGGACCCCGCAGACGCCAGTGTCGGCTTGCGGCCGGCAGGGCAGGGCGGTGCCCCAACACCACTGTGAGCGGGTCAACGACCCAGGCGCGGCAGCAGCTGGAACCAACAAAGCAGAGTGGCGTCCCCAGCTACTGTGATAAGGTCAATGGGGCAGTGGCGGAGCAGCACGACGTGCCGAGCGGCAGCTGCGACGTCGGCATGTCTGACCCGGTCGGGTCACATCGGCGCAGGCGGGGTGACTGGGCGCCCCTGGCGCACCCAGGCGCGGCGAGGACAGGGCGGCCCGAGGTGAGGTGGCCCACCGCGGTGCGTAACGGGACAACCAAGGACCGAGGCACAGGGAGGCAGTAGTGCAGGCTGCGGCAGGGCGCACGCACGGCGGCAAAGCGCTCGCAGTAGCCACGACGCGACCGGCTGCATGGTGATCGCGGCCACGAGGCCAAAAGGCCGAAACCGTGCACTGTACGTATTTTAAAGCGTGCTCGACGCCTACTCTGACTCGGTTAAGGTTCAAAATAAGGACACCAGCCCCTAGCCAACTTCACCAGCTACCCAGCGGAGTAATCGTCATGGCTAAGAGGGGCCAGAGAGGGAGATACAGGAATGCCAAAGAACGTTCGTCGCTGGAATGCCAGTTCACGAGTGAGGCATCAACGCGAGCTCGCAGCACGGTTCAACCAAGATAGAGTATTTTTTGCGAGAGCCATTCGATCTCCAACCCCACCATGACCTACACATAGCTCCAGAGCCCGGTGAGGAGCAACCCGCTCCGCGAAAACACGTGGTTAGCGCTTAGGCACTTTCGATAAAACATAACTGTCAAATTAACCTTGTCATCCTCCCTTTTCGCCCCGGACGAGATCCCGATTTATGGGGGTTAGATTTTGAATTCGATTACCGAGCTTGCAAAACACAAATAAACGATATTTATTTCCAAACAAGAAAGTTGCACTCCCATCTACCCAACTCGCGCATAAAACTTTACTTAAGCGCAAAGCTCCAGTTACGATTTATTTCGTTATTATATAAAAAATGTTTTCCAAGCCAAATAATTAAACCTATTGTCCTATTTTACTAATTAAGGTCTCATGAGCATTTTTTTAGTAAACCAATTAACCGACATTAACCGCTTATCATTTACGTGAGGTAAAAGATTTTAAAAGAAGCCCGAGAATTTGTTTACTTATTTTCTTAAGATCCTAATCGAGGTGCTAAGCGAGCGGGTAACACCCGGGGTGTTACAACCAACCCCCCCTAAAAAGAATCTCGTCCCGAGATTCGGAGCAAGAATCAGAAAGGGGAGACGTGATTTCATTTCTAAATCTGAAATTACATAGGAGATTACACGACTTCAAAAACTAAAACACTCAGGGATCTAGAGGCATCGCGGCTAAGAACATTGATACAACTCACAACCTCTCTAGAAAACGACGAAGGCGGGGACAGTGGAAGAGCAGAAGGAAAACGATGATCCAGAACATGGCGTAAGCCCAGCAGAGCCAGAAACAAGAGACTGAGAACTCGAACATCGCGAACCCTAAAACCTAACTAACCCGAGTTGACTTGAACTCCTTCAATGGAAACCAGATCCCTTCTTCTTGAGTTACGCCATCACTCTTGACTGGCGACCCTCGCTCTGCAAACAACGGCTGGATCTCGTAGTCCTGCCTCCAACCACTTCCTTCCCAACTGCTCCCGAGCTCCTTCCACCTGAGCACGGACGGAGAAGATCGATTTGTGGGACTCTATTTCCGGTCTGGGGTGGGATGGAGGAGAGGCAAGCAAGGTGGCATTTATAGCCTGGTGGACGGAGGTGGTGGCGTAGCGCACCAGAAATGGAGGTGGCGTGGAGGGGGATCACCAGTGGGACACGAGGTGGGAAACAACATCGCCATGGTGCGCTCTCCGACCAGATTGAGTGGGGAAAAAGGAGAAGGATAGGACAGGGTTCGCTCGGCAAGGAGGCGTGTGAACGACGTGCCTACAAGAAACGAGAGGGGGGGTCCGGTACGGGGATGAGAGCAAAAATCAATAGCCGACAGGGGTGCCATGAAAAGTGGGGCATACTGTGCAAGGGGCGAGGCGAGTGCGGCGCCATGCCGCGGCCACGCGAGCACGTCACCCGTGGGCCCCGCCACCGATGGCTTTCGCAGGACACGTAGTGACAGCGACCCGGCAGGTGTAGAGCGGTCACCGGACACAGGGGCAACGTCCCATCGGTGTTCCAATTACTCCAGATCACTGGTGGCTATGCTTTCTTTGTCGCTCTTCTCCCTCTTTTCCTGTTGAATCCAACTTACACAAGCCTTCATACACACTGAGATCAGGACTTATGGGCTTCTTCCAAAACCCCGCTATCTCAGTCGCAAATGAGAGCACTACTCCATCAACCCATCGTGGATTTCCCGTTAGATCACCAGGATATTTTTACCATGGAGAACATATGTAGCAAGGGTGGTACTGCGGTGCAACTTGATAAAAGTGCTTGGTCAACAACCTCAATACCAGCGCGCGCCGCGTGGCACAACCATGCGGTCGCGATCCACAGGTGGCCCTCGGTTCCGTCACGGCACCATAAGCTATAACCAGGTAACTATTACCAACTTACTCGCAGTAAAAGCAGTGGGGTCGTAAACCACCGAAGTAGAAAAGAATTGTAAAGAAATTAAAGCAACAAGGGTTCCTTTTCAAATCAAGGAACAAGGAGCTTAAATCCTAAGGCGGATTTAAATCAAGGGAATTTAAGTGTTCTACTGGGACATCCACAATTGGTTGATACAGGGTCCTCTGTCATTCAATCACGGCTGACCCGCTGAATCTGAATAACTGTTCCTCTTGAAACCTGCTTGTTGTCGTCTCAAGAACTCTAATCACGTCTAACACGGCTGAAAGGCAACTCGACGTAAACAACACAACGGATAAACAAAAACTCATTTCCAACAGTCGGACATGGTGCAACATACAGGCACTCACTCTCTCATACTCGACACATCACTAGCATTCTACGACCAGGTGACCTCGACGACTACGGACGAAGGACAAGGGAAAGGTTACAACACTGGAGGACACTGATGAAAAACACTACCAACTATGGTTACATCTCCCCTAGGACGACTAATCCACTTCGTCGGGGCGAACGACTTCATTCCTGGGCTCTTGGGGCTCTTCTACTGCACTGAGTTGCGGATCCGCTTCTTCTCTTGGCAGAGGCTGGGTGGGAGGAAGGCAAGGCTCTATCTCTGAGACTTCCGTGGGTGGAGGTGCTGGCGGTACAGCAACACCAGTCCTCCTTCTCTCCAGCTGATGGACGGGGATCCCCTCTAGGATTAAGGGTTCCTACCTTTCCGTGGCGAGTGTCCTACGCTTGGCCCTTGTGGCAAGATAGGCGTCCTCCAGCTCCTGGGCATGACGGTCTTGATCCACCTGGACGGCTTCCGCTATGGCCGCCTCTCGACTCTCTGCGGCTGCTAGATTGGCATGGGCTTCAGCAAGCTGCACTTCGAGCATCCTAGAGAAGATCTCGGCTTCCTCAGCTCGGCGAAGACACTCCCTTAGCTCCGAGGCCTGCCAATCGTACTGCTCATCCAGGGCCAGCAAGTACGAGGTCAGGTGCACCAAGGTCGGATTGTCTTCTTGCGCGTCTGGACCTTGCAAAGCCTCCATGCGGGCCTTCCATACCCGCCGATTCTTGTCCCAAGGGGGAAAGAACCGCATGGGGGTACGAGCAATGGGCCCTTCATAGATCTGGCAGAGATGCCGCAAGGCTTTGCGGGCCGCAACTTGGTAGGTATCACCGAAGCGAAACCCGGTTGCGGTCACATTCCAGGCTTCAGTGACGTCAGGAAACTCCTCACTCTTGCTAATGTAGACGGTGACTTTACACTGCTCAGTACCACGCTTCATGTACTCACGGCCCTCATACTCGGGACGCTCCCGAACACCGAGTCTTTGCAGGGCGGCATACAGGATTTTGGGAAAACCCTCGGTGTTTAGGCAGTAGCTGCTAACCCAGACTCCTGCCATCCTTGGTGGGTGGTGAGTGGTGGTTACAAGGAAGGCTTGAGTGAGAACTTGCTCAAGGGAAAAGGGCTAAGTGAGTTAGGATGCACCGAATGGTGAGACCCAGTGACAGGGCTTGGCTCCCTTTTAAAAGACAGAGCGGCCAGAGGTCCTGTCACAGTCCACCCTCGAGCCATGCACAGGGCTAGTAAAAGCGAACAGCAAGATCTTCACACGCGCACGACGAGCGGTGACCGGGGTCATAAAGGGTTAGTACGACTGTAAGGCAGAGGTTCGACAAGAGCGCAGAAGGGGGGGTACGATAACGTATGGGCTGGACAGACGTGAACCAAAAGGCGTGCGCGACGCACGAGACTACAGTACCATCATGGCTACACGAACAAAGACTGGTCGACCTCAACAACTAGTGCACAACAGCGTATGCATGAATGCACGTCCTATCCGTCCTCACACTGTTACCGACATATAGGGCAACCGTTCTCAGAGTTTTGGCACATCGTGCTCTCCCTGAAGCTATTCGATGCTAGCGAACTAGTCTCGGTGTTAGGGTACCTGCAGAAAACTGGATTAGGCCTAACTAGGTCCGCAGAGTGCCATCTATCCTGGATACATAACCAAAGTAATAGGGCTACTTATATAATTTCGCATGCAATCGTCCTAACTTTTTAAAAAGAATTTGTTGTCAAATTTTAATTTAGAAAAGGTTTTGAAGCTTTATTGTCTCATTTATGCTCTGATACCACCTGTGGCAGAATCACCTAATCTAATACCCTCCCAAGAGTACTCGTCTTCCATTAGACACTAAGTACCCCGGGGAGAACACTAAACTACGCGATTCCGTCGAGCACACCGCCAGGGAGAACTCGAAGATCCACATTTTTACATCAGGATCACAAATGAGAGAGCAAAGCTTACAACAACCTTGTTAATGCTTACATCAATTTTAGTACAACATCAGAGTAATTCATTATGTAGTTATAACGGCGGAATATAAAACGTTATCATAGTTCAGCGGAAATGAAACCATTCAATGACAAGTTGAACATTAACAAGAGGTAACATTTAACATGATGATATTGTAGAAGCAGGGAGTGATAACAAGTCAATAGTATTTTCCTTGTAAACTTTTGGTGAGAGTTTTAATAAATAAACTCTACTCCGCATCGCAAAGGAAATCCTCGCCGAGCCCACCAGGAGGTTTCCACACACAAGTGTCAGCTTATCAGCACCTGCCACCTGCAACAGGGTAGAACAAACCCTGAGTACTCAATTATACTCCGCAAGACTTACCCGTCAAGAGGAAAGAAAAAGACTCCAAGGATCATGCAAGGCTTTCTGGCTTGTGGGTTTATTGCATTTGCAAGAAGCAGCACTAAGAGTGTGTCCTTAATTTCTTACTTTAATAGGCGTATTTTATTTCTTATCCAACCTTTTATGTAAGCACCTAGTCTATAGTCAAGCAGGGTTGAGCAAATAGAAACCAATTCTTTCTCTTTCAACTGCCAGTCTTTACTACGATGCCAGAGCGTAGTCAAGCCGTACCATCACGCAGAAACGGCGATTCGCGAATCAATGTGCCCAGCTGGGTGCCCCGAAAACACACGCCTCGCTTGTACCCCGGGCACAAGCAAGACCAACCCGTTCCACTCCTGTCAAGGGGTCCAGGTCCCCGTCCAAGCTCGGACTCTAAGCCCCCAACACTGCAGGCCCGGCATCTGTATGGTGCTTAGACCTCCTCAACCCAATATATATAACCACCCTAAAAAGCCGGTCCGGAAAGAGCCGGAACCCACGACAGGAGAGAAACAAGTCTTTCCGCTCCCATAAGCAAGTATATGCTCAGGACAATAATCTGTGACTTGACCAGGGTCCATGCAACGAACAGTCCTTAATTGACACAGACGGAACAAATACAACCAGAGCCCCGCTCTGTTGCCCAACCAGGTCCAAGTCCATCCAACCCGTTCCGCCTGGTCTCCAATTATCCATATACATTTATATTCCATGTGATAGTAACATGATAATAATAGTAACAATATTATAATTCCTATCTCTCGCGAGTGACAGGCAATCACTCGACTTCTACCAGAGTCCTGTAACATAGCATTCTACACGATCCTGTCATACTAGTAAGACTCATGGGATCAAGATATATATGCAAGTGGGTTTCATTCAACTCCTTAAAACTTAATGCACAAGCATAAAATAAAGTGCAGAATAATAGTGGTTATGCATCGGGGCTTGCCTGGGTAAAATATAATCAAAAGTTAGCACTTCAACATGACACGATCATCAGGGCGCCATCTTTTCCGCTACTCCATGTGGCTTCCCGATCCATCATCGTCCCTATAAAGATGTATGCAGATGCAACGTAGAGACGTGAATAAACAAAGGAAAAAAATTGCAACGCTTAAGGTACGATTTCGTTCTCTAAGCTAACGGCTAACTCTAATGGCTAACGCACTAGCCTGGTAACCTCGTCGACGAGTATAGCGTCATTTCCTGACACGCGTTTTAGTTACTCGGACCCAAAACGTTGCTTTATCCATTTTATCGATTTATATATATTCAAACTAGGCTCATTAGCTATCCTAGCAAACTAAGTATTTTGGAGTTATAAAAATTACAGAGAGCAGATAATGACATTAGGAGTTTACTGTAAAATTTTAAGAGCCAACACTTGTATCATTTTCTTACAAAAATTCTCACAAGTTTATTCTTAGCAATATTAAGCATTTTAGAATAATTAGCGAACTCCTAAAAATATGATACAACTATGTGGACAAAAGCATACTAACAGTTAGAGCCTGATTTTAGGAACCTAACAAAATTGGTTTCGTAATTTTTGGACACCTACACAATTCTATACCGAATTTACAATTTGTATCCTAGAACTAAATTAGAAAAATGCACTTAGAAAACGAACAGGCCGCCAGCAACCTAATCGGCCCAGCGGCCGCTACGGCCCACGCGGGAGCAGCCGCGCCCGCACAAAACTATCTTCACCAAGGCCGGTCCCCGACGCCACCGCGCCCGATGGCGCAACTCCGGCTGGCACCTCGCACCTCCGCCGGCCAACGGGGCGAAAAACCCGCCCAACAAACGAGCCGATGGGCACCACGGAGTCAAGACAAAACCCTAGATGGTGATCCGGGAGCGCATCGTGGATCCTATCGCCCTGCTCTCCGAAGGCGGCCAACCAACACGGCGGCGGGCACGTTCCGGCGATGGTACGGCTAGGCGGACGAGGAGAAAAGGCGGGGAAGCATCACTGGCTCACCTAGATCCTCGCTGCGGTGAAGACTGATGTGAAGAAATGCCGGAGTGGCCCGCCCACGTGCGGTCGCACCGCACGACGGCACTCCGAGCCCGGCACCCCCGCGTCAGCGCGTCTCCGGCCGAGCCTCCGGTGAGTCTGACGCCAGCAGGAGAACGAGGAGGTCCAGGCGATTCAGCAGAGGCCACTACTCGAAATGCTACTGAGGCATAGCCGCTTACCCCGGCTTGCTCTGTTTCCGCCGGCGAGTTGCTCGACTGCACGGAAAACCCCAAATTGGCCACCGCCAGAGGACCATAGCGCTCGACGTGGGTTGGAAAGCTAGGGGGGCTCCAAGGCGAGCCTCAGGTGCGAGGAGTTTTTGGGTTGGGATGATCTCGACTAGGCAAAAAGAAACGGGGGAAGGGAGGGGCGGCAGTCAGAGCAAGGCATGAACGTGGGGAAGAACACTCGTGAGCTCGGCGGGTTAAGGCGGAGCGGTCCGAAGGAACGCGGAAACGAGCACGCGGTGCAGAAGACGCGACGGGGAGGGTTAAGCGCGACGCACCCGGCACGAAAGGCAGGACCCCGCAGACGCCGGTGTCGGCTTGCGGCCGGTAGGGCAGGGCGGTGCCCCAACACCACTGTGAGGGGATCAACGACCCAGGCGCGGCAGCAGCGGGAACCAACGAAGCAGAGTGGCGTCCCCAGCTACTGTGATAAGGTCAATGGGGCAGTGGCGGAGCAGCACGACGTGCCGGGCGGCAGCTGCGACGTCGGCACGTCCAGCCCGATCAGGTCGCATCGGCGCAGGCGGGGTGACTGGGTGCCCCTGGCGCACCTAGGCGCGGCGAGGACAGGGCGGCCCGAGGTGAGGTGGCCCACCGCGGTGCGTAACGGGACAACCAAGGACCGAGGCACAGGGAGGCAGTAGTGCAGGCTGCGGCAGGGCGCACGCACGGCGGCAGAGCGCTCACAGCAGCCACGACGCGACCGGCTGCATGGTGATCGCGGCCACGAGGCCAAAAGGCCGAAACCGTGCACTACACGTATTTTAAAGCGTGCTCGACGCCTACTCTGACTCGGTTAAGGTTCAAAATAAGGACACCAGCCCCTAGCCAACTTCACCAGCTACCCAGCGGAGTAATCGTCATGGCTAAGAGGGGCCAGAGAGGGAGATACAGGAATGCCAAAGAACGTTCGTCGCTGGAATGCCAGTTCACGAGTGAGGCATCAACACGAGCTCGCAGCGCGGTTCAACCAAGATAGAGTAATTTTTGCGAGAGCCATTCGATCTCCAACCCCACCACGACCTACACATAGCTCAAGAGCCCGGTGAGGAGCAACCCGCTCCACGAAAACACGTGGTTAGCGCTTAGGCACTTTCGATAAAACATAACTGTCAAATTAACCTTGTCATCCTCCCTTTTCGCCCCGGACGAGATCCCGATTTATGGGGGTTAGATTTTGAATTCGATTACCGAGCTTGCAAAACACTAATAAACGATATTTATTTCCAAACAAGAAATTTGCACTCCCATCTACCCAACTCGCGCATAAAACTTTACTTAAGCGCAAAGCTCCAGTTACGATTTATTTCGTTATTATATAAAAAAATTGTTTTCCAAGCCAAATAATTAAACCTATTGTCCTATTTTACTAATTAAGGTCTCATGAGCATTTTTTTAGTAAACCAATTAACCGACATTAACCGCTTATCATTTACGTGAGGTAAAAGATTTTAAAAGAAGCCCGAGAATTTGTTTACTTATTTTCTTAAGATCCTAATCAAGGTGCTAAGCGAGCGGGTAACACCCGGGGTGTTACATTCTCCACTCTAGACATTGATGAAGTCATCAAACACATGCCCTCAGATAAAGCCCCTGGCCCTGATGGCTTTAATGGTATCTTCCTGAAAAAATGCTGGGATATTATTAAGGAAGATATCTACACATTATGTTTTGATTTCTTCAATGGAACTTTAAACCTTGAAGCAATCAACAGTTCATACATCACTCTGATCCCCAAAGTGCACAATCCTACAAGTGTTAATGATTTCAGACCTATTTCTCTTTTGAACGGTGTCATCAAAATCATTACAAAGCTTCTTGCTAATCGACTGCAGGCCAAAATTATTCCTCTGATCCACACCAATCAATATGGCTTTATAAAAAGCAGGACAATACAGGACTGTTTAGCATGGGCTTATGAATACATCTATCAGTGCCAGCACTCCAAAAGAGAACTTATCATCTTGAAACTAGACTTTGCAAAAGCCTTTGATACAATTGAACATAGCGCAATCTTGCTGATGATGAGAAGTTTGGGGTTTTCTGAAATATGGATTGATTGGGTTGAGAGGATTCTTGCTTCTGGTTCATCTTCAATCCTTTTGAATGGTGTGCCAGGTAGCCACTTCCACTGTCGTCGCGGGGTCAGACAGGGAGACCCTTTGTCACCTCTTCTCTTTGTGCTTGCTGCGGACTTGCTTCAATGCATTGTCAACAAGGCTTATCATCAGGGTCTTTTTGAGCTGCCCATCCCTTCTTATGAGTTGGATCAGTTTTCCATTGTTCAATACGCTGATGACACAATTCTCATCATGAGAGCTTCACAAAGGGAATTATTTACCTTGAAAGGCTTGCTGGAATCCTTTTCTCAATCTACTGGGCTAAGAGTCAATTACAAAAAATCTTGTCTTGTTCCTTTGAACCTCTCCAATGATAGCGCTCAGATCCTTGCTGGTGTTTTTGGCTGCAAATTAGAAGCTCTACCCTTCACTTATCTTGGGCTGCCTCTTGGAACAACAAAACCTCGGGTCGTGCATTATGGACCCATCATGAGCAAAATCGAGAGGAAACTCACTGCAACTTCAAATCTCCTGACTCATGCAGGGAGACTTCAGATTGTCAATTCAGTCCTCTCCTCCTTACCTACTTACATTATGTGCACCTTGGAAGTTCCTATTGCAGTCATTGAATACATTGATAGAGCCAGACGCCACTGTCTCTGGCGGGGCTCTGACTCTAATGCTAAGATGAAGCCACTCATTGCTTGGAAAAAATATACAAAGCCAAAAATAAAAAAAAGGAGGGCCGGGAATAATTAATCTCAAAAGTCAAAATAAGGCTCTTCTTTTAAAGCACCTGGATAAATTCTATAATAAAAAAGATATTCCTTGGGTGAATTTGATTTGGAATGCTCACTACCCTCTTGGTCAGGTCCCTCATGCTACTGCTGATAAGGGCTCTTTTTGGTGGAGAGATGTTTTGAAATTATGTGATCTTTTCAGAGGAATAGCTAAATGCAGTATTGGGGATGGCTCTACCATGCTTTTCTGGTCTGATCTTTGGAATAACAACATTTTGGAATCTAAGTTTTCAAGGCTTTTTTCCTTTGCCAGAAACAGGAACATTTCTGTAGCAAGTTTTCTGTCAAACAACACACTTGAAGCCTAATTTCATTTGCCATTATCAGAACAAGCCTTTCAAGAATTTCAAAGTTTACAAGACCTCATTCAAGCCTTACAAGTTGATTCAAATACAAACTCAAGCTCAAAAGACTCCTGGGAATACATTTGGGGAAGCAAGAACTACTACTCCTCTAAATGCTATAACCTGCCTTATAAGAACATACAACCCCCATCACCCTTTCTCTGGATTTGGAACTCTAAATGCTATACCTGCAAAGGGTGCAGTTCGGAGCGTACCTTTTGCTACACCTCTGCCCCGTTAAAGTAATAAAGAGGTTCAGGGTCGACCCGCTCCTCTGTTCAGGCAACCCGCGGGGCACCTAAGGTTCACCGGTCGTCTATACAGAGACCGAACAAGTACAGAGACACCACGTGTTGGCTTTTGCCTGGAACCTAGAGCTAGACCGAACAAGTACAGAGACACCACGTGTTGGCTTTTGCCTGGAACCTAGAGCTAGAGGTCTGGCTTGGCGCTTGGCCCTGGTGTCGTATGATGCATTTATGCTGTGCTGTGGCTCTACAAATTGGCATGATGAAAAAAACCAAAATCACAGAAAATGACTATACAAAATTACATCACAGAAAAATTAACACAGCCACCAATAAATTCACAGAGCTTCATTGCAAAATTAAAACCAAAATGATGTAAATGTGACATGCTACTTAAATTACAGAGCCAACTTAGTACACATGTCTAGAAGTATTTTTCAATCTAGAACTCAGTAGCAACATATTACACATTATCTGGTTCTGCACATTCGACTGCATCAGCACATCACCAACATCATAAGCCAACTTAAACTCTCAAAAGATCATGCCGCAGCTTGCGTGCAACAACTATTTCTTCTAGGCACCATCAGTTATAATAGCACATCTGCAGCACAAGGATGAGACACATAAATTTGACATCTTCTTGTCATAGGAGCTTACAATATAAAGAAACATATATCAAGAAGATGACTGCATTGTGTAAATTCTCCTCACTAACGGTTAGATGTTACACATATATATACAGAAGCACTTAGAACTGGGGTCCATTGACATTGCATAGATGGACCTGACCACTTTAAGATTCTCCTGACTTTTATCTCCTTTTCCCTTCGGCCCTTCTCTTGGATCAAATGAACAAAGGAGCGTTTTTTTCTCTGAAGATTAAAAAGCCTGCAAGGTGTGTGCAAGTGTAACCCTCAAATTTGAGATGAAGTACTAGCAATCACAAGCTCACATCGACCCTGTAACCACTAAACTGCAGTGCTGCCACACAGCTGGGTGAAACCTAAAAAAACTCTACAATGTAGAGGCCATGACTTCTGCAGTGAAATGATTCAATAGATAAGACATGCGTGGAGATTAAATCGAAAGTAGTGACATTCATTTGAGCTGTAGGACAAAAAAACTCCAAAAATTGGCAGAAAATAACAGGAGAGGCAGCCATGCAAAAGACAATAATTATGAGGTTACACCCTATATCGATCAGGTAAACCACTCCAAGAAAAGTTTCTCTTGAAAATCTGTCTTGTAGTGCATAGAAGAAAATGAAGTGTACCATTGTCCTAAACTGCATGACAATAGGCTGTCATAAAGTGCACCATTGTGCTAAGATACCTGTCTAGGAAATACAATGATTGTCACATAACTAACATGAAAGTAACCCAATTAGATGCTGGGCTAAGGACTAACTCCTTATCTTCAGTTTTCAGTCCAGAATTCAGATTCACAAAAGGAAAATCATCCATGAAAAAAGAACGAGATGCTAATTGTGCTACCCACTACCCACACTTGTTACATTGTACACATTTGCACTGAATTGGGCAGTGGGGACTAGTAACTTCTGCATAAGGAAGTCCGGTAATCCATGCCACAAAACCAGGTTAACACGGAACCATCTACAAGTAGTTAATGTGGTTATCTAACAGAAATCTTGAAGCCCAGCAATAAACAATTCAGCGACGTCTCGAATTCCCATCAGCAATACAGAGAGACCTTGCAGCTACCAGATACTAGCGCAACAGCACGCCGCCACAAGCACCACAGAAAGAAGAAAAAGGCGGCCTTTCCATGAAACCAGATCCCGTTGATTCTGGAGCACAAGTACAACCAACGCCATCATCGCAGAGGGGAAATGAATCTCCCGGGGGTCCCTGCACGCCGCCGTCCCCCTGCGGGCAGGGCACCAGCAAGATCCGTGCACGCATCGACTCTCCACCAGGAAAAAACGAGCGAGTCACTAGAGGAAGGAGCCAAGCGAGCATACCTGCAGAGGGGACTCGACGGCGATGGCAGGAGTGGCGGCGGAGCGGGGAGTCGACAGCGACGACGACGGGGAGGGACGAGCCGCGCCGCGGGGCTGCTGCGCCACTGCAGGGAGGGAGGAGCTAGCTGCGCCGCGGGGCTGCCACGACTCACGGTGACGGGAGGAGTGGCGACATGGCGGCGGGGAGCTGGGGACGAGGCCGCGTGGGTCGACCCTAGGGTCGATTGGGGTCGGACGGGTCGATAACCTTTCACTCCTGTTTGTTTTGGGGTCGAACCGGTTCGATCCGTTGGCTGAAACTAGGAGCGGGTCACGTTTTCAAGCGGGTCGAACCGCACCCTTTGCAGTTTGACTAAATGCTGTAACAAGCTTCAGGTCTTCACTTGGCTACTCCTTATGGACAGATTAAACACGAGGAATATCCTAAGAAGGAAGAAACAAAAGCTTCAAGGAAATATTTACAACTGTGTTCTCTGCAACAACAGCATTGAGGAGTCTGCACTTCATCTGTTCTTCAGCTGCCCTTTCAGTCAAGCATGTTGGCAATATCTTGGAATTAGTTGGGATCTCACAAAAGAGTTCTTCCAAATGATGCATCATGCTAAGATCCAATACCAAAGCCCCTTCTTTATGGAGATATTCATCATAGCTGCTTGGCAAATTTGGAAGCAAAGAAATAATTTCATCTTTGACAGAGGTAGTCCGTCTTTTGATTCCTGGAAAAGTTCCTTCTTTGAAGAGGCTAGTCTTCAGGCACACAGATTTAGTGAGCAAAAGCGTCCAGAATACTTGTTGTGTTTAGATGCCTTAGTATAGTTTTTTTGGGCTTGTTGTTTGGTGTTTTTTTTGTTTTTCCTCTCTTCTAAGGCTTCTTTGTACAGTCTTTGTTTTTTGTTTAATATAATCCTTACAGTGGGGGCCTCCCCTGCTGTATTTTCTGCTCAAAAAAAAATAACTATATGATCAAACCGAGAACAAGAACCAAATCTACACTGTTGCAATCATATGATTTCACTTTCACATAACTAACACTTCAAGTGGCAATATATTGACAAAGACAAACTAGAAAGTAAATCACGTGCAGGGTATTTTTAAAATTAGATTGTTCGATAATGAGAAAACAGGAACATTTCAAAGACTATGCAAACTGGACCGGCCTAGCAGGAACAAAGCGGCATTGATACGAATAAATAGGCACCCAAATTTGAAATCAAAGGACTCAAACCACACCCACTCCTCCAGCCCACTAAGCTATAGGCTCAGTCCCTATTTCAAGGACTATGTAAACAGATACTCTTTAGCTGACATGTCTGAGACAGGTGTTAATAACAGAAAGGGAAACTTATTTTAGCATATACTGAAGACATCGAATTATTTACAGCAGTACCTTGAACGAGTCACATGCGTGCTATAAATGAATTAGCACGGCCTTGAATGCTGCCACCATCTCTCCTTCTCAACATCAGTCCCATCAGGCTCAGCTGTTCTGCTTCTAGCTGCAACTCCTGTTGCTCTAGAGATTGATTGATAACTAACAGGACAAGAGCAGTTCTCCAGAAAGCTGAGAATTTTTTTCTTCCGAGCACAACTTCTCTTGACTTCTTGATTCGGAGATTTTCCATCTGGTGTTGAATCAGGTTTTTGAACTTTGGCTAGTTTATTCTCTCTGATTACCTTTGGTCTATGTCCTCTCTTCCGAGCCTTCATTTTCAGTGGTCGGGTTTCCTCATTACTGAACTTTTTAGTTTTCTCAGCACTTGCTATCTGCATCTCAATTTGAGTTAGTGTTTTCTCCTTGGGTACAGTTGGTGTTGACAATGGTGTGCGTTCACTTTGATTGATTTGTGTCTTGAGCCTTTTTTGCATAGATTGGTACATATGAATGTTTTCATTTGTGGTACTTTCTGCAAGAAGGGTGGTTGATTCTTGAGAATGTTGAACTCGTGTTTCCCTGGTAGCAGCAGGAATCAATGATTCCAAATCATTGTAGCTGTCGCGGAAAATTGTTGTTGCTAGTTGTGGAAGTTGGCTAGTTTCTATTCCATTTTCAGTCTTGGATGCCTCATCATATAAACGATTCAGCGGAAGATGCTCTGAATTGTATTTATCAGGAGTGGCTACATGTGAAGAATTCATTGTCATATCACCTGCAACAATGCTTGATGTTCTTCCAAGTGACAAGAAATTACTCCCAGCAAGCCGAGTGGAAGCTCCTTTGGAATATATAGAGCAACAACAAACAAAGAGCGTTCAGTGCATTCATAATGTACTATTATAACACAGCCACAGATAACTGAACTAAAATGACACCTAGAAAGAATAATAAGATAAGGACATTCTTACCGTCTGAAACATCAGGCAAGGCAGTGGTGGCCGACAGTGGCAACTGCACCCTCGAACCCCTTCCAGTGAGCTGCCTATGGAACACTATGATATTAAGAGGCGCCAGCGTGCAAGGCACATTCCTGGATGGCTCTTCTTGTTCTGTTGCATGGCTTATCGGACTCAACTCAGCAGATTGTGGAGCAGAAATCCCTTGAATGGTGTTCGGGACAGACGTGGAGCATGGGGAGAATAAGACTTGAGAGGTGATGGACCCGGTGTTGCCTGCTGCAGCTGGAGCCGCAAGATTGTGACAGCCTGAGTTGGGCACCCCAGCACTCAGGAACAGAGGCCTGTTGCCACGGGTGTTTAGATCGCCTCTCCCCGCAGACATGGCCGCGTCTTCAGGAGTTGCGTTCTCGCCTAAGGGTGAATCCCTGTTTCTTCCAGAGCCTGCACAAAGAACAGCATCAGAATATGGATAAATAACATAATAACATATAGAATGGTGCTAAAACATCCCCAAAACCGTTGGGGAAAATCACACCACACCAAAAGCAATTCATATAAAGTTTGTAAACTATTTACATCTGATAATCAAACTTGTACTACTAAAGCCGTCAAGCGGTCAAGCCGGACTCATGTTATACTGAACATTAATTTACTATGATAACACAGCCACAGAAAACAGAACTAAAATGACACCCAGAAAGAATAATAAGATAAGGACATTCTTACCGTCTGAAACATCAGGCAAGGCAGTGGTGGCCGACAGTGGCAACTGCACCCTCGAACCCCTTCCAGTGAGCTGCCTATGGAACACTATGATATTAAGAGGCGCCAGCGTGCATGGCTCTTCTTGTTCAGTTGCATGGTTTATCGGACTCAACTCAGCAGATTGTGGAGCAGAAATCTCTTGAATGGTGTTCGGGACAGACGTGGAGCATGGGGAGAATAAGACTTGAGAGGTGATGGACCCGGTGTTGCCTGCAGCAGCTGGAGCCGCAAGATTGTGACAGCCTGAGTTGGGCACCCCAGCACTCAGGAACAGAGGCCTGTTGCCACGGGTGTTTAGATCGCCTCTCCCCGCAGACATGGCCGCGTCTTCAGGAGTTGCGTTCTCGCCTGAGGGTGAATCCCTGTTTCTTCCAGAGCCTGCACAAAGAACAGCATCAGAATATGGATAAATAACATAATAACATATAGAATGGTGCTAAAACATCCCCAAAACCGTTGGGGAAAATCACACCACACCAAAAGCAATTCATACAAAGTTTGTAAACTGTTTGCATCTGATAATCATACTTGTACTACTCAAGCCGTCAAGCGGTCAAGCCGGACTCATGTTATACTGAACATTAATGTACTATGATAACACAGCCACAGAAAACTAAACTAAAATGACACCTAGAAAGAATAATAAAATAAGGACATTCTTACCGTCTGAAACATCAGACAAGGCAGTGGTGGCCGACAGTGGCAACTGCACCCTCGAACCCCTTCCAGTGAGCTGCCTATGGAACACTATGATATTAAGAGGCGCCAGCGTGCATGGCTCTTCTTGTTCAGTTGCATGGTTTATCGGACTCAACTCAGCAGATTGTGGAGCAGAAATCTCTTGAATGGTGTTCGGGACAGACGTGGAGCATGGGGAGAATAAGACTTGAGAGGTGATGGACCCGGTGTTGCCTGCAGCAGCTGGAGCCGCAAGATTGTGACAGCCTGAGTTGGGCACCCCAGCACTCAGGAACAGAGGTCTGTTGCCACGGGTGTTTAGATCGCCTCTCCCCGCAGACATGGCCGCGTCTTCAGGAGTTGCGTTCTCGCCTGAGGGTGAATCCCTGTTTCTTCCAGAGCCTGCACAAAGAACAGCATCAGAATATGGATAAATAACATAATAACATATAGAATGGTGCTAAAACATCCCCAAAACCGTTGGGAAAAAATCACACCACACCAAAAGCAATTCATACAAAGTTTGTAAACTGTTTGCATCTGATAATCATACTTGTACTACTCAAGCCGTCAAGCGGTCAAGCCGGACTCATGTTATACTGAACATTAATGTACTATGATAACACAGCCACAGAAAACTAAACTAAAATGACACCTAGAAAGAATAATAAGATAAGGACATTCTTACCGTCTGAAACATCAGGCAAGGCAGTGGTGGCCGACAGTGGCAACTGCACCCTCGAACCCCTTCCAGTGAGCTGCCTATGGAACACTATGATATTAAGAGGCGCCAGCGTGCATGGCTCTTCTTGTTCAGTTGCATGGTTTATCGGACTCAACTCAGCAGATTGTGGAGCAGAAATCTCTTGAATGGTGTTCGGGACAGACGTGGAGCATGGGGAGAATAAGACTTGAGAGGTGATGGACCTGGTGTTGCCTGCTGCAGCTGGAGCCGCAAGATTGTGACAGCCTGAGTTGGGCACCCCAGCACTCAGGAACAGAGGCCTGTTGCCACGGGTGTTTAGATCGCCTCTCCCCGCAGACATGGCCGCGTCTTCAGGAGTTGCGTTCTCGCCTGAGGGTGAATCCCTGTTTCTTCAAGAGCCTGCACAAAGAACAGCATCAGAACTAGCAGGTATCCCCGTGCTTTGCACGGGCCAGCAAGCCGGAATTACGGCACACCATATGACTATACATGGAAAAGAAAAGGATTAGTAACATTGGTTACAGATGGGTTCTCATTTGGTAGGATAGTGTTAGCATAGTACAGGGATGTTTCAGTTGCATATGGAGACTCATTTTGTGTCGACTGAAGCACTGAAGAGTAGGATATTTCCCAGCTTGTCCACGGCCAATATCAATCCCGCACCAAGAGAGCGTTATATATTTGGCAGCTCTGCAATACATTGGTACTGATCAAGTATTATTCATAAATAAATATGTAAGCTCAAGGATTGCAGTATTTCATTAGTTCACAGTTGTTCTAGGAATGAATTAAGAAGGCAAAGAAAATCATTCGCGTAGACTAAAGGCTTTTACAGTTGCAGACTTGCAGTACATCACCAGGAAAACCTGAAGGAATGACTATTTCATCAATTGAGAGGCAATTGGATTAGTGTTCATGTCGTCTGGAAATGCAATTTCTTTGTATTGAAAACAGAGGGTATCAAATGAAGACATAAAATATTTTATTCGTTACTGGATGAAATAAGCTATCGACTGAAGACAAACGCTACTGGATCAGATTATCAGTAATCAAGTACTCAGTACAGGCAAGAGCGGGCTCCAGGTACCATCACGACCATCAGTAAAGAGTAGTAGAACAGGTCGGTAACCTACCATGTTCTCCATGATCCCTAGGTTTGGCCATGGCAAGGATCGGACTATTTAATTAGTTGGCAGTTAACGTATGTGTGAAATAAGAAGGCATAGAAAAATCATTTGCTTAGGCTAAAGGCCTTTACGGTTGCAGGCTTGCAGTACATGACCAGTAGAAGACAATGGGAGAAGCAACTGGACTGAGAAGGAAGCATACCAGTTGCCGAGTTTCGTGGGGGACGGTGGTGCGCTGCTTGCCATGTAAGAGGGCTGTAGGCAGGAGCAAGTTGATGCACAACGGAGTCTCGTGTGCAAGGGACATGGCTGTTGTAGATGAACAGCCATCAAGCAACTGTGCGGGTAGGAAGCTGTAGCACATAAGGTCACTCATTTAAAATCGGTGAAATACATTTGACACGTCAGTATTCGCAGATTTTGGCTACTCTGAGATGTAACCACATTTGACAATGTTTGCATCATAGAATAGAACATCGTCGTTGCAATTGTTTAAAACTTTAAATTGGGATGTAAGCATGAAGGAACTATAAACCTATATGTATGACATGAAAACGATAAGTAGAGTTTAAGCATGGAAGGGAATTACAGCATATGTACTGGAGGCCTAAAAAATTTCTACAATAAAGACGACATCAAGACAGATGCAAACCTGTTAATAAATAGCCTCTATCTGCTTCTCTTTTCACGGGGTTCTATACAGACCAACAAATGCAATATGGGCGCTTGTAGTGCAGTCACAAATTGGGAGGCCGCTTTTGTGGTCGCCATCCTGCTGGTGCACCCTGCATATTGGGAAACTGAAAATGATGAGAGGAAGAGGTGACTGAGTATGCTCATTAGGATATGTTTGGTCAGTCAATTCGGGAAACAGAGAAACATGTTTTTAGAAAGGTAGGAAAAAAAGAGTTTACATATCAAAGATGAGGATAAAAGTATATGTTTTGGGAAAAATAAGGGAGCTCAGCAACCTGGCATGTTGTGAACTAACCCCACTCCAACTTGGAGTGCAGGATTATTTATAGACCCATCCCAGATTTTGGTTGCTCTGAGATGTAATCACATTTCACAGTATTTGCATCATAGAATACAACATGGTCGTTGCGAACTTCAAAAACTTTAAATTGGGAGAGGTTAGTGACCACTCTGAACTGTCAATCTATGTATACATCAAGTAGGTGTTAAGTCGATAAAAGGGGACATATGATTCTGATAGCACCTAGTGTTTTCCGAAACATATATATAAACTTTGAAGACCATATTGTGTTTTCCGAAACATATATATAAACTTTGAAGACCATATTTGGATGACCCAAGAAATTGGGAAGAACAGTAAAGAAATGAAGATGCAAGTACCAGGAAGAGCGGGAACAAAGCCAGTACGGGAGATGCGCTGCTGTTCCTCCCCTGCAAGCAAAAAAAGTAGGATGGTCTTCTTCCCCTGCAAGCAAGAAAGTAGGAGGAGGCTGTGAAGGCAAGAGACGATGGGGCAACAGACTTAAGAAAGAGCAAAAATACAGGAGATCTAACCTGGTTCGATCGGTCATGGAATGACTGGTTCGGTGGCGGAGGTATCACCGTGCAGATGGTACGCGAGGAAGAAGCAGCGGCGATGCAAGTCGCCACACCTGGTGGTGGGCGACGGCGGCGGACGAAGAGACCCTGGATCTGTGCGGCTGCAGGGAATTTTTATGGCCGCCGCATCAGAGCTCGCGCGAGGACGGCGAGGGGGAGAAGGACGGGACGTGGGGGGCCGCGCACGGCGAGAGCATGGAAAGTGGAGACGGAGGGAGGTGAGACGGCGACCTCGATGCGGAGGGCGCGTGCGAGGGAGAGGCGGAGGCGCGCTGCTGGGAGGGCACGCCGCCGGCTGGTCCGTCGGTGGGGAGTCCGGGAGAGGATAAGGTCGAGGGGAGGAGCGGAGGAATGAGATCGTCTAACTTCACACCGAACGACTGCACCTGCAGTCAGCACAATCTGCGTCGTCCGTCGTCTCCGCGTACAGGCTAAGCACTCCGAGTCATCTGGCTGCCGCACTCCTCTACTACATGGGCCTTGGCCAAGAATAACACCGCTACATGTGCCGAAAGCTCCTCCTCCTGTAGTCTCGTGGATAGGCAAAATCAACGCCGTCGCCGCCGCCGCCGCCACCGTCTTCACCGATGCAGTGTGCCATCCCATCCCGTTGCCGTACTCGCTGAGCGCCACGTCGCGCAGCGCCATCCCCGCCAAGCGCCGCTCCGTCGCCGTCCTTGCCGGGAGGCAGTTCTCGCCGGTCGCCACGCGTTTCTTCCCCTCCGCCGCCGTCTCTCTCGGCGCCCTGGTCTCGTCGTTCCAGATGCTGCGCCGGCCAGCTAGCTGCCTCGGTGGCGTTCTCCGCCTTACCCTGGCCACGCAGAGACTGGTTTCCCCGTGCGCGACACCTTGGCTGTTTTGACGCCGCGATCAGCGAGGAACAATCCCCTGCTCGACCCCTTTCAGCTGCTTCACCGCCACTGCATCCGGTTCGCCAGCACGCCGTGGTACACGGCGCCGAACCCGCCGGCGCCTAGTTTCTCTTGAACCCCTTGGTGGACCGTTGCAGCTCGCCCATGTTGCCACAGTAGCTTGTAGCCGAAGACCTGGCACTGGTCCGCCACCGCTCCGTGGCGGCGTTGCTGCCCCCGGCGTTGCAGTAGGCGCGGCGCTCGGCGAGGAACAATGACGGCGCGGTGCTCGGCGAGGGCGACGACGGCGCGACGCTCGGCACGGGGAAGGTGATGGTGTGGCCCTGGGCGAGGGGACGAATCGGCTCTGTTCATCCGGCTTATAATCCGTCTTTTTCAGCTTGAGCCGGAACAGTATTTTTCTCTCACAACAAATCAGCCAACAGTGTTTTGCAGCCGGCTTATCAGCACAGCCGAACGAGACCGAAGAGGGCGCGGCTCTCGGCTAGGAGACAAAGACGAAGATGGCGACGGGATGTCTGTCCTTGCAGGGATGGGAATGGCCGACGGCGCGTCAATCGATGCGGTGCTGGAACGAAATACGGCGGTGGCGATT
Source organism: Saccharum spontaneum (assembly GCA_022457205.1). NCBI lineage: Eukaryota > Viridiplantae > Streptophyta > Magnoliopsida > Poales > Poaceae > Saccharum > Saccharum spontaneum. The sequence goes on from CM039583.1 coordinate 47,982,534, forward strand.
TTCTCTATCTACGGGAGCTCTCGGCAGGACCTGGGTGGGCTATACTGGGCTATCATGGGCCTTGTCTTTGTGCAGCTCGTGTCACTTTAGCAGAGGTGTCGTCGGATCAGCAACGGATGGTGTAGATGTGCTGACTGCACCTGCAGTCATTCCACGTGAAGTTAGAGGATCTGATTCCGGAGCGGAAGCGCAGCGCGGCGCCGTGGCTCGCGTACACGGGCTTTTTACATTTTTACCATTATAAAGAATGGCTCTTATATGATTAGCACTCTTAGGATGCCACTTACCAATTTAGCAGATAAGAGAAGTTTGTGTTTCAAATTTACCACATTTGCGCACGTGGCATGCCACACATGCTTGACATGCTGGTGCCTAGTCAGCATGGACAAGTGAAATGTCCATGCTACCTTGCCTGACTCCTCTCTCTCCATCTCCAACAGGTGGGTCCCGCGTCACTGTCACTTCCAGGTAGGCCCCACTTGTCAGCTTCGTCTTCTAGCTTTGGTACCCACGGTTGCTACACTTCGGTCTCATGGGCAAGAGGACGGAGGATGGAACAGCACGGCATCGATCGGGAAGTCGAGGAGGAGGTGCGCGAGCAGCAGCTCTACAGTGGCCCCGTCGGCGCGGCGCGAACAGCTCCCTATGGGCACGCGCACGAGCACCCACTCTGCCCGGCGCAGACGAGACAGCTCCGTCACGGCCCCGCCGCCGCAGCCTCGCTGGCACGGGCGCGAGCAGCAGCTCCGTCGCAGCCTCACGGGCGTGGACGCGAGCAGCTCCACCGCGGGCTCGTGGGCGCGAACGCGAGCAGCTTCGCCTATGCGAGGACCCGAGAGTCGTTCTACGTCATGAGCGACGCCAACCCCAGCAGGGGCACCACGGCCGCCGGCGGCGCCGCGGGCACGACGCCGACGCCGGAAGCCTGCTGCTGCGGCAGGGCGTACGCGTACGCAAGTCGACACAGCGTGAGCGCGGCGGCCTCGGCGTGGAGCCGCGCGTTCTGGCAGCGCACGGCGAGGTCGTGCCGCGCCAGGGCCTGCAGCCTGGCCTCCAGCTCCTGCTTCTCGGCGCGGAGCTGCGCCGCCACCTGTCGGAGCTCCTCCAGCCGCTGCTGCTTCCGCGCGCGCGACCACTGCGTCGACAGCTGGTTCAACATCTTGAGACGCTGCCGCTGGAGCATCTCCTCCTCCTCGGGGTCCGGGTCCGGGTCCACGTTCCTCGCCGCGTCAGCCTCGGCCTCCTGCACCGCCGCGGCGGACGCCGCGGCCAGCCTCGACGCCATCACCTGGTCCAGACTAGGACACGACTCAGGCCCCCACGGCGTGAACCCGCACGTGATAATGTCCATCGTGCTGCAGCTGGATGACGCAAGGTCAAGGGCGTCCTGCACAGACAGCATCTCCTTCCTTCTCCCCCACGGTTGCACTACCAGTGTAAGGACAGAAGGACTACGTATCCTTAGTTCCAGAACTAGGTGGGGCGAGTAGAGAATCGGGGAAAAGGGAGGAACAATGAGGAAACGCCCGCTATTTATAGAGGAAAATCAGAGACCGCGGCCTGTGAAGCCGCACGTGCCGGTGAGGCCGCGGCGGAGCTACTCGTGCTAGAGGTTGGGGATGAAGATGACGAGGGGGGCCCACTTGTTAGTGACATGAGATTTGGGACTCTGCTGTTGGAGGGGGAGAGAGAGGAGATAGGCAGGGGCAGCAATGTCCTTTCCATGCCCTGGCTGACTGTGCGCCAGCACGTCAGCTCGACCTGGCATGCCACGTAGACAAATGTGGTAAAAATGAAAGATGTCCGATGAAACGATGTTGATTCTGTAAGTGCCATCCTAAGAATGCTATTCGAGTAAGCGTCATCCGTAATAATGGTATAAATGTAAAATGCCCCGCGTACACGGGAGCGGCCCTTTTGCCCTCCTGCAGCAGCGCCGTGGGAGGCGCTGGATGGGCCAGGAAGCACCCGGAAGGTTCGTGGAGATGGTTATGCTGGCCGTTGATGGACAGTAACGGGTCCTTGGTACAGTGTCAAACCCGGTTTGTACTGTTTGTAACGGGTGGTTTTGTGATCCAACAGTGTTTCGTACCCGTTATGAACAGTGTTCGTGATCCGTTACTGTTGTTAACGGGTATGACCAGTGCTTCGTGATCCGATACTGTTGCGAGCAATAGTGTTCTGTGAGACGGTAAACAGTGAAAAAGGAGACGTGGCCTCACCGGTGAACGTTTTGGTACACAGCCATAAAGATATAGGTAGATATGGATAAATAACATAATAACATATAGAATGGTGCTAAAATATCCCCAAAACCGTTGGAGAAAATCACACCACACCAAAAGCAATTCATACAAAGTTTATAAACTGTTTACATCTGATAATCAAACTTGTACTAATCAAGCCGTCAAGCGGTCAAGCCGGACTCATGTTATACTGAACATTAATGTACTATGATAACACAGCCACAGAAAACTGAACTAAAATGACACCTAGAAACAATAATAAGATAAGGACATTCTTACCGTCTGAAACATCAGGCAAGGCAGTGGTGGCCGACAGTGGCAACTGCACCCTCGAACCCCTTCCAGTGAGCTGCCTATGGAACACTATGATATTAAGAGGCACATTCCTAGATGGCTCTTCTTGTTCAGTTGCATGGCTTATCGGACTCAACTCAGCAGATTGTGGAGCAGAAATCTCTTGAATGGTGTTCGGGACAGACGTGGAGCATGGGGAGAATAAGACTTGAGAGGTGATAGACCCGGTGTTGCCTGCTGCAGCTGGAGCCGCAAGATTGTGACAGCCTGAGTTGGGCACCCCAGCACTCAGGAACAGAGGCCTGTTGCCACGGGTGTTTAGATCGCCTCTCCCCGCAGACATGGCCGCGTCTTCAGGAGTTGCGTTCTCGCCTGAGGGTGAATCCCTGTTTCTTCCAGAGCCTGCACAAAGAACAGCATCAGAATATGGATAAATAACATAATAACATATAGAATGGTGCTAAAACATCCCCAAAACCATTGGGGAAAATCACACCACACCAAAAGCAATTCATACAAAGTTTGTAAACTGTTTGCATCTGATAATCATACTTGTACTACTCAAGCTGTCAAGCGGTCAAGCGGGACTCATGTTATACTGAACATTAATGTACTATAATAACACAGCCACAGAAAACTGAGCTAACATGACACCTAGAAAGAATAATAAGATAAGGACATTCTTACCGTCTGAAACATCAGGCAAGTCAGTGGTGGCCGACAGTGGCAACTGCACCCTCGAACCCCTTCCAGTGAGCTGCCTATGGAACACTATGATATTAAGAGACACATTCCTGGATGGCTCTTCTTGTTCAGTTGCATGGCTTATCGGACTCAACTCAGCAGATTGTGGAGCAGAAATCTCTTGAATGGTGTTCGGGACAGACGTGGAGCATGGGGAGAATAAGACTTGAGAGGTGATGGACCCGGTGTTGCCTGCTGCAGCTGGAGCCGCAAGATTGTGACAGCTTGAGTTGGGCACCCCAGCACTCAGGAACAGAGGCCTGTTGCCACGGGTGTTTAGATCGCCTCTCCCCGCAGACATGGCCGCGTCTTCAGGAGTTGCGTTCCCGCCTGAGGGTGAATCCCTGTTTCTTCCAGAGCCTGCACAAAGAACAGCATCAGAATATGGATAAATAACATAATAACATATAGAATGGTGCTAAAACATCCCCAAAACCATTGGGGAAAATCACACCACACCAAAAGCAATTCATACAAAGTTTGTAAACTGTTTGCATCTGATAATCATACTTGTACTACTCAAGCTGTCAAGCGGTCAAGCGGGACTCATGTTATACTGAACATTAATGTACTATAATAACACAGCCACAGAAAACTGAGCTAACATGACACCTAGAAAGAATAATAAGATAAGGACATTCTTACCGTCTGAAACATTAGGCAAGTCAGTGGTGGCCGACAGTGGCAACTGCACCCTCGAACCCCTTCCAGTGAGCTGCCTATGGAACACTATGATATTAAGAGGCACCTACGTGCAAGGCACATTCCAGGATGGTTCTTCTTGTTCAGTTGCATGGCTTATCGAACTCAACTCAGCAGATTGTGGAGCAGAAATCTCTTGAATGGTGTTCGGGACAGACGTGGAGCATGGGGAGAATAAGACTTGAGAGGTGATGGACCCGGTGTTGCCTGCTGCAGCTGGAGCCGTAAGATTGTGACAGCCTGAGTTGGGCACCCCAGCACTCAGGAACAGAGGCCTGTTGCCACGGGTGTTTAGATCGCCTCTCCCCGCAGACATGGCCGCGTCTTCAGGAGTTGCGTTCTCGCCTGAGGGTGAATCCCTGTTTCTTCCAGAGCCTGCACAAATAACAGCATCAGAATATGGATAAATAACATAATAACATATAGAATGGTGCTAAAACATCCCCAAAACCATTGGGGAAAATCACACCACACCAAAAGCAATTCATACAAAGTTTGTAAATTGTTTGCATCTGATAATCATACTTGTACTACTCAAGCTGTCAAGCGGTCAAGCGGGACTCATGTTATACTGAACATTAATGTACTATAATAACACACCCACAGAAAACTGAGCTAACATGACACCTAGAAAGAATAATAAGATAAGGACATTCTTACCGTCTGAAACATCAGGCAAGTCAGTGGTGGCCGACAGTGGCAACTGCACCCTCGAACCCCTTCCAGTGAGCTGCCTATGGAACACTATGATATTAAGAGGCACCTACGTGCAAGGCACATTCCAGGATGGTTCTTCTTGTTCAGTTGCATGGCTTATCGAACTCAACTCAGCAGATTGTGGAGCAGAAATCTCTTGAATGGTGTTCGGGACAGACGTGGAGCATGGGGAGAATAAGACTTGAGAGGTGATGGACCCGGTGTTGCCTGCTGCAGCTGGAGCCGCAAGATTGTGACAGCCTGAGTTGGGCACCCCAGCACTCAGGAACAGAGGCCTGTTGCCACGGGTGTTTAGATCGCCTCTCCCCGCAGACATGGCCGCGTCTTCAGGAGTTGCGTTCTCGCCTGAGGGTAAATCCCTATTTCTTCCAGAGCCTGCACAAAGAACAACATCAGAATATGGATAAATAACATAATAACATATAGAATGGTGCTAAAACATCCCAAAACCGTTGGGGAAAATCACACCACACCAAAAGCAATTCATACAAAGTTTGTAAACTGTTTGCATCTGATAAACAAACTTGTACTACTCAAGCCGTCAAGCGATCTAAGCCGGACTCATGTTATACTGAACAGAAAAACAAAGACGAAAGAGATGAGCAAATTATTCCATCTGGTTGCCTAATAGACAAAAGGACAAGTGGCACAAAATCACACGCAAGGAAAGGCTACAAGATTCCTTCATATGCTTGTTCTAACAAAAAAACGCAGAATTTTAAGTGCAACAACCATGTTATCCTTCTAAAATGGAAAAAAATAAAAATCTCCTTTGCTTCGTAAAGAACCGAAAACTCGTTTATAATGCTCTCAATCCCGAGGCAGGCATCAGAAGGCATGTATAAACTTGTGATTAGACCAGATCCGAAGACAATTAGCCAAATAGCTTAAGTTAGGGATTGGGAGCTTGGCTTCACACAGCAGCAAGGGAAGAAAAGCTATGCGCATACCTGGTGGGTGCTCGTTGCCGGCGAAGGTACCGACGAACATGGGCGGAGGCACTCTGGGGCGTGGTGGGGTGGCCTCCCCAGCTAGCGGGTGGTCGCACTAGACCCCAAACCTCCTTCTTCCTTACCACCGACTGCTGAGTGCTGGCGACAGGGCGACATCGACAAAGGCATCATGAGCAACATCGGCTCCGTCATTGAAGGGCGAGGAGCCGAGGAGCTCGTCGGAACCCTAGAAAGTAGGTCCACGAGGAGGAAAGGAGGAGACCTACCTCGTCGCCGCCGTCGGTGGGAAGAGAGAGACGGGACCACCGGCGTGGGTGGGGGCGCGATCACAGGCAGGGGGTCGCCGTCGGGGAGGAGCTCGCCGGAGATCTGTCGCCGAAGTTCTGAGACGGAGAAGAGAGGAGGCGTCGGTTGTGCGGGTGTGGTGATGAAAACGGATTGGATACTGATATCGTATTTGTTTTTATATTTATGTCTGGATTCGGATTCGAATAGGGATAGTATAAAAAATACCAGATAGGATATGATTGGATATCGACATCATAAATATGTGATTTAAATATTCGGATACGAATACGGTATCAGATGTTAAATATCCGGACTCGGATACGGACGGATTAAAACCTCTCTAAACGGATTCGGTCTCGAATACGGTCGGAAAATATTCGTACCGTTTTCATCCCTAGTGTCAAGCGTCGGGTTTAGGCGGTCAGACTGACCGTCTTTTTTTGTTTTTTTGTTTTTTCGAAAGATTCTCTCGAATATGTCCCTGACTGAAAGATTTTAAAAATTCGATCCTGATCTTAGAGTCTCAGGCGTTAAGATACAATAGCATGGTGTCATACTCATTGCGCCAAGGTCCTGCCGGCGTGGCGCTTAGGTGGCAGCCAGCTTGGGGCCATAAATCTTGGCTATGGCGCCAAGCCGTGGAATAAGAAAACCTTTCTTTCTTTCTTCCTCTCCCTCCTTTCTTCTTCCATCAGCGTCCGCGTTGTCGCTCCCACGTGCCCGAGCCGCGGCCGCGCCTCGAGCTCGCCCGCGCCCGCATCCGCACTGGCGCCGTCTGGCCACGCCTCCCACCCGCGGCCGCACCGACGCCGCCCAGCCACGCCCCGCGTTGTCCACCTGCTCGGCCCGGCCGTCTCGCCCCGCCCCGTGCCCGCACCATCCGCACCGCCCTGCGCAAGGTACAACTTTGTGACGACGTTGATAGTTTATTGATTTAGTGATATAGATATGTAAATAGATACATACATAGAGACATAGGTACTTAGATATAGTTAGATATATTGTTATTTTGGTAAGATTTAGCTAATTAGTTATTAGATTATATCCATATACTTAGTTGTTAACTTATTTACTTAGGTTCTAGTTAGTACGTATTATATAGGTACTATATGAAAACTACTTTGAAGTAAACTTGGTGTGTTTGTATTTGTGTATGGAATACTAGATGGACAACCTAGTGAGCATATATCATGGAGGCACTATGGAACGAGATCGCTATGGATATGTTGAGTTTGTTGACATGCAAAGTATGCATGTGCTATTCAATGAAAAGATTTAGTGAGTTGGCTCCAAGGGCTCGCAAGGAGGTACATTGCCATAGAGATGATGGCATCATAGTTGAAGGTGTACTTCACCTAGGTTCCCCTCCCAACATGCTAAGGAAGATGATCCCAATAGAGTGTGCGGATCTGTGGGAGAACTATGTGAGATCGGCTATGAAGAGCCAGTTCCAAAGTTTGAACGTGGTCGTGCATCGGGTACTAGTTGATCCCATTCCTCTTGGGTTGTTCCCGTCAATGGGTGAGCAGGCATACTTTGACCCTCCCATCCCGGAACGTGATGTGGATGCGGAGGTTCCGCCTACCATTTCTGATGCTCAATCTGCCCCCAATAATATGGCACATCCTCCTCAGGAGATCCCTTTGACATAGAATCATCCGAGTAAGTGTCATTAGGCATCGTTTTTTCTTTGTAGCTTAGTCTTCTTTTCATCCACTTTTCTTATTATCTCCTCCTATTTGTGGCTATGTTGCAGGAGACGTTCCCGATAATAAGGGTGCTCCTCCTGCTGATGCTCAAGTCCAGATTGGAGATGAAATCCGTGCCTCCAATAGTGTTGAAATTATGAATGATTCAGTGGACTCCAACTGGACTGAGGGACACGCCAAGCGGAGGGCCTGGTCGCGCGCAAGTCTTAATCGGATGTCACGGAGTTTGTTCTGGTGAGGAGGGAGAAACGTGGGGGTGCACTTTTCAAACCAATGGAAACCGGACGAAACCTCCACGGAGCGGGTTCCTTTCGTTTCATCCCATCCTGTGCGGCCCGCGGCTACTCCTCGCGTGCGTGCCGGCGAGCTGGCAGCCCCTTCTGCGGCGGAAGTCCTCATGCAAACAACGTGACCCCTTCTGCTGAAGCGTGTAGGTGGCGGACCCACGCGTCCAGCCGGTGGCGATCTTCTGCGTTTGGGACTCGAAGAAGTCCACAACCATCGGGTCCGACTCCGGCTCCATGCAGGAGATCACCATGGTCCGGGGTAGCACGCTCAACCTCGACCGCCGCATGCTCCTCTCCGTCGATGCCTTTGGCACCATCCGCTTGCTAGCGTAGTTCCGCTTCCGCCTCACCGGTGCCAACAAGGAATGTTAGAAATAATCCATGAGCACTATTTTGAGTCGTATGTGCCTCCTGGAGTCTAGTTCGTTGCATGATGGCATGCAATTGTTGAGTCAAAGTTAGGGAGTTAGGTGCTAGTTTGACAGAGTCGAGTGATGTGCATGGGTGCCGATTTGTATGGTGGAAGCCGCATTGTCCATATGAGCAAGTGGCTCACGGTGTTGCTGAGCGGGTCCTACGGATCTTGGCGCGAAGGCAGGCTGCCATGGAGGTGTGCTCTGTAGCATGTCCTTGTCTATAAGTAGCCCATGTGCTTCTCTGTATTCAGTTGTTAAGTCTAGTGAATATGTAGCCAAGATACATACGAGTTTGTCGCCGCGGCGTTCGTCGCTGGAAAACAGTGTCTATTGTGCTTGTTCTACCTCTTGCCAAGAGCATTGGCGTATGTGTCTGTGAGTGGTTCCTGGGCGAAGCCAGCAATTGGTATTAAAGCCAGGTTGAAGATGTCAACCATGTCGCTTGAGGAGCTCGTCGGTAGGAGCTGTGGCATAGTCGAGGCGGTCACAGATGGCGTTGAGCGTTGGCTGTTCACGGAGGAGCAGGGGGAGGCGCGTCGGTGTCATCCGCAACCGTCTCGACTACACCACAGCTCCTACCGATGAGCTCTTCCAGCGACATGATCGACATCTTCAACAATTGGTATCTAGAGCCAGGTTGAAGATGTCGACCATGTCGCTGGAGGAGCTCGTCTGTAGGAGCTATGGCGTAGTCGAGGTGGTTGCAGATGGCGTCGAGCGTCGGCTGTTCACGGAGGAGCAGGGGTAGGCATGTTGGCGTCGTCAACGCTGCAGTGAGGAGCGCTCGAGCGAAGGCAGCGACAAGCATGGCGACGGCAAGGAAGGCACCGATGTCGACGATGATCCGATGCTCATGTAGGTTGAGCGTACAGGGGTGTCGTGGATTAGGGGTGATTGTTTGAAATTAATCCACGAGCACTATTTTGAGTCGTATGTGCCTCCTGGAGTCTAGTTCGTTGCATGATGGCATGCAATGGTTGAGTCAAAGTTAGGGAGTTAGGTGTTGGTTTGACAGAGTCGAGTGGTGTGCATGGTTGCCGATTTGTCTGGTGGAAGCCGCATTGACCGTATGAGCAAGTGGCTCACAGTGTTGCTGAGCAGGTCTTGCAGATCATGGCGCGAAGGTAGGCCGCCATGGAGGTGTGCTCCGTGGCATGTCCTTGTCTATAAGTAGGCCCTGTGCTCCTCTGTATTCAGTTGCTAAGTCCAGTGAATATGTAGCCAAGATACAGGCGAGTTTATCGCCACGGCGTTCGTCGTCAAAAAACAGTGTGTCTATTGTGCTTTTTCTACCTCTCATCAAGAGCGTTGGCGTGTGTGTCTTTGAGTGGTTCCTGGACGAAGCCAACAAGGACTACCTCGTCATCGGCTCTGACTCAGGCCTCCTCACGCATGTTCTTGCTTTGTGTATCCGCTTATTCGAGCAACAACAATTACTGTTGGGTAGCTCTTGACTTCATCGGTAGCTGCTGAATGTTGCTACTTGCTAGCTGTCTATTGCTAAATGTTGTTGAACTTTGTGTCAGTGTATTTTAAGTGAGAAAACCTATGTTGCAAAAGGATACATAATTTGCATAACACATTTGATCACAACGAATTAAATGCTAAAGCGACTCTATGAAACTGTAAAACCAAACTATGCATTGAGAGACTCTGTTTCATTCTTAGTGTCACGTCTTGGAAACTAGGAGGTAAAACTTCCCACTGAGACTGGCCTTACATGTCTAGGAGCTACTAATTCTGAAAAAACGAATTAGCCCATGTTTGTCATTTTTAAACGGTAATGCGTTGGTTAGGGTGTTGGTCCACCTAGGCGCTTGCTTGCTGGACCTGCGGACCGGCCCAAAACAACCAGCCTGTATGTTGGAGATGAAGATACGTGGCTCTATCTCCACCACAAACCACTCCGGCCTCATAGCCTTAGTACGTTTGAACTGTACATCGCGCACGCTACTCAGGTGCTCCCCTCAGCGAGCAAGATGTAGGGCCGATCATTGAAGGCGGGGAGCTGGCTGCCGTGACTGGGGCTGGGGGCGACAGCATGGGTGCAGGTCACGGGCGGCGCCAGCTCCACATTCGTGCTCTACTCGCACGCGCTTAAGGTCTCACTCGGCGCGATCAGAGCCACCCCCTGCGACATCGGCGACAACCTCAGCCTGCTCCCTGGGGTGCTCTACAACTGGCTCCACCCCATGCTGCTCCTCCTCATTAGCCCTGGCGTGTGCCTCCTCGGGTACGGCACCGCGTGGCTCCTCATCTCCAGCGTCGCACACGCGCTACCTTACTGGATGCTTCAGTAAGCAGGCGAGGGGAGGAGCTTCATGTGACGCACCGACACCACCCCACAGGCGAGTTTCCCGTGCCATTGTCGTACTAGAGCGCTCCATGTGTGACCTCTGCGCCAACGTTGAGCTCCATAACGACGAGCCTCCATTCGTCCAAGCAGCAATGTGACATTGTGCTGAAAGCGTATGTTTCAAGTGTTTCAGATGTTTCAGAGGTATGTTGCAAGCGTTTTATATCGATTTTGCAAAAGTAAATCAGGATGTTGCACAATTCCAATGGACTATACATGTTTTAAGTGTATGTTTCAAATGTTTCATCTGTATTAGACATATGTTTTAAGTGTTTAATTTGGATATTACAAAACTAGATCGGGATATTGTATATATATATATATGCAAGTGGTTCAAGTGTTTTTTATACGTATGTTGGTGTTTCATCTTGATGTTTGCATATGTTTGCAACAACTACACAAGTGTTTTCAAGTTTTTCTAGTGTTTTGCAAGTGTTTCATATATATGTCGCAAGTGTGTTTATCTGGATGTTGCAAAAGTAGATCGAGTATTGCACACATTGCAATGCGTATGAGAATTGGAGGGGCACGAGGCGGGATCTGGAGGTGCAGGTTTCATCCGGGCGACGCAAGCCCCACGTGGGCGCGCAAAATACAGGCTCAAATGGGGGCAGGCTAGCCAGAGCGTGGGAAACGGAGTGCAACACAGGCATCTGTCAGGGCGCTAGCACAGCCTAAGCCAACATCATCGGGCGTTATTGCCACCATCCTCCCCCAAGCCTATGCTACCGACATGCACACTGCTCTTTCTCAGCGCTGGAAAACGAATCTCCTCCTAGATGATGGCCACACCGTTGACGATGAGAACCCCAACATTTACCTCAAACACGCCGACTGCCACATTGTCGTCGCCACCGACCTAAATAGAGCTAGCAGCGATAAGTTCTAGCGCACCAACAATCGCGTCTATTTCCATGCTGTTACTGAGTCAAGCGTAGTTGACCAGCGAAATATTATTTTATAGGTTGGGCATGGGTGCAAGCTTCCTATTTTCGTGGTATCACTCAAAGTTACCTTTGTATGTTACAATAAGAGGTGTGATGCTAAAGTTGTCTCTCTTTCTCTTGGGCATCACTCGCGTTGTGATGTTAGAGCATTTCCAGCAGCTTACCAATAATCCATCCCCAATAGGGTGGTATGGGTGATCACCAATACTGTTTTTTTTATTATTGGGGGAGATGTTGCAGCAGATCACCAAAACACCACCCCAATATAAATAGGTCCCACCTGTCAGCGAAAGTTTTATTTCTTCTCTCTCCATTCGGTTCTTCTCCCATGCATCCCACATCGCTCTCTCCCTGTCGCCTCCTCTTTCTCTCAGCCGTCGCCATCTTCCCTAGCACTGGTCAATCCCCATCCCCACCACCACCTCCTTCCAGAGCACCGAGATTGGGCACGTCCGCCGCCCAGGGCCTGGTTGAGGATGGCAACTCCTCGCCCAAGTGCTACCCAGATCTGGAGGACAATGACGCGTGAGTTCGGCCGGTGACGGCAGCGTGCGGTAGATGTGACTGCGCGAGCTCAAGCACCTCCACCGACATGAGCTGGTGCACCACCACCGCGGCGGTGGCAACCAGCAAGATCCGAGGTATGCTTGACTGGCAGCGGGCGCTCAGGCCCCGGGCAAGCGGCGGGCCATGCTTGGGTGGCGAGCTCCGAGGCTTCGAGGTATGCGGGGTGGTGGTGGGTGCAAGAAAAATTTGCATGGTGGCAATTGCTTGCTCGCCTGTAGTATTGCATTTATTTGAGGGGAGTTGGGCTTGTTTTTGGTGATCACCAATTAATGGAGATGGGAAGAGGGATCTGCTGGAGCTGAGATTTTGAGCCAACTCCCCAATATGGTAGTTGGACTGGTGATGGGGGAGCTGCTGGAGATGCTCTTATTTCGCTTCCTAGCGCACAAAACGTGATGTCACAGTGTGCCCATCTCCCAACACAAACATCCTTGAATGAGCGTGTATCGGTATATGTGATGCCACTATCACGCAGCCCGTTGAACGTTTCACAAAGTTGACATCTAACAGCAAGAGGTTAAAACGTGCGGGAGGTTAAAGGATAAGAGCACCCTGTTACATTGCTTTTTGTGTGTGCTTCCTCAGCCCAACTAGACTCGGATATAAAAAATAGGTACCCTGCAGATGGCAGTAGTACCTGTTAAGCTAGAATAGGCTTAGGAGAGAGAAGATGGGGACCACAGAAATTGTGAGAAAAAGTAGAGAGGAGAAAGAGTTGTAAGGACAATAAACATATGCTTAGGTTGGGTATATGGTAGGTTAGAGCTTTTCATTCCTATTTCGATCTACTACTTTTGATGACACCACAACTATATTGATGTATTGACCATGCACTAAGAGCACACCCAACGCGCCACCGTGTCTTTTGGTCTCGTCAGACCATGTAGGTTCGAATGTCGCGTGGACTGAAAAAGTAGCAAGATGGTGGCCTTGCAGGATTTTAGACTGGCTGCATCGGGTACTGCAAACACATCCAGTAAAAGCTATAGCGTCTCATTTACCGTAAGAATGAGCCGTAGCGGGCACTGCAAACGCATCCGATAAGCTAGCGTATCCGCTATATATTGTGTGATGCAGGAGCTACGCTAAACAGGGTGCGTCCACCACGCGCGAGCCAACGACCGCGCGCGCATGCGGGAGAGGTCCAGTGGCGGGCCCCACTCCGGTAAGCCAACAAAAAATGTTATAACTCAAAAACTGAAAAATCAAATTAAATTCTGATTGCGCCATTAAATTCATTTCAATAAATACTTTAAAACAAGATGTCACATGGATATATTTAGATAAAGTGACAAGTAGACCCCACAGTGACTAGGATGGATAGAGGATGATATAGAGGATGGATGAGTGTGGAAGAATTGGGTATAGAGAAGAGAATCTTGATGACTAGAATGTATAGAGGATGAATATAGAGGTCCATGAGTGCGGATAGTGTTAGAGCAGCCTGGAGAAGCAGCCGATGGCTCGTCTAACAAATCAATGAAGGCACCACCGGAGGCCTGCTTTCTCTATGGATGTTGACCCATCTCAGCTGCGTACGTGCAGGGAAAGTGAAGGGGAATAGGCGAACAGCAGGGAGTGGTGGGACCAAGAAGGCATGTGTCGGGTGTGCCCTCCGTGGGTAGGTGTTGGTCTTGGCCTATCCGCTCCTACGTGGATAAATACTTTTTCATGAGGATGGTGATCTTGTATGTCTGCGTTGGTGTTGGCTAACACTACCTCTGTAAAAAGCAAACTTTTCATCTCTTCTTTTATTTAGTTGGATGGAAGAATAAGAATGCAAATAAAGGAAAGGATTACTGTGGTGGTGAAAAGGTGAGACTTTATTTGAGCCTGTTTGGTAGAGCTCCAGCTCTGAAAAAACAACTCTAGGTCCACGAATCCAGCTAGCTCCACCATAGAACAACTCCATTGTGGATCTGAGATATCAAAAAGCATTTGATACAGCTCCACTCTCGTCTCTATTCACTGGCAATTTGGGCCCATGCATCAGAATAGAAAAAAAGAAGGAAAAAACGTCTTTCTTCCTCATGGTGGGGCGCGGCAGCTTTGGCGCAGGCTGGAGAGTGGCTCATCGGGGGAGGGGAGGGGCTCGCCGGAAGGCAGGGGCGACACAGACCTCCTGCACTGTTCTCAGCCGGCGGAGCTCGCGGGCGGCCATGGCGAGCACGTCGGGGCTAGGAGACCGGTGTGGCTGGCCGAGTTGGGGATTATAGTCCCTTTTGCTTTTGATGAGTGAAAGGTGAAGCCTAGGACCATAGTTCAAAAGGAGTATGGACTGATTTTGTTAATTAATATATATTTCCTCCCACTAAAGGTGCTACCACTTGTTCAGGTCAGATGGTGCCATCAATGCCATCGTTGCATTTTAGGGTCCTACATATATAAATACATATTATAATAAGGTCTGTTTTTGAAGTTACATATGAAGTTTTTTTTTAGAAACTAGAGGTACATATGAAGTGTGTTTTTTTAGGAAAACATATGAAGTGTAAATAAACACTTTTGTTGCTCACTCGGCCCAGTTGTTCTGATGGGCTGATAGTGTCATTGCTAAATCCAGTAAATAACGGATCGGACCATCTCTTTTGTCCGGGGCCATCTCATGGTGAATGGGTCAGGAATGAAGTCGCCCCGGTACCAGGAGCCCAGGAGTGAAGGGCCGTCGTGTCGTGTGCCCGTCACACAATCTGACTATCTGAGTGGGCTTAAATCTTAACCCACCACAATAAAAATGCCTTTTGAAACAAATGTCATATTTTTTCTTTTTTTTTCCTGAAACCTCATCATCATATCATATATTATGAATAAAGTATTAAGTTGGCATCATCTGTCCCTGGCGTGCGATGAATTAGAGCGATGTTCCTTTGGAGCATTTTTTTTTGGAACAACTTCACAGCATCGCCGGCATGGAGGTTAGCAAGGTCGTTGGCATTGTGATTTTCCCGGTGCAGTAATGCTCTCCTCAGGTCATCCAACCGTCCGGACGTGCTTCCCAGTCTGCACGGCTCGCTCCCGCTCGTTGCGGGCCCCGCCCACAACACTCATTCCCAACCGCGCTCGCGATGCTCGCACCCCACTTGGGCAACGCCCAATCCCCTTCCTCTGCTGTCTTTCTTGAGTGCAGGGGCGCCGCGCCGTGGGCATCGCACCCGCCGGTCCGCTGCGGCCTTCTCCAGCACGGGGGGTTGCTCGCCGGGGGCACTGCACCCCGCCCACCCGCTGCACCCTCCCACTCCGCACCGGCGTAGATCTCCACGCCGGCATTGAGCTCTTCAAGTCGACGAGCCTGCATTCATCTAAGCAGCAAGGTGACACTGTGCTGAAAAGTGCATGTTGCAAGATATGTTTCAAGTGTTTCAGATGTTTCAGATGTTGCAAGTGTTTTATATTGATGTTGCAAAAGTAGATTGAGATGTTACACATGTTACAATGGCTATACACGTATGTTTCAAGTGTATGGTCTAAATGTTTCATCTGTTTCATACATATGTTGCAAGTGTTTCATTTAGATGTTGCAAAAGTAAATCTGGATGTTGCATATATACACACATATAGATATGCAAGTGTTTCAGCTGCAGCCCGGGTCCAGCTCATAAAACTCTCTATATATCTATGTTGTAACTAGTGTAAATTAGTAGTCATTACTATAGATCAGCTCAAGTAACTTCAGCTTAGATCATATACGTTGGACCAGCCCTGATCTTGCACCATTCCTAGATCTGCCCCTGAACAACTCACTAAATCGACTAGTGGGAACGACACAGCCAGTGCCTAGTCCCATCTGGATCGAGGTATACTTTTGCAACTGATGTTGCTTTGTTTTTTTGGTCATATGATCAGTATAGGTCATGTTCATAGCTTCTGCTAATAAATTTCACGTGCACATATTTATTAAAATATCTTTATATTTTATAGATTAAATTATGACGAAATATCCAATGGTACCTAGGAGTATATTAAAATATAAATAACATAGGAAATTTTAACTAGTTGTATGTAGGTCCTAAGACTTATTATGAACCTTTCTATGCTTATATATATTATTTAAAATTACTAACCAGTGGGAACGAATCGATGAACAAAAATTATTTGATCACTTTCCTCACCTGTCACCACCATGGTTAGTTGTGATTCCTGGTTGTTTATCCTCAACCTATTTAACGCTATCTCTTACCACTGCATCACTAATTCGTCACATCAAAACTCAATGATATATTTAGACTAAGGGATAAAAATGTATGTCAATTTTATTTTCGGTGAAGCATATAGTTTTGAATTTGCAAGTGAAGTTTCACACGAGCTTATTAATACTCCCTCCATCCAACAGTCTAAATCGTATTAGCCTTTGGCATCGTGACCAAGAAGCATCAAAGCATCGCCGATTCTCATTTAATGGACTGTGCTCCTCTTAATGCCCTAGCTCTCAATTCGTTTCCAAGTAACCGCACGCTCACCTCGGAGAAAAGCAAAGTTACCGGGCTTAGAAGGGCAGCTCCAACAATTGACTTTTAAGCTAGCTCTAAGTATTTTTTTTATATTTTAATAAAAGAAAGAGAGAAAAGCTAACTCTTCGTCAAGAGCTAAGCTCTTGCACAAATTTAAAGGTTATATGAGATGCATGTGAGGCTATCCATATTAAAAGCTATGTGCTAAAAGTTAACACCATTGGAGAAGTTGTCTTGATCCAAATATGGTCCCCCGCGTTGTCCCCAGGGCAACTCGTGGGCGACACGCCTGCCGCCACCGCGAGCCCCTCCCGCCCAAGGCCATCTCTGTCCGCCGCTGCCGCCGCTCCAGCGAGCGGTGGCGGCGGCCCGCGATGTTGTCGGAAAAAGGTAGCGTTCGCGTAGCCACCTCCTCTCCCATCTTCTCTCTTCCTTTTCCCACGTCCAACCCTAGCACAATCATGGATGACCACCGGTGAGTAGGGTGTCCGGCGTAGAGGCAGATCCGTGCTGCTTGGGCCTAGATTTGGCGACCCCGGCCCCTGATCTGGCCGCACGGGGACCTACCGTGCACTGGGGCCTCCTTGTCCAGCGGCTTCAGCGTGCAGGGGCACGGCAAGCCGCCGCATGGCTGGTGCTTCCACTGGGTCCAGATCCAGCGTCTCTAGCACCGGATCTAGCGGCACTGGCACCGGCGGATGCGGATGCTGTGGCGATGCGGAAGGGCGACCCAGCTTCGTAGGTGCTCTCTGGAGAGCACGTCCATCTACGCGGGGCTGCTCCTACTGGTGCTAGGTGACGCACTAGCTGGCGCTGAGCGACCCCGACCCCAGATCCGGCAACCCCAACCCATGGCGTGCCGTCCGCCGGTTCCTTGCCGCAGGGCTCCTGCTCGTCGACACGGGCTTGCTCCGGCAGCTGCTCTGCTGTAACCCTGAGCAGTGGATGCAGCAGGCGTGGCCTGGCACTCCCTCCGGCCTTGACGAGGACACGACAGCTGCACAGCAGCCTGCTGTTCCCGCTCTCGCCAGCTACAGTGGCGGGCGAGCTCGTCGTGCAACCACCCTAGCTGGGCTGTGGCTAGGCATCGTGGTTGGCGTCAACAAGGTGCGGCGTGTGGTAGCCGAACCAGTGCGCCGCGGCCAGGTCCGCGACGACATCGTGGAGGCCTGCGACACGGGCCTCTGCAACGCGGACCATGCGAGCATGAGTTGGTCGATGTCGGTGCCGGCGGCAAGCCCGCTCGGGACAGGCAAAGTGTGGCTCATATGGAACTTGGGTGAAACCCCTTGCCTGGTTGTTTCTCCAGGCCATCGATAATGGCGCAAATGGCGTCGTATTCCTCCCTGGAGGTGTCGATGAATCCAATTCCTGCTATCGGGAAAGCCCTTCCGAGCTTGCTGCATCAGTTGGGAAGGCCTTGGGTCAAGGCGAAAGCCCTTCCGAGCCTGATGCTCCAGTCATCGATGGTGGTGTCCATGGATGTTATTTCCCTTTTTGAATGCATTGACTGAAGCACACCTGCTCCCGTCTGCGCCCCATGTGTCCTTGTGCTCTTCCTGGTTGCTCCACACTTCCTTGTGCTCTCCCTGATTGCTCTCCCTACCCATCTTGTTGTGGTCTGCTACCCCTCCTATCCTTGGCTTCTGCACACACCACTTGTTGTCAGGTGCTCGCCATCATCGGCTTGTTCTATCGTCCTTCACATTACTTGAGTGCTCTGCCTCATCATATGCTGGGTTGCGGGGACCTTGACCTCTCCTCTGGACCTCCTCGTTCTCCCCTTGACGTTCCTCCCCTTTGAGGCTTCCTTCCCCCAAATAGCGTTGGTGAGCGTTGGCTGGCGCCCAGATGCGCTAATAGGCGATGCAACTCACGACTGTCATCTATTAGCTCTGACTCAATACCTTACAGCTTCCTGACTGTCGCATGTTAGATCTCACTCAATACCTTACAGCTGCATGTGGTCTGGAGTCTTCGGAGTATGTCATTAGTGGTGGCACATGTTAGGAAGTTGTGCTTGCAATCGCTTCGGTTAGTAGGCTATGCTGGTGGTAGAATCATGTTGTGTTTGTTGTTGTTTTGTTAAGTGTTGTAATCCCTCTTTCTCCTACATGTCATGTACTTCTCTGAACTTATGTATTTGGATTGGCACCACACCCTTTCACTCCTTGGCTTGACCGACATCTATGGAATGAAAATTCAGGTGGGGAGAACTTATCCCACACCCCCCTGGTGTTGACCTCAAAAAAACTAACTCTAACTACTGCAGGTGCCCTAATCATGGGCTCACGTAAGGCCGCAAGTGAAGGAGATAACAGATTGAACGGAAGGATAACCATGCATTCAATCAGACTGTCGCTCAAGGTGGCGCAAGCACAGGAAACAAAGTAGAAACGAGAGTGTTGCTTAGACGATTTAGGTGATGTTTGGTTCTTGCAACAGTAACACAAATGGAAATAAAATTAGTTCATTTCCATTCCCTTATGGTAACATCTACAGCTTTAATTCCATTCCCTTTACGTTGCAATTCTATAACCAAACAACACCTTAGACTTATGGAAAAGCAAATTTTGCTAAGACAATCTAGACTGTTGAGGGAGTAATTTCTGTTGTAATGACATGGGTCCAGAGCGTTGGAAACCAGCAAGAAGGTGTTGCAAGCAGACTATGCCAATCGCCCTTTTCCTTCTCTCTCAGGGCCTGTTTGGATCAGTTTTGGATTCTTAAAAACCAGTTTTTGTCTCTAATTTCTAAAATCTGGATTTTGAGCAAAAATTGGTGGTGTGTTTGTATCCCCATAATTTTTAAGAATCTGGCTTCATTTATTGCTCTGTAGATCACAAAAACTAGCAAAAGCTGTGTATCAACAGCCTAGCTTTTAAGAATCTGGTAAAAACTGACAGCAAAAACTGGGGATGTTTGAATCCCACCCAGTTTTTAAAAGGCAGATTCTTAAAAACTGGTAAAAATTGAGGGATCCAAACAGAGCCTTAGCCTCTTACACTTGATTACTGTGTTGTATGTCCCTAAATAAATTAATTCCTAAACATATTTTAAGTCAAACATTTTAAATCCAATTAAACTTATAGAAAAGAGCACAAAGGTATACGGCCGCGAATTTATAGAAGTATATACTCTAACAAGTAGTTAAACTGCTGGCATCATCATACATGACGTAGCACCCGGCGCCCAAATAAAAACGAAAATTGATCATGGCCCACGAGTTATCTCGCTACGCAACTTGACAGAAAGAAATTAATTAAGCAGTAGATAGAAAACAAAAACACCCAGCAGCCAGTTAGCCGGAAGCGTTGCATGCGTTTGACATGACGCGCGCGCACATCATCCAAGACCCAACGACCAAGAGTGGTGGTCAAAGCCTCAAACTCAAAGGAGACTTTGCTAGCGTGCAAACGCTCGCTCGTTGAGGGAGACGATCACCTTTTGTGTTGTGTGCGGTTTAATTAGCAGGTCAGGTCAAGACACGAATGCAGTTGCAGGCAGCATAGATCGAGGCTGAAAAATTAAAAGCCGTGTATCACGAGAAGTCGTTACGGATCAAAAGTCCAGAGACGCCGCCAGCGTACGATACGGTGCTCTGCGTGCAACGGCCGCCACCTGTGTCCCCTGCACATGTGATCTGTGTCGTCACACGTGAACGTCTTCATGAGCTCTGCCATATACTGTACGTATTTCTTTTTTCTTTTTAAGAGCATGTTTGGTTAGAGGTGTTAAAGTTTAATAAATACTGTAGCACTTTCGTCTTATTTGATAAAAAGTTTTTAATTTTAGACTAATTAAGCTTAATAGATTCGTCTCGTAAATTACTCCTAATCTATGCCGACATGCATGCAATTAGTCTACATTTAGTACTCCATGCATTTGCCGCAACATTGATGTGATGAGAGTTAAACTTTAATGTGTGAAACCAAACAGATTATGACATTGAGGCGATCCACTGCACAGAACGTACGTGCTATATATGGCCACACCGAAGGTTCTTTCGCTTGAACTTGCACTTCTCATCCATTATTGGCGCTCAAATCACTGTTAAATACTGTAGCAATTTTATTTTTATTTGTTAATAATTGTCCAAACATTGATTAATTAGGCTTAAAATATTCGTCTCGCAAAGTACAACAAAACTGTGCAATTATTTTTTGATTTCATCTACATTTAGTACTCCATATATGTGTCGGTATTTTGATGTGATGGAGAATCTTCTTTTTGCACAGTGGAATTTGGAGGTAAATTTGGAAAACTAAACAAAGCCATTAGTAGAAATTTAGTAATGATGAGCCATTTGAGAAATCTTGTTGTAGTCCGTAATTATGCGACAGGCATATCTAGCTAGACGGGTACATAATCAATCCTGAATTTCCGGAATAAAATAAGTTGTTAGCAGCCGGACAATGATAAGTGGTGGTTGACGATAAGTTAAAGATAAATACTCCTACGGGACGGAGTTGATCGCCGCTGGCTGGCCTGGGCGCCACCCCGGAATGTGCCTGTGCCGCTCTGAGTGTGACATGGTTGGTTGTATTGTAGCGCAGCGCGCGGGGACAGGGAATGTGCCTACTCCTAGCTAGCTATAGCTAGCGCAGGTACTAGCTGCCTCTGCTTATAGTTTCAACCCGAGCCACGCCACTATGATCAAGATGCCTGAGAGCCTTGGGGTGCATACATTTGCCAGAGATAAACTACGTACTAGGTGATTTCTTTTTTCCGAATCATCTTCGATGCGGCGCGAACACGAGACCCAGCAACATACACATACAGTGAATCTCTGCCCTTTGGCTCGGGTATATGAAACCTCTCTCAACCACTTCCTCATGATAGGTGGCACCTGATAAGCTTACGCCACTACTGGAAAACCAAGATTTGCTGAGTGTTTTATATTTTGCCGAGTGTCAAAACGCGGACACTCGGCAACAACATCATTTGCCGAGTGTTAAAGTGGAAACACACGGCAAAAACCTCACACTCGGCAAAAAATTAGTTTGCCGAGTGTTAACACTCGGCAAACAAACACACACGGCAAACGTACCACTTTGCCGAGTGTCAACTAAGATGAGTAGATAGCTTCTAGTGTCAACTTATGTGAATATTTGCCATACATGTTTGTCCTTCTCATTGTAAAGAAACAATGTTTAATTTCTATTAATTTCATAACTGTAGTAACTTCTCATACTGAATGGTACGTAAGAAAATTAAAACCTGCATAGTTTTAGACAACTCCTTGTGAGTTAGGAATTGCAGTTAACCATAGCAACGGATGTACTGTACCCATACTTAATTAGCATCTCGAATATTTTCTGTACACTGACTTAACATCAACATGAGCAGTGTTGCATCTATTGTCACAACTGCAAATAAGGTGTGAATGATGCATCCACCTTTCAATCGGCTGCGGCATCAAATCACGTTGGTGGGTCATCGGCATCACAGTTTGGAGGGTCTCCGGTATCACAAGTTGCGCCAAATTAGCTCGAAGGGTCACCGGCATCACAAATTGCGCCAAATTGACTAGGAGGGTCGCCGGCATCAAATCTCGGGCCTCCTCACCCCCTATAATCGCCGTGAGCAGCTTGCTGTGAACTTCAGTTAAGATATTTGGTTGCAGACTTGTCAACTTGTGAACTTGTGACATATTTGGACTTTTGATTATGAACATGTCATATATGTGAACATGTGTGTTTGTGGCATATTTGAACTTGTGAGCTTGTTGTGATTGTGATTTATGACTCCTATGATAAATTTGTGGTGATTTAATACAATATATATTATATTTGTGCATTGTGTTGCAAATGGAACAAACAAAAAAAATACAGATTTTGGTCAGTTTGCCGAGTGTCAACTCCATGACACTCGGCAAAATGACCACACGGGGCATGCCTGGGAACACACTTTGCCGAGTGTCAAAGAGCTGACACTCGGCAAAGTATGCACAGTTTGCCGAGTGTCAGCTCTCTGACACTCGGCAAAGCGTGCATAGTTTGCCGAGTGTCATATGTTTGACACTCGGCAAAGTTTACATAGTTTGCCCTCGGCAAACTGACCGTTAGGATTTTATCCGCTAGCGTCTTCCTTTGTCGTGTGACGTCTTTGACACTCGGCAAACGCTTTGCCGAGTGTCCGACGTTTGACACTCGGCAAAGCGTGCTTTGCCGACCAAGCTTTTGTCGAGTCCAGTTTGCCGAGTGCGGCACTCGGCAAAGCGTTTGCCGAGTGTTTTTGACGCTTTGCCGAGTGTTCCAGGCACTCGATAAACTGCTTGAATCCAGTAGTGCGCCTCCTCAAAATATCTCGGTGAACAAGTGGAAGGTCTCATCCATTTCATCAAGTAATAAACTGAGAATTCCATGTTCTATTAGAATTGGTGAAATTTTTTACTGATACGAAGCACAACAAGGTGGATATAGTGCTTCCATTCAAAGAAATTAACCTTTATGTGAGCATCTCCACTAGATTGAACATCCATCTTTTTTCCTAAAATGTCAATACAGGAGATTGATAAAGATCAAAAGGTGATTTTTAGGCAATTTTTAGACAGTATTTTTTTTTGGCCATGCAGTCACCTGCACCTCTAACCTAAATAAGCCCTACGTGCTGCATCAGGAATTCAGGATGACGAATTCCATCATTTTCGTATGTCACTATCGTCAACTGAATGTTTATTTTGGTTGCACTCTGTCATGTGATAGTTAAGTTATTGTTTGTCCTCTACCACTAGCCGCCTCACCGCTGTCACTGCCCGATCTGTTAAATTTCAAAGTGTCGCTTTTCATGATTCCCCGGTTGATGGGCAGCTGTTAGCTGTGTGAGTATGCCAAGTGCATGCCATCCTGGACGCGCGACGAAACAGCAGCCAGAGAAAAAAAAATTAAAATACTAGCTAGTATAGTGCATGATGATATAATAAGCTGCAGGTGGTTTGGCCTTATGCGATTATCCATGATAGAGACTACCGAGAGATGCTACGGTGCCATTGGACAGCGACTCCCTCTAACGTAACCTGGGGAGTGGAGAACTGAGTGGAGTGGGTATAAAATCAGTGACTCCAATAATTTAGAAGCTTTATTTGCTCCTATACAAGCATAATCTTCCGTTGCTGCAATGATCATAGGATAGGATCAACACATGATCATGCATGGGATAGGACCAACAAAAAAAAACCAAGGATTTCCTTATACAACCTAGAAATTTGCTAAGCTTATACGGAAACCAATTCAATTGTAGCAACGGTAACTCCAAACGATAGGCAATAACTTATGTTGTGAACATTTGTAGTCCATAATATTCCATTCATTCTAAATTATAGTTCATTTTGACTTTGTTCCAAGTCAAACCTTTTCAATTTGATCAAATTTATAGGAAAATTCACTGACATCTACGTCAATGAAATGGTTTTTATAAAATTATCAATGAAACTTATTTTGATACTGCAGTTGTATGAGCTTGCATTGTAGATGCTAATATTTTTTTCTCTGAAAAAATAGTTACAATTAATGAAGTTTTTGACTTAATACAAAGTTAAATTAAATACTGAGGGAGTATAGCTAGTACTCCTAGATAGGTTTGTGTGGATACATTCATCATTGGTTGGTGGTCGTCAAAGGATGGTTATTTGTCTTACCCACAGGTGATTTAATTGATACTAGTTGCTCTTACCTCATAGCATCTAATATATATCTCTTATAAAGTTAATCCCCACTATAAGTCTATCTCAACATGCAAGTCATTCATATCACCCCCCGCTGACTATCTACATCACTCCCACTAAAGCCATCCTCGGTGGGAGTTTTAAGAAAAAAAGAAAATGTGTCTTGGCACGATTACCATCTCTCTACGAGTTATAAATTAAATGTCTACGAAACTATAGAACAAAAGTTTTCATTGAGAGTAGGTGTTTCATCAATGTTTTATTTTATTCTATATGACATGGTAGTCTTGGTAATAACACCATAAAACTTCTCACTGAGATTGGCCTAATAGCCATGTCATCCTAGTAACTCCCAACCTCTTAATTACAAGATATCCACATCATCTCCACTTAATTTTATTCTGAATTCTTCGCAATCTCCGCAGCAACGTGTGAGGTATCTTCTGTTAGATACTAATGCTACCCACAACCTTGTGGGAATAACTATGCTATACTAATGCTGCCCATAACCTTGTGGGAATAACTATGCTAATCGTAAAATGAACAAGCCATTTTTTTGAAAAAAAAATCAAAAGAGTCACAAAATTGACAAGTTCATTAATTTAACCCATTTTAAATTCAATACATACAACTTGGCTTACATGGCAGAAAAGTCATGGACCATATGCGTCTACTAGAAAAAGAGATTATAATATGGTCCTGGATGGCTTCACAATGTTTTTTTAAAAGACACAACACAGTTGACGCGGAAACAATTAACAAAGTCACCACCGGTACTTTGTTGTTAAGAAACACGTTACCAAGTACAAAATAAATAATGCTATTTCTTCTTAAAATAAATCTAAAAATATAAGCACACACGCTGATCTATGGTTGGCCCTGTTTGGTTACCTGTGATTATAATAACCAGATTATTATATAATTAAATTTTGATCTAAACAGGATTGATTATACGATGGGTTACTGTAATTAGAATCCCTGATTTTCAAAATCCCAGAATCCAGGCGAGACAAGGTTTTAGGGGATTATGGACGCTGAAAGTGTAACTGCCCCCCCCCCCCCCCCCCCCCCCCCATTGTCCAACTTGCCAAACTAAAGCATAATAAGATATAAATTTCTCACTTTAACAAACCATAATCTAGGGAACCCAAACACTGTGATCCTTATAATTCATATAAGGCCAACAATAATCTAGTTATGATCCAAACGTGCCCTAAATGTTGGTGGATAGAGCTCCACCACAAGCAACTGAATGAGCTAAAATATGCTTAGTTCGCCGCAAACAGGAAAATAAGGCAGCACTTTATGTTGACAAAAAGTGTCGCCATATGAATAAATGAAATGAAATAAGAAACTCATTTCAGCTACGTTAGCCTAGATAGGTACAACTTCTTTTATTAATGAGAAGATACAATGGCATGGTTCAAATGGTTTGTGAGGCCTAAGATAATAGATTCATCGGCTCCTAGTTTATTTTGAGACGAGATGAAATTAAAACGGCTCCTTACTAGAACATGCTAAATGTAATCTCTCAAGGACATTGAAACATGCTACATACATATGTTGGAAACAATCTATGCATGCTGTCACGTACACTACTACAAATTTTATTAACCGTGACCTTTCAAAATGGCCCTCGGAGGCGGGCAACATTTATAACTGCCTCGGTTAATGGTAGACATTAACCGAGGCAGTTATAAGCAACCACCTCGCAAAATCAATTAATCGAGGCGGGCATTATAAGTGGCCCGCCTCCAAAAATACCCCCATTTTCAGAGGCGGGCCACTTATAAAGGCCCGCCTCGGTTAATATCGCCGAAGCCCAAAAAAAGCCCATATCCAATCAACTAACGGGTTCATATATATACAGAGAAGCAGGGGGAGTTAGGGTTCACTTCCCTCACTTCACCAGATCGAGTGGCGCCCTTCACCGCTCGCTCGGAGCGAGCGTCCGACTCCTTTCCGAGCGCCCCCTCCCCTCTCCCCTCTCCCACTCTCCTATGTCTCCTGGAGGAGCTTGCAGGCGTGATGACCGGGCGGATCTAGAGGAGCGGGGACCTAGCGGCTCGGCGGCGCGGCGACCTGGCGGATCTAGAGGAGCGGCGACCTAGTGGCTCAGCGGAGCGACGGCCTAGCAGCGGGCTGCGCAATCCTCCCTCAAGCTCTTCCACTGGCGTCGTCCTCCTCCCCTGAGACGCGTTGGCTTCTTCTACGGCGGCAGCGCGGTCCTCTCCCGAGCTCCTTCACTGGCGGCGGCGCGCCCTCCTTCCCCGTCTCCTCCGTGACGGTGTCCTCCACTAGCTCCAGATCCGACGCGGGCGAGGCCGGATCTGTGGCGGCGCGGTGGAGCCCTCCTCCCTCGACCAGATCCGTTCGCGGCGTGGGTTGGGATCCACCTCCCTCCTCCCTCCGGTGGTGGCGCGGTGCGCGACACCAGATCTGGCGGCGGCTCGTTGCGCGAACCCCAGATCCGACGGCGGCGGCGCGGAGCAAGTGAGCTCGCCGGTGGGCTCCGAAACGGGCTTGCCAGCGGGCTTCGGGCTTTTTTTATTTTAACGGAGGCGGGCAAGCCAACCGCCTCCATTATTCATGGATTAACCGTGACCTTTACTTGGAGGCAGTTGCCTTTGCCCGCCTCCGAAAATGAAAAGAAATCGCCTCCGTTAAGTTTATTGTAGTAGTGGTACGTGGATTTGGGAACGAGAACTTAAATGCTTTAATGAAAAAGATCACGGTCACGTAGGTGGATTTGGGAATAATGAAACGATCATGATCACGTACGTGGACTTGGGAATGAGACATACATGCATCACAAAAAAAAGATCATGATATCTATGGCTAATCAAATTATGTCATATCCAAAAGTGTAAAATAAAAAGATTTTACTACACCCAACAGATCACACATGCATCAATTATATCTAAAAAAGAATTTTTATATCTAAATTTCCTTATGTATCCTACTATATATATCTAAACTTTGCTTATGTATCCTACTTTCAAAATTTTAAAATAAATAAATAAAAATATATCACACATTATCTCCTAGTAAGTAATAAATGTTTTTAACATCCGATCTAATTAAATGAATGGTGCATAATTTTTTGAGAGTATCATAGCAAATACTGAGAATATATTCTTATTGGAGTGTCTATGGAATACAAAGACTATTGTTTGTCATTATCATCTTTTTTTTCGCCAAAGTTTGTCATCATCATCTGAATGTGACTTCAGTAGATGGGACGCTAGGTCATCATATCAACTTGATACAAGCCATCATGGATCATAAATCAACCAGTAGAGAGAGTGATGACTGTCATTTGTACACACCAAACTGGGTGAATTCAGAAAAGAGCTAACAGGTATCACCACCTACTATGCTACACACGGTTATAGCTAAACAAAGGCCAACACAGACGAACTAATATTAATAATATAATAATAAGTAATTGTGTGGGGTACTTTGTGGGCACATTAAAGATCTTCCAAACTCCATACCGAAGTAGCCTATTCCAAGCTGTACCTTGCAAAATTAAATCACGTTTGTATACTGTAGCTCGCCATGTCAATCATTGTATTTGAATTCTTTTGGTGTACGTGAGTAGGCAGCGGCGAAGTTAGAGTAAAGTAGAGGGGGTGCGAGATAAAGAAGTGATGAAAACATCTATCAAAATGAAGAAGCCCATTGATAATATTGGTTGCTAACTTGGTATAACGCTAACAAAAGTGAGTTAAAATATACAAAATACACATTTTCTTCAAATATTTACTCCCTCCATTCAAAATTATAAGACATTTTGACTTTTCAAGATACATTGATTTTACTATGTATCTATATTCTAGACATAGTGTACATCTA
Source organism: Saccharum spontaneum (assembly GCA_022457205.1). Classification (NCBI taxonomy): domain Eukaryota; kingdom Viridiplantae; phylum Streptophyta; class Magnoliopsida; order Poales; family Poaceae; genus Saccharum; species Saccharum spontaneum. The sequence continues at coordinate 48,010,732 of CM039583.1, forward strand.
AATGCATAATAAAAGCTATTTTATCCTGAAAAACCAAAATATTTTTAATTTGGAATAGAGGGAGTACTTAACACCTCTTTGTTAATTCAGCGGCCCACAAATGTGAACAAATAACTTAATTTTATTTTTTTTTAATAATTATTCAATGGAAATAAAATCAGTTATACAATACTCTACCTTCAATCTTCTAAATCATCTAATCTCCATACTTTCATTGTCGTGAAGTGTTGAATCACTGATTGCAAAGGCAAACGATCCTATACCGCAACTAAGCACAAAGGGGTTAAGCTATGGAGCAAACCAACAAAGCAATTCACCACGCAGTTAAAAACTAAACAATTAGCGGGCACCCGATGGGGTAGGCAGAGCGACGCCGTCCGAGCCCAGGCATTGAGTGGATGGGAAGAACGGGGTTGCAGATCGACTTGTGGCCTGTGGGCAGTTCCTTGAACATGAGTAGTTGCCAATCTCAATTGAGCCTTTTGTCTGCGTTCTGGGGGGGTGTGGGGTGCGGCTGCACCCATAGCTTTTTACTGGGCTTCGCCCGTAGGTACGTACTCTGATTTCTGTACCGGAGTATATCAAATGGGATTTGTTTTCTAGAAGGCCTCGTGCTGCGCCTTCGTGTGTACAAATGAGTCCCGGACCCGGAGCCCTGCAAATAAAAGTTGTATACACGAGTTTGTATAGCCCCGCCCGCGAAGGCGTCGCGTCGTCAGGACGGACGTCATCAACCGCACGTCGAGCGTGCACGCCCCAGACACCCACCTGGCCACCTCGCTCTGTCGTCGATCAAAGTAGTTGTGGGGGTCCCTTTCTTTCTCCTCCCACCACAATATAATCCGATGCGACGCGAGTGCAGCAGTCCAAGCCCCCTCTCCCTCTTATCTTCTCGTTGGCGGCGGCGGGATGGACGACGCCGGGGAGATACACGCGCTGGGGAGCCTGCGGCGGGACGGATCGGTGTGGTCGGCCGCCAGCAACGTCTTCTCCTCGCTGTCGGACGCCGGCAGCGGGGGCGGCGGCGGCGCCGACGACGAGGAGGCCCTGCGGTGGGCGGCGCTCGAGAGGCTGCCCACCTACGACCGCGCGCGGACGACCGTGCTCGCCATGCCCGAGGGCGACCTCCGCCAGGTGAACGTGCAGAAGCTCGACCCGCAGGAGCGCCACGCGCTGCTGCAGCGCCTCGCCTGGGTCGGCGACGACCACCAGCGCTTCCTCTCCAAGTTCAAGGACCGCGTCGACCGGTAAGTAATAATAAGAAGAGACCGCATGCACTGTGCGCCTCAATCGCTGCCGGCTTCCCGGCTTGCCGTGTGTGCCGCCATCTTCTTCGTCCGCGGTAGTGTCAGCTCGCCTGATCCGCCACCATGCATGTGCCATCTAGGATCGGAAACCAATAATTAGTCAAAACCAAATGCTAAACTGTTTCCGTCTCGAACTTTATTAGCCTGCAGTCAAACATAGATGATATGCGATGATTTTCCTTCTGTTTCAAAACAAACAGAGATGATATGTGATGATTTTCCTTCTGTTTCTTGTTATATACGGTGCAGAGTGGGGATTGAGCTGCCCAGGATCGAAGTGCGGTACCAGAACCTGAACGTCGAGGCAGAGGCGTATGTCGGCAGCAGGGGCCTGCCCACCCTCTTCAACACATACGCCAATGTGCTCGAGGTATGTTCCACACCGAAAGGGCCCCTCTGTCTCTTTTGGACTCGATGAGTAATTTCTTTTGTTGTATATACATAGAAAAAAAAAACAATTCTACGCCAATACCAGGCATATTTGTCAAATCGATTCAGATCATGCAGCATTTAGAATTCACATGTTTAGGGATTTGGGCACATGCATATTTGTATCCATATGAACATATATACAAGTCAAAAAATATGGTAGGACGCATGTCACATCAAACAAAGAAAGCTCGTTTGGATAACTGGATGCCTGTGATGTCCTCTGCCCACTAACATGTCCTCTGTCCACTCACATGCGGTCTTATTGCCCACGCTATTGAGTTAGTGTTTTAGTCTCGCCTCTCGCGAGTAATCACAGTACGGCACAGTTTGGCTAAGCAGCCACGAAACTGAGTTTCAGGTCAACATCCTAATTTGACTAGCTCTGTACTTGTACTCCTTAAATGTTTTTATTCTATTCTTTATCAGTAGGGGCTGCGGCCCCTCCTGTTCTCTCTATCGCAAAAAAAAAAAATGCTAATTTGACTTGTCATTCTTTTTTCTCCTTTTCTTTTTTCCTCCTTTTTTTTTTGCTACTCAAGGAATATTCATGGAGCAATGTGGTCAAATCCTAGCATGTAGTTTCAATCTTGGAATATCCTGTTTCAGTCACTGCACGCTTAACATTACAAAGTCGATCTGTAGTTGCAGAGTACCACTGCATCTCGTATACCTGAATGCAATCATACATTGTTGTAAATCAACTTGTAATATCCTCTTTAATGTGAACTGACATGTTGGTAACCACGTCAAACAGGGCATCGCAAATGCACTTCACATAACACCAAGTAGGAAACAGAAAATATCGATTCTTCACAATGTCAGCGGTATTATCAAGCCGCACAGGTAATTTCCCAATCCCAACATATTCCAAATCCCTGAATTTGTCTCCTTAGGGCATTTGTATTTACCTTATTCCTGATGTTTTCAGAATGACACTGCTTTTGGGTCCTCCTGGCGCGGGGAAAACCTCACTGCTGCTGGCCTTAGCTGGAACACTCCCTTCAAGCCTTGAGGTACTTGCTTCTTTCTTGCATGGTCCTTTGTAAAGGATGAATACTTGAATAGACCTTGGGAGTACTATACTAATATGATAATATACACTGTAATCAAAGGTAACAGGGAATATAACTTACAATGGGCATACAATGGACGAGTTTGAGGCCCGGAGATCAGCTGCTTATGTCAGCCAACATGATCTACACATGGGAGAGTTGACTGTTCGTGAGACGGTCAATTTCTCTGCAAGATGTCAAGGAATTGGTCATCGCTATGGTAAGAACAAGGAAAGAAACGGACAATTCAAAACTCCTCTCAGTAGCATATATAACATTGAATTATTAACATTCGATTAAAAAAATGTTCAGACTTGCTAGTGGAATTGTCAAGGAGAGAAAAGGACGCAGGAATCATACCAGATAAAGAAACTGATACCTACATGAAGGTTTGAGCAAATCATGCATCAGCTTTTAGTCGGCTCTAGTTGTTCTTTTTCACCTTCTGACATTACAATTACAAGTTTGATGCATCAACCTTTTGATTATGTAGGCTGCTGCTACAGGAGAGCAAAAGGCTGATGTGGTCACAAATCACATACTAAAGGTGCACCCTACTAAAGTGCCGACAAATTTACCTTCCATGTTCTTAGTGGTTTCAGAAGATTAAAAACGTAATACATCGTTAATACTTATTTTACATCCGATAAATTCCAGGTCTTGGGGTTGGATATCTGTGCTGACACAATCGTTGGAAACAATATGTTGAGAGGCATATCCGGAGGCCAAAAAAAGCGAGTAACTACAGGTAATGAACCTTGAGAATTAAGTATCAGATTCGAAGGAATTACTTCTCTATGATCTAACTCATTTACGCTTGAAATTGTCCCTGCAGCTGAGATGCTTGTCACCCCAGGACGAGCCCTTTTCATGGATGAGATATCAACTGGACTTGACAGCTCAACAACCTTCCAGATTGTGAACTCTATCCGGCAAACCATTCACATTGTTGGCGGAACAGCAGTTATCGCTTTGCTACAACCTGCACCTGAGACATATGAATTGTTTGATGATATAATTCTCCTCTCAGATGGTCAGGTTGTCTACAATGGTCCTCGAGAATATGTTCTTGAGTTCTTTGAGTCAGTTGGCTTCAAATGCCCGCAGCGGAAAGGTGTAGCCGACTTCCTGCAGGAAGTAAGTTTTGTACTTTCATTACAGTTCTGTATCAAGCTTTGTCTAGCAGGGTATTTAATTAAAAAGAAAAGATCTCGAAATACCTAATGAAACATTTCAGAAGTATGTAATGCTAGGATCATATTATTCAGTAGTGCTGATCTATTTTTGGGCTATAATAGTGCACAAGTTTGACGGGCAATAATTGAAATGTGATAGGTTACATCAAAGAAAGATCAGAGACAATACTGGAAACATGGTGATGACACCTACCGATACTTCCCCGTGAAGGAGTTTGCAGAAGCATTTCAATCTTTCCACGTTGGTGAGGCGATACGAAATGAGTTGGCAGTCCCATTCGACAAGAGTACAAGCCATCCTGCTGCTCTGAAAACATCAAAATATGGTGCGAGTGTGAAAGAGCTACTTAAAGCAAATATTGACAGAGAGATATTGCTAATGAGAAGAAATTCCTTTGTATACATATTCAAGGCAGTTCAGGTGATTCTCAAGAACCAGAGCTTCTTCAGATTCAAATTATGCCAGCCACACCTTCGAAACTTAAATGACAACTCTTTTTTGTTTACTACCTATTGTTCAGCTAACACTCATGGCACTCATTACGATGACTGTCTTTCTCCGAACCAATATGCATCGTGACTCAGTAACAGATGGAAGGATATACATGGGTGCCCTGTTCTTTGGGATCCTGATGGTCATGTTCAATGGACTGGCAGAAATTGGCCTAACTATTGCAAAGCTCCCAGTTTTCTTCAAGCAAAGGGATCTTCTCTTCTACCCTGCATGGACATACTCCTTGCCATCATGGATCATTAAGACTCCCCTCTCCTTGCTCAATGTAACAATTTGGGTCTTCATAACATACTATGTTATTGGATTTGATCCCAACGTAGAAAGGTAAGGAAACCAAAATTTCTATCGCAGAGCAGCATGTTTATGAGTGTATTGCAGAACCTGATCAAATTTGATAAACCTGCTGCAGGCTTTTTAGACAGTTCCTGCTCCTCTTACTAATGAACGAGGCATCATCAGGATTGTTCCGTTTCGTTGCTGGGCTTGCAAGGCATCAGGTTGTTGCAAGCACCATTGGTTCATTTGGCATTCTGATATGTATGCTTTTGGGTGGATTCCTCCTGGCAAGAGGTATATGCAAAAGCAGCTAACTAAAAATATAGTGTTTAAATGTAAACATGGCTTGAACTTCCTAACTTCAGTTATTATTCATCTGATATGGCAGCGGTACTTATACAAGAATTCTTGAATTAAACTATTCCTTTGATTTAACAGAGAATGTGAAGAAATGGTGGATTTGGGGGTACTGGATATCACCCCTGATGTATGCACAAAACGCCATATCAGTAAATGAATTCCTGGGTAGCAGCTGGAATAAGGTAAAAATATATTTTCAGAAAGGTATATACCTTCACAAGTATAGTTAACGAATAATGACTAAAGCTTATTGATACTCTTATATGCAGCAAGTAATCCCCGGTTCAGCAGAACCACTTGGAAAACTAGTTCTAGAATCTCGTGGACTTTTTCCTGAGGCAAAATGGTACTGGATTGGTGTGGGTGCCTTGCTTGGATATGTGCTGCTATTCAATATACTCTACACTATCTGCCTCACATTCCTCAAACGTGAGTAAATGGTATTCTGCATCTACAAGGACATTAAAAATAAATACTGCAAACAATCAAATTCAAACCTTACAAATTACGCTCCCTGCAGCATTTGACAGCAATCAACCAACAATTTCTGAGGAGACATTAAAGATAAAACAAGCAAATCTAACTGGTGAAGTTTTAGAAGCATCATCGAGAGGACGGGCTGCCAGCACTACAGTAACAGCTAGAAGTAATTATAATTTTATTATCTTCATTAATATTACATAAGAACATATTGATGTGCCTGATAACCTTGCATATCTGGTATGCTATCAGGTACTTTGGATGAGAGCAATGATGAAGCAGCTTCCAACCATGCAACAGTAAATTCTAGTCCAGTCAACAAAGGAATGGTCCTCCCTTTTGTACCTCTCTTCATCACTTTTGAAGATATAAGATACAGTGTGGACATGCCAGAGGTATTCACTTTTTATGGAAATTTTTAATTTTTTATCGAACACGTGAGAGCTGAGCATCATTACATTAAGAAAAAAGGAGTGAAAGGGCCGGTTTTAAGGAAATTAATACAAATATTCTTGCAGATTCTTGTATGTTTTCATACCATCTAAGTGCAAAGCATTCATTTATAATAGTTTATTTATATCCAATAAAACATGTAGGCAATCAGAGCACAAGGTGTCACAGAGACCCGGTTGGAACTACTGAAGGGTATAAGTGGTTCGTTTAGGCCAGGAGTACTTACTGCTCTTATGGGTGTCAGTGGTGCTGGCAAGACAACGCTGATGGATGTGTTGGCTGGGAGGAAGACCAGTGGATACATTGAGGGCAACATTACCGTATCAGGTTACCCGAAGAAACAAGAAACTTTTGCTCGTGTGTCAGGATACTGTGAGCAAAATGACATCCATTCACCAAATGTTACCGTCTATGAATCCCTTGCATTCTCCGCATGGCTCAGATTACTTGCTGATGTTGATTCCTCAACAAGAAAGGTTTGCCAAAGAACAAAGACATCACTTTGTTTAACAAAATATAGTTTACATGCATGCAGTAACAAAGTGTGTGAAATATGGTTAGAATGAGAGTAATTTTATCAGTTGATCTGAAGTGTTATGTAGTGATATAGATGAAAATCTTGATAAAACTAGATTTTGAGTTCACAGCCAAGTTTTTGTTAAAAAAAAAGAGATCACAGCCTAGTTGATAAAAAATGTTATGTGATAATATAGATGGAAATCTTGAACAACCCAGAATTTAAGTTCATAGAAACATTTCATATAGACATGATCGAACATGCTGGTCATTTTACAGTAGAAGTAATAACTTCTTTAGTCAGTATCTCACTATGTACTATGACACATGAAATCTGATTTTGTCTGTGCAGATGTTTATTGATGAGGTTATGGAGCTTGTGGAGCTTTTACCCTTAAAAGATGCATTGGTGGGATTGCCTGGTGTGAGTGGACTATCAACAGAGCAAAGGAAGAGGCTAACAATAGCTGTTGAGCTTGTTGCTAATCCTTCTATAATTTTCATGGATGAACCGACATCTGGACTTGATGCTCGAGCAGCAGCTATTGTCATGAGGGCAATAAGGAATACTGTGGACACAGGAAGAACGGTTGTTTGTACCATTCACCAACCAAGTATAGATATCTTTGAATCTTTTGATGAGGTGAAGAAAACCATACAAAACATAGTTTCTTATTTGCCTTATAGTTTGCAGAACTTTGACACCTAATGGCTCTGTGCACAACTGCAGCTCTTCCTTATGAAACGTGGAGGTGAAGAGATTTATGTAGGTCCACTAGGACTACACTCATGTGAACTGATCAAATATTTTGAGGTGAGGAAGGAGCAACTTAACTATTGTATATCTCCACGAATTACAGTTTCGCACTGAACTGACACATTATCTAACTGGGCTTTCCTTGATTCTACCAAGGGAATCGAAGGTGTCAACAAGATAAAAGATGGCTACAACCCCTCAACATGGATGCTCGAAGTGACTAGTACAATGCAAGAACAGATAACTGGTATTAACTTCAGTGAAATATACAAGAATTCAGAATTATACAGGTATGTGCATGTGTGTTATGGTTCATAGTTTATAGTTACCTAATCGACGAGTAAGAAGTACAGATCTATCTAACTTTGATTCAGGCTCCGAAATCTCAGATTTTGAGAAGAGGAACGAAATTGTAAATGGCTTCATTATTTTTAAACACTAGTAGTATTTGAGAGTGCAGATCCTTAAACTGCAAAGCACAAGGCCTTTTCCAAGAGTATGGATTTTATCCCCTAGGAGGGGCATATATTGACACCGCTAAGGGTTTAGGGTACCGGGTCCATCTGCCCTGCAGCGGAGTATTCCTGTTTTCCTATTTTCAGACAATATGTGCATAAATAATTCTGAAACCATATACATATCCTTTCAAAAGGTCAAAATATTAATATGTAACTCTACTTTGGAATTGATATTTCAATTCCACAAAAAAGATAATACACTGTCAAACAATGTCTCAGTCAACATTAATTTTGTAATTTTCTTGTATTTCAGGAGGAATAAAACTTTGATAAAGGAGCTAAGCACGCCTCCAGAAGGTTCAAGTGACCTATCCTTTCCAACTGAGTACTCACAGACTTTCCTCACACAGTGTTTCGCTTGCCTGTGGAAGCAAAGTATGTCATACTGGAGAAACCCTCCATATACTGCTGTCAAATACTTCTACACAACAGTGATTGCCCTGTTGTTTGGAACAATGTTCTGGGGTGTAGGCAGAAAAAGGTAATGATAATAGACAAAAATGAAGTAGAAAAATGTAATTGTCAAATTTCCTATGGTTACAGAGGCCACCCCTGTTCAATTCACCACAAACTTGCAGTTAACTGGAGATATTATTTCTACTCTTGCAGGGATAGTCAACAGGACTTGTTCAATGCCATGGGTTCCATGTATGCCTCAGTTATTTTCATGGGAGTACAGAATTCTGGTTCAATTCAGCCAGTTGTATCAGTTGAGCGAACAGTCTTTTACAGGGAAAGGGCGGCTCATATGTACTCGCCATTGCCATATGCCTTGGGACAGGTAAAGTTTACTGGCATTGACTACATCCAACAATCTGTTCAAATGAATGTGAAAAAAAAATTAGTGAGCAAAACAGAGATAGCACATTAAATTTGGTTGTAACAAATCATAATCAGATTCAAGAATGTGTATGCTACTCTATTCCTTCCATAAAAAGGTGGTACAGACAGTAAAATCCCTTCAAATAAAAGTACAACATGAGAAATAGAAAGGGGGACAGAACAAACAGTTGTTCTAACTTGTACCTCCATTTGCAGGTTGTAATTGAACTTCCATACATCTTTGTTCAGTCCTTAATATATGGTGTGCTGGTGTATGCCATGATTGGGTTTGAATGGACAGCTGCCAAGTTCTTTTGGTACCTGTTCTTTATGTATTTCACTCTAGCATACTACACATTTTACGGGATGATGGTGGTGGGCCTGACTCCGAACTACAATATCTCCTCTGTTGCTTCCACGGCGTTTTATGCCATTTGGAACCTTTTCTCAGGATTTTTAATACCAAGAACTGTAAGTATAGTAATTCTTTCAGAGGTCTAGTAGTTTC